>CM076939.1:5639263-6839263 GCA_039566165.1 Maruca vitrata
TAGTAGTAAAATAGACGCGTGCACTTTTTTTTATTCATATCAATAAATAGGTACCTTTTTTACGAAAAGGATAAACAAAACTGAAAATCACTCTCGAACCGTTTAATACATAGGCCATGGAGCTTGAATCATCAATGATTTGCGAAATATTACCACAGTCTAAAAATTATAATGATAATAATGAATGACCCAACCTAAATTTTTGAACAACCCAGTTAAGTAACATTGCTAGGCAAAGTGCCCGTAATGTTTTATCTACCAGCTAAATCATTATCATCATCAGGCCATATACGTCACCAATGCTGGTGCACGGGCCTACCCTAAAATTAGGGCGATAAGTCAACCACGCTGGCCAAGTGCGGGTTGGTTGACTACACAACCTAAGAATGTCTTCGTAGGTTGTGCAGGTTTCCTCACGATGTTTTCCTTCACCGTTAAAGCGTCGAATAATCTTCAACCAAATGTTGAGAAAACATTACCACAGTATACACCGTGAAATTTTAGTGATTGTTTTCCCGTGGCAGAACGATTTGCCTTTAGTAATACTATCGAAACATGCAAATTATTCCTCAAAATTATAATTTTCCAACTCGAAAACGAGAGAAGCTATCGTTCGTTTATAAGATGTGACGTAATCAGGTACCGCATGAAATCGATGCTTAAAGCTAAAGTAGCTCTACGCCCTAAGTCATAAAGCGGTTCAAACGTGCTTTCGAGTCTCGGTTATACCTTTCGTAAAACCGGCATTTGTTGATTTCCATAAAAAAGAACTGTACAAATCTATTGTGCTACTAAGATAGAATCATTTTGCTCCAGTCAGGGGATACCAGTCACAACTATCTGTCCGGTGGTTGGTGAACGGTATACGGGTAAGCGACCCCGGCTCCTCGAGCTACTATCGACTCAGTCCGAATCATCCGAGGCGATAGTATCCTTCCTCCCCTTTACCTTCCCCCGTCATATCCTTGCTACTCGCGCGAACGCACTTACCTTGTTAAAACCACGCTCAATGGCGGCGACGTGGTCCACAACCCGTCGCGTCACGTTTCCCCCAGAGGTGCAAAGTGGATCACTGGAAGTGATCTTTGCCTATCCCTCCGGGAAAAAAGGCGTGATTTTGTAATATATATGTATGTATGAATCATTTTGCTGCGGGAAAACAACCACTAAAATTTCTTGGTGTATAATAATGATGATGATGATGACTCGCCTGTGTTCCCACAGCTTCTCTGCTGACAGCTGAACGTCTCGTTGCAACAATCGCACTCGTATCTATCTGAGGCTGACGCGTGCGCGGCGAGCAGGAATTCCCACGCCCCTATTCTGGTGCTGGACCACGCCGGTGGATTCTGGGGAGGAAGAAGAAAAAAACTGTTCAAAAAAAACACTCGCCGAGCGTCCGACCGATTTCCAGTCATGGCGGCCGATCTCAGTTGAGATCGGCGAAGTGCGCGGGACATATTTATAGTGCACAAGTATGCGCGCAAGCTTACAAGTGCACTCTCTATTCCTTAACTCTCATAATTCGGTGAGACTGCAATCCGACATGACCGATGAGAGATCGATGGTTTCGTACTATAAACCATAAAAAAAAGAAACTTTTCATTGTACAGGGACCACACTGTGTTTTATCTTTTTGTATTTGTTGTTATAGACGCAGCGGAAATACATCATTTGTGGTGAGCTTTTCTAGCTATCACGGTTTATTAGATACAGCTTGGAGACAGACAGACGGACGGCGGAGGATTAGTAAGAAGGTCCTGTTATTTACCTTTCGGTACGGAACCCCAAAAATATACCGTATCGGTAATAAAAAAGCTTGAACTTATTTTTCGAAACTAGACTGCCAGAGTAGACCAAACTTTTAAAAAAAACTATGATGACCGAAAAAGATCGAACACTCGCCAGATCGTTTTCCCGCCGATTTTACCAATACCGAGTGAACTGTGATTCAACAAGCTCAGACTGCGGATTTAAACATTATTGTAGTTCGACAGTGACTACTCAATCGTCACTAAACTTATGATCTTTTGAGAAGACCAATTATTAAAAGACTAAAAAAGAAGGAGGAGCCCAGAGCTGAACGATTTTTTTTGCAGGCAAAGCCCTATAAGACGTGGCATATCGGTGAACAATCCGTCGTTTTTTTCAGGCTGGAGCCAAACCCCAGAAGACCTAGTAGACCGTCTACTAACAAACTTAGAAGGATCAGCCAAACTCAATCAAAGATTCAAAAGACTAATCGTCTAGTCTTTTCAGTAGAATAAGCCCCAAAGAGACCGAGTAATTTACATACAAAAACCGACTCAAATCGATTGATTACACTCACTTGAGCGTCACCCGGGAGCCAGGCCCTGCACTTACGCGGCAGATGTGGCACTGGAAGCTCTTGTCCACGTGGACTCGTTGTCGGACTTCACTTATTTTCTGATGACCATGGCTTCAAAGATAAAAGATCCGAGTAGAATGTCGTATTTTTCTGATGAACAAGCCCTAGAAAGTCACGCGGGCCCAAAATGAACGTGCTCGCCATTTTTCAGGCCAGACCATCAAAAAGACCGAGTAGACCATAACAAAAACCAACTCAAATCGATCGGTATAGGTACTCACTTGAGCGTCACCCGGGTGGAGTACCACTTGCGGTAGCATATGTGGCACTGGAAGCTCTTGTCCGCGGACTCGTTGTCCGGACTTCCCTTATTTTCAGTAAGACCAAGCCCCAAAAGACCGAAAAAGACCGAGTAGACCGTCGTATTTTCAGTAGATCAAGCCCTAGAAACTCGCATTATGACTCAGTAGACCGTGTATTTTTCAGTAGACCATCAAAAAGACCGGTAGACCGCTACACAAAAACCGACTCAAATCGATCAGTACACTCACTTGAGCGTCACCCGGGTGGAGTACTGCACTTGCGGCATATGTGGCACTGGAAGCTCTTGTCCGCGGACTCGTTGTCGGACTTCCCTTATTTTCAGTAAACCAAGCCCCAAAGACCGAGTAGACCGTCGTATTTTTCAGTAAATCAGAAGCCCTAGAAAGTCGGATAGACCCAGTAGACCGAGTATTTTCAGTGGAGACCAACAAAAAGACCGAGTAGACCGCCACAAAAAACCGACTCAAATCGATCAGCACACTCACTTGAGACGTCACCCGGAGTGGGAAATTACCACTTGCGGCATATGTGGCACTGGAAGCTCTTGTCCGCGGACTCGTTGTCGGACTTCCCTTATTTTTCAGTAGACCAAGCCCCAAAAGACCGAAAGGACCGAGTAGACCGTCGTGATTTATCGGTAGATCAAGCCCTAGAAAGCCCAGATAGACCAGAAGTAGACCGTGTAACTGTTTTTCAGTAGAGCCAACAAAAAGACCGAAGGTAGACCGCAACAAAAACCGACTCAAATCGATCAGTATAGGTACTCACTTGAGCGTCACCCGGGTGGAGTACCACTTGCGGCATATGTGGCACTGGAAGCTCTTGTCCGCGGACTCGTTGTCGGACTCGCTGATCTCGTCCTGCTGCCGCGGCAGCTGTGGTCGCCCGCGCCTTTCGCTCGGGGTCCGAGTCGGAGTTGGAGTCGGATTGGTTGCCGCTGTACGACCACGCGCCGAATGAACTGTGGGGTTCAAATCAAATCAAATAAAATTATTTATTGCGTGTCACATTAACATGTTACAGGTGGTCGAATAAAATTAGGTCTACATGTGACGCCCTGTTAGGGCATAGCAATTGAAGGATCTCTTACGGAGGCGCTAAGCCTAATTTCTGCATATACAATAAGTAGGTTAATATTTACTTAATAATCCAATTTTAAGACTTTACTAGTCATAAACCAGCAATTATAAAAAAATAAAAAAAATAAATTCTAACAAAAAGTAACACAACATAGTATAACAAATAATATATTATGGGTTAATGGGGATAAGTTACATTTATTTATTTGTCTTTCTTTATTGATTCTTTTTCTTCTTTATACGTATAGAGATTTATATAATTACTAGCTTTCCGCCCGCTGACTATGTCCGCGTGAGACATTACTATCCTTATAGCGCAGTCGGTTTCAAGTAGCCTATAACGCTTTCCTAGACTCTGGATTATATCTGTACCAAATTTCATTTCAATCGGTCCAGTACTCCTATGCGTGAAAGCGCAACAGACGAACAGACAGACAGAGTTCACTTTCGGATTTATAATATTATACACCGTGAAATTTTACTGCTTGGTTGTTTTCCCGCAGTAAAATGATTCTAACTTACTAGTACAATAAATACCGGTTTTACGAAAAGGTTTAACCGAAACTCGAAAGCACGTTCGATGATCGCTTTATGACTTATGGGTGTCGAGCTTCTTTAGCTTTAAGCATCGATTTCATGCGGCAAGCAGTACCTGATTACGTCACATCTTATAAAAGAACGATTGTCCTTCTTTCGTTTTCCGAGTTGGAAAATTATAATTTTGAAAAAAGAAAAAAAAATTTTTTTTCGAGGAATTATTGCATGATTCGAATAGTATTACTAAAGGCAAAATCGTTTCATGCCACAGGGAAAACAACCACTCAAATTTCACGGTTGTATATAGTAAGCATTATAGTATTTTTCACCTAAAGATGATCCCTGTGACACTTGGTACATTTGTGTTCTCGAATCACGCATTTTACGTTTGACAAACGAAAATATAATTTTATTGCACACTTTTTTAATTTTATTGCGGCGTGCATATAAGGAAAAATATTAAAATAAATATTTTTATACTTTTAGTAATGACCAAACAGTATCATTTAGTTTATTTTAATGCTAATAAAACATAATAAAAAATACCTATGCAGTATCGTGCATACGTAGAAATAAGAATGTAGTAAGTTCCATTCTACGTATACGAACTGCTACCAGGTAGGTAACACTTTTAAAAAAAATTCTATTACATTAAATTAAACTAATCGATACTGTTTTCCCCTTTTTAAGAAAGCTTAAAATGAATTAATTTTAATCTTTTTCCTAAATGACGCCGCATTAAAATAAAAAAAAAGTGTGCAATAAAAATTATTTTCGTTTGTCAAACGTATAATGTCGTGATTCAGAACACAATGAAGTTGTCACAGGGATCATCTTGGCTGAAAATGAGTATAAGTACCCGTCGTCTTCGGGAGCGCGCGGGCGGCGGCCGCGGCGCGCTCGTTGTCGGACTCCGGACTCGCTGCTCAGGACGAGCTGGAGCTGCCCGAGCTTTGGACGACGAGCTGGAGGCGGGCTGGAGCTTGCCTGCGAGGGGGGAGAGGTTAATATGATTCCGTATATTACAGTACGATAAGATAAAGATAAAGATAAAAACTATTTTACAACAACAAGGCAAGATACACAAAATACAATACATATTAACTAAAACATACAATAAAAAAGAATAGCCTAAAATTGTTGACAGTCTTTACAATCGGTATATACTGTGGCACCATCACTAGAAAGCATCTGTATCGATGGTGCCTTTACGCTTACCTTAATAAATGTGGCCTCTTTACACAATATAAATTCTAAACAAAATCAAAACAGAAATAGAATCTAAATGTACTCTCAAAATAAAAATAAAAATAAAATTATAAAATTATGCATTTTGTAAAAAAAAATTAAAGTAGTAGTAATAATATAATTTTAATATTATCGGTATCCCATAATATATGTATTTGTATGTATGTATATATAATTAAATGAAATATAAAAAATCGAAATAATAAATAGAATTTAATAATAATAAATAATAGTAGAACTCCAATTATCCGAACTCCGACTATCCGAATTGTCCAAAAAAAGTCTAAGTGCGCTATTATTCTTCCCCCGCGAAGCCAGTGTTTGCGCGTTCGGCCATTTTTTTCTAAACTTGTACATAAGTAGGTACATTTTATTTATATTTAAAACATGTGAAAATATCATGTTTCTTTCATTTAATCCAATAAAGAAATTGTGCAATATCAAAACGTAACTTTTTTTCTCTCCAATGACAATTTAAAAAAAAACACCGATTATCCGAATATTTGATTATTCGAATGGGTCCCGGTCCCCATTAATTCGGATAATTGGAGTTCTACTGTATATCCGACGCTTTAACGGTGAAGGAAACCATCCAGATGAAACCTGCACACCTATGAAGAAATTCTTAGATTGTGTAGTCGACCAACCCGCACTTGGTCAGCGTGGTTGACTAAGACCGCCCTAGTTTAGGGTAGGCCCGTGCCCCAGCAGTGAAAACGTATATGGGTTGATGATGATAATATTTAGTCTACTGACATGTCCCATATGTAACATGTTTTTAAACAATAAATATTTAAAATCATCATTATTAGCCTATATACGTCCCTACTATTGGGACCGGGGCGAACGTAAACTAGGGCGATCAGGCTTTAGTCAACCACACTGGCCAAGTGCGGGTTGGTCGACTACACAACCTTAGACTTTCTTCGTAGGTGTGCAGGTTTCCTCACGATGTTCTTCTTCTTTAAAACGTCGAATAATCGTACATATGAATTTCAAATTTGAAAAAACACACTGGCAAGTGGCAGTGTGTGAACTGGCGACCTCTCGCGTAGCAAGCAACGACTTTAACCACTCGTCCATCGAGGCTTCACACAATATACCTCTTCTTGAATTGGATAATCATGAAACAAACACAAGTCCTACGTAGGGATCGAACCCACGACGGAAGAGACAGGGGCACTACCAAATGCGCCTCTACCAAGTTAAGATAGTGACTACATAGAATAAATATTGAACTGGTACATTTTTGCTATGGCACACCCAGACTGTATGACTTGGCTCATTTACATTTTGTAACACGATTGTCGTTAAAAAGAGCAACTATCGAGATTCTTGCCGGAGTCTTCTCGGTAGAATCGGCATTCCGAACCGGTGGTAGAATCTTATTATTAGTAATGTGACGATTTATAAGTGCATGTAATTGCCTATATGAATAAAGACATTTTTGATTTTGATTTTGATTTTGAAAGCAAAGTCGCTGCCCGCGTCTATCTGTCCCTATGTAGGCTTAAATCTTTAAAACTACACAACGGATTTTGATGCGGTTTTTTTAATAGAAAGAGGGATTTAAGAGAAAGTTTGTTTTTGTAGGAATAATATACCCCAAAAGCGAGGGCGGGTCACTAGTATATTAAATAAAAACAGAATCTTACCGGAACCCGAACTGCTGCTATCCGAATCCGAATTCGAACTGTCTTCTAGTTTCTCCACTCGCGCGTCCAACTCTTTCACAGACGCGTTACCTGAAAAAAAAAAGACGATCTTCAAGCTGGAGTCTTTAGGAGTGATCCTAAAAGCAGTGATGCCAACTTAGGGGTTTTCCCCCTAGATTTAGGGGGTAAATAACTGAGATGGGATTTTTAGGGGTATTAAAATGTTAGGGGTATTTTTAGGGGTTTTGGAAATTGACAATTTTGTCTAAAAAAAAAACAAGACCACCAAAAATATTGCCCTATTTTAGCACTTGTTGTCTAAAAAAAAACAAGACCATCAAAAATTTTCGGTTAAAGAGGCTAATATATTGGACCGTTTTAATAGCAAAATTTAAAAGTTCGCCGCAACAGGGGGATAATAGGGGGTTTTGACACAAATTTAGGGGTTACATATTTTTGAGAGTTGGCAACACTGCCTAAAAGGGAAGATCTTCCGCCGAGCTGGGTGATCGTGCTCGGGGACCGTAGTCCAATTACCATCTTGGTTTTTGCTCTATATACACCGTGAAATTTTAGTGGTTGTTTTCCCATGGCAGAACGATTTGCCTTTAGTAATACTATCGAATCATGCAAAATATTCCTTGAATAAAAAATATGTTTTTCAAATTTTTAAAACAATAATTTTCCAACTCCAAAACGAGATAAACTATCGTTCGTTGTGACGTAATCAGGTACTGCTTACCGCATGAAATCGATGCTTAAAGCTAAAGAAGCTCTATGCCCAAAGTAATAAAGCGGTTCAAACGTACTTTCGAGTCTCGGTTATACCTTTCGTAAAACGGGCATTTAATAAAAAAGAACTGCACAAATCTATTGTGCTACTAAGATAGAATCATTTACTGCGGGAAAACAACCACTAAAATTTCACGGTGTATAGTGGCTCGAATAACTTTAAAGTGTGTTGTAGGTTTCATACTAATTACGTATGCTAGTAGAGATGGTATGTAAGCGCCATCTGTTGGATATTGTGCGAATTTCTTTCTCGGATGTCGCCACAAGTCGGATTTACAGCGAGATGTACGATTTACATTTACACATAAGTAAGTAGGTAGATAAGATAGAACAACAAAGTTTCAAAATAGAGCCTAGTCAGATAGACGGCAAAGAAAGTTAACTTCCAAACAGTTCCCTTCCAATTATTTCGTTTGCGATTCTATCACTCAGCAAATTAACTGGAAATGAGAGATCGTAATACGTACCCAGATAATTCTAAATGTGAGTCTAATCTTATCTTTATGTCATAATATCAAGATACATACATACATACAATCACGCCTTTTTCCCAGAGGGGTAGGCAGAGATCACTTCTAGCGATCCACTTTTCACCTCTGTGGGAAACGTGACGTGACGGGTTGTGGACCACGTCGTTTTAACAAGGTCATTGCGTTCCCACGAGTAGCAAGGATATATGACGGGGGAAGGAAAAGGGGAGGAAGGATACTATCGCCTCGGATGATTTGGACTGAGTCGATAGTAGCTCGAGGAGCCGGGGTCGCTTACCCGTATACCGTTCACCGACCACCGGACAGATAGTTGTGACTGGTATCCCCTGACTGTAATATCAAGATGGCCGCCACTAACCTTCAGAACTCCTGACTGAAAGCACCTCATCATCATCACGGTGTCTCTGGTCTTTGGGCGGTTTCTTGAAATTGGCGGCCAGGAGATGAGCTTCGTACAAGTCGTCCCTGAAAGTATACCTTATGCTGTAGAACTTAAGGTTCAAAAAAATTTTTAGGTGCTATAAAAGCTTGCACTAGCTGTTTTAATATTTTAAAAAACCCGTAAAAATTGCTCCACTGTTGACAGGGATTTGAACACTAAGGCTAACAGATGCTATATGCTATAATATGCGGGAAATATTCAAAGACTTCAATAAGCTGTTGGTTGGTGTAATGGTTCGCACGTCTGGGCGCGACTCCTGGAAGGACGGGTTTTCATATCCCCAACAGTGGAGCAATTAGATTTATTTCCGTATTTCAAAATACCAACTGACTCCGATGATGGCTTGGAGTAGCCCCGTCATCATCACCGGGCTTGCGGGGGAGCGGATGGCTCTCACCCCTACGATAATGGCTTGGAGTAGCCTCGTCATCATCACTAAACTTGCGGGGAGCGAATGCCTCTCACCCCTACGATGATGGCTTGGAGTAGCTTCGTCATAATCACCGGACTTGCGGGGGAGCGGATGGCTCTCACCCCTATCCTAACTGACATACGATGATGGCTTGGAGTAGCCTCGTCATCGTCACCGGACTTGCGGGGGAGCGGATGGCTCTCACCCCTAATATATGATTATTACCTTGTCTATATTCGCATATTTCTCGTGTATGTGTCTCAGTGCTCTTAGATTCTCATCGAAGCTCAACGAGTCTGAAGCTTGGCTCGGAGACCCTGAAAGAAATAAATTAATATAATACAGGACTGACTTGGTAGAACAGTAGTTAGTTAGTTACCCTAGCTACGGTTCCAAAAGCCGTGAGTTCTTTTCCCACCGGTACATACCTCGTGAAATTTTAGTGGTAATCGAAGATTAAAGCTAAAGAAGCTCTACGCCATCTATACTAATAATAAATCTGAAGGGTCGGTCATGGAGTAAGTTAGTTTGTTTTCAGAGATATTTCGTTTATAGGCTCAATATATGATACTGATACTAATTTCTGGATTTTTAGAATTTTTTTCTGTTTGTGTGTATGTATGTATGTTCCTCCATAACTCTGAAGCCTATTATCCGAATTTGATGAAATTTGGTATAAAAACACATAGACATCTGGGACACAGGATAGGCTATTTAAATTCTAGCTCCAACGCGAACGGAGCCGCGGGCACAGCTAGTAAGTAATAAAGCAGTTTAAGCGTGCCCAAGAGTTTCCTTTATCAAACTCGTTAAACTGGCTAAGTGCGCAGGACATATTATAGTGCACAAGTGTGCGCGCAAACACAAGTGCACTCTCTGTTCCCTTACTCTCACAGTTCGGTGAGACAGCAATCCGACACGACCGATGCGAGATCGGGCGCAGGACCACCGGCTTAACGTGCCACTTTCATAGTACTTGCCGCAAGGACTATACACACATAGGTGTGATATTTCTTTGTTAGAGTTGAGTTTTGTGTCTTGTGTATTTATGCATCATTGCAACTTTTCGTGTCAATGTTGTGGTCAATAAATATTATTCTTTCATTAAACCCATTTAGTAAAGTCGTTAGTTAATATACAAACTAGTTAGGTAAGACACTTCAATTACGTTTAGTTCTTTAGATAAATCAGATACTTACCCAAATCCGGGTTCGTCATCGCTGTCAGTGTGATGGGTTCCGTATTGACCGGCATCAGATTGCTTCGAACACGGATTTCTATAACAAATACATATTTTTGTTAGCCACTTTGAACATTAAAATATTGATTTATAATATAAAAATGAATCGCAAAATGTGTTGATAAGCGCATAACTCAACAACGCCTGAACCAATTTGGCCAATTTTGTTAAAATGTTCGTTGAAGTCCAAGGATGGTTCTTACGGCGAGAAAAAATCGAATAATTGCCGGGAAAACCCTAAAAACAGCCCTTTTCTTTTTCACATTTTTTGACAGGACGAAGTCTGTCGGGTCAGCTAGTTGATTGATAGAAATCACAATAAGGCGTCGTAGGCCAATCTTAAACGGAGAACAGCCAACTGTGCAAGACATATAGTGCACAAGTGTACGCACAAACACAACTTTTGACTGGCTCGGTGGAACAGTGGTTAGTGAGCCTGGCTGGTTCCAAGAGTCGTGGGTTCGATTCCCACTCGGGACATATATTTGTGTGATGAACATGGGTGCTTGTTCCGTGTGTGGATGTGATTATGTATGAGTATGTATTTATAAATATCTATGATATATATCAGTCGCTCAATCGCTCTGACGCCCATAGTACTAGTAGCTTTGCTTAGTTTACGGTCAGATTACCGTGTGTGAAAATGTCCCAGATATTTATTTACTTATCAACCAGTGCACTCTATTCCAGTCACTTCAAATACCGTCTCATTGATAAAAGAACAACATACACACAAATGTGCACAAGTAAGCGTACAAGTAAGTGCACATGTTGTGCACACATGTGCACTAACAAAAATACTCACTGGGCTGCTGAGATTGCTTGCTGTTGGGCCCGAGTTGGTCCTTACGAGGTCTGCCCCGTTTGCCCTTCACCCTATCGCTGGAAGTCGTCTGGAACAATGACGTCACTAATCACAAAATGGCGGCCGTAACAAAAACAAGATGGCTAACAATGGAGTATTGAGATACCGATTTGGAATTGGCAGTGAAAGGCAAATGGCAGAGAAACCTTCTAAAGTCATTCAAAGACTAAATGAGTAAATTTAGTATTGTCTATTTTTATTTGCGCGAGCACTACACATTTGAAATAAAACTAATTTTAAGACTAGTAATAATAATAATGTTAAGACTTAACCGTGACCACGAGCGCTGTAAAGAGCTCGAAACGTCGGATCTCTAAATAATGTTTAGAATATCAATACACGCGAGTTTAATCCGTAAAATTAGTTTTATTTCAAATGAGTAAATTTAATTAAAAACCGGCCAAGTGCGAGTCGGGCTCGCGCACAAAGGGTTCCGTAGCAGCAAATATAATAAAAATCAACCTATCTCAAAAACTATAAGAGATACTTTGATCAAACCAAAAATCGTTGAAAGAGTTAATTAGCATGCATCACCTCTATTTTTTTAGAATTTTATTCCCCGTAGTTATAAAAATAGAGGGGGGGGACATACTTTTACGACTTTGAGAGCTGATATCTCAAAAACCGTTCACTTTAAGAAAAATGTTTTTTAGAAAATTTTATATCATTTTAAAAGACCTTTCCATTGATACCCCACACGGGTATGTACATCGAAAAAAAAAATTCATCCCTCAGTTACATGTATGGGGGCCCCACCCCCAATTCTTTTTACTATTTAGTGTCATATATTTTGTAGCGGTTCATACAACACATATTCCCATCAAATTTCATCACTGTAGTGCTTATAGTTTCCGGAGTAAATCGGCTGTGACAGACGGACAGACGGACAGACGGACAGACGGACAGACGGACATGACGAAACTATAAGGGTTCCGTTTTTGCCATTTTGGCTACGGAACCCTAAAAAACCGTATGAAAATTAACGATTTTAGCATACAAAGTGACAGACAGACTGCGGAAACGTTTTAGTTTTGTATAAACTACGCTAACTACTAACTACTTTTATTCCACATTTCATTTAATAGCAACCTTTTGTGATCTTTTCTCCTAAACTTCTTTCCTCGCAAGTGTCATTTTTATTTGACGTCCTCAGAAAAAAAGAATCTAATTGGTTGTCCAAATAAATATTTTTTTTATTTTAGAAATCTGGAAATATCCGGGATATTTACCATATTGTTTTGTTTTAATGAGCTCCCGATATTCACCCGAGATCATGGCGCTTGCAAAAGTGCCAAAATATCAGTTTTCTAATGTGTGTGAAGTTTTCTAATCTGTGTAACCATGACAGTTTACAATTGGGTAGTTTCCAAAGTCAAATTTTACATGTGATTTCACAATTAATAGTAAGATATAGGCAGATTGATAACATAAGTCAAATTGATATTAAAATTTCTGACAAAATGAGGCAATAATAGACATTTGAAGTTGGGAGGGCGAGTCCATTATAAAATATCAAAAGTGATTATAATAAACAATACCATATTTCAAATTACATAATTAATAACAACTTTTGCTTTGAGACCATTTTCATAAACTCAATATTTTAGTATACTTGCCGAACAAATTTCTGGCGCGTTGCATACAAATAACTGAAGCGTGACGTCACGATTCAGTCACTTTTTGTATGGAGCGTTTTGAGCTTGCCTAAATGATATGCTATTGAAACAGTAATATCTCGGCGAGTTTTAAAGTTAGGTATGACAATAATTCTTTAAGCATTTTTTTTAATGTTGTGTGGTCCATCCATCTACATCAAAATAAAAAAATAGGCAACTACCCAATTAAATATATTTTTCATTATTGGTTCTCCAAAGAAAAAAAACCATGTTGATCGCCAAAACAAAAAAAATCAACTAAACAAAACAGTCCATACTCACAGGGTCACCCTTTTTCGCGTTCGGCGTACGCTTCGTATATTTGCGTTTCACACGGGGCGTAGATTCGCCGGCCGAGGAAGACGCTGCAGAGTCTAAAGAAAATACACAAACGTATTATAAAAGCAAGACACACTCTGAAGAAAATGCACCAAAGTATATAACAAAACAACACAGGCTCCGACTCCTGGGAACGGCTCATCCGAAACCAGTGGGGCTACCATGAGTTTAAAACTTACGCGCTCGATATCGCCTACGTAAATATGTCTATGAAAAACTTGTACAGCGCCGCCTGGTGGTTACGCGAAGAACTACAATCGGCCATATGAAAAAAACAACTCGATAGGTTTTTAACGTACGTAAGTTTACGATAGCCAACTCATGGTAGCCCCACAGAAGAATACAGGCACCTCAGACCCAAGGACGTTATTGCATTAATGCATTTGATCTTCAGGGAGTAGGTGTATAGAGGTAGGGGAAACACAAAAGATCCCTGAGAGTCGATGTGAACCTTGTTATACGGTCCCCGCGATAAGATAAGATTAGATTATAAAAACAAGATTTTAATAGGAATAATCTAATGTAGACTTTTGGTAACCCTTTTACACTCATCATCAACCCATATACGTCCCCACTGTTGGGGCAGGGGCCTACCTTAAACTAGGGCGATCATGCCTTAGTCAACCACGCTGCCCAAGTGCGAGTTGATCGACTACACAACCTTAGAATTTCTTCGTAGGTTTCCTCGCGATGTTTTCCTTCACCGTTAAAGCGTCGAACTGTTAGTTGACTACACAGTCAACCAACCCGCACTTGGCAAGCGTGGTTGACTAAGGCCTTATCGCCCTAGTTTTGGGTAGGCCCGTGCCCCAGCAGTGGGGACGTATATGGGCTGATGATGACAATCGAGTGACATACGCCCAGCCCGCCAAGAATGATACTCCTTTAAATGTAGGTAAGTATTGTGAAAAACCTATTTACTCGTAGTGTTCGATATTTATATCCTGCATCGCGGTATCAACATTATTCTAAGAATGCCTTATATACCCCCGAGCTAAACCGCTCAAATTAGACCTCACTTAGTACCATTGCTGAGACCACAATAGAGTGCAACTTTGAACCATTGCTTTGTTTCATTTGTCACTATACTAGGCTGAAACATAATTTGCGTTGTTACGTTGCGCTGACGGGACGCAACGTAGCGCAATGTAGCGCAACGCTAAAGTGGGGCTTCGCTCTAAGATGAAATTGACGTCCGGTTGTCGCCACGGCTAGTTGTCACGTGACCAAACAGTCAAGATCCCTTTTCGAGTTGATATTGTGTGCTATAAGCTTTTAGTATACCAATGGGGCGACACATATAAATTATACTATAAAGATACTACCATGCTTTTATGTGATTGGTTGATGATAATGAGTTAAAGCAGTGATTTTGTTAATAAGCACAAATTAGTAAACAATAAATATTTTTTTAATAATAGTAGATCAAAAACCTTATCACACCGTTCTGTTCTGAGGAATTTTAATAAGGCCTCATTTTTATAATCGGTGTAAAAAATAAAAAGTCCAAAATTGATAAAATTACTGTAAAAATAAATATATACTACGATCAACCAAGAACTGAGATTCGAATACCAAACATTTTTAACCATTCTTTCAGGCTTCAAAAGTCAACAAATTGTAATTTAGTAATGATTTCGAGTGTACCATAGACACATTCACTTAAATACATAACTGCAAATACTATTTATTATTACATTTAATTCATTCAAGCATTATCAAATGAGAGCTTACAAGAACATCACCCACAAAAAAACCTAAATGTTTAACCATGCACTACACACTACTCATATTTTATGTACATGTCAGAAATAGCTTATGGCTTATATTCGCTTATTAGTATTATTTTTTCATTAAAAGCTAATTTATCGAATCACCTCAATTCTTTTCATCGAAATTATAACCAGTGTGGTTGACTAGAATAAAAGATTTAAATGAAAAATAAAAACACTGATTTTTGGCACCTGTGCCATACGCGTTCTTTTTTCGTTTTGATGCTCTGGCAGTAACGGTATGAAATTTTCAGGGTATACTATCCATGAATGTGAGTAGTTTTTAAAATAAAATGTAGAAAAAAAACACAAGTACTTTTTTTTCACTAGAAGCTTTGAAAGTTGGTAGACACAATTCGATTCGTAAAACTTTTGTGAATAATATTTTTTTTATTCCAATGGGGAAAGAAAATCCAAAAGGGTTCTGACTCAAATCGGTATCGTAATTATAAAGACCCACTATTGAACTACTTCTAGAAAAAAAATCATGCAAGCAGGTCCAGTACTTAAGCTACAGTGAAGACTTTTATACTGAATTCCGGCTTCTTACAAAAATTTCACAAAAACCTCAATAACTTTGGAACCATTGAAAATCGCTGAACATACATGGGGGTTATATCGATAGGTAAGTCCCTTATCGATTGACTTACGATGATCCACCCCTCCTGTTTCACCCTGTATATATATGTCTGTTGAATGTTTCAAAAACATAGCTACAGTACTGCATAACCACATATACGCATATAATAATATATACGACACTATCTACACATGCATAATCAACCTACTATACTTTACTATATTTAATTTCTTTACCTTTTCTCTTAATAAATTTCGCATTTCGTCTGATCACACCCTGTTTATCGTTCAATTTTCTCACCGCGCCTTTTTTGTCAACCGGCTTTCTCGCGGCAACCATATTATTATCGCCCGGTTTTCTCACACCGACCATTTTATCACCCGGTTTCCGAGCGGAAATCATTTTATCACCCGGTTTTCTCACGGCAACCATTTTGGTTGGCGCCGTACGTATCTGACTTTTGGGCGGTGGTATTTTTCACGCGCTGACCCACTTTTAAGGTGGTTTTGTCGAACCCGGTTTCGCTGTGGAAGCATTTATGTTGGTTGCGATTTTGTGGTTTTGTTTTTTTGAAAAAAAATATAAAAAAAATACATCCAATGTTTCAAATTCAATGCCAATTGTGTCTTATCGACAAAAAATTTTTTAATTACAATTTTCCCGACGCAATTTTAATAATATTATTATTCTTCAAAGACTTTCTTGTATTTTCATTTAGTTTTGATGTCTTTTTCTATGTTATATTAGGGAATTACTACAATACTAATATTAGTTCTATACCTTGACTTCAAGCAGTGATTTTTTTATTATGAATCATGGAAATCGTGTTGGATGTGAGTAGAAGCAAGTCAAATGTAACAACATAGTAAAATCAACTTTATTACAACTACATAAGGACCAAAATGTGTTACATTTGATTTGCTAATAATTAAACTAATGACAAACACAGCTACGTGATACGTCGAGTTTTATAAAACAAAAAAAATATATAAAAGTCGACGAACCACAATATTTCAAATGTAAAAAAAAATGTGTTCATTTATTTTCGAATGAATATTTGAATTAAAACTGTTGAATTTTTTTTCTTTAAATGAATTTGGGTTATCAGTTTTTATTTTATATAATTATTTTTGAGCACATTTGCTTAGTAAAGAGTGCAGTGAGGATTTTCTGTTATAATACTTATCTACTATTTATGAACAAACACACCTCTTATCTGGTTTTACGACCCAGGTAATATAATTAATTGTATGTTATTATCCTTTAATAATCTCACTCAATCACTAGAGTACGGGAAAATTTATTAAATCCTTATTAATAGTAAAAATTACATAGTAATTCTGTCTGACTTTCAGCCCAAAATTACTCGGCCCATTTAAATTAAATTCGGTACACAGACAGAGAAAAAATAGAAAAAAAACAAAGGCTCCTTTTGTCAGTCTTCGCTACACAATAAAAGTAATGTATCAATAAACGACGTCACGTGGGGAAATTCTTTAAAAAAATATCGAAAATAAATAAACACATTTTCTAATACATATTATTATATTAGTTCTAAGCTGAAAAACATGGTGTTAGAGTGCCATTGTGAATGTCCACCACACCGTGATTGTTATATTTTACATACAGAACCAATGGGAGTTAAAACCGTGGACATTTAGCCCTTTAACCAGCATGTATGTTAAAAACTAAATTTTTTTGGGCCTCATCTTCAGAGGATAAGGTACAAATTATGGTGCCATTACCAGTTAATGGGTTAAAGGATAGGATAAACCCTTTAACTAGTATACTATTCTGAATTCTCATTGCTTTTGAGCCTTATCTTCACGAAATAAGCTTCAAATTGTGTTGGCAACTTGGTTGCCATTACCAGTTAAAGGGTTAAATGGTGGGAGAATATGGGGTGGGAAGGACTAACCTGCAGTGCCTCGGCGTTTGTGGTCCCTCTTTGCCTTTCTCTCCAGTGCTTCTGCGTACAAAAAAGCTAATAAGTTTGTGTCATCATCATCAGCCCATATACGTCCCCACTGCTGGGACACGGACCTACCCTAAACTAGGGTTTTCTTCTTCTCTTAGTCAACCACGCTGGCCAATTGCGGGTTGGCGGACTACACAATCTTTGAATTTTTTCGTTGGTGTGCAGGTTTCATAACGATGTTTTCCTTCACCGTTAAAGCGTCCAATAATCGTACATGTGAATTTTGTGTAGTTCATAATCTTCTTATAAATAAAAATGAATTGCCGTTCGTTAGTCTGACTAAAACTCGAGAACGCCCGGACCGATTTAGGTAATTTTGGTTTTAAAATATTCGTGATAGTCCAGGGAAGGTTTATAGTATTGGCGGTATGAAATTCGCCGGCACCACTAGTGATAAATATTTGGGACATCTCCACACACGGCCGACTGACCCCAAACTAGTAGTCAAAGACTGATACATACATACATACATAGATATTTATATTAAAAAAGTATAAAGAATAGTCGCTTCCAGTGTCTCTCTGTTGGGTTCTCGAAAGGATTTTGATACGGTTTTTTACTGGCTCCATCAATTTTTTGAAAGGAAGGGTTTGAGGCCATGGGTTTTAGCCATGAGCGAAGAGAGGGACGGAGGAGACGGGTCACTATGTAGTTTAAAAATACATTAATATATCAATTCTTACTTCCGCCATGATATATAAGACCTCTCATTTTGGTCCAAGATCCCAGAGCTGCCAGACATCACTTATTTTCTAATGGACAAAATATATACGATTGAGTAGTGTTGGGGTGTACTATCATCATATGACTAGTTGCTACCTTGACCAGACGGCCATTTTTCAGATATCAACCAATCAAGGTACATAGAAACACTGCTTACCTCACTTAAATTCTGATGGCTGATTTTAACATATATTTCACACAATATCATTAAAAATCAGGATTCATTACTCCCAGACACATGCGGTCGGCGGTTTTACCTTACAGACGCTTTAAAGCTATGAAAAAAAAATTTACTTTTACTTATTTTCTGATGCTTGATTTTTATATATGTTATTCAAACAACTAAAAAGTGCTCATCTGACCGCAATAATTATAGAATTGTACCTTACAAACTATTTTATTAGAAAAACTTTACTAAATTCAATTTAAAAAAAATCTAAAAACAGTTGGGTCTGGTGAGTGTTTGGTCCCTTGGATCGGGCTGTCCGTTTGCAAAACGTTTTAAAATAGTTGTTTGAATAACATATATAAAAATCAAACATCACAAAATAAGTAAAATTAAGTAAAAGTAAAATTTTTTTCATAGCTTTAAGCCGTCTGTAAGGTAAAAACCGCCGACCGCATGTGTCTGGGAGTAATAAAACCTGATTTTTAATGATATTGTGTGCAATATATGTTAAAATCAGCCATCAGAATTTAAGTGAGGTGAGCAGTGTTTCTATGTACCTTGATTGGTTGATATCTGAAAAATGGCCGTCTGGTCAAGGTAGCAACTAGTCATATGATGATAGTACACCCACCACTACTCAATCGTATATATTTTGTCCATTAGAAAATAAGTGATGTCTGGCGGCTCTGGGATCTTCCTCTATTTATTTGTTCTTACGATACCTTTCATGACCATCATCATCTTACCATTATTAAGTGGCGTGTTTCGCTTTTACGGGAGCGACTGCCGTCCGACCACCCAACCCCGAAAGGAAAGCTGGTGCCAGAGCCTCGTTCGTTGGTCAGCAGGGGTACGCACTTGCACGTGAGGTTGGCTTGGGCCCAAAGATCTTGGTAGGGGCCCCATCCCCCCATCCCGATCCCTTTCATGACCAAATAGGTCAAATCCTAAAGAGAGGTCAAATCAAAAGTACCCGTAATCGACGAGCATGCATGAAGAGGTTAATGGATGTGGATAAAGCGGAAGTGGTGTGCCAGGACCGTAGCACATGGCAGGAAGTGTTCTCTGCCTCCCCCTCTGGGGAAGAGGTGTGATTTTACGTATGTATGTATGATGTATGTACGATCGTTCATTCGATTATTCGTCGAACCAATCATTCGCCTGAAGCAAGACAGCCTAAGCGACTGAGCACTGTGATCGTCAACTAGTCGTGACGTCATCGCGTCATCGTTAGTGGGCGGGGCCTGAGAGTCTGTAGGCGGGGCTGCTGGAGGAGGGAGCGAGACAAAAGATGTGAGTAACTAGCTGTGCCGTTTTTAGTTTTTAGGATTCCGTACCTAAAATGTAAAACCTGGACCCTAATCTGTCTAGTCTGTATCCAAGCTGTATCTCATAAACAGTAGTAAGCTGAAATTTTCACAAATTATGTACTTCCTTTGCCGCTATAACAAAACTAAACGTTCAAAAAGATAAAATATTAAGGGGACCATACAATAAACGTGTTATTTTTTTACATAATCAGTACGGAACTCTTCCGAGTCCGAGTACGACTCGCTCTTGGCCGGTTAGTGTGCACTCGCATACAAACATGCATAAAATCTCGCCTTTTTCCCAGAGTAGTAGGCAGAGAACACTTCCTGCCATGTGCTACGGTCCTGGCACACCACTTTCGCTTCTTTCACATCCATCAATCTCTTCATGCATGCTCGTCGATTACGGGTACTTTTGATTATCATACAATACCACGTGATCATATCAAATACATTGTTCTTTTGAATCTAGGATAACTTTCCATCTTCTTCAAAATGTGTGACTCACCTATCTCCCTAGCTCTCTTGCGAGCCAAATATTCCGGGCTAGTTTTGTCGACGCGCGGCCGGCCCTATCTTGCGTTTCTCCCCAGAATCGGCGCTAGGTGGCGTGCGATTATTCATCACGGCCGCTGTAACAATGTCTTGAATTTAGATGATTTTTTTTTGTTTTTGAAGGCACAAACTTAGGTGTGATGTTCGATATTTGATTTTGAGGGAATAAACTTATGTGTGATGTTGGAAAATGAGAAAAAATTTAATGGAACTCATGATAATGAAAGCTGTAACAATGACTAGTCTTTAGATGATTATTTTTGGTTTTTAGGGTACAAACTTAGGTGTAATGTTTGAAAATGAGAAAAATCATAATGAAAGTCATGATAATAATAATTTTCTTTGTAGTTTCTGTTTTTAATTTGGTTTAGTATTATTTTTTTGTAGTAATTCTGTTTGTATTTTCTGTTTTTTTTATTATTTTACTATTTGTTTTTTTTAATTTCCGATATTGTATGTATCTATATGTCTCTTGATACAAATAAACTATTATTCTATACTATTCTATTCTAATGAAGGTTGTTTAATTATTTTATTTGTTTTGAGGCTACAAACTTAGAGTTATATGTAATGCTCGAAAATTAGCAAAATCAACAATGGAATTGATGATAATGATAGTTATTTGATGGATGATTATTTTTTAAATGAGTAAAAATCTTAATGAAACTCATGATAATAAAGGTTGTTTATGTAACTTGTTTGTTTTGAGGGTACAACATACATACACATCCATAAAATGACGCCTTTTTCCCAGAGGGGTAGGCAGAGATCACTTCCAGCGATCCACTTTTCACCTCTGTGGGAAACGTGACGTGACGGGTTGTGGACCACTTTGCCGCCATCTGACTTGTGCATTGTTTTAACAAGGTCATTGCGTTCCCACGAGTAGCAAGGATATATGACGGGGGAAGGAAAAGGGGAGGAAGGATACTATCGCCTCGGATGATTTGGACTGAGATGACTGACTTTGGTGATGTTTGAAAATGAGGAAAAATCATAATGAAACTCATGATAATGAGGGTTATTTGATGGATGATTATTATTTAATGTTAAAACATCGCCGGATTAGCCTGTCCAACAGCTGTTACCTTTATTTAAAAATATAAATTTAGATAAGACAGCGTAAAAAAATATCAATGCTTGAGGGAGAGTACATTTTTAATGCCCCCTGGATGAATTTGCTACGGGCCTTGCGCTGGCTAAATCCGGCACTGTGTTTAAAACGTCTGATTTCGGCCATGGCTGACTAAAGGGAGATAAACTAAGTGCAGACGACATATTATAGTGCACAAGTGTGCGCGCAAACACAAGTGCACTCTATGTTCCCTCAATTTCATCGTGCAGTGAGAAGGCAATCCGACATGACCAATATGGAATATGCATAAATCTGCAATCTTGAATTTTTCAACAACTTATGAAAAAAGGCTTAAACATATACTAAAATGTGAAATAAAAATGAAAATCAGTTCACAAACGATGTATTTATAAGGAATTAAAGTTAATTTTCTATCTCTTGTTGTCGATAGCTAACTCATGGTAGCTATCTCTTTCCTACAAAACGGAGTTTTTTATGGATCGCGTATGGCCGTAGTGTAATTGTGACGTCATCTGCCATTTCGGATCTCTCTGTCCACCCGGGAACTTTAAACAGCTATATCTCGCTTGTCGTTTAAGTAAATTGAAAGATAGAATTACATTCATATTTCTTCGATATTAAAGATTGATTTCTAAAATAAAAAAAATGTGTGCATATTCCCCATTGAATGAATGGTTAGAGGCATTCCCAGTTTATTTTTTGTTATTACAATATTAGAATATCTAGGAACAAATTATTGTTATTAACTGTTTTTTGTGAAAACCCGTGCACTCTCATAAAAAAATTTCAACCAAACTGGTGCTAAACTAGTGCCATTAGAAAAAAAAAACAAAAATGAAGAAAATCAAAATTGCTACAAACACATATTTAAGTCATATATTTGCAAGTATTTTTCGGTGTTTTAAAAGTATATTTGTACCACATAAACCACTAAATATTGCAAAAAACACCTTTTTAAAGTATTTACAAGTATTTTCAGGTAAATTTGTGAATACAACTATTGTTTCTGATATCCGTAACAACAAGTCCTTAAGCAACTTAGCAGGAAATCAGAACAATGTATGATGTTGTGTGATATAAATACCATTGCAAGCAGTATGTTAAATTACACAGACTATACTTCCAAATAGGATAATCTGTTAGTTAATTATTTCCTACTTTGAAAGGAAGGAAGAAAAAAAGAAACAGAATAGTTTTTTGTTATGATAACCACAGATTTCAGCAAGGTTTTATTGAATGTTAAAAGCAAAGAGCAAGAAAAAAGAGTATTAATATGTTTCCTGAAGCAATGAGTATTATTTACAGAAGAGTGTAATTGGATAAACTAACTGCTTTCTGCTGCTAATTTATAGTGCACTCTCTGTTCCCTCACTCTCACAGTTCGGTGAGACGGCAATCCGACATGACCGATGAGAGATCGGGCGCAGGACCACCAGCTTAACGTGCTTTCGTGCATGGTGCATCCCCCAACTTCCCGACTCGGGGCTCAGTAATTAAGTCAATAGTTAAAATTGAGTCCAAGAATGAGTCGAAGTTGATCCACCAATAAGAGAAAAATCTTTTCTTTTCCTAACTGACATACGATGATGGCTTGGAGTAGCCTCGTCATCATCACCGGACTTGCGGGGGAGCGGATGGCTCTCACCCCTATCCTAACTGACATACGATGATGGCTTGGAGTAGCCTCGTCATCATCACCGGACTAGCGAGGGAGCGGATGGCTCTTACCCCTATCCTAACTGACATACGATGATGGCTTGGAGAAGCCTCGTCATCATCACCGGACTTGCGGGGGAGCGGATGGCTCTCACCCCTATCCTAACTGACATACGATGATGGCTTGGAGTAGCCTCGTCATCATCACCGGACTTGCGGGGGAGCGGATGGCTCTCAACTCTATCCTAACTGACATACGATGATGGCTTGGAGTAGCCTCGTCATCATCACCGGTCTAGCGGGGGAGCGGATGGCTCTCACCCCTATTTAAATCAGAGCGAAAGGGAGTTATTATTAGTCTCGCTCCCCCACAAGCCCCGCCCACAAACTATCAGGCCACGCCCACTATAAATAAAGCGATGACATCAGAACCTAGATAAGAATTACAGTGCAGTCGCTTAGGCCAACCTCTTTAATATCTTTAAGACGATAGCCCTAAATAATTTAGATATTTTTTAATAATCATCATCATCAGCCCACTTTCTTTATTTTTATTATTGTCCTGTCGCTAATAATTAAATTTTTGTCCTAAACTAATATTATAAATGTGAAAGTTACTCTGCCTGATGCGGCTCAACCCCAAACAACTGAACCGATTTGGATGAAATTTGGTGTACGGATAGTTTAGAGCCTGAGAAATGTCATAGGCTAAACTACTAAACCGATTTGGATAAAATTTGGTATACAGATAGTTAAGAGCCCGAGAAATGCTATAAGCTAAAATACTGAACCGTCTTGAATGAAATTTAGTGTACAGATAGTTTAGAGCATGAAAATGTTATAGGCTGATTAACCGACTGCGCTATAAGAGAGTTACACGATAAATAGGAAGTATTAAATATATTATTAGCCACACCATATCCACAACACCGGCATCACTAAAACCCACTTTAAAAACCATCAAGCTGCAATTCAATGAAAAACATACATATATAAATTACACACATATATAGTACCTACATATATCTATATGTACACAAAAACCAACCCCACACCACGCCAAGCCAGACATACCCATCTCTTTGGCTTGCTTCCTGGCGGCTACGTTAGCCAAATACTCTGGACTCGTCTTGTCTATTCTCGGCCTTCCCCTTTTACGCTTGATAGGTGTCTGTACGGACGGCGATGCTGAGGAAAGAAACGGGGTAAAGAAAAAAAAAAACAGGACAAAAAAACCAAAAACAAACGCATGCACAACTTTTTTTTTTAAGAAAAAAAATTTTTTTTTTTAATTTCTACCCAAAACATATTATTTACTGGTATGTTTAAGAATAAAACATTTTTTTTAAATATAATCTAATAAATAAAAAAAATTGTCATGCACAAAATAAAATCTAAAGGCATTCACTACATACTAACTACAAAATAAAATAATATTGAGGGGAATAATAAAACGACACAAAAAATAATACTAAAAGTAGAAGTATGTTGGCAAGGATGTGTAGATGTTTATTTCTCATCAACATTAAAAAAAACTATTTTTTTTTCCTAACTGACTAACGATGATGGCTTGGAGGAGCCTTGTCATCATCACCGGGCTTGCGGGGGAGCGGATAGCTCTCACCCCTAACCAAAACTATTGAAAATATTTTGGAGTAAGTCTCTACCCAACTGTACTCATGTTTTATACCCATTATTTAACAAATTTTAATTTTGAAAACTTTACTTTTTGATTGTTTAAATAATTTTTCGGTGTTAAAATCACAATCTAATTGTATCCCTTAAAATTTGAGGGACTCTCTTTAATATTTTTATGAGTGTCTTAAATGTTGGAGATAGATGCTATTTTCAATAAATAAATTAATAAGTTCATCATCATCAGCCCATATACGTCCCCATTGCTGGGGCACGGGCCTAACCTAAACTAGGGTGATAAGGCCTTAGTCAACAACTCTGGCCAAGTGCGGGTTAGTTGCACTTTCACGGTGTAGAGTACATATTGTTACTTTAAATCGAAATAACTACAAAGTCGGTCAAGATTCTGTTGTTATGATTGTAAATACCAACTAAATCTTGTCCGATAATGTCCATCTTAACATGCAAACAAACTCACCCTGTCTGTAACAACTATAGCACCTCCACCACAGTCAATTCATTCTTATATACTCAACTCATACTTTTCATACTCATCCCTTACACCTCATACTCTTAATACTCAATAGTGATACTCACGAGTACTGATCTGTTCGTTCTTGTGACGGGCCGCATACAGCTCCACAGCAGGCGGGACGAAGTGGGACACTGGCGAACGGTAGTCAACGTTGAGGGGTAAACCACCGGGCACTGCGGGACGGTGGGACAGTTAGAGTACATGGTACCTACTTATTTGTCAGACTTGGGACAGGGTACAAATGTACTTGCGGGACAAGCAAAAGGTCGGTTCGAGTATCAATTAAAAAACCAAAAGATAGAACTACATATTTTTGAATAACTTACAGACTAAATAGAATAATAAAATGTTGACCCAGTCGTCACGCCTAATAGGCAGTTTGGTTGGATTCGTTGTGCGATAACCCAGTCGAAACGTCGGACAGCAAGTATGCTTGTGCTATGTATTTGCTACTCTCTTTTTTGGTTTAGTGGAAAACACAGTAGTGCATGGTGGGGTTTGAACTGGCGACCTCTGGCATGGCAAGCATCGACCTTAACCACTTGGCCATCGACGCTGTATGTGATTTTTT
This sequence comes from Maruca vitrata, assembly GCA_039566165.1. Taxonomy (NCBI): domain Eukaryota; kingdom Metazoa; phylum Arthropoda; class Insecta; order Lepidoptera; family Crambidae; genus Maruca; species Maruca vitrata. The sequence continues at coordinate 5,665,252 of CM076939.1, forward strand.
TTCCCTAAGTGACTTACTATGAAGGCTTGGAGTAGCCTCGTCATCATCACCGGACTTGCCGGGGAGCGGATGGCTCTCACCCCTAAGTGATTTCTGTATGATGCTTAATGAGTATCATACAAAAATTACCTATGTATTTGCCTAAGCTTTTTATTGAACTTTCCTTTCTTGTATCTGTAACACCAGTGCCTCAAGCTACTTGTATCAGAATCAGTAGCGCTACCCTGATATCACCTATGTAAATATGTCCATGAAAAACTTGTACAGCGCTCCTAGCGGTAACGCTAAGAACTAAACAGGTAGTATGAAAAAAATAATTCGTTTGATTTTTAACATGTGTAAGTTTTCGATAGCAACTCATGGTAGCGCTTGAGATCAAATGTGAGAGATGTAAATTAAAAAATTTTAAGTGCTAAAGCTTGCACTAGCTGTACTAATATTTAGTGAGGCAGTTGATTTTTTCCGTTTTTCTAAATTTTAATTTACATTAATTGCCAGTGTGTCATAATTTTTTGTAGTTTCCATTTCTGTAATGAAATGTCTACAGCTGTCAGTGTGTATCACTGAGAGTAGATGGCGCCACCTGTGGCTAACAGGTCGTATACGGGAAAAATTCGATGGCTTCAATTAACAGCTGCTGGTCTGGTGTGATTGTAATGCACGTCTGGGCGCGATTCCTAGAAGGACGAGTGTTCGAGTCCCCGGGCCGCGGTGAGGCAGTTGAATTTTTTCCGTTTTTCTAAATATTAAATGTGAGACATCAATTTATTAATCTGTCTCCTAAAAGGGTACCTTGATCCAGCCCATAGATGTCACCGTTGGGCTCCACCTTTGGCTTCTTCTCCGGGGACTCCTTGCTCTCCTCACCGCTGCTCCGTGGGGACGCCTCCCTCTTCAGCTGAGGCAGCACGGAGTCCAGCTGACTCTCGCAGAGTGCCATCTTGTGTGTGGGCTTGTGTGTGTGTGTGTGTGTGTGTGTGTGTGTGTGATATTACTGGAATCAATATAAAAGTCATGTATAAATAAACATTCATTTGTATCACTTCATAGTATAAAGCAAAGTCATTTCCCGCGTCTGTCTGTCCCTATGTATGCATGTATCATTTAACCCATTACCGGGCAGAAAGTAATATACTCTCACCAAAATCTGGACCTCGGCCTTGACTTATGGTCCAAAAACAATGAAAACCTTAATTACTTGACTTATGGTCCAAAAGAAATGAAAATTTTCAACATGCTATGCTTATTACCTTTAAAACTACACAACAGATTTTGATGCAGTTTTTATTTAACAGATAGAGATTTATAATATACCCTAAGCAAAGCGAGGGTGGTCACTAGTTAATGTATTTATGGGTTGATTTTAGACCAGTGGCATATTACTACATGTTTCTATGGACTTACAACTCTATTGCAGTATTATTAATTTCATAAACACAGAACAAAAAGTACTGTAAATTTTATAAACATAAGACAACAAAAGGAATAGAAAATGTTCAGGATTATTTATTATTTTACTTATAAAAAATGTATAAAATTGCCAAGTTATATTTTCTTAGTCAATGATAAATAAATTTTATCTTTCTCAACATCCCATACATCTATCTGTACACACATATACTTAAATATATTTAGTAACACACCCAGACACGGAACAAACACCGTTTTCATCACACATATATTTATCCAGAGTGGGAATCAAACCCACGGCTCTTAGAACTGTCAGGCAGGGTCACTAACCACTGGTCCACCGAGCTTCCAAGGTACTGCTGCAAATTGATAGATTATTTCTGTTGTGTTTATATTTTTAGAACAAAATGTAAATTGATAGATGTGGAAGAAGTGAAAGTGGTGTGCCAGGATCATAGCAAATGGCAGGAAGTGAACTCAAGTGAGCCAACCCTTCTGAGAAAAAGGCCTGATTTTAAGTATGTCATCTTCTTATAAATAAAAATGAATTGCTGTTTGTTAGTCTGACTAAAACTCGAGAACGCCCGGATCGATTTAGGTAATTTTGGTTTTAAAATGTTTGTCGTAGTCCAGGGAAGGTTTCAATGAGAAAATATAGAAAAAGAATCAGTATTGGCGGTATGAAATTCGCCGGGACCACTAGTGTAAAATATAATAAACAGAAAAACAAATAAGGTACAAAGTTCAATCTTGGACTTCAGGCAGGTCATTCTTGGCTTAAGGTGAATTACACATATAAGAAAAATTTATATGTCCTGCATGATGGAAAATATTCTTTTTCTTCTTTTTCTTATCGTATGGTTGATGTACAACCTGGTGTCAGAATTTATAAACCGCCCGTAGGCCTCTGACATGGCTTCACACACCGTTGAAAAATTTCTCAGGTGTGCTGGTTTCCTCACGATGTTATCCTTCACCATTAAAGAATCGAATGATGGTACATATGAATTTCAAATTTGAAAAACACATTGGTACCTGGCGGGGTTTGAACTGGCGACCTCTCGCACGCCAAGCAATGACCTTAACCACTCTGCTCATTGACACTTTTAACAACGGAAAATATTGAGTTGCACACATACTTTGTCGGCCCCTTTCATGGAGTAATGATTCGCATTTGTGTGACTAAGAAGTACCTATGTACACATTTTTTTTATATAGTTTTAAAACTTAGGGTGTCATGGGGATAGATGTGCACCTGTGTTTACACACTTGTGCACTATAATAGCACTTGTCCTTAGGAATTGGGTGCTTTTCATAGGGAGTTGGTTAGAGAATATCAGAATTATTATTAGAATATAGAATTTCGCTTAACTTCGGAACTATAAGTCCCACAGACTTGAAATTTTGGATTTTAAGTAAGTTATCATACCTTAATTACTTATTTACAAATATTTGTATGATATACACCATGTTTGTTCCATGTTTAAGTGTGCTATTAAATATATCTATACTAATATTATAACACTGAAGAATTTGTTTGTTTGAATGTGCTTCTCTCAGAAACTTCTGGTTCTTTTCTTCATAACTGACATTTGATATGGCTTGGAGTAGCCTTGTCATCATCACCAGACTTGTGGGGGAGCAGATGGCTCGCACCTCTAAATCAATGGAAATAATGGAATTGATCAATGAATTGAGATGTTGTTTGATACATGGAATAAATAAATAGGCTCCTTTTGCAATATCTAAAAGTACTGATCTTATAAGTATATTACTGCCTAATCTGTGTCAATCTTTCAAGGTATACAAGCTTGATATAAATATATCTTGTCAATTCAAATGTACAAAGTACCTTTGTTTTTGAAAAGTAGTTTCACTAAAACATTTCTTTATTTATTTATTTATTATTGTACACAAACAGATTACTTTCATTACAGGAATAGGAACGTTGTAACAAGAAACATTTTATAACTAGATAACTATGCTTGAATAAGCTAATAACCCAATAATAAGGTGTTGTAACATCTCAACCACTTGTCAGAGCAAATTTGCTGCTTGCACCACTTGCAGCTCACAACATATTGACAGAGTATATTACAGTAAAACACTAAGTTATCACAAATTGCACTGTTGTCAAACGTAAATTGATACAGAAACTAGAATTTACTCCGCCAACAGGCCAGACGTTACTGCACGAACAGTAATTACAAATCTTATCAAACAAATAAGAGAAGTAGTAAACAAGTTACCCAGAATAAAAACGGCGTAACATACCTGACTACCGTGAATCCATTTTGTGAAAACTCAACATAAAAACACGATTGTGCACTTAAAACGATTTAAACTTACTCGACAACAATTATTATACAAATTCAAGTTCATTTAAACTTAATACAACAACAATAATTCGCTTTAAAACAACGTACGAAACGAAAATTTACACTATACTTCTTTAGAGTAATCAATTATCCTACTTCCAAGTGGTGTGGTATAAAGACACGAAAAAATACATATATAACACTTTCCCGATCAATTTCCTATGCGCGCACTACATCCTTGTGCAATATAAACGATTTTAAAAGTGATTACAAAAGTTTATTATGCAGATTGTCGAAGATATAAACAAAAATCGCGATTCCTAAATACTGACTCGACGTCCATTACAGTACCAATGAAGTAATGCTACTGCCTACCAAAAGTGCGAAAAAGACGAAATCATTTTTGCTATGGCAACATTTTGTGCTACTTCACCGATTTACCGTTATGTGGCGTCCTTGTCGCCATTGCAGTCCGAATCAACTTACAACAATCGTTCTTTGACATTAATGGGACTTTATCAATACATTGATTTGATAGTTTATGCGCTTACTACCATAAGTTATAAACGATTCGGACCGTTTTTTAAAGTTTCTCATTCACCCCGCGGTCAACTTAATTTGGTCGGATTGTATAATTAAATTTGATAATACGAAAAATTAAGAAAAAAATAATTAATACACATGAAAATGTAGAAAAAAATACACTGTTTAATACATTTTATTTTCACAAATGTTCATGCACAAAATGAAGCGCTTGTTTTGCAATAACCCAGCAACATTTGTATGGGTGTGGGACAAAAATTCAGAGGAAGACAGTGTGAAAAAGCAATAGTTATAGGTAGGTCGAGCGTCGAGTTGGCATTGTATTATTACCTACCCGACGGTTGTTATCGCGGGCCGCGTTATCGTGCGGAGGTTATTACTATTCTACCCATTGTATTACCTTGTATATTGGTCGTCTTACAAATTGTCGTTATGAATTCATTAACTGACGTATATTGACCTGAGTTTTAATTATATTCAGTTTAACGTAATATTGCCGGACAAATAACTTTTGCACTCAATTTTGCAATGTTTCGCGTTTGTTTGTGTAACGTCATTAAAAATAAACAAGTGATAGGTAATTAACATCTAGATTGTTCTAAACCAACTTATACGTAGTTTCAATATATTTTTTATGTTTCAAGTCTTGGGTCTAATGTTTGGATTATTGTGCAAGACAACCGGTTTGATTCTTGTCAGGTTTCTTAATTTATATGTAGCTTTCGTTAAGATTTCTATCCTCAACACCAAAATAATGGGTAGCTTAAATAAAATGTTCAAAAACAAGCCAAACCTCTCTTCGGTTAAATAAACATCAGATGAAACCTAACTTACCTACTTAAAAGCCTAATAAACTATTATGTTATCACAATCAAATTAATAGCAATACATAATTTGGTGTTCCTGGATTACAGTTAATCGATAAATAATTACAGTTTAAATATCATTGCTCGGTTTGCGACCATAATGAATAACTTTGATGTACCTAATTTACTAATTTTGCGGTATTTTCCTTGTTTACGATGAGTGAAAAAATGAGATAATTCCTTTGCCATATTCAATGACCTGGTTTTGTATAAACAGTTTATTAAACTTGAAAACCAGGAATTTATTTATAACCCACATAAGTCACGAATAAAGTGGAAAGTGAGTGGATACCAAATCAGACCGGTTCAACAAATTTCGATTGGTTTAAAACAAGTATAGTAGGTGATATCGAAGTTATAAATACATATTTACTATATCATAAAGCTGAAGAGTTTGTTTGTATGAACGTCTAACCTCAGGAACTACTGGTTCAAATTGAAACAATATTTTCAAAATTTTAAGAGAGGTCAAACAAAAAGTACCCGTAATCGACGAGTAGGTATGCATGAACAGTTTGATGGATGTGGATGAAGCTAAAGTGGTGTGCCAGGACCGTAGTACATGGAAGAAAGTGATCTCTGCCTACCCCTCTGGGAAAAGGCGTAATTTTTTGTTAGTATGTATTAAGCGAAGTCAGTTAAAATGACTGGGCGCTAGACTATCTCTTTGCCAATTTCATTTAAGTCTGACCGGCAATTAAAACAGTAGGTACAAAATGAATTAACAACCCAAACATTAAATAACCTTGTTATTAATAAATTCCCACCAAAATATCCCATAATACCTCATTTGTTTTCAGACAGTGAAGTTATATATAGTAAGAAAATGAATGAACGATAAAATATAGTCTTTCTATTTATAGCATTTCATATTATTATGTAGGTACCTAAATTATCTGTTTATTGTGTGTCTGGGCAAACAAAATATCACAAATGAATAACCTCAATTATTCAACAAGGTTATTTGGAATTTCCCCTTTCTTATAATTTACGTTACAACCTGATATGTAGGAATTTAACAGAATAATAAGAACTTGTCTAGAGAGTGCTATAATGTTCATACACCAGTGGGGCTACCATGAGATGGCTATCGAAAACTTACGTAGGTACGTTAAAAACCTATAGAGTTGTTTTTTCATACAACCGATTTTAGTTCTTAGCGTGACTACCAGGGGCGCTGTACAAGTTTTTCATAGACATATTTACGTAGGCGATATCGAGTCCGTAACTTCTAAACTAATGGTAGCGCTACAGAAGCCTATCATCCATATACATACCACTTTTATACACGATCATACTGTATGTCCTCCGTAACATACTGTATGTAGATTGCGGAGTTTTTTTTCCAAAATCGGAGACCATCACATACATTGATCTGATCCCGTAGTAAAGTAGCTTAAGCACTTGTGTTACGGGTATCAGAATCAACAGTGGCTACACAAATATACTTAAATATATTTAATAACAGACACGGGACAAACACCGATGTTCGTCACATAAATATTTGTCCCGAGTGAGAATCGAACCCACGACTCTTGGAACCGTAGGTAGTAAACCTGGGTCACTAGCCACTGTTCCACCAAGCCAGTCGTTAAAGCAGGAATACATAACTGTTAAATATCTCCTATACAGCTCTCTTTTTTGACTACCTAGTCCATTGGTAGCAAGTGCTGCGTTAGAACCGAAAGGTACCCGGTTCGAGTCCGGGGTTGGAAAAAAACTGTGTTAGTTTTTCTATTAGGACATTTTTCAGCCGGGAGGCAGGAAGTTGTTGGATGCCCGCCCGTGCCTTTGGTACTAACTATTTAGTTAAATGAAATGAATCTTGATAAAATTGAAGGTCAAAATACATACAAAACGAGACGATTATTATACAAATAGGAATGTATAGTGCAAGTCTAAATGTTGTTTATCCTTGAACTTGCTTTGTAATGTAGATTCAATAGTGATTCCCAAAATAAACTTGTCTCGAAATCAGGAAAGGGAGTGCTATAAATAATGAGTGCTTCGAAGCTATTTATATTTTCAAGGTACTTGACAAGAGCCGTTTAAGCTTATAGGGTTAGTGTACAATGAATGGCACCCCTTAAAGCACCTGAACAAAGTACAATACGTGTTATTATCGGGTTTAAGACTTCTTGAGGCCCAGTGCATTGCACAACCTGCACTATAAGTGTAAAATTACGTGATAAGTAGCTTAAATGCACTTGTGTTACGGAAATCTGAATCAACGGTGCAATAAACAAAAATGGACATTCGACGAATACCGATGAGCAGCACCCAAATTGACAAATTTGTCTTGCGGGAATCGAATCCAAAACTCCTGGCGAACGAGACATAAGCAAATACGAAGAAATAAAAGTAGAGCTCTTTAGGAGCTCCTGAGATTTTTTTTTTTTAAATGAGCTGTCAAGATGACCTCACTCCACCCGATGGTAAGCGGTAGTGAGATCCAAATATGAGGTCGACAGGCACAATAGACCATATTGAGCCTGTCGCACTCACCCTGAAAGCCGTGAGAGAGGAGACCACTGCTGCGGCAACAACGAGACAAGGCGTGAGATAGACTATTATGACGGTGGAATATCCTCAGAGGCAATAAAGCATTTGAAAATGACAACCGACTTTGTCCCATAAGCTGGTGTTCGGTAGGTTGATTTCTTTGTTTAACGTAAAAGTGCGTTGTACGATGTGTTTCACATTATAATATCTACAGACATTATGTGTGTCAGACAATACAAATTAACATACAGCCAGTCGAACTGGAAATATCATTTGACGTCACACGTTAAACCGTTTAAAGGATAAATTTACAAAATCCACTATACTCTTTTTCACCTAAGATGATTCCTGTGATACTTCATTGTGTTCTGAATTACGCATCTTACGATTGACAAACGAAAATAATTTTATTGCACACTTTTGTCATTTTATTGCGGCGTCATTAGGAAAAATATCAAATAAATATTTTTATACTTTTAAATGACGAACAGTATCGTTTAGTTTAGTTTAATGTAATAGAACATTTAAAAAAAAATACCTATGCAGTTCGTATACGTAGAATGGAACGACACAATGAAGTGTCACAGGGATCATCTTAGCTGAAAAAGACTATAAATTGTGTAAATGAGACACGATGATGACGTACGTTTGAAGTACTCCATTGTACTAACTACTGAACGGGTTTTGATGAAAGATCACAATACTGTAACCCACACAACAGAATAACTCGCAGATTACAATTCATAACTACACATGAACGAAATTGCGGGCGGCCGTTAGTTACTAGGTACTACGTAGTAAATAAAATCCTTCATAAAGATTTTTTATCACAGAGAATGCGTAACGTAGGTACCTACTTACGAATGAGACCCAAGGTAAGTGCGGAGCTCCTGACCGCAGATGCTTTTCAAATTTGAAGTTCATATGTAAGATGATAACAATCGTTCAACGCTTAAACGGTGAAGGAAAACATCATGAGGAAACCTGCACACCTACGAAGAAATTCTAAGGTTGTGTAGTCGGCCAACCCGCACTTGACCAGCGTGGTCGACTAAGGACTTATCGCCCTAGTTTAGGGTAGGCCCTTGCTCCAGCACTTATTTATTTCCAAAAATTACATATACAATTGTAAGGGATATAATGTTTTTAGTAGATGTGATTTAGCTATCAATTTTTATTTACACTATTAAGCCCAATTATTGTCATATTTCTTTTAAATATTATTTTAATTTATGGTATTAAAACTGATTATTTTGGTTGGGTTGTAAACCGATACTTTAGAAATCTATAGATGGGCAACACTAGTGAAAAAAGATGGCGGGACGGCATTCTATGCCGAGCGTTGGTACATGAGGTGTAGTGAGCGGAGTAAACGAAAAATAAGATGTAATTTATAGATTAAGGTGTTGAGTGCTGCAATAATAAACGTGTTGCTGTGTATTAAGTGTTTTATTATACTTCAGAAGTGGTAAGTACCCGTATTTGTCTTATAACGGAAAATAAAGTTTAAATATAAAATACTTAACGGTGGGTAACCGTTATCAGTGACGACCGATTTGGTCCACGGGTTACGAACGTTGCCTTTGAACTAAAAGTGTCGCGGGTTCGAATCCCGCACAAGACAAACATTTGTTTTGTCTTGGCTTGGGTGTATACGTAGTTGCAAGGATAGGTATATAAGTAAGTTTATCCGTTACCTGGCATTTATAACGCAGGCCTTGGTATGCTGTGGGCCGGGTGATTGATATTAAAGTGTAAAATACAATATCAGACAATTTTAGTGTCGCATAAAAATGCCTAAAAGTATTTGAAATTACCATTCCCAACGATATAGTTGATACAATATTAATCTAAAATATATGAAAGATTAAGTTAAAAGAAAATGAGATAATAATAATAATATGCTGGCGTGCAATAACGTAATAACGGGATGCAATAATTTGAATGAAGTGACGGTTGATCTTATATTTTTATTTTTGTATTTATGCACTATTATTGAAATCTTAACTTCGGGCTGACCTTGAAGTCACTTTTGAGGTCAAAGTTTTGGAGTACAAGTGTGGGTGTCTTAGAGGGACCCGAAAATTTCATCCATTTTGTGATAGGACGCCTCGTTTTCGAGATACATGAAGTTTTATTTTTACCTAATTTAGGATTTTGAGTCTCACTTGAGAAGTGAGTCTAATGCCGTATCATTTTGTTTTTACATGAAACAACGGAGCAAGACAAGAATCGCCGATTGAAAACTCCTACGTGAGGCGCTGGTCGCACCGACGACGATGGAGGCAGGCTGAGTCGCGGTCAGCCACGGAGCGTGGTGCAGGATCGCGGTAGCCGTTTTCGTCGAAGTCAGACGGAGCCGCAGCCTTGGAAGACGCAGTCGCAGCCACAGCCATCGGTGGATTCAAGAACTGGATCGCGACCGCGAGCGTGCAGTTGAACGGGATCCCGTTCACGTGCATCGCGTTCGCATGAGCGGCTTCAGCACTTACGGGAGAGGAAGACGGAGATGGAGCGTCACAAGCTGGAGCAGCAGAAAACGAGAAACAAGCAGAGGACTCCCCGGCTCACCGAGCGCTGGACTTGACAACTCACAAGGTTATGTACTCCTCCCATTTATTTTTCTTCTACCTCAAAATATGTTTTGCAAATCATTCCATCAAAAGTGGCCTGATATTGTTTGTATGGGAGGAATGGCAGGTTTAACTGTTGGCTGTTATCCATGGGAGCTTTTCAGTCGGTCACCGGAGGATATGCTAAGGTATATAAGTAAATTAAATGAGTCAATCAAAAGCATTATTGTGAGTAGCTAGCCTTGTTTAACCAATTATTATTATCATTTTATTGTCTCTGTTGCGATGATCACAGTAAGGGTTAATTTCCCGGCCCTTGTGGAAGACTTGCGTGTGAGCACAGGCCCAACACGTAGTGGCCCCTTGGGACGTTTACTATAAGTGTGAAATGGATATGCTACTCCTGTATGCACATGACGATGCGCTCTGCAGTAATACCCGGCGCAGAAACATATAGGACGGATTGGAATGTAAATATTTGGGCCTATGGAGTGAGGTTTTGTGGAACTGGGCCTGGTTATTATTATCAGTTATTATTGTTGTTTCCTACGATATTAAGTTCTCCATTTTTATTATTTACATTTTAGTGTTAGACGGTAGGTCACTTGCCAAGTGATTACTCTGACAGGAATGAGAAGTCGTCCTGTAGGAACCTCCGGCTGCAGGTGTTGAGAATTACGGAAATTTTACGTTAGGGTTCCTACAGCAGTACAAAGTGTGATTATTATTATTTTATTAGTTTAAGTTCATACTCTCCAAAGAGGATATCAAATAAATGGTATGTATTTAGAATTGCTGCCTTTTGGACGAGTTTATAATGTGTGAGGGTATGTCAAGTGTAATGAAACTTGTATGTAGTGATCGAAGAATATAATCAGTTGTGAGACTACGAATGGCACTATTTTGTTATATTTATATTTCTATAGATAGGTTACGATACCTTTTCATCTTTTCGGTGAGGGTTGGTTGGAGGTTATGGCTTAGTAGTCATCTGGCTAAGTCTTTTAAATAAACTGTTTATTGATTATATTAGGATCCGGTCCGGTATAGTGCACTGTTTTTCCTAATTGTTCTGTCGTTTCTCATTTCCTAGTATTGCATCTGGTTTATATTTATAAAATGGTAATCTCTTTTAGGAAATCATACTTGAGGGCTAAACATTACAGCTACTTTATCGTGCCTGTACCTGCACTATAACACTGCAGGCGATATCCTTACTAATATTATAAATCCGAAAGTAACTCTGTCTGTCTGTCTGTCTGTCTGTTACGCTTTCACGCATAGAGTACTGGACCGATTTAAATGAAATTTGGCACAGATATAGTCCAGAGGCTAGAAAAGGTTATAGGCTACTTTTTAACCGACTGCGCTATAAGGAAGTAATGTTTTACCCGTTAAACGTCTCTACGCGGACGAAGTCGTCACAGCCCAAACTATTGGACAGATCCAGATGAAATTTGGCATGCAGGTAGATGTTATGACATAGGCATTCGTTAAAAAAGGATTTCCCGAAATTCCCACGGGAACAGGAATTAACGGGAAAATCCTTTTGTATTAGACGCTTGAAATTTGGCATGCAGGTACTTTAATAAATTTAAAGCTTAGTCGAACAGGATATTGTAAAATTCCCACGGGAACGGGGGTAACAGAAAAAAAAAAAAAAAACTTTTGTATCAAAAAAATCTAAACCGCGAATGATAGATGATTGAGATTTGGCATGCAGGTACCTTAATGGACGTAAAGCTTACTTGCAACGCGATAGTACAAAATTCCCAGGGGAACGGGCGTTATTGGGAAACAACTTCTGTATGTTAAATCCTGTAGGATACGCGAACGAAGTCGCGGGCACAGCTAGTGTTGAATATGTTCTGGGCTATTCTCTATCTTTTGACTGGTGATTCCTCAGTATTTTTTAATAATTCTTTGTTTTCATCTTGAATAGCGATTATGAAGGTTTTGGTATCCGGACGTCGCAGCCGCGATTGGATGTTGATATGTCAGCAAGGGGCTGTTGAAGGTCTCTGTAGTGGCGCCTATGCAGACCCTTTTGTTTCCATACGCTTACGTTTGTACCACTAGGTGTTATTTATTTATAACATTACTATTCTGTATGTTTGACAAAGGGGAAAACACAAGGCAGAAAAAGGTAGCTGAGACTGGTACCTATTGTCAAATAATACACTCTTGATAAACTTAACTTTAGATATTAATGTTTTTTTTATATCTTATGTTAATTAGTTATTAGAATAAGTTTGTATGTACTTGTGATACTTATAGTTTGACAATAAAGCTTTTTATTATTATTATTTAGTTCAACATTAAGAAGGTTGTGATGTACCTGAAGTGTGTATTGGCTCTTCTTAAGTGTTTTCGGTATGACTCCTGTGGCTGATAATGCTATATTTGCAATTTTTGATATGGACGGTCTGTATTTTCCACTGTATTTTTAATTTGAATCGCTAAATCTGTGTATTTGGTAAGTTTTTTCGTTGATGGTGATTCGGATGTTATAAGTATTGGTAATTGCTATGTCAATGAAGTATACTACGTTTTGCTGTTGGTCATAAATTGTTATATTGGGTCTGTTATAGTGAGTGGTTTGGTCTGTTAATATAGTGCGGTCCCAATATATTTTGTGTTTGTTATTTTCCAGAACAGGGTTAGGTTTATACTTATAATATGTATTGTATTTATGGGCTAAGTATTGGTAGATAACTGAGGCAACCTGGTCGTGACGGTGTTTGTAGTCCGTGTTGGCCAATACTTTACAAGCACTAGTAATTTATTTATTTATTTATTTAAGATCACCAGCAAGATTACATTAACAATATGATATAAGTAACATGACCAAGATGAACATTTAGATAAACGCAAACTTGATTATAGGTGACAACTACCTACATGCATTTCAGACAACAGGCATTTTGAATTTTATCTAATTTAAAATACAAGAAGTGGTTTTAGTTTTAATACTTACGAAACTTCAAGTGAAACATATTATATAACAATAATCGAATAGTTGGTTCAACCACTCAGGGATTGACCAAGCATTTAGATTTAAATTTGTGTTGAAGTGGACTTAGACAGAGAATTATATTTAGAGAACATTCTATATAAAGGGGAAAATAAACCTAAATTTGATTTAGAACTCTTGGGGGTAAACAAATTGTATCTAGTCTTTCTAGGTAATTGAATAGGTACATTTAAGTTAACTTTCAAGAGCAGATTCGGGCAGTCAACTAATCCATTCACCAATTTGAACAGAAACATATTGTCCAGCATGGTTCTTTTAACGTATTCATTTTAAAGTAATGTAATCTATTTTTGTAGTGGGGCTGTAGGAAAGATGGTACAAAAATATGTTTTTGAACTATTTAAATTTTTTTAATATAGACGTCATAGTGTGGGTTCTACACCACACTGCAGTAATGTGTTGTATAGTCTAAATGGCACTGTTGTATTGACGACACAGGTCGGTGGGAAAATTAAGTTCTTTAGTGATGTGTTTTCTGTAGTTGCGAGTGGCAATCACTTCATCCTGTATGGCAGCCATAAACGCTTCTTTCTCTGGGAAGAGCTCACCTTTCTGAAGCCACCCTCTGTCCACATGGGGCCGGTTTATCGCCGCAAGATATTATTAAAACCACAACACCACATGGAACTAAAAGTTTTCTTTGAATATTCCTTGCTTCATCGGGGTATTTTCAGGTTGATATTATTAGTTTTTCATACATGCGTGCAGGCACGTTTTAATTTGTGTGGAGGACTTTGTAACGGTGCAACACCTGATTAAGCCAGCTGTGGGGCACGAAGTCATATGATTTGCGGTAGTCTACATACATGCTGCTAGTGCCCCTTTCATGTCTGAATGCAGTTCTCATAACAACGGAGTACATTATAAACTGGTCCCTACGTCTCGTATGTTTCTCTTGCACTTTTGTTATTATAATTTATTTTTGTAAAGTTTTATACCTCGGTAGATATCTGTTGATTTTCCAAAAATGAACGGACCGGAGCCTTAGCAAACTCCCTATAAGGCTTTGGATGAATTTATTTATTTATTTGCAGTCACATGGTTTACAATGATGTTGGTAACAAAATATGAAAGTACATTATACATGACACTCGGTAAGGGCACTGCAAAGAGTGGACAGCTGAATAAATGTATGCTTAAATTATTATTATATTGCACAAGGAAATAAAATAACTTTACAATAATTTAAAATAGAGATACTTAACTATTATTTTATATTATATTTATAAATTTTATCGGCAAAGAAATCATTTAATGGGTAGTAAGATTTATTGAAAAGGTGAATATTTAAATGTTTTATAAATTTATCAGTGTGTTCTATATCTTTCAATTTTATATTTGTCAGGAAAGGAGATGTCAAAGACGGGAGCCCCGCAATCCGTATCATGGCTGAAAATGATCTCAACCGCCTGCTCAGTGCGCAGCCAGAATCGAACACAGCCGCCCGGGGAATGTCTCCTGTCTGTCTTCTGTGGGAAGATCTATTATATCACGACGTGATTGGCTAGCCAAATGTTATGTATACATGATAGAATATTATTTGACTGATGCTTGAATCTTTGTGATGGAGTCTGCCTAGCCGGCTATCCAGTTGATGGGGAGGTTAGGCACGAATGGATGGGTTCGTGTCTTGACTTTACCACGATGGTTGACTGGTCGGGCGCGAGAATGGATGGGTTCGTGTCCTGACCTGTCCGCGATGGTTGGCCGGTTGGATAGATCCTATCTTGCTGTACCGTTGGTGGGGATGTCGAGCGCGAGAATGGATGGGTTCGTGCCTTGACTTCCCCACTGTGGTTGACTGGTCAGGCGCGAGAATGGATGGGTTCGTGTCCTGACCGGCCCATAACGGTTTATCCCAAATAAGAGTCAATACGAGCAACACCTGCAAATTTGTGTTTTGTGTCATGTTTGAAACAACCTCAAATTCTAGTTTCATCTTAACTATTCCTGCCTTCGAACATTTGGACGTTTATCTAAATTTTAGTCGCATTTTAGCTGTAAGTTTTTACATGTTTTTACTGTATCGTTTTAGTAATGTCCTAGCATTTTAGTGTTAGTGTCTTTTGTATAACTAAGTTGTTAGTTATGTAGTTTCTAAGCAGAGTTGAGGAGGCTACAGTAGCGAGAGGAGGCTACAGAGTAGCGAGGGAGGCTACAGAGTAGCGAGGAGGCTACAGAGTAGCGAGGAGGCTACAGAGTAGCGAGGGAGGCTACAGAGTAGCGAGGGAGGCTACAGAGTAGGAGGAGGCTACAGAGTAGCGAGGAGGCTACAGAGAAGCGAGGAGGCTACAGAGTAGCGAGGAGGCTACAGAGTAAGGAGGGAGGCTACAGAGTAGCGAGGGAGGCTAGGAAGCGAGGAGGCTACAGAGTAGCGAGGGAGGCTAAAGAGTATGGAATGTTTCCTATTTGCAAAAGTTGCAAATACTTATAGAAATAATTTAGTGAAGTGTGCTTCCTGTGGTACCCATAGGAATACCCAAGTCCTATTTCTAGTTTGGTAATTTACATGGACTGGTTGCCAAGCTATAATTTAGTTGTGTGCTTCCTGTGGTACCCATGGGAATACCCAAGTCCTATTTCTAGTTTGGTAATTTACATGGACTGGTTGCCAACCTGGTAAATGGTCTATATCTCAAGAGTATGGAATGTTTCCTATTTGCAAAAGTTGCAAATACTTATAGAAATAATTTAGTGAAGTGTGCTTCCTGTGGTACCCATAGGAATACCCAAGTCCTATTTCTAGTTTGGTAATTTACATGGACTGGTTGCCAAGCTATAATTTAGTTGTGTGCTTCCTGTGGTACCCATGGGAATACCCAAGTCCTATTTCTAGTTTGGTAATTTACATGGACTGGTTGCCAACCTGGTAAATGGTCTATATCTCAAGAGTATGGAATGTTTCCTATTTGCAAAAATGGATGGGTCTGCAAATGGGACTCATTCTTTGTTATGTTTCTTATTGTATTTTTGATCAGCGGCGAGAATAGATGGGTTCGTCGCAGGTTGCAAATACTTACAGAAATAATTTTGTTTTGTGTGTTTCCTGTGGTACCCATAGGAATACCTATTGTGCATGAGGACATGCACAGTGTCAGGATGGGCGAATGTAAGGGATATAATGTTTTTAGTAGATGTGATTTAGCTATCAATTTTTATTTACACTATTAAGCCCAATTATTGTCATATTTCTTTTAAATATTATTTTAATTTATGGTATTAAAACTGATTATTTTGGTTGGGTTGTAAACCGATACTTTAGAAATCTATAGATGGGCAACACTAGTGAGAAAAGATGGCGGAACGGCATTCTATGCCGAGCGTTGGTACATGAGGTGTAGTGAGCGGAGTAAACGAAAAATAAGATGTAATTTATAGATTAAGGTGTTGAGTGCTGCAATAATAAACGTGTTGCTGTGTATTAAGTGTTTTATTATACAATGTAGGTTTAGTAGTCCCCAAACTAGGTAATCCTGCCTCTGGGGGGCTGGAGTTGATGATTACACATTTTTTTTAACGGCGACTAACTCTGCGGTTTGACAAGTCGATTTAGTGGCGTCGTCGGCCCACTTTATTGAACTAATGATACAAACTCCAAAGCTTACTTTAGTGGATGTTACTGGATATGTATTTAGTTCCTATTCTTACATCCCATCCCATGAGAGCCTTTTTTTATACGCTCGTCGTCGAGTTTTATGTACGTAATTATTTCTATAAACGCATTAGTTTAGCCTTTATATCATAAGACAATGTGACCTTCCTACATAAATATATAATTCTTATTAATTAGAGTTATGATGTCATTAGCTTTAATTAGATCCTAAGTGGGTGAGTCATTTTGTTCTTAAGTGTACAAAATATAATGAAATTCCTCATGCTTATTGAATAAAAATAAAAAAGGAGCAAGTCATAAATAGACAGAGGTTAACACGAAAAAGTTCAACTACTTCACCAGTTTGGGGATGATGATCTCAGTGCAGAAATTCAATGTTGATTTCCTAAATATTTAAAAATCTGCTCTTGCAAGATTTCGAATAAGCAACACATCCTTATGACTGTTTTTCTGTAAGTATGTTATGCTTTCATGACAAACCTACTAAACCAACTTAAATGTTTGCTTCCAGAGTTCACAACTCACTTTTCGTCGAGTATGGAAAGCCATTAGTTTAGTACTGCTAAATAAATCAGTTTTTGACAATTTGGCACTATCAGTGGGGCTACCATGAGTTTAAAACTTACGCGCTCGATATCGACTACGTAAATATGTCTATGAAAAACATGTACAGCGCCGGCTGGTGGTTACGCGAAGAACTACAATCGGCCATATGAAAAAACAACTCGATAGGTTTTTAACGTACCTACGCAAGTTTACGATAGCCAACTCATGGTAGGCTCTCTGAATAAGCGGGCGGGTAGGCATACCCCGGTATATGCTCTCCTTACATCCTCCAGTTTATACCTAGTTATTCCTAACTAGTCCCCTTTGTCGTGGCTTTATCGTCCTAGCTTTTTTCATCAAAACATTGTATAGATAGAACACAAAATACTATTCATTATATATGTACAAAGACTCAAGATTAAAACTGACCATTAATCATCATCAATGTCATTTCCAGGCATTAAATATTCAAGAGTTCAAGTTGAAACTAGTTCCTATATGTTTTGTGTAAATAAAAGGTATGCAAACACCTGACAATGAAAATCGATCGGTAGCTTGACCTACACAATGAATAAATCAATACTTTGCTAAATGGGGAGGGTTCTATAGATTGGTAGAACGAGACGCCAATATTGCAGAGTTATCAGAGGAACAGACAATTTTGCATCAATGGTGATGACTGTTGCTAAGTCAAAATTTATCGATCATATCATTATGGTACGTATAAATAGTACATAAGACGGAACTTGAAATAAACAGTTAGTATCACAACTCGTCTGTTGATAAACTATTTTGTAGATTAGCAGATGTGTAATAAAGCAATTTGATGAAACTTTGAAGTATTATTCCCTTAAAAGTTTTTAAAGTTGTTGTAGATGTATTGACCAATTTGGATTAACTATATTGTGTTAAGATAGTAAACTTATTCTGATGTTTATAAGGAGTAAAGGATCGACAGCATATTGTAAATCTAGTACCTATAATTTGGAGTTAGATTTTTCGCATTTTCGAAAAACTGTTGAGGCGTAACACTTTGTCTCACTTGATATGAGAATTTGGATAGGTCTTATTTCGGCCACAAACAACGACGATATAAATATAAAATACCCTGTAAAAACGATTAATAATTTCCAATTAAAACTTACAAACAAAGTAATGGGATATGTCTATTTAATTTTATCAATATCTAATAAATATTGCAAATAGATAATTTGCAATGTTATGGTATTATAATTAAAACAATAGTAAATAACGAATCTAGGTTTGAAATATTAAGTATGTCATAATTTTTTTTCCATAAAAATCCGACCATGATAAATACGTCATTAAAGGCAAATTTGACACAAATATTTTTTCTGTCCCTTTCTTTCTTTCTTTTTAGCATTTTATTGGACCTTTATATTTTATGGCAACATTACTAACGTCAAAAAGTTAAAACTATACGATAAGGAAAAGGCATTGAGGCGAGAAAATCTCAAAAAGTCACTTAATTTTCAATTACCTATCCACTGATTACTCTTATTAATTAATAGATTTATTCTGGTCAAAATATTATGTTGATTGAATGTTTTTTTTTATCTGTGCCAAGAAACTAAAATGTCAAATCACTGTCGCTGTCAGAGAAGTGTCAAACGGGAATTACTTTTGTTTTGACTTATCAGCAGGCGTGTATAAAGATTAAAAATAATAATTTAAAATTAAAACATACTTCTTGTCTCACAAGTGTTGTTGTGTGATTACTAAGTGATGTTTATAGTATTTTGAACTTTCTGTCGACTCCCTCAACATGAGTAGATGCGATTTCAAGGTTGTATTATTGGGCAGCGAGCATGTTGGGAAGACAAGCCTTGTATTGAGGTTTGTGAACTGCAGATTCAATTCGGGAACGCCTTACCAGAACGTGAGTGTTACCTTTATTCGTATAATCAAGGTCAAAATATTTTTAAGGTCGTATTTCAATGATTTCCGACTAGTTCTCTGAAGTGTGTTATTGTGAACTTCGCTATTGTTTTACGGACGAATTTATCCTATAAATGCGATGTGAGTCATTGAAACAATATATCAAAGCATTCGCAATAAGAACAGTTGCTGATAAGAGCTGTAACTTCATTGTGAGATTTTGTTTATTAAATTAAAACAATATTGAATTTATGCTCATGACTGCTCCCGAAAAGTTGTGTAGGTATCGCTTAAAACATTTATAACTTTTTGTAGCCACATCCTTTCTCAAGCTTTGTACCAACTGTGTACCAAATTTCATGAAAATCATTCAGACTGATTTTAATGAAATTTGATTGGACTACTGGAGTGATTCATTCCAGTAGTTTTGTTGTAAAAGCGCAATAAACAGATGGCGTTTACTTTCGTAGAATAGGACTAAAAATAAAGCCACCAGTTCCAGAGTGGCCCAAACTACTAGTTGAATGAATGAAAAAAATTACTAGTACAAACGAATGAAAAAATTATAGTTGACTATGGAATTGTCCCCTTTCGAACCTCATAGTTAATAGCCAGAATGGTTCAAAGCAGGCATGTAACGGAGGTAGTTTTATCGGAACCGAAATCAGAATTCGAGTTTATTATTTGGTTTATCAGAATCGAAATCGGAGGCAGGGTCAGTTTTGTTTAAGGACAAATAAAACATGATTTATACAAGCCGCAAAAATCAAACGAATTATCTATAACCTATAAACGTGTCGTGGGAGTAACAAATGATAAGTGAAAAAATAATTGATGATAGAGTGCACATAGTCGGGTCGGGGATTCCCGCTACGCGACATGTATAAACCTGTTCGGCACAGGCCGGCAACCGAAAGTGTAATAATAATCGGAAGTTCTGACTTAACAGAACCAGAATCGAAGCTCCGTTACATCTCTGGTTCAAAGGTAATTTGAGTAAATAATCACATGTCACGTCACTTGGGCCATTCTGGTTCTAGTGGTTCAAATATAGTGTAGTGGTACAAGGTATATCAACAAAATATCATCAACATTTATTTTTAAATAGAACCTCTTTAACCAACTTTGTTTGAATACTAGTAAGTAATATTCTTTGCACAAATTTGCATGGACAGATTATCAGCTAGTATTAATATATTTGATTTACAATCCATGTAAGAAAAGTGTCAATGGTGGAGTGGTTAAGGTTGTTGCTTGCTATGCAAGACATCACAAGCTCAAACCCCGCCACATACTACTGTGTATTCAAATTTGATATTGATATGAAAACATCTTGAGGAAACCTGTACACCTATGAAGAAATTCTAAGCTTGTGTGTGTAGTCTACCAACCCACACTTGGCCAGCATGGTTGACTTAGTTGGGCTTAGGGTAGGCCCATGCCTCAGCAGAGGGTACATATAGGCTGATGATGATGAAGAAATCCTAAGGTTGTGTAGTTGACCAACTTGCACTTGGCCAGCATGCAACTAACACCTTATCTTCCTAGTTTAGTTTTAGGTAGGCCCTTGCCCCAGCAGTGTGGACTTATGATGATGAAGATCCTTGTATTTTATATATTACAGACAATTGGAGCAGCGTTCTGCGCTAAATCAATACACAGTAATGGCAGAGACTTTAACGTTGGCATATGGGACACGGCAGGGAGTGAACGGTGAGTTATCACATAGATAATATGATAACTGATATGTTTGCCTTATAAACATATTGATATAATGGTGTTTGGTAGTGCGGATGTTGATTTTGACCTGTTTCAACAAAGATATGTATGTAGATGTAATAGATAATGCAATGAATGTTTTAGCAGTTGAATTATTATATAGATTTTCCTTGTATTGTTTTATGGAAATCCACAATAGTTTTATTGCATATTAATTAAGTCATTCAAAAAACATTTTTTTTCCTTACTGGCATATGATGATGGCTCAGAGTAGCCTCGTCATCATCACCGGACTCGCGGATGGCTGTCACCCCTTAACAATAAATCAAAATATATATAGGGTGGCTCATCCATCCATAGGCGACCATAAGAAAAATTTAAAAGTTCTATGCTATGGCGTATCCGATTCACCCCCATGTATGTTCGGCTGTAATTTTTATGAAAAATGGCCACAGGTTCTAAGCAGTTTTTAAGAATGCTTAGAAACCTCTGTAGTCGCTTATAATTTTTTTTTATTCCTTAACATTTTTGACTACTGGACTCCAGTAATTTGATACAATTTTTGTAAGTTCTGCAGCTAGTATTTTATAATGATCTATTCACGCTATATGTTTCCAGGTACGAAGCGATGACCCGAATGTACTACAGGGGCGCTCACGCGGCCATACTCTGCTATGAACCTTCGTGTCCTGACTCTTGGGCACGTCTGAGACACTGGCTCCAAGAGTTGAGAACTGTGGAGGAGGTAGGACCATGTTTATAACTTAAGACTTTTTGACTTTCGCGTTCCATTACAATAGGCGTGACGACTTGGTCAAAATCTTATTATTCTATTTAGTCCGCAAGTTAGTTTATACAAAAATATGGGTAGTATTTTTTTGTTTTGCAATTGATTGAAAAATGACAAAATTATAGCTTATCAAACTTCTGGAGTGGGGGCTTGTGACGTCACAGTTACGCAAAAATTGTACCATAACGTGACGTCATGCGAAACTTCTAAGCACTATATCTTCATAATTTCTTGTTTGTGATGAAATAATCTAAATAACGGACTAATTATATTTTTTTAGTCGTCTCGCCTATTTACACCATGTTTAGTGGTTTTTTTAACGATTTACCTTCAATAGTACTATCGAATCATACATACATACATACATAAAATCACGCCCTTTTCCCTGAGGGGTAGGTAGAGATCACTTTGCTAGATATTATTTTAAAAATATACACCGTGAAATTTTAGTGGTTGTTTTCCCGTGGCAGAACGGGGATTTGCCGTTAGTAATACTATCGAATCATGCAAATTATTCCTCGAAAAAAAAAATTATTTTTCAATTTTTTCAGAATAGTAATTTTCCAACTCGAAAACGAGAGAAACTATCGTTGTTTTTGAAGATGTGACGTATTAATGTACTGCTTACCACATGAAATCGATGCTTAAAGCTAAAGAATCTCTACACCCTAAGTCATAAAGCGGTTCGAACGTGCTTTCGAGTTACGGTTAAACCTTTCGTAAAACCGACATTTATTGATTTTACCAAAAAAGAACTGATATTTTGTACTACTAAGATATAACCATTTTACTGGGGGAAAACAACCATTAAAATTTCACGGTGTATATATCTAGCATGTTTACATGCATAAACTCTTAATAAGACACAGGGAAAATAGTTCCCACCAGATTTTGAACCTTATTTAGTTGTAATACCGGCGAAAACTAATGAAAAAATTCTATATGCTGTATTTGATAAAGGGTATATATTTGTTGGAAACTATGAAAATTAAAACAATTTTAATATACAGCGATATTTTTTAATCGAAATGTCGCGTTTGGCTTAATGATAAAGTATACAAGACATTTTACACAACATAAAGAAGGTTCACCCCATAAAAAGTGTTGATGGCCGATTGGTTAAGGTCGTTGCCTGCCATGCGTGAGGTCGCCAGTTCAAACACCGCCACGTACAAAATGTATTTTTCAAATTTGAAATTCATATGAACGATTATTCGACGCTTTAACGGTGAAGGAAAACGTCGTGAGGTAACCTGCTCACCTACTGAAGACATTCTACGGTTGTGTAGTCGACCAACCCGCACTTGGCTAGCGTGGTGACTGAGGCCTTATCGCCCTAGTTTAGGGTATTCCCGTGCCCCAGTAATAGGGACGTATATAGACTGATAGTAACCCGCCCTCGCTTCGCTTTGGGTAATCCTTTTCTTAGCGGATGCGTACGTCATAACATCTACCTGCATGCCAAATTTCAGCCCGATCCGTCCAGTGGTTTGGGCTGTGCGTTGATAGATCACTATGTCAGTCAGTCACCTTTGAGTTATATACCTACTAGCGGCCCGTCCCGGCTTCGCACGGGGGGACTTAATCATTAAAACGATTGTTATGGGTAAACTATAAAAGGTAGACATATGCTCTCGCGGACTTTTTTAAAGATAATGTTAAGATGAACAATTCATCCATAGAGCATTTTTGTATAACTTTAACTATATGCTCAGCGCACGCCACGGAAAGCCTCAGAAACGATACTTTTCCCCCGTTTTTGAAACATTTTCGGTTACTGCTCCACAACTATAGGACCTAGCGTGATATTATATAGCCTATGTTACTTCTGAATAATGCAGCTTTCTAATGGTGAAAAATATATTGCGATTGGTCTAGTAGTTTTTGAGTTTATTCATTACAAACATACAAAAATACAAATATTTCCTCTTTATAATTTTAGTGTAGATTTATAATATTAGTGTAGATACACCCTGAAATTTGAGTGGTTGTTTTCCCGTGGCAGAACGATTTGCCTTTAGTAGTTCTATCGAATCATGCTAGCTATTTCATGAAACATTTTTTTTACAAAATTATAAAAATATAATTTTACAACTCGAAAGCTTACGAAACTATCGTTCTTTTAAGAGATGTTACGTAATCAGGTACTTTCTGATTGCCGCATGGAAATGATGATTAAAGCTATAAAAGATCTACCCACTAAGTAGTAAAGCGGTTCGAGCGTGATTTCGAGTTTCGTTTATTCCTTTTGTAAGACCGGTATTTATTGATTTTGAATTAAAAAAAACTGCGCAAATCTATTTAACTACTAATATAGAATCATTTCATTGAGGAAAAACAACCACTAAAGTTTCACGGTGTATATTTAGATGATGATGATGATGAAACAAGGTTCTAACATTTGATAATCTTGTTCCAGGAATGCAAAGTATACCTCTGTGGCACGAAGAAAGATCTCCTGGACTCCGGAGCGGTTACCAGGGAAGTCCCAGAGGAGATTGTGGCCACATACTCACAAGGATTGAGAGGGCATTACCTAACGTCCAGCAAAACGGGGGAGAATGTTGGTATGTATGTGTTTTTGCTTTAAATGAGGTTGAATTTAAATATCTTACAACACAGTTACAGTTCATACAAACCAATACAACATATAGTCGATGAAAGATTTTAGACTTTCGCGTTTCATTACACTAACATATATTAGTCTTTATGGACGCGATATTAGGAGTAGCAAATTATATAGCTACTAACTGCCCAACGTTTCGACTGGGTTACACCAATCGTGGTCGCGAGCTAACTGGCGCCGCCCGTCTTCGTTCGCCATAGAGGTTGTGAATTTCTAGATCCACCCCCGATTGGTGTAACCCAGTCGAAACGTCGGGCAGTAAGTAGTATTAAAGTCGGTATTTAGTTTTAATAGGATTTATTGAATAAAACAGTAATACAGTACAGAGACGCGTTAGAGCAATAGCGCGGGAATAGCGAAGTGTCAATGTCATCGCGCTAGGGATGCGCACGATCAGTAGTCGAATAGGGATGTCCGATTTTCACGCTAACAGCTCGGCCATCCTGCAGTCCTTCGGCCCCCGAAGGAATCTCGATGCGTGCCGGCGACTCACACCCATCAGGCTTCTGTTCGTGCCGGACCGTGGTTCACCCCATCAGACTGATCTGATGAGGATCTGAATCCTAGGATTAAATGCTGATGACGGGATTAAACGCTATGAAACCCTCAGGGGTAAACGCACATTCCGTCATCAATACAGATTAATAGTCCTGTAAACAAACATATTGCAATTACAATCGATAATAGCAAGATTAGACGGTATTGTATAGATTCTGTGTAGACTTGTCGGGCAACCATCGAACCGTCAAATACTGTAGACTTTAAGAACGCCTAATGGCGGCGACAATCTTATGATTGATAGGGCTCCGTGAGTAGCCATGTGTGATCGCTGTGAAGATCCCGAAGGCAAGCGATGTATGATTCAATAGTGATGAATTAACAGTGATTATGCTCAGTGAAGAGCTAGGCGTAATCGCTGTGTAGATCCCGAAGGCAAGCGATGTATGACTCATTAGTGATGACTTAACAGTAATCATGCTCAGTGAAGAGCTAGGTGTAATCGCTGTGTAGATCCCGAAGGCAAGCGATGTATGACTCATTAGTGATGACTTAACAGTAATCATGCTCAGTGAAGAGCTAGGTGTAATCGCTGTGTAGATCCCGAAGGCAAGCGGTGTATGACTCATTAGTGATGACTTAACACTAATCATGCTCAGTGAAGAGCTAGGTGTAATCGCTGTGTAGATCCCAAAGGCAAGCGATGTATGACTCATTAGTGATGACTAAACAGTGATCATGCTCAGTGAAGAGCTAGGTGTAATCGCTGTGTAGATCCCGAAGGCAAGCGATGTATGACTCATTCGTGATGACTTAACATTGATCATGCTCAATGAAGAGCTAGGTGCAATCGCTGTGTTTCCGGAGGTAAGCGATGTTTGACTCTGTCATTAGTGGTAGACTGAACGAAGATCATGTTCAGCGAAAAGCTATGTGTAGTTGC
This sequence comes from Maruca vitrata, assembly GCA_039566165.1. NCBI lineage: Eukaryota > Metazoa > Arthropoda > Insecta > Lepidoptera > Crambidae > Maruca > Maruca vitrata. Next base: position 5,691,132 of record CM076939.1, read on the forward strand.
CATACAGACCCTTTTTATCTTGATATTTTATTCGTCATGAGGCGTCTTGTATTCGAGCACTGCGTGAATGCTGGGTGGCATTCAATGTCCCGACGCTGTGTGCACGCGGTGCAGGCTCCGAAGGCAAGCATCAAGTGCCCAAACCCTATTTCGTAAGTGCTGTGGCCCTGGAGGCAAGCATCGTATGTCGTCATTGTGAGAACGCTGTGAAGACCCCGAAGGCAAGCGCAAATATCCAGTCATTGTCAAAACGCTGTGAAGGCCCCGAAAGCAAGCGCAAATGTCCAGTTATTGTCAAACGCTGTGAAGGCCCCGAAAGCAAGCGCAAATGTCCATTCATTGTCAAACGCTGTGAAGGCCCCGAAAGCAAGCGCAAATGTCCAACTCAGTTAAAGTCCGGAATCAAGTATCAAATGTTCAGACACTGTGAGAACGCTCTGAAGGCCTCGAAAGCAAGCGCAAGTGCCCAAACTCAGTTAAATCCGGAAGCAAGTATCAAATGTCCAGACACTGTGAGAACGCTTTGAAGGCCCCGAAAGCAAGCGCAAGTGCCCAAACTCATTTAAGTCCGGAAGTACGTATCAAATGTTCAGACACTGTGGGAACGCTGTGAAGGCCCCGAAAGCAAGCGAAAGTGCCCAAACTCATATGAGTCCGGAATCAATTACCAAATGTTCAGACACTGTGAGAACGCTGTGAAGGCCCCGAAAGCAAGCGCAAGTGCCCAAACCTTCTGTATATAAACGCTTTGTAGGCCCCGAAAGCGATCTATCTTTCTAATCTATCATCTGGACACTGTGAGTAGTGTAGGCAGTGTAGGCCCCAGGGGGATGCGTAAAGTCTCCAGACAATGTTATGTAGACGCTGTGTAGTCTTCGAAGATAAGCGTCGATTATTCAAGCACTGTAATGCAGTCGCTGTGAAGGCCCAGTTGGCAAGCGACAAGTGCCCGAACAGCAGAAGCATTGCCTAAACAGATAAAGACAATATTATTATCAGGCAGGGGGTGGCCTCTGATTCACAGATCCATGATTAGCAGTCAAGCTATCCAAACCACACACACAGGTTAATCATTTCCACATTTGAATTTGTGTCAGCCAAACAATAAGCTTAAATATGTAGTCCCAGATTTATTTGAATAATTTATCCATGGATAGAGTAGGTTGGATATCATGTTGCACCACGACTTTGTCCCTTACAAAGGTATCAATCCATTTGAAATCTAGGCTGCTTGAGATTCAAAACTAATTTAAAGGGAACTTACCACCAACTGGATGACAGTGGTTTTGATATCCAACTGTTTCTACATATTATTATAATGATATGGTTCGGCCTTACTGAAGTTCAAACATACGCGCGCTGCAATGCGCTTATAATCGTGCGACTAAGGTGTCCAATCTGCCTGATCAGTTGTGTGGGAACCACAGTGAATAGCACATGCTCCTTCGCATGATAATTACCAATATAAATCTGCAGATGAATAAACATTTAAGTAATTTACTATCAAAACAGTCATTTACACTATTAGCATCAAATTGCCAGACTCATTTATTATTATATTTATTTATTTATCTTTGGCAAGTAAACAGAATACTAACAGTCTGCCAACTTTACATCTTATAAAACCATTCCCCAAGATGTCACTTAGCTTGTGTAAGCCATTGTAGTGTACCCTTAGCATTTACCACCCTTACCTTTAACATACTAAACATATGAGGTACATATCTCATAAGATGTACAATTTAGCCTTACCAAGGTGCCAATACAATTACTCATGTCCTTTGATTTCTGAAGAAGGCAAATCTCCACATTTACCTGAATTAAAACATTTTACAAGAAATTCAGATCTCCAAAGATTAATTTCATAGTAGCTAAAATATTACTAAAATAACCAGATAATCATTGTGTGCCATATCAACTGATTATGTGCAATGCTTCATTACCAAATGGTTTTAGTCATCTGGATCAAAGCATTATGAAAATTAAGTTCAGACTTTCCCAGGTTACTTTCATACTACCTGAAATGTTATTCAAATGACCCAAAACTATAGTTATATAATAGACATCATTATTAGTAATGATGTGCCATTACCAAGATATGGTTTCAGTTACCTGTAAACTATTGTACCTGTTAAACATTGTATCCACTTTGTTAAGATTACTTTACAATATGAATCTGAAAAGTTACTCAAAATTAACCACTTTAGTGTGTTCCAAGTTTCTTTATCAACTCATGCCATCACAACATGATACACCACTTTGCAGTAATAAATTCAGATCTGTTCAGATCATTAGCAGTACCTACACAAATACCTGCATTATATTGTCTTGCCTCAATGTACTCTTATCTTCACAGATAAATATCATAATACCTGAAAAGTACCCAATTTAACCACTTGAACCATGTCCATGATTTTTTATGAACACAGATGTTTAACTGTGCCATGCTCCAACTAGGGCATCCTCAATTGTTTGATTTTTTACACCATAATTTCATGGCAGTGACACCACCTCATATTTGTGATAGTTTATTTTACATAAATGGAAATATTCATATAAGCTTTTCAGTTCACTCACTGCAGATATTTATACATGTAACTTGTTCCATTTCATATTCATTCCGCTTTGCACTATACTGAGTCATTCATAGGTGTAGAAGCTGACTTAGATACTGCAGCGGAGCACATTGATCAGAGAAAGTTGTTATTTTGATTCAACTCCTTAGCCAGGCCAATTACCTATATAATTCTTTTAGTTCGATCATAAGCTATATGCTAAGCTTATGTATAAGTGCACATGCAGCATATTCTATACCTTAGGTCTTAATTGCCAAGACCTAAAAGGTAAAACAATTTACCAAACCCGATAGGTACTTCCTTCAGCATAGTGGGCGTGTGTGACGCTTTACAACAAGTTTACCAACTTGTTATTTATTGAAAAACAGCTGTTAATGCGCATAGCACGTTCATTTCTTCATGTTTTATGGTCTTTTAAGCTTAAAGCCATGCGATTTTAAAACTTCAAGTTTTAACTAAAGTTCACCAAGCGGTCAACTTTTCGTCTTCATACAATTTCACAAAATCACATTTATAATGTAATTTTCTTATCTGTCGATAGTTTGTTCATCTCACTTCTGACTTTGTAAACTCGGTATTTAGTTTTAATAGGATTTATTGAATAAAACAGTAATACAGTACAGAGACGCGTTAGAGCAATAGCGCGGGAATAGCGAAGTGTCAATGTCATCGCGCTAGGGATGCGCACGATCAGTAGTCGAATAGGGATGTCCGATTTTCACGCTAACAGTAGCTATGTAATTTGCTACTCCTAATAACGTGTGTAGACCCATAAAGACTAATATTTAATATAGTCTATAATATACCTTGTAAAATTAGCTATTATTTATTAGTAACTAACCCAATTGGTCCAATCGTTTCGTAGACAAGCAGGAACAAACAGACAGACAAACATTTGTACGCGTGGTAATGGTATTGGCGGCAATTATTAATTAAAATAGCCTCTAATATACCTTGTAAACTGATAGTAGATGGCGTCACCTGTGGCTTAACAGGTCATATACGGGAATAATTCGACGGCTTCAATTAATAGCTGCTGGTCTGGTGTGATGGTATAATGCTCGTCTGAGCGCGATTCCTAGAAGGACGGGTGTTCGAATCCCCGGGCCGCGGTGAGGCAGTTGATTTTTTTCCGTTCTTCTAAATATTAGTACAACTAGTGCCAGCTTTAACACTTAAATTTTTTAATTTATACCTTGTAAAATTTGTTATTTATTAGTGAGAATGATGTCAAAATTGCTCCGGCGGTTTCGGAGATTTGCGGGAACAAACATATAGACAGACAGACACACATTTTAATATTAGTATTTTTGGTATCCGATATAGATTCATAGCATAGTAAAAAGTCGTATTTTAAATTTTATTAAGGTGTTTATTTGTAATTGCTAAAACCTTTAGGGGTGAGAGCCGTCCGCTCCCCCGCAAGTCCGGTGATGATGACGAGGCTACTCCAAGCCATCATCGTATGTCAGTTAGGATAAAAAAGTAGCTAATATCCTATTGTTTTCTTAATTTCAGATGAATTATTCCAGAAGATAGTTGAAGACTGTTCGACGGACTTAGAACTAATGAAGAACGTAGAAAAGTTAAGAACACAACTATTGAACGAAGAAATAGCTTACAGATCGAAGACTAAAGACTTTTGTGCTTGTTGAGGGATAAAGAACATATAGAAGATAATATAATAATGTAAAAAGTGTCGATGGCCGAGTGGTTAAGGTCGTTGCTTGCCATGCGAAAGGTCTCAGTTCAAACACCGCCACGTACCACTGTGTTTTTCAATTTTAAAATTCATATGTACGGTTATTTGACGCTTAACGGTGAAGGAAAATATCGTGAGGAAACCTGCACATCTGAGATATTTTTCAACGGTGTGTGAAGCCATGTCAGAGGCCTACGGGCGGTTTAAACTCTGACACCAAGTTGTTCATCAACCATATGATAAGAAGAAGAAGAAGACCGCGAAGGAATACATCGTGAGGAAACCTGCACACCTACGAAGAAATTCTGAGGTTGTGTAGTCGACCAACCCGCACTTGGCCAGCGTGGTCCACTAAGGCCTTATCGCCCTAGTTTAGGGTAGGCCCGTGCCCCAGCAGTGGGGACGTATATGGGCTGATGATGATGTAGTTAATGAAGATTTTCTTTATTTCGTTGGGTCGATGAGGAAGATTCCATAGAAGTATGGTACCCAAGTTTTTGTTATTGTAGGTAGGTATATGATTTTAAACTGTCATGGTTACACACATTAGAAAACTGAAAGTGTCCGGTATATTTACCATGTTGTTCTGTTTTAATGAGCTCCCGATATATCGGCACTGTTGCAAGCGCCACACGCCACGCTGTTGCAGAGTTCACCCGTGATCATAGCGCTTGCAACAGTGCCGAAATATCGGGAGCTCATTAAAACAAAACAACATGGTAAATACCCCGGACACTTTCAGTTTTCTAAGGTATATACTTCCTTATATGGTAAGTAACGACCTTAACCACTCGGCCATCGACGCTTTTTATGTTATACATATTGAGATAAATATTAGGGTTAAGATTGTATCTAGGTCGAAAGTATGTAATATAAATATATATATAAAAGAATTTCTCGTTCCATTACATCAAAAGCTATATATTATGGGTCTAGACGCGATTAAACGAGTAGCAAATACATAGCTACTTACTGCCCGAAGTTTCGACTGGGTTACACCAATCATGGTCGCGAGCGAACTGAAACTCCACTTGTCTATTATATTACACAATATCACATACATTGAACTGATCCCGTGGTAAGTAGCTTAAGCACTTGTGTTACGGATATCAGAATCAACAGTGGATACACAAATATACTTAAACATATTTAATAACACGGAACAAACACTGGTGTGTCACAGAAATATTTGTCCCGGGTGGGAATCGAACCCACAACACTTGGAACCGTAGGTCACTAACCACTGTTCCACCAAGCCAGTCAAATGCAGTCTAATATGTAGTATTTAATATAAATATATCCGAAAATACATGTGATACACTACATATTATTATTATTTTAAAATGTATGTTAAATTAAAATACTAATTTAAAATAAGCATTTAAAGTGCTATTGCAGTATTTAGAGTTAAGCTTTAGCAGTGTTATTGTTATACCGTTAAGCCGGTGGTCCTGCGCCTGATCTCTCATCGGTCATGTCGGATTGCCGTCTCACCGAACTATGAGAGTAAGGGAACAGAGAGTGCACTTGTGTTTGCACTATAATTAAACGACTAAAATAACTATTTAATTTGTTAGTTAGATAATTTGAAAATATTGGTTTTTATTACAAATACAAACAATTCTTTTAAGTTTTGGATGACATCACTATATGGTACAAATTTTGCCTAGGAATGACGTCACACTTACAGGTTCGAATTGAATAATTATTTTTGTTTTGAATATACCATTTATCGGGGAAGACTTCAAAAATCAGGCTGCGACCGATAGGACCAAAGGAACAATGGAGAATAAACGGAGGAAAACGCGGACGAAGTCGCCTGCACAGCTAGTAAAATTATTATTATTATTGTTAGTTTTTAAAGCCAAGTGATAAAGAACAAATTGTAATTAAGGGCAACTTGTAATGCATTGTTATTAGAAAAAAGCTTTAATTCTACTTAAATAACTTTTAAGGGTTAATTGAAAATATTTAATCTTGCCTTATTATTTTTTATAATAATTAAAAATTTAAGACTTCGCGTTCCATTAGAATGGATAAGCTTTGCTTTATAAGGCATTGATGTGTGTATTTTTAACCACTTGGTTGAAAGTGAATTCCGAGTCCTTAAGGGCTGCTATAATATTATCTCCCTTTGATAAAATATTTTTAATGTGAAAATGTATTGACTGATAGCGTTATTGTAAATTTAAAATTTTTTAAGTGCTAAAGCTTGCACTAGCTGTACTAATATTTAGAAAAACGGAAAAAATACAACTGCGTCACCGCGGCCCGGGGATTCGAACACCCGTTCTTCCGGCTTGTATCACTGATAGTAGATGGCGCCACCTGTGGCTAACAGGTCATATACGGGAAAAATTCGACGGCTTCAATTAATAGCTGCTGGTCTGGTGTGATGGTAATGCACGTCTGGGCGCGATTCCTAGAAGGACGGGTGTTCGAATCCCCGGGCCGCGGTGAGGCAGTTGAATTTTTCCGTTTTTCTAAATGATAGCGATATTATTCGTAATACACCCAGGCTAAATAGGGTCTATTGGCCTGTCGACCTCATGTGTGGTTCTCACGACTGCTTACCATCAGGTGGATTGAGGTTATCCTGAATGTTGATTATATTATTATAAAAAGTTTTTACCATTGATACAATTCTTCTTATGAACAAAAGTGTTGTAAAGTAATACTACTGCTATTTTAGGTGCCTACCCTACTTGGCATTAAAGTAAGTTATGTAAATAATGTTATGTATTGGTTTTAAAAGTGATAAGTTGTTTTTATTTACCAGTGAAGTTAAAACATCCTAAAATAATTGTAAAAAAAAAAACTAAAAGGAAGGAAATATTTTTGGTCATTACCATAGATTTGTTTTTTTTTTATATCTGATATAAACAGTATAATTATAAATATTGTTAAACCGACGTTTTTAAAAAAATGTAAAGTCACAATGTATTTTTATAATGATGGTCAATAAATCGCTTTATATTTACAAAAATAACTTTTATTTTATCTTTTTTGTACAAGATTGATGATTTGTGATCGGTTGAGTGAATAACTGATTTTTTTTTCTTTTGAAATTCTGAAGTAACTGCTTGAGTAAGATCATTTACTCTCAGTGCTTTAGCGAAATCTAAAAAAAATGCGACTTGAAATAAAATTGGAAAAAAAAAAGTTAAGATCAAGTATTCATACCGGACTTTTCTTCTGTTAGTACCGACTTATACTTACGTGCTAGAGTTGCTTACCAGCTAGAGTCCTTAAACTAAACAAAGCAATTTGTAACTTTTCCTATTATGTTCTACATATGCATTACATAAAATAAAATCTATTAACTTAAATATAAAACTTATAATATTTTACCAATCGTCATATTTATTGCACTTATTATACACCGTGAAATTTTAGTGGTGGTTTTCCCGTGGCAGAACGATTTGCCTTTAGTAATACTATCAAATCATGCTAATTATATTTCAAAATAATAATTTTCCAACTCGAAAACGAGAGAAGCTATCGTTCTTTTATAAGATGTGACGTAATCAGGTACTGCTTGCCGCATGAAATCGATGCTTAATGCTACAGAAGCTCGACGCCCTAAGTCATAAAGCGGCTCGAACGAGCTTTCGAGTTTCGGTTTAATCTTTCGTAAAACCGGCATTTATTGATTTTAACAAAAAAGAACTGCACAAATCTATTGTACTACTAAGATAGAATCATTTTACTGCGGGAAAACAACCACTAAAATTTCACGGTGTATATTATTTATATTATTTCTTACTAAGTAGGTATTCAATTTAATGTTGGTATCCTTAAAACATTGGATAACAAACACCGAACTTCATCAAACAAATATTAGTCCCAATCAGGAATCGAACCCGCGACACTTGGCGCATGAGACAGGGGCACTATCCACTGCGCCATCGAACCAGTTATAGTGAACTTGCGTGCTACTCTGACGCACTCCGGCGCATACCGCTTAGCTTGTCATTAAAGGCGGCGGGGCTAGTAGTCTAGGGCTGTCAAACGTTAAACGACAGAAAAGTAAAGAAAAAAAACAGAATAAGAAGTTTTTTAGCCGATAGGTATGCTGCTGTATAAATGAAAAAAAAAAGAAAAATATGTTTTTGCTGCATAAATAAAAAACAAAAAGTATTTTTTGGTCGGGTTGTCGGTCGGCTCAAGTAATGTTAAGAATAACAATACACGCGAGTATAATCCGTTAAAGGACTTGGTAATAGGACCTCGTTTTTACTCTTCGCACACTAAAAATATTGTTCGCATTCGTCTGAGTGTAACAAGTATGTCTTCAAGTCATTATGAAAACTTTATGTTTTCATAGTTTTTACCTTTTTTAATAAAATCGCAAAAAAACTGCAATTAACCACGCCTATCACGAAACAGCCAAAACATTATTTTTAATTGTGCTTTTAGTGATACATAGATTTCTAATGTAAATTAAAACTTTATTCGTGGGTTCGAGTCCCCGTCAAGTCAGGCACGAGTGAATTTTTCCAATTTTTAATAGCCAAAACATCTCATCAACGTCATATCAAAATCCCATCGGAAGATCGGAAATTTCCGTATCTTCAAATAATGAAGAGAAATCGTTTAACTTGAAGTTGGCATCCTTACTTATTATTATGTAGGCATCAATGATACGTCTTGTATCGTTAGTTTAACGTCGGATCGCGACCAAAGAGTACATTATTGCTCCACAGTTAACAAAATCGCAATAAAAAATCGTACATTTATGAAACTAGTTTTCGTAATTAGTCCAGCTGTTAACTGGTCCCATTATATTGTGTTAAATCGAGAAATTTGTGGCAAGATGTGTTTTTTTGTGTTATAGTGGAAATGTTGTGCCAAGTATGAAGTAGAAAAGATTTTACTTATGCACGCATCCCGGAAAGAAAAGTGTCACAATGCAAAAATGTATGTATTAAGAAATGGAAACTCAATAATTTTTTGGTCAAACATACATCTGAAATAAAAAAAAAAGTCAAGTTATTGCCTATAGTTTTTAATTATTTATGAAATAATGAACAAATGGACTATTTATTTTCATTTTCTCGAAGTACCATTTTTTGCATTGTGACACTTTTGTTTTTTTTTTATCCAATTTATCCCAATAGGGAAAGGCAAAGAGATCTAGATCTCCGTACAGCCTAGACTTAGGTAGTTGACACTTTTGTTACCGGGGTGCGTTGTTTTATTCGTTGTTAATGGTGACAATATTGTAACAAAACATAAAAATTAGGTTCACATATTATTTAAATCTATTTAAACGAAAGTTTGCACATGAATTTATTTATAAGTGGCTCTGTTTTCGTTTAAATTCAATTATTTTTCGTTGTAGGTATATAAAACTATGTAACTTAAAATATCTAGTTGACTTTAAGTGACGATCTTCCTCTTTTGTAGAAAATTGCTTTTTCGGTTCTGGATACAAACATAATAATAATAAATAACCGAGCAGGTAATAAAAATATTTTTTTCCTGTTCGTAGGTTATTTATTGGGTTTGACTAATTAACTGTTTGTAAAGTTATATGAGGACAGGTTTGCCTACATATCACAAACATTTTAAAAATCGGATTTTTAATCAAGTTTACTAACTCAGTCAATGGTTAATTAATATACATGTTTTTTATTAAGGAAAAATACCTTTGGTTAAAATCACATTAGTGTATAATCTCTCAGATTTACAAAAAATATAAGCATTGACCACAATTAAGTAGCCAAAACAGAAATTGAGCAAACTCATAAAAGTTAAGATATACCTATACACTTTTACCTTGAAAATCAACTTTTGACTTGTTATCCTTTTCATCGAGGTAAAGGATTGTGTACGTACAATGCTCTTACCTAACTGTTGTGGCTTTAATGAACTTTCGTTTTTGGATAAAAAAAAGAAAAAAATAATAAAAAATGCAAATTTCCGTTTACAAAAAAAAATGCGACATTTCATTTTTATTTCACTAAAAAACACTACTTGCCAAATATTACGTATTTTTTATTAATTTTCTAGAATTTCTTCAACAGTTTAAAAGAAGACTGAAAATATAATTTGAAGCGGTTATCTACAAAACTTAGTTTAAAACTGCAAGTGAAGTGCCAATTAAAATTGTGACGTTTAGCCGACTTTACAAAAAAAAGATATAAAAACTATTGTTTTGTCGTGTCATCGATGATTGTGTTAATATTTTTTATTCGTATGTGGATACTGTGACTACAAAACGTGGACCAAACAAGTATTTTTTTCTCAAGACAATCGGCGTAATAGTTTTTTAATTGTGGTGTATCTGTTTACAACTACGTACCTATAGTCAGGTAAGTTTTTGTTTAAGATATTAAGTTGAAATAATTCGATATTTGTTTCTGATTTCACATTGAATATAATAGAATGGTATTCAGCAAACAAAATTACGATTCTACTAGAATAAAAATGAAAAAAGAAAATTGAATAAAAATAAATAAAAGAAATACTACATAACATCGCCTAAGTACGTTGATCTGATCCAGTGGTAAGTAGCTTAAGCACTTGTGTTACGGATATCAGGTCTGGCCTTAGTTAACAACGCTGGCCAAGTGCAGGTTTATATATATATTTGTGTTTATCTGTTTATAATCACTTAAATACTTACTTGTATTATTTTATTTACATTATGGTAACAAGATGAGTGGCTATTTGATATGTAAATACCTGTTAAACTATGACTAAATATATATAAAGGGTATGTCCCTATACCTTACAGTCAAATTGATGTGTAATGATACCTAGCAACGTAAGTAGTTATAAGGTAAATCACTATCACTACAAAGTACAAAGCAAAGTCGCTTGCCGCGTCTGTCTGTCCCTATGTATGCTTAAATCTTTAAAACTGCACAACGTTTTCCGATGTGGTTTTTTTAATAGATAGATGGGATTTAAGAGGAAGGTTTTTATCTATAACTAGCTTTCCGCCCGCGACTTCGTCCGCGTGGAGACGTTTAACGGGTAAAACATTTCACCTTATAGCGCAGTCGGTTAAAAAGTAGCCTATGTCCTTTTTCAGGCTCTGGACTATATCTGTACCTTTCATTTAAATCGGACCAGTACTCTATGCGTGAAAGCGTAATAGACAGACTCACAGACAGAGTTACTTTCGGATTTAGAATATTAGTGAGGAGTAAGGATATTAGTAAGGATATACCCGAAGCGGAACGAGGGTGGATCACTAGTAAGTAAATAAAAAGCACCGATGGCCGAGTGGTTAAGGTCGTCGCTTCGCCATGCGAGAGGTCGCCAGTTCAAACTCCGCCACGTACCACTGTGATAATCATATGTACAATTATTCGACGCTTTAACGGTGAAGGAAAACATCGTGAAGAAACCTGCACAATTAGATACGAAGAAATTCTAAGGTTGTGTGAAAACCGACTCTCACTTGGCCAGCGGTTGACTAAGGCCTGTTCGCCCTAGTCGTAGGGTCGTCTATAGTTGATGCTAACGTTGATTTTTTTCCAAACTGACATACGAACGATGATGGCTTGGAGTAGCCTCGTCATCATCACCGGACTTACGGGTGAGCGGAAGGCTCTCACCCCTATGATGATGGCTTGAAGTAGCCTCGTCATCATCACCGGACTTGCGGGGGTGCGGATGGTTCTCACCCCTAAATGATGATGTTGACATATTTCCTATTTTGAATTGCTTTACTGGCTCGATTGCGTAATGGATAGTGCCTGTATCTCGCCAAGTAGTCCAGTCAAATTAGGTAAAAATCTCGGAATTCGAGATACCCAGCTGTAAGTCTGTAAATACTTGTATATTGACGTCCTAAAAGTTGTCTCAAAACCTACATATTGTAGGGTGTACGCAACTATTAAATTTTCAAGGTCAAATGTCACAAATATCAGTTTTATGAACTTTTGAGCGAAACGGGAAGTTTTATCATAAAAGTGTGTATGAGAAAATTACTTATCTTCTATTTATCTATAAAAATTGTCTGTACGTTTTATTCCTAAGATTCACCATTTCAGAGATACAGCGATGCAAATAATTGAAAAAGTTGTATTTTCAAAAGCTTCCAGGCCCACGTGCGATTGTGCTAGATAGTTAAAATTTTCACGAATGATGTATTTCAGTAGCCTCTATAACATCTAATACTAGAAAAAGCTTAAAACCAATGTTTAAGTGGGTTCTCATACAAAAACTATGGTTTTTTTTTCTCACACTTGGCCGGTTTTTAACGTGGTTACCCCAGTAAACCTATTCCAGACGACACCTTTTATACATGAAGAACACGTTGTTTATATGGAAGCCTAGTTAAATAATTGTTTTGTGTTGTTTTCAGTATTCAGAAGATTTAAGATTTCTGCGTTTCATTAAATTAAATTTGGTTAATATGGATCTTTACGTTCATAATCGAGTTAGATGCACTGTTAACATTTTTAAAATGTATTTTTTTTTCAGTTATACTTCAAAAGAAATTCTAATAATTGGTTATTTCGTACTTTTTTGACCCATAATAAGCAGTTTAAATGTACTGAAACGTATATGTATAGTACTAAAAACAACATAAAACAATTATTTAACTAGGCTTCCATATAAACAACGTGTTCTTCATGTATAAAAGGTGTCGTCTGGAATAGGTTTACTGGGGTAACCACGTTAAAAACCGGCCAAGTGTGAGAAAAAAAAACCATAGTTTTTGTATGAGAACCCACTTAAACATTGGTTTTAAGCTTTTTCTAGTATTAGATGTTATAGAGGCTACTGAAATACATCAGTTGTGAAAATTTTAACTGTCTAGCACAATCGCACGGGGAGGAAGCTTTTGAAAATACAACTTTTTCAACTATTTGCATCGCTGTATCTCTGAAATGGTGAATCTTAGGAATAAAACGTACAGACAATTTTTATAGATAATTAGATGATAAGCAATTTTCTCCTACACACTTTTATGATAAAACTTCCTGTTTCGCTCAAAAGTTCATAAAACTGATATTTGTGACATTTGACCTTGAAAATTTAATAGTTGCGTACACCCTACCATATGTAGGTTTTGAGACAACTTTTAGGGTGTCAATATCCAAGTATTTACAGACTTACAGCTGGGTATCTCGAATTCCGAGATTCTTACCTAATTTATTTAATTTATGCCGTTTTTAACGTACGTAAGTTTTCGATAGCCAACTCATGGTAGGCCCTCAGATCTTAGGTTACAATACAATATCTTATGTTATAAGAAGTTATGATATGATATACCGTTACTAATTATTTGTGACTGTACATTTAATACAATGACTGGCTCGGTGGAGCAGTGGTTAGTGACCCAGGTTCACTACCTACAGTTCCAAGAGTCGTGGGTTTGATTCCCACCCGGGACAAATATTTTTGTGACGAACACCAGTGTTCGTTTCGTGTCTGGGTGTGTTATTTTTTTCTATATTTATTTATTTATTCATTTATTGCACACATAAAAGTACATTTACAGCACAGTTTATGAACCCTGTAAGGGTTTAAATTATTAAATATAGTATATTTGTGTATCCACTGTCGTTTCTGATTTCCGTAACACAAGTGCTTAAGCTACTTATCACGGGATCTGATCGATGTATGTGATGTTATGAAATATTTATTTATTTATTATTTATTTCAAAACCGACCATTGAACTTGGCACCGTTTTGATCTCCCTCCTATTGTCGTGGAAGTTAACAACCAAGGCATTTATCATAATATTGAACTGGGCTCTCATTACACATACATATATGTTTTTGATTGGATATTCATTTATTTACTTTGTCGGGTCGATGAGGAACTGACCTTAAAACCAGTTAAGCTATATTTAAAAATAGCTCTTTACCCATAAGGCAAGTAAGTCTTACCTTTCTGCGTAGTAGGCCCATCGATTCCATCATTCGGATTATAATTAATACCTTTTAATTGCCAATTTAATAGTTATCGTTTTTAGTCGATGTTTATTAATACTTTACCTACATGTTTTTTCAAGTTGTTGTTTAGATATTTTTAACGGATGCGAAGCTTTTAAGTGGCAGTTATATATCGATGGCCCCACCGAATAAACGTGTAATAGCCATTGCACAAAAAAAATTTTTTTTGGTATTTCGTTACATTAGCCTCTCCTCTACCTCCCCAATTTTTTTTAGAATTTTTTGATCATAAACAAGCCTGTAATTGCATTAAAAACTTTTTTTCCACGGAAAAAAAATATTTTTTTGTCACAAGAATATTATTATAAGTGACTATTACTTGCTTCATACTTTCTCTGTTTCACAAGAATAAACGTGTATAAACAGCAAAACGTTTGATATTGTTAGTTCTTTGTTGTTAAGTATAGGCAATATGCGTTTGCACGTTTATTCGTGTATATTTTTTTGGTGCTTTTTTGAGTAATGTGTCTTGCACGAGAAGTAACTTAGCAAATAATTTTGCATTGTTTCTTACCATAATGGATAAGTTTTATAATTTATTGCTATAAATCAAGCACCAGTATTTCATTATTCTTAATAAAATAAAAAGTAGAGTAAAAGTGCCTTAACCAAATATAAACGACAATCAATTTTTGCAATCTGGTCTCGCAGGGTAATAATAGATAAGTTTTATAATTTATTGCTATAAATCAAGCACCAGCCGTGTGGTGACGGCGTAAGAATACAAAGTGTTGAAGTGGAAGCTATGTATGAGGACGTTAGTAGGGGCCATACATAGCTCCAAAATATATTTCACTGATGTAATGGGAGACTTCAATGCAAAGCTGGGCCGTAGAAGCGATGGTGAGCTGAAAGTGGGACGATTTGGATATGAACATCGGAATCTCAGGGGACAGATGCTAGCTGACTTTATGGAGAAAGAAGGACTTTTTATGAAGAATTCATTCTTCCGAAAGTCGCCGCACAGAAAATGGACCTGGTTGGGTCCGAACGGCTGAACTAAAAATGAGATAGACTACATCATGACCATTAGGAGACGTCATTTCAACGACGTCTCTGTGTTCAACAGGATTAAAACCGGAAGTGATCACCGTATCGTTAGAGGCACATTGAATATCAACGTCAAACTGGAAAGAACGCGCCTGGTGAAGTCTACGCTCCGACCATCGAAGGCACATATAAACCCCGAGAACTTTCAGCTTGAACTGTCAAATCGCTTTCAATGGCTGGACGGCTGTTCATCAGTGAAAGATATAAATAGCAGGCTGTAAACTGAAATGTTCATACGGTACGGTCCTAGTTTTTCAAAAACCACCGTAAAAAAAAACCTCAAGAACTATCCGACCATACCCGACACCTCATCCTCATCAGGCTAGTCGACGTTTTTTGACGCTGAAAACTTCGGATGAAGCTGAGTCATATAGGCAGCTGAATAGACTGATTAGGAAATCTCTGCGACATGATTTACGCTCCTTTAATACCCAGCGTGTTAAGGAGACAATTAAGCGGAACCAAGGCTCCAAAGTGTTCGCAAGAGACGCGTCTATTGGGCAAAGCCAACTGACAAAGCTGAAGACTGAAAATGGACGCGTGACGTCAAACAAGTCAGAGGTGCTACGGGAGATAGAGAGGTTCTATGGGCAGTTATATACCTCGGTCTGTGCTGAGCCAGCTATTGTGGCGACAGACCCCAGAGCCAAGCTAACCCGACACCATACCGAAGACATCCCGGACATCAGCCTGTACGAGATAAGAATGGCTCTCAAACAACTTAAGAAAAACAAGACACCGGGTGAGGATGGAATCACTACAGAGCTCCTGAAAGCGGGTGGAACACCGGTACTAAAAGTCCCTCAGAAGCTCTTTTATTTCTCCCCGCTCGACGGCAAAACGCCAGAAGCATGGAACAGGGGTGTTGTGGTCTTATTCTTCAAAAAAGGTGACAAAACCTTACTGAAGAACTACCGGCCCATAACACTGCTAAGCCATGTCTACAAGCTGTTCTCTAGAGTCATCACGAATCGTCTCGAACGCAGGCTTGATGACTTCCAGCCTTCCGAACAAGCCGGTTTCCGAAAAGGCTTTAGTACCATAGAGCACTTACATACGCTGCGGCAGATTATACAGAAGACGGAGGAGTATAATCGGTCACTATGCTTAGCGTTCGTGGACTATGAAAAAGCCTTCGATTCCGTCAAAATTTGGGCGGTTCTTAGATCCCCACAGCGATGCCATGTAGATTATCGGTACATTGAAGTGTTGAAGTGTTTGTATAACAGCGCCACCATGTCAGTCCGAGTACAGGAAAATCGCACGAAGGAAATCCCTTACAAAGAGGAGTACGACAGGTAGTTGTCATATCTCCGAAACTGTTTACTGCTGCTCTGGAGGATTCCTTCAAGCTGCTGGAATGGCAAGGACTTGGTATCAATATTATTGGCAAGGCGACATACATCACTCACCTTCGATTTGCTGATGACATCGTAGTCATGGCCGAGTCGCTGGAAGATCTAGGACAAATGCTCGATGACCTCGATAAAATTTCCCAACAAGTGGGTCTTAGAATGAACATGGATAAAACAAAAAATATGTTTAATGTTGCACCCACCGTACAAACTGTTGGGAACTTTACTCTCAAAATTGTGGACGAATATATCTACCTCGGACAGGCAATCCGTTTAGGAAAATCAACTTTAGAGAGAGAGGTCAGTAGGCCGATGCAAATCGGCTGGGCAGCGTTCGGGAAACTGCACAACGTGTACTCGTCCAAAATACCTCAGTGTCTCAAGACAAAGGTGTACAACCAATATGTGTTACCTGTGATGTCTTACGGCGCTGAGACGTGGTGCTTCACAAAAGATCTTTTTAGAAGGCTCAATGTCGCGCAGAGATCTATGGAGAGGGCTATGCTCGGCATTTCTCTACGTGATCGAATCAGAAATGAGGAGATCCGTAGAAGAACCAAACTTGCTGACATAACCCACCAGATTAGCAAACTGAAGTGGCAATAGGCCGGCCACATAGCACGAAGATTGGACGGTCGTTTGGGCCAAAAGATCCTGGAGTGGAGGCCACGTACTGGAAAGCGCAGTGTGGGACGACCACCTACCAGAAAGACCGACGACCTGGTGAAAATCGCTGGGTTTTGTTGGAAAGCTTCGGAAGAGGCCTATGCTCAGCAGTGGGCAGCAATGGGCTGAGATGACGACAATTTCACTAAAGACTATGTTGGAATTTATTTAGTTCTCAAAATGCTTATAAGATAAGCTGTTTGTTTTTTTTGTTGTTTTTTGCTCAATTTCTATAGTAATGAGAAATATCTCTATGAATGTCATAGGCTGATATTATAAAAAATAGTTTCATAAAAAAAAACTTCTGTTTTTATATATTATTTTTATTTATTATGATAATAAATAAAAATAATATATAAAAACAGAAGTTTTGTTTATTTTCCCTTTGAAGATTAAGCAACATTTTAATATTACATAGCGTGAATTCATAATGTTAATATGCATAACACATTGTAAAGCTAACTTAATGACACGAATATAAATGTAATTTTTATTACCATCCATAGATCACCAAATATTTCTGTAATAAAAGCGTGCAAACAATTGCAGCCGCCATCAAAAGACGCGAGATTTCCCTAGAATAATAGTGTATCATTGCGTTATGTTCATCAACATCGTTTAAATTCACACGAATAAACGTGTAATGATCTATAACAGTCAACTGACTACTCTAATTTCACTCGAGTAATTGTATAATATGGATTTTCTTGATTATTTACTAAATTAACGACTATTCCTTAAAATAAATTATATCAGCTAAAAGATTATTTTTTTATCTTTAATTTCATTATACATTGTTTTAACCTACCTATAATAATACCCGAGATAGTAAGGATTAAACGTTTTTATTCTCTCCTGTAAAATTGACGTTTTTCACTTGCACGTTTATTCGAAGGAGCCATCGATATGAGGCTTTTTATTTAACCATTATCAATACATAGTATAAAACAAAGTCGCTTTCGCTGTATGTCCGTATGTATGCTTAGATCTTTAAAACTACGCAACGGATTTTGATGCGGTTTTTTTTAATAGATAGAGTGATTCTTAAGTAAGGTTTGTGTGTAAAATTTACCCGAAGCGAAGCGAGGGCGGGTCACTAGTATTAAATAATTGACATACATACATACAATCACGCCTTTTTCCCAGAGGGGTAGTCCCAGTCACAACTATCTGTCCGGTGGTTGGTGAACGGTATACGGGTAAGCGACCCCGGCTCCTCGAGCTACTCTCGACTCAGTCCAAATCATCCGAGGCGATAGTATCCTTCCTCCCTTTTTCCTTCCCCGTCATATATCCTTGCTACTCGTGGGAACGCAATGACCTTGTTAAAACAATGCACAAGGCAGAATGGCGGCGACGTGGTCCACAACCCGTCACGTCACGTTTCCCACAGAGGTGAAAAGTGGATCGCTGGAAGTGATCTCTACCTACCCCTCTGGGAAAAAGGCGTGATTTTATGTATGTATGTATCAGGTTTTGGGGTTCCGTAGTAAATAAGGAACCTTTATAGATTCGCCATGCCCGTATGTCCTTCTGACCGCGGTTTAGCTCAAAAACTATTAATGCTACAAAGTTGCTAAAGACTATTAATTTTACATGAGTATAAGTGCACTAAAAGGTCTTTATCCACACGCGATATTAGGAGTAGCCAATACTTAGCTACTTACTGCCCGACGTTTCGACTGGGTACCACCAATCATGGTCGCGAGCGAACTGAGTAAGAATACACATTGATAACGACGTCAAAGTGGTAAAGTAAAATACTTCAAAAAATATTTTTAGGGTACTTCTCCTACGCTACTGAACCCGTATTGAGCAAGTCCTACTCGCAATAGGGTATTTGACTATTTTTTTATTTTGATATAGTTGGATGGACCACTCGAACACAAAGACACTGTTGAAAGTATCACTTTGATATCTCGATAACTCGACGAGATATTACAATTTTGATAGCACATTATTTGGGCGTCGATGGCCGAGTGGTTAAGGTTGTTGCTTGCCATGCGAGAGGTCGCCAGTTCAAACCCCGCCAGGTACCAATGTGTTTTTCAAATTTGAAATTCATATGTACCATCATTCGACGCTTTAACGGTGAAGGAAAACATCGTGAGGAAACCTGCACGCCTATGAAGTAATTCTAAGGTTGTGAAGTCGACCAACCCGCACTTGGCCAGCGTGGTCGACAAAGGCCTTATCGCCCTAGTTTAGGGTAGGCCCGTGCCCCAGCAGTGGGGACGTATATGGGCTGATGATGATGATGATTATTTGGGCGAGCTCGAAAACGCTCCATACAAATGTCCACAGGCGTGTGACGTTACATGCTTGTTCCTTGTATGTAGCGTCTAGGAAGTTAGTTCGGCAGGTTCATCAAAAGTTGCGTTTATGGAGATATGTTTTCATAATGAAAGATGTTACTAATTCTGTTATTTATAAGATGACAACAAAATTTTAAATGATTTTCGCAATTTTGTAATGGACTTGCCCACCCAACTTTAAATGTCTTCTGCTGTCTCATTTCGCCAAAAATTTAAGTTTCGATTTCATTAATAATAGGTATTGTTTTACTTAAATCTTACTGATTATCATAAAAATGGCAAACATAACAACCACAGTCAAATACCCTATTGGCCGGTTTTTTTCCCTTTAAGGTCACTAACCCTAATAAGGTACTTGTTCGACTATCTACCTATAAAATACTGTATTCGATCCTACATTCTTTTACCTGTGATTAGCTAATTGGTGTGTTGACACAAACTATAATAGCATTAAAGACGATTTCTCATGACCGGTGGAATCTTACCATTGTTCTACTTTAGCAATTACGTCGTTATAAAGTGGATGTATATAGTGTTATACATAAGTATGTATATATCTACGAGGACGACGAGTTCTAGAGTGGAGACCGCGTTTGGCAAACGTCCTGAGTAGCGCTACCATGAGTTTAAAAGTTACGGACTCGATATCGCCTACGTAAATATGTCTATGAAAAACTTGTACAGCGCCCCTGGTGGTTACGCGAAGAACTAAAATCGGCCGTATGAAAAAAACAACTCGATAGGTTTTTAACGTACGTAAGTTTTCGATAGCCAACTCATGGTACCGCTACAGGCCAGGTGGAGTGACGATCTGCGCGGGACGGCTGGTAGGAGCTGAATGCGAATGGCCGAGGTTAGAGAGAAGTGGCGTGCATTTGGGGAGGCCTATGTCCAGCTGTGGATAGAAATGAGCTGATGATGATGATGATGTATATATCTAGTTGGTCTATTGGTAGCAAGCACTGCGCTAGGATCGAGTAGTTTCCGGTTCGAGTCCGGGGTCGGGCAAAAATAGTGTGAGTTTTTCTGTAAAGAATTTACTCAGCCCGGAGTCAAGGAATTTGGCGGTTGCACCCGTGCCAGGGAAAGCACGTTAAGCCGGTGGTCTTGCGCCCGATCTCTCTTCGGCCATGTCTAATTGCCGTCACTGCAAACTATGAGAGTAAGGGAACAGAGAGTGCACTTCGCACTATAATATATCCTGCGCACTTGGCTGGTCTCAATTGAGATCGACCGCTACTTCCGAAATCGGTTAGACGCCTTATCTATATGTATACGCCGTGAAATTTAATAGTTGGTTTCCCGTAGCAAAATGATTAGCCTTTAGTACTACTATCGAGCCATGCAAATTATTTCTGCAAAATATTTTAAGCAATTGCATAGCTTTTATCGCGGGCTTTGAGCGCGGCGACCGAACTAAGAAATTCCGTAACGAAAAAAACCTCATAATCGTCTAACGTCGTTTCAGTTCGGTAGACTTCGGCACGGTGTTTGTGTGCGTGCGGTTAGACGTATTGTACGACTCTACGAAACTCGCACGAATCGAGACGAGCTGCTCCGAAATCGGACGATGCTATGCAATAGCTATACCGCGGCAGTCCCCGAGTCCCACACGTCCTTTTTTATTTTCAAATTTTTTTTATAATAGTTTTCCAACTTGAAAACGGGAGAAGCTATCGTATCGTAAGCTGCTGGGTACGGGCCTACCCCAAACTAGGGCGATAAGGCCTTAGTAAACCACAGGAATCTTACCGGAAGTACCTGACTCATTTTGCTTATCGGAACTAAACACTTATAAATAAATTAATATGCTAATTAATGTGTCATGGGTTTCCCTAATTATTGACGTTCTTAGTACAATGAATATCGATTTTATTGTTTTTAGACTTCTCGGTAAAATCGGCGTTCTGAATCGGTAGAATCATACTATTGCTGCATTGACGATTTATAAGTAGGTACACTATTGACCCGCCCTTGCTTCGCTTAGGATAAATCTACATCTACACTTCTACATCTACACTAATATTATAAAAAGGAAAGATTTGTATGTTTGTAATATATAAACTCAAAAACTACTCAAAATCTACATCTACACTATCTACACTAATATTATAAAGAGGAAAGATTTGTATTTTTGTATGTTTGTAATGAATAAACTCAAAAACTACTAGACCGATTGCAATAATTTTTCATCATTAGAAAGCTGCATTATTCAGAAGTATCATAGGCTATATCGTATTTTTTTAAATTAGGGATCCTTACTAAAACTCCAATAATGTAACCCAAGGTGTAAAACAATGACCTGAAAAATTACTTGCGTCGCGTGCGCTACGAAAACTATTGATGATAGAATAAAATCATTTACTACGACTTTGCAGAACTCTCCATTATCTAGAGAAAGTGACGCGACAGCATATGTCTAGATATTATACTTAAGTCACAGTAAGCGGTTTTTTATTCTAAAAAAAATATTTATATGTCGCCGCTTGAAGGGGCTCTTTATTTGTATCTTGGTATTAATCCTTATCATTCATCTTTATATTCAAGACGGCTTCAGTAACTTTAAATAACTTTTTGAATTATTCAATTCGGACATTTCTTTCGGAAGATTTCACGAATTTAAAAATGCAAGTATTAGAAAAAAGTCTCGTGGTTGCCACTTTGTTTTTAATTTGAAGGAATTTTGAATTCGCTTTAAATTCGTTTCGTAGGTAAATAAGTACCTGATAATAAATATTATATTTTAATGTAATATTTTATATAGAGATAGAGGTATACCGAAGCGAAGCGAGGGCAGGTCGCTAGTATATTATATTATAGAGATAGATATATACCGGAGCGAAGCGAGGGCGGGTCGCTAGTTTTATATAAAAAACTTTCTTTTGAACCCCTCTTTTGAATCTATAAATAAACTTCTAAAGATTTAAGCAGTTAAGTACACATTGAGAAATAGGGTTTGAGAAAGCGACTTTGTTTTGTATGAAGTGCTGTAAAGGACCAGTAAAAAGGCCTTTATGATTAATTTTTTTTAAATTTTAATTATAATCCCGTTAAAAATCGGAATATTAGATGTGGCAGAACAAGCTACCGAATTGAGGTGGAGTTGGGCGGGCCACGTCTGTCGGATGAACCCGGAGAGATAGGCTAAAATGGTCAAACAATGGCAACCACTCGACGGCCATCGACAAAGAGGAAGGCTGAAGAAGAGATGACGAGATGACCTAGATGCCCATGAGAGGAACTGGTGATCCTTGGCCGAAAATCGACAGCTTTGGAGTGAGTCAGGGGAGGCCTTTGCCCAGCAGTCGAACAGAACAGGCTAAATAAAAAAGAAATAACGGCAGAAGGTCCAATGAAAGGTAGTGTCCCTTTCCACTCCCGATCGACACGCGCTGGGCAGCGCTGCCATCCACATACAATGCAGACGCTGGTGGCTCGGACTAAGAGGTTTAGTTCCTCTTTTTCGCCACGTGTCATTAAGGCATGGAACGCTCTTTCTGCTCATGTTTTCCCTTCCTACTATGATCCCGGGCTCAGGCGGCGCGTGAAACGGCATTTAAGCAGGCCTTCAGGGTGAGTGTGACAGGCTCAATATGGTCTGTTGTGCTTTTTGAAACAAAAATTGAATTTCAAATTTGAAGAAATTGGCTACGTGGCGGGGTTTGCCCCCGCTTGGTCAGTCAACTTGACCATATGGCCTTCAATTTAAAAAAAAAAAGTACAGAAAGATCTATTAGTGGTCAATATTATAAAAAGTATGAATGCCTGTGTTCTAATTGGACTAACAGTTAAATGAACTCTGTTATTGGTTAACCTGAGTCATCTTTTGACCAATTAAGGATAAACTATTTCTTTTTCCCAGAAAAAGTACAATACCCATACAATCAGGATGTTGGTAGACATTTTTTAGATTGACCGACTTCAAAAAGAGAAGGATGTCCAACAGAAACTTTTTTAAATGTTGACTGCATTAAACGTTATCTATACAACTACGTAGAATTGAAGTGTCTGTTTGTTATATTAAAATAGCGACTTTTTACTTCTTCTTCTTATCGTATGGTTGATGAACAACCTGTAGTCAGAGTTTTTAAACCGCCCGTAGGCCTCTGATATGGCTTCTCGCACCGTTCAAAAATTTCTCAGGTGTGCTGGTTTCCTCACGATGTTTTCCTTCACCGTCTTTTTACTTATTGGGTACCAATAACAAAAACACAACTAGAAACACGTTTGTCTGTCTGTCTGTTTGTTCTCGCTAATCTCCGAAACGGCTGGACCAATTTCGACGGGACTTTCACTAACACATAGCCAATTTTACAAGGTAAATTTAATTTTCACATTTCCTCGCGAACGAAGTCATGGGTTAGTTTAGAAATAAAACTAATGAACTGCCCTCGTTTCGTTTCGGGTATACCTAAATATATATACAGGGTGTAACAGGGGGTGGATCATCGTAAGTCAATCGATGGGGACTTCAATACCTATCGATATAACCCCCATGTATGTTCAGCGATTTTCAATAGTTCCAAAGTTATTGAGATTTTTGTGAATTTTTTGTAAGAAGCCGGAATTCAGTATAAAAGTCTTAACTGTAGCTTAACTACTGAACCTGCTTGTATGATTTTTTTTCTAGAAGTAGTTCAATAGTGGGTCTTTATAATAACGATACCGATTTGAGTCATAACCCTATCATATTGGAGTAAAAAAATAATTCTTCATAAAAGTTTTACGAATCGAATTGTGTCTACCAACTTTCAAAGCCTCCAGTGAAAAAAAAGTGCCTGTGTTTTTTTCTAGAACTTATTTTAAAAACTACCTACATTCATGGATAGTATACCCTGAAAATTTCATACTGCTACTGCCAGAGCATCAAAACGTAAAGTGAACGCGAATGGCACAGGTGCCATAAATCAGTGTTTTTATTTTTCATGTAAAACTTTAATTTAAAAAAGAAATCGATATGTTTCAGCAAATTTGTGCTATGTTAGTAACATTAGTAGTAGTAATTTTACAGAATTGCAAATTGAAGAATGAAAATCAAACGAAGAAAATTTACATAATTTTTGTTAATTATTTTTTTTATAGTAAGTGTTCATGATGGGCATTACTATTGGCTACGCATAGCTTAGACCTTCTTAAAAGCTTTTTTGGAGGTTGTGGAATGCTTCTTTTTGTCAAATTTTTCAGGGGCCCAAATTGTGACACGGCAAAATGTAGAGTATCATTTTGCAACATCCGAAAAACCTTTGTAAAAAGGTGTAGTACTCGTATGTATGCATATCCAATAACGGTGCCCATTATGAACACTTACTGTAAAAAAATAATTAACAAAAATTATGTAAATTTTCTTTGTTTGATTTTCACCCCTTTAATTTGCAATTCTGAAAAATTACTGCTACTAATGTTACTAACATAGCATAAATTTGCTGAAACATATCGATTTATTTTTTAAATTAAAGTTTTACATGAAAAATAAAAACACTGATTTATGGCACCTGTGCCATTCGCGTTCAATTTTCGTTTTGATGCTCTGGCAGTAGCGGTATGAAATTTTCAGGGTATACTATCCATGAATGTAGGTAGTTTTTAAAATAAGTTCTAGAAAAAAAACACAGGCACTTTTTTCACTGGAGGCTTTGAAAGTTGGTAGACACAATTCGATTCGTAAAACATTTGTGAAGAATTATTTTTTACTCCAATATGATAGGTTATGACTCATATCGGTATCGTATTTATAAAGACCCACTATTGAAATACTTCTAGAAAAATCATACAAGCAGGTCCAGTAGTTAAGCTACAGTGAAGACTTTTATACTGAATTCCGGCTTCTTACAAAAATTTCACAAAAATCTCAATAACTTTGGAACTATTGAAAATCGCTGAACATACATGGGGGTTATATCGATAGGTATTGAAGTCCCCCATCGATTGATTTACGATGATGCACCCCTCCTGTTACACCCTGTATATATAACTCAAAGGTGACTGACTGACATAGTGATCTATCAACGCACAGCCCAAACCACTGGACGGATCGGGCTGAAATTTGGCATGCAGGTAGATGTTATGAAAGGAATTCCCGTAATTCCCACGGGAACGGGATTCGGGAAAATCCTTTTGCATGTAAAATCTGAACCGCTTAAGATAGACGCTTGAAATTTGACATGCAGGTACCTTAGTAAACTTAAAGCTTAGTTGCAACAGGATATTGCAAAATTCCCACAGGAATGGGAGTTATTGGGAAAAACTTTTGTATGTAAAATCCTGTAGCTCACGCGAACATAGTCGCGGGCACAGCTAGTTATACATAAAAACCTTCCTCTTAGATCCCTCTATCTATTAAAAAAAACATCAAAATCCGTTGCATACAGACAGACGCGGGAAGTGACTGTGCTTTATACTATGTTATATAGTTAGAGTCATTCTAACTCTTGACCTTTCGCCAACTTACTAACACAGTTAACCAACAATTGTTCGCAATCTATGGCGCACATAAAACCGAAATTGTATGAATAAAATTGATTGAACCCCAATTTACCGCGATGACTATTCTATAGAAAGTGGTTTACCCATTAATATCTGCGGTTTGACCTAGTTAATAATAACAGTATGAGTGATTCATGTTTGTTAACTTCTGATCAGAGTCGATCCAAAAAGCGTCGATGGCCGAGTGGTTAAGGTCGTTGCTTGCCATGCGAGAGGTCGCCAGTTCAAACCACGCCACGTACCACTGTGTTTTACAAATTTGAAATTAATATGTACCATCATTCGACGCTTTAACGGTGAAGGAAAACATCGTGAGGAAACCTGCACACCTACGAAGAAATTCAAAAGTTGTGTAGTAAACCAACCCACACTTGGCCAGGGTGGATGACTCGCGGCCTGATTGCCCTAGTTTAGGGTAGGCCCGTGCCCCAGCAGTGGGGACGTATATGGGCTGATGATGATTTATATAATTTACTGTGTAGAAAATTAATTATCTATATGACGCGTTGTGGACCGGAAGCCACCTACTCTTTAGCCGATAATAATTATTTCCAAGTGCGTACATACAAAGCTTCTATGAAGTGATTAAAATAATTCACTAATAACATTATTTAAAGTGTCGATGACCGAGTGGTTAAGGTCATTGCGAATGCGCGATGTCGCCAGTTAAAACCCCGCCACGTACCAATGTGATTTTTTAAATTCGTATTACTATTATTCGACACTTAAACGGTGAAGGAAAGCATCGTGATTAAACCTGCATATCTACGAGGAAAATCTTAGGTTGTGTAGTCAACCAACCCGCACTTGGCCAGCGTGGTTGACTAAGGCCTTATCGCTCGAGTTTTGCTGTAATGAAATTAAACTCAGCCCGAAGTTGGCGGTTGCACGCCTGTGCCTCGGAAAGCACGTTAAGTCGGTGGTCCTGCGCCCGATCTCTTATCGGTCATGTCGGATTGCCGTCTCACCGAACTATGAAAGTAAGGGAACAGAGAGTGCACTTGTGTTTGCGCGCACACTTATGCACTACCTATATGGCCTGCGCACTTGAACTCAATTGAGATCGGCCTTTAAGGCCGAAATCGGTCGGACGCCTTATTATTATTATTACAAGGATAAACATTAGTTTTTTTATTTACTTTAAATATGTAAATAAAAAAAAAATACTGTATCCGGCTATAGCAATGGAATCACACAAAGACAATAGATATTTTGATTTAAAAATGAACAAAACGGGTGTTGAATTAATTCAATGTTGTCCTTACCTAACTAAAATATATCTTAACAAACAAAAAAGCGTCGATGGCCGAGTGGTTAAGGTCGTTGCTTATCATGCCAGAGGTCGCCAGTTCAAAACCTGCCATGTTCCACTGTGTTTTTCAAATTTGAAATTCGTATAATTATTCGACGCTTTAACGCTAAAGGAAAACATCGTAAGGAAACCTGCACAATCACGAAGAAATTCTAAGCTTGTGTAGTCAACCTACCCGCATTTGGCCTGCGTGGTTGACTAAGCCTTTATCGTCATAGTTTAGGGTAGGCCCGTGCCCTAGCAGTGAAAAACGTATATGGGCTGATGATGATGATGAAACTACTTGTCCCATATCGCTGCCAATAGGCAAAGTACCCAAGGCACAGTTTTATTTTCACCTTTGAATTCTTATTTTGTTAAAAATTTTTGTTAGTTTCTTAATTATTTTCTCGGGGAATAACCTATTAACACTAATATCAAAAGCAATTAAAAAACATATTTTACATATATAGGTAATGAGATATATCATTTGATTGTATCTTTATAAGAATGCGTTGATGTTAAATGTGATATCATGACGATGTATTTTATTGAATAATAATTAAAATTATTGTGTTTTTCTTAGTATAATTACTGTTAGGGAAATCTAGAATTAGTCAGTGTGAATTTGTAAAACCCACTGAAATGAAATGAAATTATATATTCTGCAAGTATATGTCATGAAATCCTTTTATGGCAAATTACAAGATAATTCTCGGGGTCAGATGGCCATGTGTGGAGGTGTTCCAAATATTGATTTATTTAATTGGACTTTGGGAGTGAATCAATAGTCCTTTTAACTAGAGGTCGAACAATATTTGACACATTTGAACTCGTTACACTCGAAAATAAGGTTTACATATGAACTGGAGAAAGATATCGCGGAAAGTTACGTGGTGGATCAAGAAATTCACACCCGCTGTGGCAGACGAAGACGGGCGGCGCCAGTTCGCTCGCGACCACGATTGGTGTAACCCAGTCGAAACGTCGGGCAGTAAGTAGCTATGTAATTTGCTACTCCTAATATCGCGTGTAGACCCATATAGACTAATTTTAGAATCAATTGTTAGTTTTTTTCCTAACTGACTAATGATGATGGCTTGAAGTAGCCTTGTCGTCATCACCGGACTTGCGGGGAAGCGGATGGCTCTCACCCCTAAACAATAGTTAGTGCAGTTTGCGCACACACTTACTGGTCCTATATTTAGATTTGTATCCATCATCATCATCATGATCAGCCCATATACGTCCCCACTGCTGGGGCACGGGCCTACCCTAAACTAGGGCGATAAGGCCTTAGTTAGCCCGGATTTGTGTCCATTTGATAAAAAGTCATTATTTTGATTTATGGTATGTTTGTAACATACACTTCAATTTTTTTATACTTAGATTTCAATAATGTTTTGCACAAAATATAATCTGTATTCCACACAGATTGTGTGACTAATTTGAATTAATTGAACATAAATTTAATTTATTCTGTATTGTATAAAGTTTATAAGTATATTGTGGTTTCTTGTGATTACTATTAATATTCCAAGGTATTTTTAGACTTCCTAAGTTACCTAGAAGTCCTAAGCTATGACACGATTTTCTTGATTTATATTATTTAATTACTAGTATATGCTAAGTCAACAAATATTACACAACATCATATAAACTTGGATTGGATTACGTATTAAGTGCAACTCGGTGTTTGTTACGTATCTGGGTGTTATGAAATATATTTAAGTATTTGTGTATCCACTGTTGATTCTGATATTCGTACCACAAGTCCTTAAGCTACTTACCACGGGATCAGATCAATGTATGTGATGTTGTGTAATAGTTGTGTAACTTAAGCACTTGTGTTACGGATATCGGAAAAAATAATTCTTCATTCTTAATTCTTAAAAAAATAATATCTGGGACATTTCCACACAACGTCATCTGGCCCCAAACTAAGCAGGCCCCGTAGACAAAGTAACAATATCGAAACGATAACGAAGTTCTGAAAGAATAAAATGCATTGACATTACACGCTATAAATCACGTGGTCAATCCCATACATTTTGTTCTATTCGAACTTCGTTATCGTTTCGATATTGTTACTTTGTCTAAGCCCCCAGAGCTTGTACTATGGGCGTCAGGGACTGATATACATACATATATATAAATACATCATTATCATCATCATCAGCCCAGTTATTTCTGTCCTCGGCTTATAAATACATACTTAAATATAACACACAGACACGGAACAAAAAACGATGTTCATCACACAAATATTTGTCCCGAGTGGGAATTGAAACCACGACTCTTGGAACCGCCAGGCAGGCAGCCACGGTTAGTAACCACTGTTCCATCGAGCCTGTCAAATAGATAAATAACACACCCAGACACGGATCATTACCAACGTTCATGCCACAAACATTTGTCTCGGGTGGGGGGACCCGGAGATTCATATGTACGATTATTCGACGCTTTACCGGTGAAGGAAAACATCGTGAGGAAACCTGCACAAGTACACACCTACGAAGAAGGTTGTGTTAAAGTATATTTGTGTATCCACTGTTGATTCTGATTTCCGTAACACAAGTGCTTAAGCTACTTACCACGGGATCAGGTCATTGTATGTAATGTTGTGTAATATTAATTTTATTTAAAAATTTAAATTAATAATGTGATTTTGCTTGTTCCAGATGATTACAAGATGGCGAAAACAATTATATTGTTTTCATTGCTCACTTTAAGTATACGGGTCAATACGCAATTTTATGGTAAGTTATTACAAAATTCAAAGTTACTGAATTACTTAAACATTCAAATTAGTTTAGAAAGCGAAATTGCTTTTAAGATACCAGTAGGCGCTTATAATTATTGAGTACATAATTACTCTCGATTATTGCGATATTATAAATGCAAATATAGTCAAAGTCAAAAGTCAAAATTCCTTTATTTATATAGGCATTTACATGCACTTACAAATCGTCGGTACTGTAAATAAATAAGTTATAGATAAGGGATTCTACCACCGGTATACACCGTGAAATTTTAGTGGTTGTTTTCCTGTGGCAGAACGATTTGCCTTTAGTAATACTACAAACTATTCCTCGAAAAAAAAACATTTTTTTTTTTCGATTTTTCAGAATAATAATTTTCCAACTCGAAAACGAGAGAAGCTATCGTTGTTTTTGAAGATGTGACGTATTCAGGTACTGTTTTCCGCATGAAATCGATGCTTAAATCTAAAAAAGCTCTACACCCTAAGTCATAAAGCGGTTCGAACGTGCTTTCGAGTTACGGTTAAACCTTTCGTAAAACCGGCATTTATTGATTTTACCAAAAAAGAACTGCACACATCTTTTGTACTACTAAGAAAGAATCATTTTACTGCGGGAAAACAACCACTAAAATTTCACGGTGTATAACTCGGTCTTTCCATCTAAGCTAGGTACTTAATTTACTTAAAGTCCTGTCAAATAAACATTGAAAATAGAGTTAAAGTCACATTAATTCGCACAAACCTGTAGAACAACTGAGTTGCGAGACCATTTAAAACAATACTTGTCAAAAGAACCAATCTTTTGACAGGTATCGTTTTTAATGGGATAAAATTTTACTAAATCAATATTTAACATGAACAAAGTCGCGGGCAATGGATACTCTAGTAAATTTCCACTATCATCTAAATTGCTTTGTTATTCTTAAACTTATGACGCATCAATTACCTGCTGATTCCGTATTTTGCGGCGAAATCTGCATAATAATATAATGGATGCGAAAATAAACTTAAATATGCACTTTCAATACTGACGCATCTATATCTTTCATCAATTCATTTTATATCTTGTAGTAAAACCTTTAAAGTACATTTTCGTAAGTAGTGGATTGCCCTTAAGTAGTTTAGCTATTCAATGTAATACGTTCTTTGTTATATCAAGGAATTCCCTTTGTTAGTTAAGTTATGTATCTACTTATGTACTTACATAAATAAGCATTGATCTTTACAATTGCAGCCGTTTATACATGGACAAAAAAAATATTTCTATCTTTTTTGATGCTTTCAATAGTATTTCATCATTTTTTGGAATATCAATTTGTTTGTTGTTTTTTTTTTTAAAGTTTAGGTTCTGGTTAAGATGTTTCTACTTGTAATATGACAATTATATCAATGTAGGTACACATTGCATAAACTTAGTCAGATGGCCTTAATATTTTAAGTAAACTTAAGATCTTCAATAACAGTATAAGGTAAAATATTGTAAATATTAATTTTTAATGAAATTCATGATAAGTAAGACATGAAGAAAAAAATAGTTTGGTATAAATTGAACTTTCAATTAAGAACTGAGTGAACTCAGATTTTTTCTTTTCCTAACTTACATACAATGATGGCTTGGAGTGGCCACAGACAAAAAGTCAAAAAATCTCTGATCACAATGTTTTCTTTTCCAGATATCTTCCAGAGTTTCCAGCCGTACATTCAAAGCTCACCCACTACGAAGACCTACGATTTCTTCGCAGACTTCGGTTTAAAACCGAAAACGGAAACAATTAACCGAAGGTACGAAGAAGAACAGACTGTTAGAAAGAGACCAACAGCCTCTGTCGCTTCCGTAGTCAAAGATCGGACGACTGTTAAACCTAGAAGAAAGATACAAACTAACATAGAAACAACTACTGTTAAATATGTAAGAAAAACAAACAAGAACACTGTTCAAAGAAATGTTGAAAGTAACAAAAAAAGAAATCAAGCATTATCTTCTAGAAGACAAACTTACGACGACACAGCGAATAACGTTGACTATACAGAGAGATCTACAAGAAGGAGCATTGCAAGCCAATCAACAAGACCAGAATACAATGGTTACAACAATGGTTTCAGTAGTTTTGCCCAAAGGCCAGGAGTGAAACCTGCACCAGTTGATACCAGTAGGCCTCCTATAACAAATAGGCCTCCTACTTCCAGGCCGTTTGCTGTGTATCCTATAGTGACTGATAGCAGTGCTATCAGGTATCCTGAAGACCCTGATACTAGTCCTGAATTGGTGATGGGGCCTGATGAAGATAAGATGAGCTATGCTGAGAGAAGAAGGTACATCAGTTTGGTTGAGAAAAGTAAGTATTTTTTTATAATGATGATGATGATGATACTAACAAGATGACCTCACCTCTGAGGGCCTACCATGAGTTGGCTATCGAAAACTTACGTACGTTAAAACCCATCGAGTTGTTTTTTTCATACAGCCTATTTTAGTTATTCGCGTAA
This sequence comes from Maruca vitrata, assembly GCA_039566165.1. Taxonomy (NCBI): domain Eukaryota; kingdom Metazoa; phylum Arthropoda; class Insecta; order Lepidoptera; family Crambidae; genus Maruca; species Maruca vitrata. The sequence goes on from CM076939.1 coordinate 5,723,745, forward strand.
CCACCAGCGGCGCTGTACAAGTTTTTCATAGACATATTCACGTAGAGCGATATCGAGTGCGTAAGTTTTAAACTCATGGTAGCCACACTGATGGTAAGCGGTATTGCGATCCACATATGGAACATGCATTCAGGAAATGCTCAAACATTTCATGAAATGATCAATTCAGCGATTTGGCCACGACAAACCACGACGTGCCGTAGTGATATTGTCTTTTATTTGCGCTAAGGCCCACATTACGCTCACAATACGGTCGTAAAACACGCTTCTACTGCGCGCATACGAAGTACTATGACATTTTACTAAACAGGTATGAAACTACGTAATATTTTATTTTATGGAACATATCCCTTAATGGGGAAAATGCACACATTTTTTTATTATCCTAAATAAATCTTTAATATTGAAGAAATATGAATATAATTTTATTTTTCAATTTACTTTAACGACAGCAGAGATATACCTGTTTAAAGTTCCTGAGTAGACAGAGAGATCCGATACGTCAGGTGACGTCAAATTACACTACGGCCATACGCAATCCATACAAAACTCTGTTTTGTAATATAGAGATGGAAAATTAACTTTAATTCATTATTAAGCATTCATTTTTGAACCGATTTCCACTTCAAATTCACATTGTATTATATTTTGAAGTCTATTTGCATAAGTTGTTGAAAAAATCAAGATTGCCGGTTTATGCATATTCCTTATTTACAGTGTGCGACAAATACAAGTCGTTTAACGTGCAGAGCGTTGAAGCGATCCCATTGGTCCCTTCACCGGAGCCAGTGCGCGTGCGCGTGCCTACTTGCGCGCCGGCCACTTCTCCCCTAGTTGTGGGGGGGCGAGTAGCGTCTGTTGAGGAGTTCCCCCACATGGCTTTGCTGGGCTGGACACATATTAAGGTAAATCTACTGTATAGCATCCATAGAAAATCTATACTCATATAACTAGGACTACAGGATTGTACATACAAATGGTTTTTCCCGCTAACTCCCGTTCCAGTGGGAATTTTGCAATATCGCGTTGCAAGTAAGCTTTACATTTATTAGGGTACCTGCATGCCAAATGAAAGTTATGGTTTTGATTTTTTCATACAAAAGTTTTTTCCCGCTAACTCCCGTTCCAGTGGGAATTTTGAAATATCCGGTTGAAACTAAGCTGTAAGTTTACTAAGGTACCTGCAATACCTGCATGACAAATTGAAAATTTCGAATTGAATTTTTTTTTGTGTTGGATAGATTATTATTTATCGAGGAAGACTTTAGGCTATATAACATTACGCTGCAAACAATAGGAGCGAAAGAAAGCAGTGGAAAATGTGTAAAACAAAACAGAGGGGAAAGAAGGGGCGCGCAGTCTGACCATTTGTCATTCAGCACTCGCTGGGCATTTTGTATCTTTTCCACGCGGACGAAGTCGCTGGAACACAGTAAAATATCCCCCATTCCTTACGTTACAGGGCGGCGGATACTCGTGGAAGTGTGGCGGCTCGCTGATCAGCGACCAGTACGTGTTGACAGCAGGTCACTGCGCCACCCAGGAGAAGGACGACACCGTGGTCACGTGAGTGTCAGCAAACCGTCATTTACATTCATTCCTCATTTCTGCCCCGTGCCATTAAGGCATGGAATGCCCTTCCAGCTCATGTTTTCCCTCCCTCCTATGATCCCGGGCTCTTCAGGCGGGGCGTGAAACGGCATTTAAGCAGGCCTTCAGGGTGAGTGCGACAGGCTCAATACGATCTATTGTGCCAGTCGACCTCATATGTGGATCTCACTACCGCTTACCATCAGGTGGAGTGAGGTCATCTTGTTAGCCTTTTATAAAAAAAAAAAAAATTCAAGGTCGACACTGCGTTACGAAGAGGCGGAGATGTTCATACTTAACCTGTATTATCCCACTGTTGGGCAAAGGTCTCCTCCAAACCTGTCCACCGCTCTCTATCCAAGGGTAGCACTTCCCAGCTCCTTGATAGCTGGGCCAAATCGTCACACCATCTTTTTTGGAAGTCAGGGGATACCAGTCACAACTATCTGTCCGGTGGTTGGTGAACGGTATACGGGTAAGCGACCCCGGCTCCTCGAGCTACTATCGACTCAGTCCAAATCATCCGAGGCGATAGTATCCTTCCTCCCCTTTTCCTTCCCCCGTCACATATCCTTGCTACTCGTGGGAACGCAATGACCTTGTTAAAACAATGCACAAGGCAGAATGGCGGCGACGTGGTCCACAACCCGTCACGTCACGTTTCCCACAAAGGTGAAAAGTGGATCGCTGGAAGTGATCTCTGCCTACCCCTCTGGGAAAAAGGCGTGATTTTATGTATGTATGTATGTATGTATGTAGCTTTTTGGGCCTTCCCCTTCGGCGAAACCCTCCAAACAATGTCATGCCTGATGTTCATACAAAATTAATAAATTTGGGCAAATACTTTCGCTCACCACTAGATGGCGTAATATATATGTCGTGGCCAAATCGATGAATTGATCATTTCATGAAATGGTTGGCCATTTCATGAAGTGTTCACGTTTCATGAAGTGGCCAATCAATGGTGACCAAATCATTAAACCATAAACGTTTAACGATTTAGCGTCAGCGTCAGAATCGCCGGTCACTAGACGTATTTATCGTTGAAAATATGACCAATAATTGCTGCCCAATTGCTTCTATTTGGTTCCTATAAGTAGTCAATTGGTGCCATCAGATTTTAGACAATATGGAACATATAAGAGTGACCGGCCATCCAGATGTCTAGTTGGCCGGTCACCTAGTTGTGGTACCTTAAGTGCGTGGAATTGCTGAAGTATCCGTTGGCCAAACATTACTGCCCGTTTGGTGCCGTCAAGCTTTTAAAGCTCCGCACCTCAAGCTATCATGGAAGTACAGTATCGAGCTATTTTCCTTTGTAGCCTTCAGGGTGAAACGAGCAAAACTATGTACACGCGATATTGCTACAGCAATATGCTCAGGCGCTGCAATGCGAGGGTAGATTATTTTAAATGTAGTTAAGCATATTGTTTATTATGGCTCAGCACTATTACAGCTAGCATTACTTGTAGTCTGATAAAATTTTAACGTAATATTATCATTTAAAATTAATAAGAGGAATATGAGAAATAAGAGGAAGGGGTGGTAATTTGGAACCCTACGTTACCCTAGTAAGAAAGAAAGAAAGTATCCGTTGGCCAAACATTACTGCCCGTTTGGTGCCGTCAAGCTTTTAAAGCTCCGCACCTCAAGCTATCATGGAAGTATAGTATCGATCTATTTTCCTTTTTAGCTTCACCACCTGATATTATGAAACGAGCACAATATTATGTTATTACTATGCATGTATTTGTATTTTTGTGTTTGTTGTGTATTTAACACACCCAGATACAGACACAGAATAAACACAAAATGTAAATTACACGAATGTTTGTCCCGGGTGGGGATCGAACTCTCAACTCTTTATTCATGAAGCAGTGGTGGTCACTGACAAATGAACCACCGGGCCAAAAGTCTATATTTTTTTATGTTTGAATTTTAATATGAAATAAAACAATGAAGTAAATTAAATTGATTTTACTATGATTAAATGAATAATAATAGTCCAGTCATTTAAGCTTAAATTAGGTAAGAATCTCGGAATTCGAGATACCCAGCTGTAAGTCTGTAAACACTTGGATATTGACACCCTAAGTTGACTGGATCTCCCTACAAACATCAACTTGAACACACAATTAAATCGATAGCACAGCGAGGAAAAGGTCGAGGAAGACCTCGGGGGCGTAGTGGTAGACAGGGTATGCCAAACCCTTCTAGAGCTCGCACGAACAGGCGGACAATCTTGTAATTTGGAGGGGGGTTTCCATAAAACCCGCACCGAAACTCAAAATACGTTTTTTTACTTGTGTCAATAAAGTTAATTATCCTTACTAATATTATAAATGGGAAAGTAACTCTGTCTGTCTGTCCGTCTGTTACTCTTTCACGCCTAAACGGCTGAACGGATTTTGATGAAATTTGGTATGGTGATAGATAATAACCTAGAAATGGTTATTAATAGGCTATAAATAATCACGCCATCGTTCTCAGGGGGTAGGCAGTAGGCAGATAACTAAATTGAGTTAGTGTTTTTTGTCGTTTTTGTTAGGACTTTTGCTCTTTGGCGTCTAAACGGCTAAACGGATTTTGATGAAATTTAGTAGGGTAATAGATGGTTATCTCAAAAACGGATATAGGGTCAAAATGATCACGTCATCTTACTTTGGGGGTAGGATGTAGGCAGAAAACTGAATTGAATTAGTGATTTTTTATTGTTTTTGCTGGGAGTTTTGCTCTATCATGCATAAACGGCTGAACGGATTTTGATGAAATTTAGTTAGGAGATAGATAGTAACCTAGAAAAGGATATAGGCTGTTAATATTCATGCTATCGTACTTAAGGCGTAGGCAGTAGGCAGAAAACTAATTAAGTTAGTGATTTTTAATCGTTTGTTTTAATAGTTTACCTCATTCACGCCTTAACGTCTGAACGGTTTTATGCCAATTCATAGACCTCATAAAGAGTCGTGGGTTTTATTTCCACTCACACAGAAATATTTCTGTGATTAATATCCATGTTTGTACCGTGTCTGGTTGTGATATTTAAATATTTAAGTGTATACCACTGATTAAAATAAGTGCTAAAGGTTCTTGGCACGGGATCAGATCAATGATAAATAAGTATATTACACAACATCCCATTGCTGTGTAATTGTGTAATATACTTATTTATTACACGATAAAAGACAGATGGTTCTGATGATAAATACCAAAATAATTTTGTTTTAAATGTTTCTTCCGGTTGACTAACTTCTTGAATGGCTGAAAAGATTTTGACGGGACTTTTATTGGCAGATAGCTGATATTAAGGAGTAACTAAGACTACTTTTAAATTTAAAAAAATTCAAAATCCTGTAGTCCACGCGAACGAAGTCGCGGGCACAGCCATATATTATATAGAGATATACCCGAAGCGAAGCGAGGGCGGGTCGCTAGTTTCCTATAATTAGTGGTTTTATTTTGTTTTTTGCTCCTAATATAAAAGCTAATAAGTGTTAAAGTACACAAAGTCACTATTCAAGATGATTAGTCCAAATGTTTTTTTTAAATGTTGAAAAAACAAAGTAGGGTTCCAAATTACCACCCCTTCCTCTAGCAATTATTTATTTATTTTAAATGATAATATTACGTTAAAATTATATCAGACTACAAGTAATGCTAGCTGTAACAGTGCCGAACCATAATAAACAATATGCTTAACTACATTTAAAATAATCTACCCTCGCATTGCAGCGCCTGAGCATATTGCTGTAGCAATATCGCGTGTACATAGTTTTGCTCGTTTCACCCTGAAGGCTACAAAGGAAAATAGCTCGATACTGTACTTCCATGATAGCTTGAGGTGCGGAGCTTTAAAAGCTTGACGGCACCAAACGGGCAGTAATGTTTGGCCGACGGATACTTCAGCAATTCCACGCACTTAATGTACCACAACTAGGTGACCGGCCAACTAGACATCTGGATGGCCGGTCACTCTTATATGCTCCATATTGTCTAAAATATGATGGCACCAATTGACTACTTATAGGAACCAAATAGAAGCAATTGGGCAGCAATTATTGGTCATATTTTCAACGATAAATACGTCTAGTGACCGGCGATTCTGACGCTGACGATTTGGCCACCCACGTTTGACCATATCGTAAAAAGAGGGCGACTATAAAATATTTAATGAAAACCAGGATAAATTTTGATACGTATTTGTTTATTTTTAGTTGTTACATACTTTCAAAATAAAAAGGTTTAAAATTTTAAATTGAATTTGTGGTTCAAAAAAAAATGTACATTTAGTGAAATTTGCAAGTATTTTAGTACAAGCAGTATAAAAGTCACGTAAACAATAAAAAAATTAAACAAGGTAACAGTCACCGCAAGACAAATTTATTAATAATAAGGTGCATTAAGGCGATTAAAACACGGCACCGCGCACAAAGTCACATGAACAACAAAAATCATAGGATAGTCGGCGCTTTTTCCTTGAATATAAGATATTCCTCCCTCTTCGACAGTTTCCATAATATCATATTTCGATAACCAGTAGTAGTCCATGGATTTCTTTTTCGTGTCACCCTACTCTCCTTTATTTGCTGTATAACCTGAAAAAGAAATTAAATTAGCTATCAGTCTTTTGACAATCAATATAATAACAGATAAATAAAAAAAAATTTGATAAAACACGTTATTTAGTTAGGTGCATAAAATTATAATATGAAGTAAGTAAAATATTACTAACCTTAGAAATACATTCCAAACTCCACGGTTATTTCACATTTTGCTCGGAACCTTGCATGACTTGCATACTCTAATACGTTTTCATCGAATTATTTAACGAATAATTTAACTTTCTTCCGTGTTTAATAAAGAATTATTCGCATTTTTTCTGAGAGAAAATTCGTCTTTGTTTACAAGGGCCGCCATTTTTACACAAACTGCACAAAAACAACCAGTGTTGCCAAATAAGTGTATTTACTGCCTAAAATAGGCAAACTTCCGACAATTTTGTCCAAATTAAAATTAAATGTACCTACTTTAAAAATAACATTAATTTTATTTAAAAAAATGTTTTGCTAAAAATATGCTATTCTAAAATAAAAGATAAAATAATATGCTAAACAGGAAGAAAATTTAGCACATTGTGCAAATTTAGCATATTTGCACAAAGTGCTTAATTGGTATGGCAACTCTGGCACTCTACCGGTAAAGTCAACGAAACAATTCCACGATATGATCGATTGAGATTGATCGTTTCATGAAATGGCAGTGCATCTAGTTGGCCCAATCGTCAAACGATTTCTTATCATTGATCTGACCTGGCCACATCATGATATGGCCAATGTGTGATTGGCCATTTCATGAAATGCAACCATTTCATGAAATGGCCAATCATTTCATGAAATGGCCAATTCTACGATGTGGCCACGACATATATATAGATAAATATTGGGACCGTGCGAAGTGGGTGGAGGGAGAAATGGCGCTGATTGTCGAAAACGCATGTAATCTTATGAGATGTCCGTTGTTATTGCTAGCGGCGGCCGTTGGTACTAATTTCATTCTATAAGATTTAACGAAAGAAATGCCCACAAAACGAGGGCAGCACCGTCGTGCACGGTCCCAATACCGAGTTGCAGATCTTGTTTTATTACCCGACTACGGCAAAGCAAAAGGAGGGTTATGATTTTGACAGGCTATGTATGTATGTATGTATGTATGTATGTATGTATGTATGTTTGTATGTATGTATGTATGTTCATCTGTTTCCACATAACTTCTAAATTGCTTGTCAGAATTCGACAAATGACATATCATTAGAAGCGTCTTAATTGTCCGCTGGTTATAGGCTATATAGGGTTTCACAAAATCTAATGTGGCGCCCACTAGCGGACAAAACATACAGAGTAAAAAAATAAAGTTAAGATAAATACGCCGTGTTTGGTATCATTGGAAAGCGCTTTACTTGTACATTTTAAATATATATATACAGTGAAACTTGGTTAATTGAGACATCCAGGGACCAGCAATATTGTTTCACTTATAGAGGTATTCCACTTACCCGGTGTCTCAGATATCCAGGTAAGAATAAATATCTGTCTCAATAACAGAGGTTCCCATTAACAGAGGTCAGAAAACAGGTTATTTCAGATAAACGAGTAGAGGTGCGATTATTAGAAAATGTGTTACGTAAACATTCTAAATCAGCTTTAATCAAAAAATATTATAAAGCGATACTTAATAAACAAAAATATTCAAGCAGAAGCGTGCGTACATGTTAACACACGTATTACAAAAATGGGAACTTATAGTGTTAATTATAAAAGTCATTTTAGTTTGTCTTTTATAAGCATCAATCATCAGATGTTTTTCAATGTTATAAATTTTATCAAATATGCTTTGGGATCCAATTGGTGTCATTTCAAAGTAACTATGCGATGTTTCTAGTGCTGTTACTGCTTCATGTTTAGAATTTCTTACTGAATTTACTTTGGCTTCCATTTCGTCGTCATCTTCTTAATTTTTCATTGAATGCGGAATTTGTGGGTAGAATAAGAATAAGTAAGCAAACAAACAATACGATATAATCTCAGTAACAGAGGTTTGTAGGTATAAAAAACACTCGCTGTCTTAGTAACAGAGGTAAATAAGAAAGATAAATCGAAAGAACGAATCCCAGATATAGAGGTTTGCTTCGTCTCACTAACAGAGGTAATGCAGTGCCAAAGTGTTGGGACCTCAGAGTGAGTACTAGATATGGAGGTTTCTCACTTATCCAGGTCTCACTTAATCAGGTTTCACTGTATATATAACTAGCATTTGCATGTGACTTTACGTATATTCATGGACTGATTGCATATAGTTCACATCTTTTCGTTCATAGCTTCTTTACTACTTACTAACACCAAAATAGTACAAATAATAAAAAGTTAAAAACTAAAACCCAACTACGACAAAAAACGACGCTGAAAAAGTATAAAACAAGACTTTTAGAACATACAATACTATTTTGAAGTATGCAATATTTACTATGTAGAGATAAGTTTTCATGTTTGGAAAGGCGTAGTCACACGTTCCATACACAAGTACCTACCTACCGTAGCACTTTGACAACGTGTGACTGCGGTTTTCCAAACATGAAAACTTATCTCTACATAGTAAATATTGCATACTTCAAAATAGTATTGTATGTTCTAAAAGTCTTGTTTTATACTTTTTCAGCGTCGTTTACAGTAACTTAACATCGAAAAAAGATAGATACGATACTTTTTACACGTTTGGTTTTTAATGCCATTTCCGTATTTCCACTTCAATGAGGGTGTTCGCGTATAAGAACTTCACTAGATGGCAATACGTAGGCGTGAGGTCCAACTGCAGCATGATTGGTTATTTTTGACGTGACATTGACAGACATGTCAATATTCACCAATCACGAAGCAGTTAGACCTCACGCCTACGTATTGCCATCTAGTGAAGTTCTTATACGCGAACACCCTCATTCGTTCATCGAGGTTACAATATAATACCGCCGCTCACCGTTAGATGGCGCTAACCAAACTTCCCTTTACAGTGGCGCCCCCCGAGTGGTCCAGCTCGGCTCCAGCTACATGGACGACACAGGAGCCCTGGTGGTGAAGGTGCTCAGTGTGATCCGGCATCCGAAATACGCCCGGCCGAAGTCATACTATGACATAGCGTTGGTCAAACTTGTGAAGCCTGTAACGTAAGTACATTTTTTTATCGGCCAATATACGTACGTGAGGAAACCTGCACATGTACGAAGAAATTCTAAGGTTGTGTGAAGTCGACCAACCCGCACTTGGCCCGCGTGGTTGTCAAAGGCCTGATCGCCCTAGCGTAGGGTAGGCCCGTGCCCCAGTAGTGGGGAAGTATATGCGCTGATGATGATGATGAATTTAAAGTCTTAATTTTTTTCGAATCCTGGTATGGAAGGGGATAGATGGCACACTGGCGCATTTCTGTCGACTGGCTGTGCCTTCTTCGTTCGCGTGGACTACAGGATTTTACATACAAAAGTTTTTACCCAATGACTCCTGTTCCCGTGGAAATTTTGTACCGTTACACGTAAGCTTTACGTTCATTAGGATACCTGCATGCCTAATTTCAATCATCTATCTTACGCGGTTTAGATTATTAGCTCCCGATATTTCATTCTGACCAGACTGACTCGGTGAAACAGTGGTTAGTGACCCTGGCTGGCGGTTCCAAGAGTCGTGGGTTCGATTCCCATTCGGGACAAAAATTTGTCTGATGAACATTGGTGTTTGTTCAGTGTCAGGTTATGATTATATATCTATGTATGTATGTCAGTCTCTTACGCCTATAGTACAAGCACTGCTTAGTTTGGAGTCAGATGATCGAGTGGGGAAATGTCCCAGATATTTTTAATCACTTATTATTCTGTTTTTGTACTATTCCAGGTTCTCGAAGGTGATAAAGCCAGCGTGTCTGGGAGACGCGCCAGACGTGGGGAGCCTGTCATAGTGACCGGATGGGGACGGACAGAGTACAGTAAGTGACTACTAATTGAGCTCAGTAGCGCCACCATGAGTTTAAAACTGACAATCGCCTAAAAAAAATGTGTAAAATATGTCTTTGAAAAAATGTACGCCCCTAGCGGTAACGCTATGAACTAAAATCGGTAGTATGAAAAAACAATTAGATCGATTTTTAACGTGTGTAAGTTTTCAATAGCTAACTCATGGCAGCGCTACAGAAATTAGTAATACCGTAATACTAGTCGATTAAGCCATCTTTTTTTTTCCTACCCGACATACGACATGGGATAGGATGGCTTGGAGTAGCCTAGTCATCTTCGCCGGAGATGCGGGGAGCGGATGGCTACCACCTGTAATTAGGACCTTTAAAACAGCTTCAATTTGAATACATATTTTATGAATTTTTTTGGCATTCTTAATACAAGTCCTAAATTATGCATTGCTGAGAAAAAGTTCTAATGACAGCTTGAAGATGACTGATGATGTAAAACAGAATATAATAGAATAGAATAGAAAAATGTTTTATTTAGCACACAAATATAAACAAAACAAACAATCATAAACCAAACATACAATTCTGAAGACGTATACTTTTTTTTTTTTTATAAAAGGCTAACAAGATGGACCTCACTCCACCTGATGGTAAGCGGTAGTGAGATCCACATATGAGGTCAACAGAACAATAAACTATATTGAGCCTGTCGCACTTACCTTGAGGTCTGCTTATATGCCGTTTCATGCCCTGCCTGAAGAGCCCGGGATCATATGATAGGAGGGAGGGAAAACATGAGCTGGAATGGCATTCCATGCCTTAATGTCACGGGGCAGAAATGAGGAACTGAACCTCTTGGTCCTCGCCACCAGCGCCTGCATTGTATGTGGATGGCAGCGCTGTCCAGCACGTGTTGTTCGGGAGTGAAAAGGGCAGGGAGGGACTAGCTGGAATAGGTCTTCAGACTTAACTTATGTGCTAAAGAGCTCCCATTCAGCATTGTGTCGAAGTCCCCAAGCCCCGAAGCTGATTTTCAGTGGTTACCCTATTTTGAAAATGTGAATGCTTTTTTTTCAGGTGGCTCCCAATCCCTAGAGCTGCGTAGTGTCTCCGTCCCGATTTGGGATATGGACGAGTGTAGGGAAGTGCTCGGTGTGTCCCGCAAGATGCCTGATGGACCGTCGCGGGACAGCCAAGTGTGTGCTGGAGAAAAACAGGGAGGGAAGGATGCTTGTCAGGTGAGGAAACTTTTTTTTTAATTACTTCAGGCGTGATTATCAGAAAAAGCGTAATTTCTTTGGCGCATTTTATTTTTGTTACATTATAGACACTACAAATATACACCGTAAAATTTTAGTGGTTGTTTTCCCGAGGCAGAACGGTTTGCTTATAGTAATACTATCAAATCATGCAAATTATTCGTTAAAAAAATTTGTTTTTCAAAGGGACTGTCCCGAATTGAAGCATCCCGTATAATTGATGTGTCCCGGTGCCCCGTGGAATAAAAAAATTGCTAAATTGTCCCGTTTTCGGCCAGAGAGTTATACTAATATTTACCCGTCTTAGCAAAAAAAAAAAAACGAGACCACAAATCGAATAGTAAAATTGTCCCATATCCGGCTACAGAGCAACAAGCCTTTTCGCAGATGTCCCAAAATAAATTAATGTCAGATAGAAGTCAATCGAGAGTAATTCAAATGAGAGTAAGATATTATTATCATTTATTCTCACCGGAACCAAATTTACGATATTTATTATTTGTCTTTTTTGCGGAAGAATCCGGTTTTTGTGCAAACATTAACACACATTTGTTTGTATATGAAAGTTGGCAAATTGTCCTTTAGAAATTCTTGTCGGAAGAAAAACTCATTAAAATTAAATTAAATTAATAAATTGTTTCGTCATATTGGTACTGATGGTAAAGAAGTTAATATTTTTCTATTGTAAAGCTCGCTTCTAAACCACTATGAAAATGAAAATGAAAAAATGAAAAATGCTTTATTACTTTCTGAATGTTACTTAGACTAGGTATACATTTGAAGGTTATACATGTACTTAAACTAAACATAGGTTAATTGCTGCCTAAGAAGTGTCTGTGTGTGTGACCTGATACTACAATAAAAAAGTAATATAAAAGCGTCGATGGCCGAGTGGTTAAGGTCGTTGCTTGCCATGCGAGAGGTCGCCAGTTTAAACCCCGCCACGTACCACTGTGTTTTTCAAATTTGAAATTCATATGTACGATTATTCGACGCTTTAACGGTGAAGGAAAACATCGTGAGGAAACCTGCACACTTACGAAGAAATTCTTAGGTTGTGTAGTCGACCAACCCGCACTTGGCCAGCGTGGTTGGCTAACGCCTTATCGCCCTAGTTTAGAGTAGTCCCGTGCCCCAGCAGTGGGGACGTATATGGGCTGATGATGATGATGATGATAACCTGTACTTGCAAAAAAAAGTTTTTCTTTTCACACTACCTATATATGCTGACGGTACAAAGATACATACCTACGTCGTTTCTGGTGACATCTAAAACAGCTGTACATGTGTAATTAATATAAGGCAGCTATTATTTGCTACATTCGGCACTCTGACGCAACGTGAATAAATAATATTTTGGGGTCTATCTCATTAGGCTACCTTGAGTGGTAGAGAGAAACCCAATGACAGCTAGTAGTCATGACTGACTCGGTGGAACAGTGGTTAGTGACCCTGGCTGGCGGTTCCAAGAGTCGTGGGTTCGATTCCCACTCGGGTCAAATATTTGTGTGATGAACATCGGTGTTTGTTCCGTGTCTGGTGATTATGTATTTAAAAATATATATGTATGTATATCAGTATCTGACGCCCATAGTACAAGCTCTGCTTAGTTTGGGGTCAGATGACCGTGTGTGGAAATGTCCCAGATATTTATTCAGAGGGATCAGGCCACGAGTCAACCCTGGTCAAGTACGGGTTGGTCGACTACCACAACCTTAGAATGCGCAGGTTTTCTCATAATTATTTTCTTCACCGCTAAAGCGTCGAATAATCGTACATAAGAATTTTAAATTTAAAAAACAGTGGTACGTGGCGGGGTTTGAACGTTAGAGAAAAGCTTAAATACAGCTCAGAAGATTATAAAGGCGTACCGAACAATAACTGAAGTAATAAAATATACCAAGCTAAGAGCAAGTCGGATTTGCGCACAAAAAATAAAAGACGCGTGGCACTCGGGGACTGCCGTGGTATAGCTATTGCATAGCATCGTCCGATTTCGGAGCAGCTCGTCTCGGTTCGTGCGAGTTCGTAGAGTCGTACAATACGTCTAACCGCACGCGCACAAACACCGTGCCGAAGTCTACCGAACTGAAACGACGTTAGACGATTGTGAGGATTTTTCGTAAAATAGCTTAAAAAAATTGTAAACAAAAAAAAACCGCCTTCAAAAACCCGACTCACTAAAAATTACAAAATAATATAACGAACATTAATCTGGGTATGAATTTGATTTGTTGTTGAAGGCGGTGCCGTTTATATTTCATGCAGTTTTCCTCAAAATTTTAATTGGCACCGCCTTCAACAACATATCAAATTCATACCCAGATTAATGTTCGTTATATTATTTTGTAATTTTTAGTGAGTCGGGTTTTTGAAGGCGGTTTTTTTTTTGTTTACAATTTTTTTCATACTTTTTAGTGTTACATTTTTTTCACCCTATTAGTTCAGCTCACCTTTAATACTACTGATATTATAACTAGTAGTCTTAATATGACGCATACAGTATTGAAATAATTATCCTTTTACTCTCAACTTTTAAGGAGATGACTTCTGACATTATATAACTTCACAAAATATGTGAAACGTGGTACATGTGCCTATAAAATTTGAGGGTTGCCCTGGATTTCTCCTGGATCCCATTATCAGATCCTAGACTGGTCCCTATTAGTTCAGCTCACCTATAATTCTACTGAAATTAAAACTAGTAGTCTTAATATGTACACAGACTTGAAAGAATTATCCCTTTACTCCCAACTATTAAGGAGTTGACCTTCCATCATCAGCTCAGCATCATAACATTATGATTGCAAGAAGCAAATGCCAATATAACTTCAGAAAATATGTGAAACGTGGTACATGTCCTTATAAAATTTGAGGGTTGCCCTGGATTTCTCCTGGATCCCATCATCCGATCCTAGACTGGTCCCTATTAGTTCAGCTTACCTATAATTCTACTGAAATTAAAACTAGTAGTCTTAATATGTACACAGACTTGAAAGAATTATCCCTTTACTTCCAACTATTAAGGAGTTGACCTTCCATCATCAGCTCAGCATCATAACATTATGATTGCCAGACGCAAATTCCAATATTACTTCTGAAAATATGTAAAACGCGGTACATGTGCCTATACAATTTGAGGGTTGCCCTCGATTTCTCCTGGATCCTATCATCAGATCCTAGACTGGTCAACCTAATAGTTTAGCTCACCTGTAATGCTACTGTTTGTAACTAGTAGTCTTAACATGTATACAGTATTGAAAGAATCATCCTTTTACACTATTAAGGAGTTGACCTTCCATCATCAGCTCAGCATCATAAGATTATGATAGCCAGAAGCAAATGCCAATATAACTTCAGATAATATGCAAAACGCGGTACATGTCCCTATAAAATTTGAGGGTTGCCCTCGATTTCTCCTGGATCCCATCATCAGATCCGGGACTGGTGAAAATGGGACCACCTCGGAAGTAAACTGTATCCAACCAAAAAAAATTTTTGAAATCCGTCTATAATTGACGGAATAATCGGTGAACATACATAAAAAAAAAAAAAAAAAAAAAAAAAAAAAATATTATACATACAGACGAATTGAGAACCTCCTCCTTTTTTGAAGTCGGTTAAAAATGAAATTATTATAAATTAAATAAACAAAGGGTTACGTAGCAACGTACGGTTTGACTGGCTCGGTGGAACAGTGCTTAGTAAACTATCACTACTTACGGCTCCAAGAGTCGTGGGTTCGATTCCCACCCGGGACAATTATTAGTGCGACGAAAATCAGTGTTTGTTCCGTGTCTGGGTGTGTTATTAAATGTGTTTGAGTATATTTGTGTATCCACTGTTGATTCTGATATCCGTAACACAAGTGCTTAAGCTACTTACCACGGGATCAGATCAATGTATGTGATGTGTAGGGTTTCAATATTCGTTCGAATTCGTTGCTTGCCATGCAAGAGGTCGCCAGTTCAAACCCCGCCAGGTGCCAATGTGTTTTTCAAATTTGAAATTCATATGTACCATCATTCGACGCTTTAACGGTGAAAGAAAACATCGTGAGGAATCCAGCACACCTGAGAAATTTTTCAACGGTGTGTGAAGCCATGTCAGAGGCCTACGGCCGGTTTAAACTCTGACACCAGGTTGTTCATCAACCATACGATAAGAAGAAGATTCGTTCGAAATAATATCTTAGTAGGTATCCTAGTATGACAGAGCTGGCTCTATTGTTCTAAATATACATTTTAGGCGTAGAATATTAAGCTAACATATTATTGTGTTTGCATTAAACTCATTTACGACATTATTTATGACATTAATGACGTACCTAAATGGTTACAACTAAACAAATAATAATGGCCTGACCAAAATAACTGGGGGCACGGAAGTTTTCCAGGCAAGACGAGACACGCAAAGCGCAAGGGCACTACCTACATTTTATTAAAACGAATCGTCGTTAAGTAACGCCTTTCGGATCCATCTTTAGTCGACTCTCTGCTGGGCAAAGGTTTTTCTTTCAAACAAAAATACATCACAGGAATACAATAATTTAATAAATTTGGAATAAAAGCGTCGATGGCCGAGTGGTTCAGGTCGTTGCTTGCCATGCGAGAGGTCGCCAGTTCAAACCCCGCCAGGTACCAATGTGTTTTTCAAAATTTGAAATTCATATGTACCATCATTCGACGCTTTAACGGTGAAGGAAAACATCGTGAGGAAACCAGCACACCTGAGAAATTTTTCAACGGTGTGTGAAGCCATGTCAGAGGCCTACGGGCGGCTTAAAAACTCTGACACCAGGTTGTTCATCAACCATACGATAAGAAGAAGAAGAATAATTTAAACTCAATTCTATGTTATTAAGCAATCAAAATATTTTGTCGTATTCGTGAACCCGAGTTCTTTTTTCGTATTTTTTAAAAATAATTGATATTTATTTCTTATTTTATTTGCAGGGTGATTCAGGCGGACCAGCTCAAACCCAAGATGGCTGCGTATGGCGGGTCGTGGCTGTCACATCTATAGGCCGTTCCTGCGGGGCCCCAAACACACCTGGACTATATGCACGCGTCCACAAAGCCTTCATAGGAGCTCAAATCTTCGGCAACAACCCCCCATCTACCAACGAAAACAGAAATAACAATAACAATAATAATCCTAGTCAACAAAATAATAGACAACAAAACAATCAGGGAAATAGAAATAATAATAATAATAATCAGCAGTACAATAGTCAAACAGAGTGGAATAATAATGGACAAAACAATAACGGAAATAGGAATAATCAAGGCTCTTGGAATGGTAACAACGATCAGAATAATAGAGATACTACATGGAATAATAATAAACCTGATAGTGATGGCCAATATTCCAATAATAATCAAAATAATTGGAATGTTAATCAACAAACTTCAAATGGCAATAGAAATAATAATAACTATCAAGGGAGTAGGAACATAAGTAGCCGGCCAAACACAAATAATAATAACCAAAATAGCTGGGGTACTTACAGCCAAACGACTGAAAATAATAATAGAAACGGTTGGGATGTGAACAGCCAACAGAGTGGAAATTACGAACAAACCACAAGGAGATGGATACAAAATGACTATAATAATGGTAACAATTGGAATGATGAGTCTCAAAGTAACGGAAATAGAAATAATAATAACGGTTTTTATAATAACCCTGGCGTTGATAATACAAATTACAATACAGGTTCTGTAAGTAATTCAGATTACGGCAATAATAGAGGTGGTTATGATGATTATTACAATGGTAATAGACAGCAGAGGAATAATAATTACAGAGAAATTACAACGACAACCAAACGTCCGACTTTTAGCTGGCCTAATTTTGGTTTCTAATTTAAAAAAAAATGTTTTTTTTTTCAACGAAATATCATATGGATTCATCCAAATATTTTCGTGATCTTGATGAGATTATTAATATAATTAAAATAAAACGCATCTGATCTATAATATTGTTTAATGTTTATTAGTCAGTTCTGTAAATATATAAGTATAATAATTATTCATTGTTAAGCAAGTTTGTTTAAATAAATACCCTATTTAATTTTATTGTTTTTTTTTACTTTTTCCCCAATGTTATCAATGGACACATTCATAATATTTTTTATTAATTACATACTAGTGCGTGGTTGACTAAGGCCTTATCGCCCTAGTTTAGGGTAGGCCCGTGCCCCAGCAGTGGGAACGTATGTGGGCTGATGATGATGATGACATACTAGTGACCCACTTTGCTTTGGGTGAATTTTCCAAAAAACCTTCTTTAAAAATCAAAATCAAAATCAAAATGTCTTTATTCATATAGGCAATTTGCATGCACTTATAAATCGTCAAATTAGTAATAATAAGATTCTACCACCGGTTCGGAAAGCCGTATCTATCGAGAAGACTCCGGCAAGAAACTCGATAGTCGCTCTTTTTAACCGACTTCAAAAAAAGGAGGAGGTTCTCAATTCGTCTGTATGTATAATATTTTTTTTTTTTTTTTTTTTTTTTTTTTTTTATGTATGTTCACCGATATTTTCGTCAATTATACACGGATTTCAAAAATTTTTTTTTGGTTGGATAGAGTTCACTTCCGAGGTGGTCCCATTTTCACCAGTCTCGGATCTGATGATGGGATCCAGGAGAAATCGAGGGCAACCTTCAAATTTTATAGGGACATGTACCGCGTTTTGCATATTATCTGAAGTCATATTGGCATTTGCTTCTGGCTATCTTATGATGCTGAGCTGATGATGGAAGGTCAACTCCTTAATAGTTATGAGTAAAAGAATAATTATTTCAATACTGTATACATATTAAGACTACTAGTTATAATATCAGTAGCTTTACAGGTGAGCTAAACTATTAGGTTGACCAGTCTAGGATCTGATGATGGGATCCAGGAGAAATCGAGGGCAACTCTCAAATTTTATAGGCACATGTACCGCGTTTTACATATTTTCTGAAGTTATATTGGCATTTGCTTCTGGCAGTCATAATTTTATGATGCTGAGCTGATGATGGAAGGTCAACTCCTTAATAGTTGGGAGTAAAGGGATAATTCTTTCAAATCTGTGTACATATTAATACTACTAGTTATAATACCACTAGAATTATAGGTGAGCTGAACTAATAGGGTCCAATCTAGGATCTGATTATGGGATCCAGGAGAAATCGAGGGCAACCCTTAAATTTTATAGGCACATGTACCACGTTTCACATATTTTCTGAAGTTATATTGGCATTGCTTCTTGTAATCATAATGTTATAATGTTGAGCTGATGATGGAAGGTCAACTCCTTAATTGTTTGGAGTAAAAGGATAATTCTTTCAATACTGTATACATATTAAGACTACTAGTTATAATATCAGTAGAATTATAGGTGAGCTGAACTAATAGGGTGCTAAAAAAAATTGTAAACAAAAAAAATACCGCCTTCAAAAACCCGACTCACTAAAAATTACAAAATAATATAATACGAACATTTATAATCATCTGGGTATGAATTTTATATGTTGTTGAAGGCGGTGCCGTTTATATTTCAAACAGACAAGCACAGAGTGCTTCTTTTTCCTCAAAATTTTGATTGGCACCGCCTTCAAAAACATATAAAATTCATACCCAGATGATTATAAATGTTCGTATTATATTATTTTGTAATTTTTAGTGAGTCGGGTTTTTGAAGGCGGTTTTTTTTGTTTACAATTTTTAAACATGTCATACATTGTAAATGAGCCAAGTCATACAGTCCGGGTGTGCCATAGTAAAAGGTACCATTTACTTTAAAGAAAAAGAAAGAGAGCCAAGATAACAATGTTCAAAATACCATAACAAATCCAACCTGCATGACAAAGCTTACATAGGGTATGTAGAATTTTAATAATTACAGCCATTGCCTAATTATAAATTAAACTGAATATAATAATAAATAAAAGAACAAAAAAGTTCATCATGAATGTCAAAATTAATAATAAAAAAAATTAATAACAATAGAATGTCAAGAATTTAACTTAAACTATTTGTCCATGCATATTTATCACTGAGATAATCTTCTACTTTATAGTAGCCTTTTTTAAGAAGACCATTCTTAATACATGATTTGAATTGTTGTATAGGTAGTTTAGTAACACAAGCAGGTAATTTATTGAACATTTTTACACCTAGTCCAACAAAGGAGCTATTAACTTTATTTAGTCTAAAATGTGAAATAGCAAGTTTATGTTTTATTTCTTGTATTGAATTGGTGACTATCAGATTTTTTAGGAATGTATTGTATATTTTTATACACATACATTAAGCAGTCAAGAATGTATTGGGAGGCTACTGTGAGAATATTATACTCCTTGAACCGATCTCTGAGGGAATCGCGCCGTTTGGGGTTATAAATGGCTCTTACTGCTCGTTTTTGCAATACAAATATACTATAGATATCAGCAGCTGATCCCCATAAAAGCAAACCATAGGACAAAACGCTGTGAAAGTAACTGAAATAAACTAATCTTGCCGTTTCAACATCAGTCAATTGTCTTATTTTTCTAACAGCATATGCCGCGGAGCTAAGTCTTCCTGCCAGGGTACCTATATGGGGTCCCCATTGTAATTTAGAATCTAGAGTGATTCCAAGGAACACCGTTGAGTTTAGGACTTCAATGGGTTCGTTATTCATTTTGATTTTAGTACTGACTTGCCTTACATTGGGCATAGTAAACTTGACACATTTGGTTTTTTGGCATTCAACATTAGATTGTTAGTATTAAACCAGTGCAGGACTCGTGAGAGAGCTTTGTTTACATCGTCAACATTTTCTTGCTGTCTATCCATCTTAAATAGAAGTGATGTATCATCTGCAAACAGAACTATCTCACATGTGTCTTTAGTAAAGAAAGGAAGATCGTTAATGTAAATAATGAATAAAAGAGGGCCCAATATCGAGCCCTGGGGCACTCCCATAACTAAAGGGGCGCCAGAAGAACTAGTCCCGTTTACATTAACTTTTTGGGTTCTGCCAGTGAGGTATGATTGAACTAGACTAAGTGCGTTACCCGAGATGCCATAATGGCGCAATTTGAGTAGCAGGGTTTGATGTTCAACACAATCAAACGCCTTGGATAGGTCGCAGAAAATGCCTATGGCATCCTGCTTACTTTCCCATGCATCAAAAATATGTTTCATAAGAGCTACTCCAGCATCTGTGGTGGATTTACCTTTAGTGAATCCGTATTGATTTTTATGTAATAAATTGTTTAAATTAAAATGGCATAGCAATTGATTAAATACAACCTTTTCGAAAATTTTACTAAACGCTGGTAGTAAGGATATAGGTCTGTAATTAGATGGGTCACTGTCATCACCTGATTTGAACAAGGGAATTATTTTGCTTAACTTCATCAAATCAGGAAAACTGCCTTCATTAACACATTTATTGAATGTTACTGCTAAAAGTGGAGCGACTGTGTATATTATGTTTTTAGTACGTCCACTGAGAGTCCCCATAAATCCTCAGACTTTTTAAGTTGAGTTCTTTAACCTTTTCTGTTCTTTTCTAAGAAACCGTTTCGTAGTTTTAAAGTTTTAAGCATACATTACAGGATATAGGGACAGAGTAAGTGACTTTGTTTTATAATACCTAGGTCCTAGCTGTGCCCGGGACTTGTTGAGTGCGGACAACCCTTATCACTCTGGGGTATGGAAAATAGATGTTGGCCGATTCTCAGACCTACTCAATATGCTCACAAAATTTCATAAGAATCGGTCAAACCGCTTGGGAGGAGTACGGGAACGAACATTTTGACAAGATAATTTTATATATGTCACCGGAAAATAACAAGAACCGTAAATTTATAACTTTCCTAGGAAATTGATAAACTTTCGTAGGATTATACACGACAGATAAAATGTATTATTTTACGCCTAAATTCTAGGAAGTTTCGTAAGATTCTACGCGGTTCGGCCAATCACAGAAGAGTGTTTAATTTTACGTTTCTTATAAGACGGAAAATAATACACAGCTCTCTGATTGGTTGACGCTAGCAGTGGCAATGCTTAAGTCCATAGACTTAGGTAACCGAAACAGAATCGTAACCCGAACAGAAATCGTATCCTTACTAATATTATAAACGTGAAAGTTTGTGAGTATGGATGAATAGATGGATGTTTGTTACTCTTTCACGCTCAAACGTCTGAACCGATTTTCGGTGTCATGGTAGCAGGCACTCTGGAATAATATATGTGCTAATTTTTATTTCAAAATTCAACCCCCATGGGGTTTTGGGGGGGGGGGGGGGTGTTTGTCGGTTTTTTTAAAACTTTGTATGGAGGTAGCTGGCACTCCGGGAGACACCAACACTATTTTTTTGAAAATTTAACCCCCATGGCGGTAATGGGTGGGGGGGTGAAAATTCACACAAATTCGTGACAGCGGGAATACACGGTCAGGTTCTACAAACAAAATACATACATCAGATTTTACGCAGACGAAGTCGCGGGCGTCCTCTAGTTCTAAAATATACTACAAACATTTAACAAATCAAACGTAATAAGTAGATTCCTGAATTTGTCTACTTATTGCAACATGTCAAAGATTACCTAAGTCTATGGACATAAATGCTTCCGTCAACCAACCAGAGAGCTGTGTGTTATTTTCCGTTTTATAAGAAGCGTAAAATTAAACACTCTTCTGTGATTGGCCGAACCGCGTAGAATCTTACGAAACTTCCTAGAATTTAGGCGTAAAATAATACATTTTATCTGTCGTGTAGAATCCTACGAAAGTTTATCAATTTCCTAGGAAAGTTATAAATTTACGGTTCTTGTTATTTTCCGGTGACATACATAAGATGTAGTGACACTGAATACATGTAATGATACAAAATATGATATGTAGTAATAGTAAATGGTTGATTTAAATTTAATTATTTATGATATTAAGGCCTAACAATACAATCATTAACTATTTCTTAAAACAGATAAGACGCGGAAATATAAAAACAGCTGTGCTCTTGAATAGATCTTAATGGAATATTTCGTTTAATTTTATCTTGCTGAGCCGTCCGCGTTTTCTCCGTTTTCAGGAGTTACACGTGTTATTGTGAGTCAACCATAAAAGATAGACGTATGTTGTTGCGATATGTGTTTTAGACAATCGTATTTAGAATATTTCCGTCATACATGATTTCTATGTAACTTCAACCATAAAGGCTGCACACGCGACGAAAGCTTAAAAAAACGGCGTACCATCTCCCGTTTTCCCAACATTTCCCTTCACTTCTCCGGTCCCATTGATTATAGCGTGATGAAAAGTATACTATAAAAGGAGTATGAAGAATAATTGTACCAAGTTTCGTCAAAATCCGTTGAGCAGTTTTTGTTTCTATAAGGAACATACATACAGACAGATAAAAAATTTACTGATTGCATTTTTGGCATCAGTATCGATCACTGATCACCCCCTGATAGTTATTTTTAAAATATATTTCATGTACAGAATTGACCTCTCTACAGATTTATTATATTGATGACATTGTACCCAATAGTTACTAACATCATAATCTAAAAATAGGCATGTATGGTTGTTCAGTGTTTATCATCAGCCCATATACGTGTCTGGGTGTGATTTTGTATTTAAGTATGTATTTAAAAATATATATGATACATTTATAATAAATATAAATATATCAGTCTCTGACGCCCATAGTACAAGCTCTGCATAGTTTGGGGTCAGATGACCGTGTGTGGAAATGTCCCAGATATTTATTATTATTATTATATACGATCCCACAGCTGGGGCACGGGCCTAACTTAGGTTAGGCCCGTGCCTAACGTTACGTAGTTTAGACTAGGGCGATAACTTTACTCTACCACAGTATTTCAGTGGTAATAATGCATAAATAAATATTTGGAAATCCCCACACGGCCATCTGGATCTAAACTAAGCGGAGTTTGTATAATAGGCGCTAGAGACGTAGATATTTATGTTGTTAACACCCAGACACGGAACAAACTCAAATGTTTATCACATGAATAGTTGTCCCGGGTGGGATTTAAACCCACGAATTCTGGTACTGTATAGCCAGGGTCACTAACCACTTCCACCGAGCCAGTCTGTATAATGAAAGGGTCTAACCCATTTCAGTTATACCAATTTGCAATATCTTGTTCTGTGATTGTTTAATTTAATATGTTTTAAGTAACTACTATGCTCATTTTGTTATTAACTGCATCGTTGGTCTATTGGTAGTTAGCGCTACGTAAGGATCGAGGGTCCCCGGTTCGAATCCGCGGTCGAGCAAAATTTGTATGAGTTTTTCTGTAATGAAATTACTCAGCCCGGAGTTAGGAACATGGCGGATGCACACCCATGCCTCGGAAAGCACGTTAAGCCGGTGGTCCTGCGTGCGATCTCTCATCGGACATGTCAGGTTACCGCCTCACCGAATTATGAGAGTAAGGGAATAGAGAGTGCACTTGTGTTTGCGCGCACACTTCTGCACTATAATATGTCCTGCGCACTTGGCTGATCCTAATTGAGATCGGCCGCCATGGGAGAAATCGGTTGGACGTCTTATAAGCGCGAAAGTCAGTCTTTCGCGCTTTTACGCCAAAACTAAATAATCTTTTTTAGGTCTTTTATGACGTTCTCCTAGACCCTTTAACTTCGTAGGTGTGCAGGTTTCCTCACGATGTTTTCCTTCAACGTCAAAGCGTAGAATAGTACATACGCATGTAAAATTTGAAAAAACAATTCTCTATTACATTGATGCGTAGATTATAGACACAATATGTAGTTAGCAGAAGATGAGTAGGTATTTGGAAACTAAATAAGTCTGAAATATCTCGTTACGTAAGAAAACACTTGTTACAACAAAGATATTAGTGTTGTTTCGTTGGTAAAACCGCTTTTGTCATGTGGGTTTACTTGTTAAATTAAATGAAATAATTTATTCTGCAAATAGATTTTCATGAAATACTTTTATATTTTATGGGTATCAAATGATAGGACTACACGAGTAGCATACTGTATTTTTTTTAAAATAATCAATACATAGTATAAAACAAAGTCGCTTTCGATGTATGTCCGTATGTATGCTTAGATCTTTAAAACTACGCAACGGATTTTGATGCGGTTTTTTTAATAGATAGAGTGATTCTTAAGGCAGGTTTATATGTAATATTTACCCGAAGCGAAGCGAGGGCGGGTCACTAGTAATAAATAAATAAATATCTAGGACATTTTCACACTCGGTCATCTGACCCCAAACTATCCAGAATTGTACTATGGGCGTCAAAGACTGAAATATATATTTATAAATACGTACTTAAGTACATAATCACACCCAGACACGGAACAAAACCGATGTTCATCACACAAATATTTGTCCCGAGTGGGAATCGAACCCACGACTCACGGAATAGCTAACCACTGTTCCACCGAGCCTGTCCATTATGTCAACATTTCAAATCCAAGATGGACGCTGTTACAAAATGGCGTAGAACAGAACAGTTGTGTCCAAGATTTTATTACGTTAGAAGGACAGATAAAAGCAATATAGGTAACTAGGTACTTTTAAAAGCGTCGATGGCCGAGTGGATAAGGTCGTTGCTTGTCATGCGAAAGATCGCCAGTTTAAACCCCGCCACGTCCCACTGTATTTTCAAATTTGAAATTCGTATGTACGATTATTCGACGCTTTAATATATAATTTAAATCTGCACAACTGTAAAGAAATTTTAAGGTAATGTTGCGTTGACCAACCCGTACTTGGCCAGGGTGATTTAAAGAAAGAAAGAAAATAAAGAAAGAAAGAAAGAAAAAAAACCATTTATTGACCACGACACAGAGGTTACAATGATACATAGATACATACACAAGACACAAACAAAGAAATAACACACATAGGCAAGGACTTGATGTCTTTTTTTTATTGATTGAGGCCAAGTCGCCCTAGTTTAGAGTTGTCCCATTCCTCAGCAGTGGGGACGTATATGGGCTGATGATGATACAATATGGGTTTGATACAAACGAACAGTATGTTTTTACTTAACATAGATAATAAAAACGGATCAAGTATATACCTTAAGTAAACATTGGACAGATGTGTCAAATTATATTTAACTTCGGAAGGTATATAAACGAAGTTTTGTATTGTAATATCGAATTCTATTTCGGAACCTAACGAAAACACATTCACCATGAAAATCGCCATTGTTGCTCTCTGCCTGGTAAGAAACATTTCCACATTTTATATAAATATATAATATATAATCCTTACTAATATTATAAATGCGAAAGTAACTCTGTCTGTCTGTTACGTTTCACGCATAGTACTGAACCGATTTAAACGAAATTTGGTATAGATGTAGTCCAGAGCCTAGAAAAGGATAAAGGCTACTTTTTAACGACTGTGCTATAAAGAAGTCATGTTTAACCCGTTAAACTTCTCTACGCGGACGGAGTCGCAGGCGGAAAGCTAGTACTATACACCGTGAAATTTTAGTGGTTGTTTTCCCGCAGTAAAATGATTCTATGTTAGTAGTACAAAAAATGTGCGCAGTTCTTTTTTGGTAAAATCAATAAATGCCGGTTTTGCGAAAGGTTTAACCGAAACTCGAAAGCACGTTTGAACCGCTTTATTACTTAGGACGTAGAGCTTCTTCAGCTTTAAGCATCGATTTAATGCGGCAAGCAGTACCTGATTACGTCACATCTTATAAAATAACGATAGCTTCTCTTGTTTTCGAGTTGGAAAATAATTATTTTGAAAAATTGAAAAAAAATGTTTTTTTTCAATGCATAATTTGCATGATTCGATAGTATTACTAAAGGCAAATCGTTCTGCCACGGGAAAACAACCACTAAAATTTCAAGGTATAAATTATATATATATATGTCACCGGAAAATCTATACAACTAAATAAAATAGAAGTGTCTGTAATATTAAAATAACGACGATTTTTACTACATACCCATGATTTTTATCAAAAAATAAATAAATTGTCTGTCTGTTTGTTCTTGCTCATCTCCGGAACCGCTGAACCAATTTCGATAAGACTTTAACTAATAATACAGTTGTTTTTAATTTGTACTGAACTTTTTTGTAAACGATTTAATTATTTGCAATATTCCTACTTGGTAAGTCCAAGAGGTCCCCGGTTCGAGTCCGAGGTCGGGCAAATATGTGTGAGTTTTTCTGAAAAGAAATTACTCATCCCGGGGTCAGGAAGTTGGCGGTTGCACGCCCGTGTCTCGGAAAGCACGTTATTCCAGTGGTCTTGCACCCGATCTTTCATCGGTCATGTCGTATTGCTATCCCAACGAATTATGAGAGTCAGGGAATAAAGAGTGCACTTGTGTTTGCGCGTACAATTGTGCACTATAATATGTCCTGCGCACTTGGCTGATCTCAATTTTCCAGGTTGTTCATCAACCATACGATAAGAAGAAGGTTCAATATATGTTATTTAAAAAATAATCTTTTATTACAGGTAGCTGCAGTCGTCTGCAAGCGTGAGTTTTATATTA
The DNA here is from genome assembly GCA_039566165.1 of Maruca vitrata. NCBI lineage: Eukaryota > Metazoa > Arthropoda > Insecta > Lepidoptera > Crambidae > Maruca > Maruca vitrata. Next base: position 5,750,628 of record CM076939.1, read on the forward strand.
CAAATTATTGATCAGAGAGTGCACAGTAGTTAATGACCTTGGCTACGGTTTGAACAGTCGTGGGTTCGCTTCCTACCTGTTACAAATATTTGTGTGACAAACATCGATATGTATCTATGTAATGTTCCGTGTCTGGGTGTGTTATAATACATAATTAAGTTTAATAGTACAAGTGATTGAGTAACTTTTTCGGAATCCGAAAAATGTATTATGTTGAGTGATTGGATCCGATCGGAAATCTATGTTCAGACCACGTCAATTATTTAGGTCACTGCCTCGTTGGTCTATTGGTAGCAAGTCCTGCGTTAGGACCGAGAGGTCCCCGGTTCGAGTCCGGGGTCGGGCAAAATTTGTGTGAGTTTTTCTGTAATGAAATTACTCAGCCCGGAGTTAGGAAGTTGGCGGTTGTACGCCCGTGCCTCGGAATGCACGTTAAGCCGGTGGTCCTGCACCCGATCTGTCTTCTGTCATGTCGGATTGCCGTCTCTCCGAACTATGAGAGTAAAGGGAATAGAGAGAATGCACTTGTGTTTGCGCGTACACTTGCGCACTATATTATGTCCTCTGCACTTGGCTGATCTCAATTGAGATTAGCCGCCATGGGTGAAATGGGTCGGACGCCTTATTTAGGTCAAATCATAGTTTCGATTCCCAACCGGGGCAAACATTACCGTATCACTGTATACAAATTAAAATGTACGATCATTCTACGCTTTGACGGTGAAGGAAAACATCGTGAGGAAATCTGCATACCTATTAAGGATTTCTGGAGTTGTGTATTCCACTAACAAGAACTTGGCTAGCTGCTGGCTTGTCTAGTTTTGTGGGGACGTTTCCACTAAGATATGTGATGATGATGATGATGATGTGTAAGTATTGCAGTATTTAAGAAAAATTGAGGCATTCTTCTTTATCAGACATGCAGGTATATTATTCTATTTAAAATTTCGTCCACTTTTTTGATTTCTCTTATTGATAAAACCTAATAATTTGTTTTTTTACAGCAACTGACATCATTGGAGGTAAGTTGACGACATAATATTACTAAAGGTTTAAATGGAACGTTGATAACCATTTAGGTTGCTTTCCTTGCTAGAGGGAGCCAATAACGAAGAGTATATATAGAGAGGGTGTAATTGGAGATGTCGCCAGGGGAAGACAAAGAAAGACCTTCCATGACCATGACCAAATATGTCAAATCTAAAAGAGAGATCAAATCAAAAGTACCCGTAATCGACGAGCGTGCATGAAGAGGTTGATGGATGTGGAAGAAGCGAAAGTGGTGTGCCAGGACCGTAGCACATGGCAGGAAGTGATCTCTGCCTACCCCTCTGGGAAAAAGGCGTGATTTTATGTATGTATGTATTTAGGAAGCCAATTCAAACCTTGCCACGTACCATCAAATAGAAATTCAGGTGTACGTTTTTTCGGCGTTATACGGTGAAGGAAAACATCGTGAGGAAACCTGCACAACCACGAAGAAATTCTAAGGTTGTGTAGTCAACCAACCCGCACTTGGCCAGCGTGGTTGACTAATGCCTGATCGCCCTAGTTTAGGGTAGGCCCGTGCCCCAGCGTTGGGGACGAATACTTGGTTGGGGATGATGATGATGATGTATAAATAAAAAAAACAGAAAAAATTGAGGTTTTTTTTCAAACATGTTTTAATTGTATGTCTTTTAATTTTATTTTATTTAATGTATTTATTTTATTGCTTTTTTTGTTCGAAGGTCTCGGCGGTGGTGCTGGTGCCGGTAAGTTAAAAAAAATGTTACAAGTAGAGAACCATCTTGTATTTTTTCTTTCTTTCTTTCATATAAACTTTCCCCTGACTATATTGGACACAAAAAAAATTAATGAGTGGAATCGTTTCAGCTTTATCAGCTAGTGATTATTTTTTTTTTATATGTCACCGTGAAATTTTAGTTGTTGTTTTCCCGCAGTAAAATGATTCTATCTTAGTAGTTCAATATATTTGTGCAGTTCTTTTTTATTAAAATCAATAAATGCCGGTTTAACGAAAGGTATTTAACCGAAACTCGAAAGTAGCAAGTACGAACCGCTTTATTACTTAGAGCTTCTTAAGTTTTAAGCATCGATTTCATGCGGCAAGCAGTACCTGATTACGTTCCATCTTATAAAAGAACGATAGCTTCTCTCGGTTTTCGAGTTGGAAAATTATTATTTTGAAAATTTGAAAAAATCACTTTTTTTTTCAAGGAATAATTTGCATGATTCGATAGTATTACTAGAGGCAAATCGTTCTGCCACGGGAAAACAACCACTAAAATTTCACGGTGTATATCAAAGTTAAAAGGACAACTATCACACCTAAGTTTGTAGTTCAAGTTCGTGAATTATGATGTTAAAATTTATATTTAAGGGGGCGCCCATATAAAAAAACAATTTTTTTGCAACATTGCTAAGGAAAATTGCTATTCTGCGCGTGTCTGACTCGCACTTGCCCATTTATTGAATACTTTTTACAATATTTTTCACTCGCAAATGGTTGTTTTTTGCGATAGTTAATATTTTTTACTGAAATTTGGCTGATTTTTATTAATAATAATATTTGATTTATTTCATAAAACTTAAAACTAACAAGGTAATCATGCGGTCGCTGCACTAAGCACAAGCTTGTATCGCAGTGACCTGGCGTAACGTTACATTTGAGAACATTAATATTGTTTGGACGCACGGTAAATTGTGTTCAAATTATAGAGTTTGCACAATGGTTTAAATTATGACATTGAACACAGATAAAATAAATTAGATTGAATTAGATAATATCAAATTAAAATGAAACAAATAACATACAGTTAAAATGAAACAAATAACATAAAATTAATCGCAATATTTTTTCTTTGAGCGCTAAATGCGCGCTAAATTATACTTTTTTCTTTAATATACTTATTTTCTTTGCAGGTCTTGACGCGAATGCTGCTCTCAGCGTAGGAAGTAAGTAATAGCAAAATATTTATACATACACCGTGAAATTTTAGTGGTTGTTTATCCCGTAGTAATATAATTCTATCTTAGTAGTAAAATAAATTTGTGCAGTTTTTTTTTCATTAAAATTAACAGCAATTTGAAGATAATCGCACTAATAATTCTATAGACACAAAAGGTCAGATTTTTTTTTTATTTATTTTTTATTTAACATAAAAAAAAAAAGTTTTAAGAAAGGAATAAACGAAACTCGAAAGCACGCTCGAACCGCTTTATTACTTAGGCGGCTAGCTTCCCACGCTTTCGAGTTGGAAAATATTTTTTTTGAAAATGTGAAAGAAAACATTTTTTTTTCTAGACATAACTAGCTTGATTCCATAGTACTACTAAAGGCAAATCGTTCTGCTACGGGAAAACAACCACTCAAATTTCACGGTATAAAGTAAAAATCTAACGGATTTCTGTCTGTACATAAGAGTAAAAAAATATTACAGAAGAAAACGCAGCAGTACACAAAAAAATCTTTTTGTTATGTTTGTCTGTGTATATAAGATCCAGATAGTGACCCTGACTGGCGGTTCCAAGAGTAGTAGGTTCAATTCCCACTCAGGACAAATATTTGTGTGATGAACATCGGCGTTTCTTTCGTGTCTGGGTGTTATTATGTATTTATTATTAGGACAGCCAACAAGAAAAACACTGGTACAGATCAATGAAAGTGAATCAAAACAATATTTATAAATATCAATGTATGTATATCAGTCTCAGACGCCCATAGTACAAGCTCTGCTTAGTTTGGAGTCAGATGACCGTGTGTGGATATTTTGGCCAGCGACTTCGTCCCCGTAGAAAAGTGACTTTTGAACATGTAGAAGAGAGACCTAGTAGCGCTACCATGAGTTTAAAAGTTACGGACTCGATACCGCCTACGTAAATATGTCTATGAAAAAAAACTTGTACAGCGCCTCTGGTGGTTACGCTAAGAACTAAAATCGGTCGTATGAAAAAAACAACTCGATAGGTTTTTAACGTACGTAAGTTTTCGATAGCCAACTCATGGTACCGCTACTAATCTCAATTCTAGGATAAAGTCGAGGATACAGCTCCTTCCAATTTTGATAAAGCAGGGTACTACTTTGATAGGTTAAGAGTCACACTGTTTATTACAATACTGATAACAGAATATCTTTTTATTAATTTCGCAGCAAAACTGGCCGGAGGTGCCGGAGGTGCCGCTGGTGCCCTTGAAGGTGCCGGTGGTGCCCTTGGAGGTGCCGGTGGTCTCCTTAGCGGTGCCGGTGGTGCCCTTGGCCCTCTCGGAAACGTTGCCGCCACAGCCAGTAAGTGTCTTATTATTTTACTATTACAGTACAATTACGTAGAGACATTGCCGGTCTAAGTGTTCTCTACCGTCTCTATGATGGGGAATGCTCTGAAGAGCTATTTTAGCTATTCCCTCCCTCCCCTTTCCACTACCGAACGACACGTGCTGGGCAGCGCTGCCATCCACCTACAATGCTGGTGCTGGTGGCTCGGACTAAGAGGTTTAGTTCCTCTTTTCTGCCACGTGTCATTAAGGCATGGAATGTCCTTCCAGCTCATGTTTTCCCTCCCTTCTATCCCGGCCTCTTCAGGTGGGGCGTGAAACGGCATCTAAGCAGGCCTTCAGGGCGAGTGCGACAGGCTCAAGATGGTCTATTGTGCCTGTCGACCTCATATGTGGATCTCACTACCGCTTACTCGGGACAAATAATTGTGTGACGAACATCGGTGTTTGTTCCGTGTCTGGGTGTTTTGGTAATTTATTTCTTTTTATTAAATGTTTAACAAAATATATTTATTTCTTTTTAGTTGATGGCGTTGAAGACACTGCCCACCGTAAGTCAAACAAAAATATAATCTAACACTAAGGCAATAAGTAAAGTTATTATTTGTTATATTTTAGATAATAAACATACACTATACACCGTGAAATTTTAGTGGTTGTTTTCCTGCAGTAAAATGATTCTATCTTAGTAGCACAATAGATTTGTGCAGTTCTTTTTTATAGAAATCAATAAATGCCGGTTTTACTCGAAAGCACGTTCGAACCGCTTTATTACTAAGGGTGTAGATATTCTTTAGCTTTAAGCATCGATATCATGCGGCAACCAGCACCTGATTACGTCACATCTGATAAAAAAATGATAGCTTCTCTCGTTTTCGAGTTGGAAAATTAATATTTTAAACATTTGAAAAAAAAAAATATTTTTTTTCAAGGAATATCTTGCATGATTCGATAGTATTACTAAAGGCAAATCGTTCTGCCACGGGAAAACAACCACTAAAATTTCACGGTGAATATCTCGACACTTTTTAAAAAATGTCGATGGCCGTGTGGTTAATGTTGTTGCTTGCCATGCGAGAGGTAGCCAGTTCAAACCCCGCCACGTACCACAGCGTTTTTAAACTTATTTGTTAGACTATTCCACGCTTTATCGCTGAAGGAAAACATCGTGAGGAAACTTGCACACCTATGAATAATTCTAAGTGGTGTAGTCGAACAACCCGCAATTGGCCAGGGTGGTTGACTAAGGCCTTATCGCCCTATTAGGGTAGGCCCGTGCCCCAGCAGTGGTGTCGTATATGGGCTGATGTTGGGTCATCATTTCAAGCCCTCTCTTCGCTACGTGTACATAAAACGTTCCTCTTAAATCCCTCTATGTATTAATTTTAAAGATTTAGGCATACATAGGGATATAGAGATACGTGTAGCGACTATACTTTATACTATGTAGTAATGTTATATTTATCTTATTTATTATTTTAAAATTCACAGATGCTGTCAACGCAGTCACCAAAACTGCTACAGGTAATTTAAAAAAATGTGACATGTGTATGTGATTTTGTGTAATATAAAAAAAAATAATAAATTATTATTATTATTTTTCTCTGGTAATATTTTCTCAGCATTTAGCTGGTATATAGTAACATTACGGGCACTTTGCCAAGCAATGCTATTATTATTATATATTATTAGCAAACTTTAAATAATGGGGTGTTATAAGTTTGGCTGCTATGTGTGTCTGTATGCCTGTTTGTGGCACCGTAGTTTAATACGGATGGACCGATTTGGATGCGGTCAAGATGTTTATTTTTATTTACAGTAAAAATTAAAAATAAATATATAAAAAAAAATTAAGTACAAAATTAAAAAAAAGGTTAAGTGCATAAAATTAATTGCCATGTGTCAAATATTATGTTTAATAATAATTTTATTTATATCGTTGTTTTGTTACAGCTGCCGGTCTGGGAGCAGCGGCCGGTAAATAGAATAGAATAAAATAGAATAGTATAGTATAGTATAGTATAGTATAGTATGGAATAGAATAATTGTTTATTTGGTACAAATATCCTTTCAAATTATAAAATTTATGCTTTTTATATAAAGGAGAACGGTAAAAAACGTGAATAACTTTGGTACCCCAAACAAAAGACATCTTCTTCTTCTTATAAATAAAAATGAATTGCTGTTCGTTAGTCTGACTAAAACTCGAGAACGCCCGGACCGATTTAGGTAATTTTGGTTTTAAAATGTTCGTCGTAGTCCAGGGAAGGTTTCAATGAGAAAATATAGAAAAATAATCAGTATTGGCGGTATGAAATTCGCCGGGACCACTAGTTAGGAATATGAACTTTGAAGTTTTAATGGTTATTTTCCCGCAGTGAAATTAATTCTTGTTATTAGTACAATGGATTTGTTCAGTTTAAGATTAGTGGGTTCGATTCCCACAAATAAACACTGATCTGGAATATAATATTTTACTATTATCGATAAATGACTGGCTCGGTGGAACATTGTTAGTGACCCTGGCTGGCGGTTCCAAGGTTCCAAAGTCGTGGGTTCGATTCCCACTCGGGACAAATATTTGTGTGATGAACATCGGTGTTTGTTCCATGTCTGGGCGCGATTATGTATTTAAGTATGTATTAAAAAAATATGTATGTATTTAAAAATATATCAGTCTCTGACGCCCATAGTACAAGCTCTGCTTAGTTTGGGGTAAGATGACCGTGTGTGTAGATGTCCCAAAATAATTTTATTTATAATTGTTTTTTTTATGTATCTGAGTGTATCAAGATACACTATATTTTTTTCTTTATAGCGCCAGTGAACGCCGTAGGAAATGGTGCCGTCTGTAAGTTTATTTTCCTTTGTAATTAATTTAAATTTAAAGATAATATTAAACTGAGTTTGAATAAATATGTAGAAAAAATAAATAGATTAAATTGAATTCATAGAAAAGAGAACATTATTGATTGACTGCCTTGTTTGTCTATTGGTAGTAAGCGCTGTGTAAGAACCGAGAGGCCCCCGGTTCGAGTCCGGGGTCGGGAAAAATGATTGTGAGATATTCTGTATAGAAATTACTCAGCCCAGATTTAGGAAGTTGGCGGTTGTACGCCCGTGCCTCGGAAAGCACGTTAAGCCGGTGGTCCTGCACCCGATCTCTCATCGGGCATGTCGGATGAACGTCTCACCAAACTATTAAGGGAACAGACAGTGCTCTTGTGTTTGCGCGCACACTTGTGCTATACAATATGTCCTGCGCACTTGGCTGATCTCAATTGAGATCGGCCGCCATGGCCGAAATCGGTCGGACGCCTTATTATAAGGTTTGTAACAGCAACATTTGATTTAAAATAAGTCTTTATGGGTCTACACGCGATATTAGGAGTAGCAAATTACATAGCTACTTACTGTCCGACGTTTCGACTAGGTTACAACAATCGTAGTCGCGAGCGAACTCATCATCATCATCAGCCCATATACGTCCCCACTGCTGGGGCACGAGCCTACCCTAAACTAGGGCGATAAGGCCTTAGTCGACCACGCTGGCCAAGTGCGGGTTGGTCGACTACACAACCTAAGAATTTCTTCTTAGGAGTGCAGGTTTCCTCACGATGTTTCACGCGAGCGAACTCAATTTAGTGTAATGGAACGCGAAAGGCTAAAATTTAACATTTTATTTTTTTCAGCTACTGTAAGCGACACTGCTAGTAAGTATAATATAATATACATATATCTGATCTTATATTTCGATCTTTTATCGCAAAATAATTTATTATTGATACCAAATAAAATAATTTATTGTAATATAGCATTGCTGTAGTAGCTTCATTTCTTAATAGTTATAATAATTTCATTGATTGGCTCGGTGGAACAGTGGTAAGTGACGCTAACCACGGTTCCGAGAGTCGTGGGTTCGATTCCCAACCATGACAAATATTTGTGTTTCCATTATTGTTTCTGGCATTTTATTGTGTACGTTGCCTCGTTGGTCTATTGGTAGCAAGCGCTGCTTTAGGACCAATATGTCCCCGGTTCGAGTCCCGGGTCGGGCAAAATTTGTGTGAGTTTTTCTGGAAATAAATTACTCAGCCCGGAGTATGGAAGTTGGCGGTTGAACGTCCGTGCATCGGAAAGCACGTTAAGCCGGTGGTGCTGCGTCCGATCTCTCATCGGTCATGTCGGATTGCCGTCTCACCGAACTATGAGAGTAAGGGAACAGAGAGTGCATTTGTGTTTGCGCGCACGCTTGTGGACTATCACTGATCTCAATTGAGATCGGGCGCCATGGCTGAAATCGGTCGGACGCCTTATATGTAATGACTAGTGACCCGCCCTTGCTTCGCTTTGGGTAATCCTTTCTTACCGGATGCCTACGTCATAACATCTACCTGCATGCCAAATTTCAGCCCGATCCGTCCAGTGGTTTGGGCTGTGCGTTGATAGATCACTAAGTCAGTCAGTCACCTTTGAGTTATATATTCAGATGACGACTCAGTTCAAATTATCCGAGGCGATAGTATCCTTCCTCCCCTTTTCCTTCCCCTGTCATATATCCGTGCTACTCGTGGGAACGCAATGACCTTGTTAAAACAATGCACAAGGCAGAATGGCGGCGACGTGGTCCACAACCCGTCACGTCACGTTTCCCACAGAGGTGAAAAGTGGATCGCTAGAAGTGATCTCTGCCTACCCCTCTGGGAAAAAGGCGTGATTTTATGTATGTATGTGTTACGGTCAATGTGAGCAATCGGTAATTATCTATAATCACCGGTAAATATAGATAATTCCCGACGCACATGGTGAATGTAGTGAATTATTTAAATTTACCGGTAATTATATAAAACTCCCGCTCGACTGTGGTAAATGTTGACATTGCTGACAAATATCACAAGTACTCTGCAATTCCAAATGTCACAAATCTCAAATCTCAAAAATATATTGACGAGAAAGAATTTTAAGACTTCCACTGAAAATTCCCTGCCAATTTGCTAATTTTATTTAACTTTATTTTTATAAGATAATATTTTTTTAAAAACCAAACATGAAGTTTGGTTTCTAGATACTTGACTGGTTTATTTTATAACTAGCTGTGCCCGTGACTTCGTTCGCGTGGACTTTACATACAAAAGTTTTTTCCCAGTAACTCCCGATCCCTTACGAATTTTGCAATATCGCGTCGCAAGAAAGCTTTAAGTCTATTAGAGTACCTGCATGCCAAATTTCAATCATCTATCTATCTTACGCGGTTTAAATGTTTTCAGAAAAGTTATTTATAAATACATACTTAACTACATAATCATGCCTTGACACGGAACAAACACCGATATTCACCACACAAATATTTGTCCCGAGTGGGAATCGAACCGACGACTCTTGGAATCGCCAGCCTGGGTCACTAACAAAACCATTGATTCACCGAGCCAGTCAAGTCAGTTTTATTTTATTATTTGCCACATTTATACAAAGGGTATAGTAATTTTATAGAATTACCGGTAAATGTGATTAATTCGATAGTTTTCACCACCTTTACCACGAACACTAGTAATTATGCATAGTTACCGGTAATTATACATAATAACCACTCTATCCACTTTTACCGTAACATATGTATGTATATTCAGATGACTAATATATTGACTATTTATATCTATAGGGTTCGCAACCGGATCAGCCCCAGGAGTTGGATCTCTCCCAGGAGGTATGTGTAATTAGAAAAGTAATATTACTATCGTTGCTTGCCATGCGAGAGGTCGCCAGTAGCGCTACCATGAGTTTAAAAGTTACGGACTCGATATCGCCTACGTAAATATGTCTATGAAAACTTGTACAGCGCCCCGGTGGTTACGCTAAGTACTAAAATCGGTCGTATAAAAAAAACAACTCGATAGGTTTTTAACGTTATGTACGTAAGTTTTCGATAGCCAACTCATGGTACCGCTACAGTTCAAATTCCGCCACGTACCGTCGTGTTTTAAAATTTTAACGCATTATGTGTGATTCGACGCTTTAACGGTGAAGGAAAACATCGTGAGGAACCTGCACACCGACGAAGGAAAATCTAAGGTTGTGTAGTTGACCAACCCGCACTTGGCCAGCGTGGTTGACTAAGGCCTTATCGCCCTAGTTTGGGGTAGGCCTGTGCCCCAGCATTGGGGACGTATATGGGCTGATGATGATGATGATGATGACTATTCGGTGAAACACTGGGTTGCTTTGGTAGGATTTATTGATTGTTACTTAGATATCGATTAGGTTATTAATCAAATTAATTGTTTTTCAGTACCATGCCTGTAAGGAAAGCCGAGTGAAACCCATCTGAATGATTAAGTAAGTGCAAATGAGGTTTTTATTAATTACTAGCTTTCCGCCCGCGACTTCGTCCGCGTAGAGACGTTTAACGGGTAAAACATTACTTCTTTATAGCGCAGTCGGTTAAAAAGTAGCCTATATCCTTTCCTAGGCTATATCTGTACCAAATTTTAATTAAATCAGTTCAGTACTCTATGCGTGAAAGCGTAACAGCCAGACAGACAGATTTACTTTCGGATTTACAATATTAGTAAGGATTTAAAAACTTTCTTCTTGAATCCCTCTATCTATTAAAAAAAAGTTGCGTAGTTTAAAAGATTTCAGAATACATATATACATAAAGACAGACGCGGAAAGTGACTTCGCTTTACTATGTAGTGATAGAAAATAGATACTATTAAATTCCTTTTACAGTGTTTATAACTTTTTTTCTTTGTTTCACAGATGCAAACATGGACAATAACTGCAATAGCTGAAATGGACCGGAAATGCACAATACTTTTTTAACACTATTAAATTTTCTATTTAATTTCCAATAAACAGAAACTTACATAAAATTATCTTTTATTTATACCGACCCGCCCTTCCGTAGCTTGGGGTATTTTATACCAACCCCGTGGGTTATAAGTCCGAAAGTACTAAAGGTCCTAAAATGTTTTGCTATAATATTACAATCCATAATATTTGAAATGCACAAAGCTATTCTATAATTATTGTTACAAATCCTATATAAAAAATATATTTAGCACAAATAAGCGTGAATAAAACATAATCTGGGCACGGCAGTGCCCCCGCCAAGTCGAGTGCGAAGCAAACACTGTCGTACCATCCTTTACTGAAACCATTTCGCCGCATTTTCGGGCCCCTATTTGAGATCCTCTGGATAAGACAAGAACGCAGAAATTTTTATCATCCAGTAAACTATGATAACATACTTAAAATCCAAAATTTCAAGTCTGTGGGACTTATAGTTAAGCGAAAGCAAAGTTTCGCATTTATGACACACACTCACACACTCACCTACTCATGATCATCAAAATAGAACTAGTACTTCCCATAAACTCAGAGCGCTGAAATTTGGTACCTACAGAGTTAGGGTTTAATAGTCACATAAAGGGAGAACTATAAAAACTACGATAATCGAAGATCTGGAGTACCTGGTGACCCTGATTAAAAACAACAGCCCAATATTATAAAATTGTCAAAAAATATTAAAGAAACGCCTTTTCAGAAAATATTTAATTTGGTTAGCTACTTTTACAAAAAGAAAGGGTCGGCGAGGTTATCCCCCCTGCCTAGGGTTCATGATTTCTCGAGCTTTTCAATTTCTCGGGTCTCGAGAATTCTCGAGGCTAATTTCTCGGGCCTTGCTAATATTTCACCCAATGATTGTATAAGTGGAGTTTCGAAGTTTAGATTCTGTTGCTGCATACTTTCATACCCAGGTCTGCTTTTTTTCGATGCACTCACACCTGAACTTGTAGATGCTTCAGATTCGGATTCTACTTGGGTCCTGCATTTTGTAATATTAATTTTATGCACATTTGCTAAATGTCTCACCAAACCGCTAGTATTTGAACATCTATCTATAACAAACGCAATTCAATTTGATAATAAGCCCTAGGATTAATATGTGATACACACACAACACAACGGGACTTTCTTTCCCCTTCCTACTCTTCAGAGCACCCCTGGGGGGAATGGGGCCCTACCAAGATCTTTGGGCCCAAGCCAACCTCACGTGCAAGTACGTACCCCTGCTGACCAACTAACGAGGCTCTGGCACCAGCTTTCCCTCCGGGGTTGGGTGGTCGGACGGCAGTCGCTCCCGTAAAGCGAAACTCGCCACTTTAAAATGGAAGGAACATACAAGAAAAGTGCCAGGAATAGGGCGCCGCCGCAAAACGGCGCGCAGGGAGTTTCGCCCGACTCCTGTGGCAAGTGGGCGAGGGCTACCGCGTTGGGGACGGACGCGGCTAAAGACGTAAGCCCCAACCCCACGGAAACTCCGCTTCGCGACGTGGAACGTGGGCACGCTCACCGGTCGCGCGAGAGAACTGGCCGACGTACTCACCAGGCGGCGGGTGGCGGTGGCGTTCCTGCAGGAGACTCGGTGGAAAGGCAGCAGATCCCGGGCTATTAGGAATGACTACAAGCTGATCTACACAGGAGCACCTAGTGGAGAGAACGGGGTTGCGGTAGTGCTGTCCGGGGAGTTGCAGGACGACGTGTTGGAGGTGAAACGCTACAGCGACCGCTTAATGGACGTAACGGTGCTGATCGAAGGGGTTACGACCCACTTGATAAGCGCATACGCTCCACAGGCTGGTTGCAGCGACACCGAAAAGACTTCATTCTGGAACAGACTTGGAGAGGTGCTGCGGGGAATCCCACCATCTCAGGAAGTCGTTCTGGGGGGCGATCTGAACGGTCATGTGGGTGAGGAGCCTGAGGAGTTCGAGCGTGTACATGGTGGCTATGGTTTCGGCAGACGCAACGCTGAAGGGGAGAACATCCTCCAGTTGTGTTCGGCTGCCGACCTGGCTATTGTGAACACGTTTTTCCAGAAGAGGCCTGAACATTTAATCACCTACAGGAGTGGGCGGCACGCTACCCAGATCGACTTCCTACTCACTAGGAGGCACCACATCGGCAAAGTAGTCAACTGCAAGGTCATACCCGGAGAGAGTCTAACTGCACAACACCGTCTACTTGTCATGGATCTCTGCGTGAAGCCCAAAGCCAAGAGCTTTGAGCGCTGTCGGCGTCAAATAAGGTGGTGGCGGCTTGACGAAGACAAATCCCAGGTGTTCGTCTCAGCTATCGGCGACAAGTGCGCTAAGGCTGAGAGCGAACCAGTTCAGAACCACTGGGACAGGATTCAGGCAGCCATAACCGAAGCGGCGAAGTCAGTGCTTGGCACGTCTAAGGGTGGACGCAAATTTGACAAGGAGACTTGGTGGTGGAACGACGCAGTCCAGAGGGAGACTAGGGTGAAGAAAGCCCTCTTTCAAAGTGGCAAGCGTCCAACTCTCCTGAAGATCGCGACGCATACAGGTCCGCAAAACGTGCAACTAAGAAAGCTGTTGCCAGAGCCAGGCGAGCCCACCTACAGCCGCTCTACGATAGGCTGGAATCGTCTGAGGGGCAGAAGCTTATCTATAGATTAGCACGTTCTAGGGTCAAAGCGGCACAGGATATCTCCAAGTGCCGCTGTGTTAAAGACCCTCACGGTGACCTACTATGCGAGGACCTCGCGGTGAAGGAGAGATGGCGCTCTTACTTCCACGAGCTGTTAAATAAACAGCATAGAGAAGTGCAGCCACCGGACCTCCCTCCGAATATTGGACTTGTGCCACCGATAACGCCTGAAGAAGTAGAGAATGCTCTTCGCCGCATGAAGAATCGGAAAGCTGTCGGAGCCGATGGAGTCCCCATCGAAGCCTGGAAGGCAATGGGTGGTCGTGGTGTGGGCATCCTAACTGACCTTTATAACCGCATACTCAGCACCGGCGGGATTCCTCGCCAATGGAGACTGAGTGTTATCACCCCGGTCTTCAAGGGCAAGGGATCAGTGCAAGAGTGCGGTAGTTATCGCGGTATAAAGGTCATGTCCCACACCATGAAACTATTCGAGCGGATAGTAGACTCTCGAATCCGTCAGGAGTGCACTGTCTCTGGATGTCAATATGGTTTCCGCCCCGGTCATGGGACTATGGACCCCGTTTTTGCCCTAAGAATCATCATGGAGAAATACAGGACGAAGAACACGCCTCTCCACTTCCTATTTCTGGACATGGAGAAGGCCTTCGACTGTGTTCCGCGTGCGATGATTTGGTGGGCCCTGAGGTCCAAGGTGTAAGAAAATTATAAAACTGGTGATAAATTCGTAAGTATAAATTTATTTAATCACAACTAATCACAACTATCACAACTAATCACAACTTATTCACAATATGACGCTAAATTAGAAGCACGTTTCAGTTCGGAGTCCGACAGAGTAATGAATCCCGGGCGACTGCGAGTCACTTCGTTTACTCGCCACCGTAGCGCCATCTTTTTCGTATGTCGACACAGTTGTTATTTTGACTTCCGGCTCGATGCAGTAGCGCCACCTTTACAAATTTGCTAGCCTTCATTCACCGGATATCACGATTGCCAACACGGCCATTCTGCGCGGTGCCTGTCTCAGGCGCCTCCCGAGTCCAGATTAATTGCTGAAACATAGGATTATATTAGACTACGATACTTATTAAATATATAAGGTAATGCGGTCATATTGTTGCTAATTTCACACATGAGTAATGGTGCGCACAATCGTTTATTTATTAGAAAACTACTTGCACTTAAAGGGACTCTGCCACACTTAAGCGACCAAGTTGGTCTTCCACCCTGCACAATAGAGCCACTTGCACTCAAAGGGAAATACCACACTTGAGCGTACCAAGTTCACTCTAAATTATGCCTTTGCACCTTGCTAAATTTGTTAACAACAATTATTAATGTGTGACTTGAATAAAGGTAAGTTGAAGCATTTTATCTTGACTCGCAAACCTCATATAAAAATGTTATAAACCAAATATTTTGCCTGATGTTATATTTTATTTGTAAATATTAAAATGATGTAAATAAATTATTAATGGAACACAATTTTTTTTTTAGTTTGATCTATTTTGGTAAATTGTTATATTAAAGTTTAGTAAATTTTTACCTTGCCAACACGAATATCTATTATAAGTGCACATTGCGTAATTACTCAGAATCATTCCAGTTATCTATTTTTATCCACGGCTTCATATTCTCAGCCGCTATTACGCTAGTATACTTTTTAAAGGACCTTTCACTGCCTTTAAGATCCGTCACCTCATATCTGTCGTTCCCCATGAGTTTTTTACTTTGAAAGGACCTTTGAAGATCGGTAACAATTTGCGACTTTTACCATCATTGCTCTGACTTTGAATTTTGATAAGTACTAAGTCTCCCTCAGCATAAGTTCGTGCACTTATTCGGCCTCTATCAAATCTTTCCTTCTGTATCTTGGCATTGGCTTTTAAGTTAGCGTCTACTCTCTCGCGCAAGCTAGTTACATCTAAAATGGTCTCATTATCAAGTTGAGGAGCTAAACTATCGCTATCTGTGCGTAATCGGTATCCAAAAAATACTTCACTAGGGACGGCTTTTGTAGTTTTATGAATTGTACTATTTAAACCTTGCTGTAATATTTTTATATACTGATCCCAGCCATCTTCAGTTGTGTTAGCCCCGATAGCTTTTAAGGATTCCAAAATTGTCTTATTGAAACGTTCGACCTGGCCATTGGAGCGAGGCATACCCGTGGCCACGGTGTGCAACCGAATGTTTTTGTCTTTGCAATAACGAACAAACTCATCGGAGGTAAACCCGGTCCCTGCGTCCGTGATAAGCCTTTTAGGGTTCCCGAATATTTTTGTAATATTTTCTAATTGTTTGACAATGCAAGAACTTTTGGTCGTTCGCACAGCAGAGACAAATACAAATTTTGTAAAGGCATCTACAGTTACCAACAAATATTTATTTTTGTTTTTAGTTTCAATAAAAGGACCTAAATGATCAAGATGGAGTGTATGAAATGGTTGCGCGTACTTTGGCAACGGGTATAGCTCACCTTCTTTAGGACCGCTTTTGTTTTTATAATAAATGCAGTTAAGGCAGTTTTTTATGTATTTTTATAACATTGCGCATTCTCGGAAACCAATACTGATAACCTATTCGTTCTACGGTTTTATCTACTGAAAAATGGCCTATGTCGTCATGGTTACATCTTATAACTTGCCAAATACATTTTTTTGGGACCACCCAACGTCGACCACGCGATGTCCTTATATAAACTTTACTACCTAGCAGTTCGTATTTGTCAAAAATATCTTTGTTATTGTCAATATCTCCAGATTCTAAAATAGATTTGATTTGCTGTAATTTAGGGTCCTGTAGTTGAACTGTAAGCAACCAATCTGCTTCAGTTATCGACATTATGATTTCGCTTTCTGATTTTTCTCCGGATGGCACGGGATTTCTACTGAGCGCGTCTACGTGCTGCATTCGTGACCCTTCGCGATGAACAATATCATATGAAAATTCTTGAGTAGATAATACCCATCGTGCTACCCGGGAGTACTCTCATTTTTTGTAAACGAGTACCTCACGGCATTACAGTCGGTAATGATTTTAAAATGTGATCCTAACAAATATAGCCTAAACTTTTGCAGAGAACAGACGATGGCCAATAATTCTAATTCAAAAGAATGATACTTTTTTTCATCTTCTGTTGTCTGCCTGCTATAATAATGTACCGGTTTCTCTCCTTCGTCTGTAATCTGCACAAGTATTCCGGCAATACCATCCCTACTGGCATCCGTATATAAAATATTTTCCTTGCTTGGATCAAAAATAGAAAGAACACTATCCGAAGTCAACTTGCTTTTTAGTGAATGGAAAGCTTGTACTTCGGTAGTGCCCCAAACCCATTCAGTGTCTTTTTTTAATAATTTTGTCAACGGTGCAGAAATCATAGCGCAATTTTTAATAAATTTTCTGAAATAACTTGTCAATCCCAGAAATTGACGAAGTTGGTGCACTGTTTTAGGAGTTGGAAAATTTTTTCACAGCTTCTAATTTGGTTTCATTTGGCATAACACAATCCTGTTTTATTTTATATCCCAAAACTCAATTTCTGTTTTGAAAAAATGACATTTTTTAAATTAAGTGTCAACCCGTTGTCTTTGAATATTTTCAACACCTTTTCTAATAATTTTATATTCTCATCGACTGTTTCTGTAACTAAATAAACGTCATCTAAATATAAAATAACATTATCGAATCTTAAATTGCCCAAAACCTTATTCATCATCTGTTGAAAACAGGATGGTGCGTTCGCCAAACCAAAAGGAAGCCGCAAAAACTCATAGTGCCCGTCCTCAGTAATAAACGCAGTTTTTCTATTGTGCGTTCGATTTGACTCATCATTATTTGGTAGTAACCACTTTTTAAATCCAAACAAGTGAAATATTTGCATCCCTGAAGCCTATCAACCAGATCCTCGATACGTGGCATCGGATACTTATCCTTAATAGTAATTTTATTTAGCTGTCGATAATCAATGCAGAGCCTTTTCTCACCATTTTTTTTGTTAACAAGTAACGCAGGGCTAGCATACGGAGAATTGCTCTCCCTTATAATATTATTCTCTAGCAGCTCATTCACCATCTCACGTATAACTTTCCTATCAGAATGTGAGGCTCTATAGGGTCTGCATTGAATCGGTTGAGAAGTGGGCAAATTAATAATCATTTCATGATTGTGAACTCTGCCTAACTCTTTTACGTTAGTCGCAATGCAATCACTATACTTATGGAGAAGAGTCATTAACTCGTTTTGATATTCATTGCAATCCACTTCAAGGTCGGTTAAAAAGTTACAAAATTCAGTAAATGTTTTTACATAATCAAACCTAAGAACATTCCCTATACGCGAGTACATCAGGTCAGGGCGTTCGGTCACATTCCTTCCTATAAGAATCTCACAGTCCGCTAAATCGTCAATAATATAGAGGTCTATATTTACCAAAGAAACATAATCGATTTTTAAATTAACAGTTACCTTGTGACTAACTGATTTAACGTTCTGTTTTGAAAATCCTTGCAAATGAACGGGAGAGGGTAATCTGATGTACTGTAAAGATTTTGTTTTTGCCAAAGCTTCCGATATTAATGAGCAACTACTACCTGTATCAATAAAAGCTTCGTAATTGAAATTGTTAATGCACACAATTTTAACAAACTTGTTTCGTGAGTTTGAAATTGACACTGTTTTTGTTTCTTGTTTCTCCGATTTTAATTTGTTTTGTTTATGATAACACACAGCTTCTAAATGACCGCGTTTTCCACAATATTCGCATTTATTCGATTCACATTGATTCCTTTTATGATTACCACCACACAAATAACATTTAATGGGTTTACGATACTGCATTTGGTTAGAGTCATTTTTGCTGGATACAATATGTTGGTTTGAAATTGTCGCGGAAGGTAATGTTGACATTGTAGGAGTGGGTATTTGTGTAACTGGCAAGCTATTTGCTTTATTTATATTATTATCTCGCATATTTATACTGGTTTGCTTTGATACTTTTGATTTGTAAATACGGCCATGTAAAAAGCTAGCTAAGCTATCGCAAGTGACAAAATTACTCGCTTCGACTGACGCGCCTAAACTACTATCACCTATGTTTCCAGTAATTATAGAAATGATGTCTTGTTCCGAGAAACTTATCGAGAGACGATCAATTTTGCATTTCTGATCGAAGTAAAACTCATATAATGACTGATTTTCAGACGGTTTTTTATCGATTATTTCTTTTAGTAATTCGAACATATTACGACGAATTTGAAAGCTTGATGCTAATTTATTTTTCCAATCCCTCCATACCCAAGATGGCCATTGATTTTCAGTACGTAATAATGAATCATACCAGACTTTTGCCGACCCTTTCAATTTATTTAGAGCTTGATATCGAATCATTTCGTCCGACCATGCAAACGTTTGAGAGTAAGACTGTATAATACTTAGCCATGCATTTATATCATCCTTTAAGGGGTCAAATTCAGGAATTATATTATTTAAAGTAAAATTGTTATTCGAGCTTACAGTTGGGGTATCAGCCTTACGTGATACCCTTTTCGCTTTGTCTTGGTGGCGGTGACGGAGTCTAGCACTGCTGCTCGTACTAGAACTCGAAGTAGAGCGTGCCCTTTTCCGAGACTGCCGCTTTTTATGCTTACTACGCCTTCCCATAATGCGCAGGTCACTAATAGCACTTCTGATGTAAGAAAATTATAAAACTGGTGATAAATTCGTAAGTATAAATTTATTTAATCACAACTAATCACAACTATCACAACTAATCACAACTTATTCACAATATGACGCTAAATTAGAAGCACGTTTCAGTTCGGAGTCCGACAGAGTAATGAATCCCGGGCGACTGCGAGTCACTTCGTTAACTCGCCACCGTAGCGCCATCTTTTTCGTATGTCGACACAGTTGTTATTTTGACTTCCGGCTCGATGCAGTAGCGCCACCTTTACAAATTTGCTAGCCTTCATTCACCGGATATCACGATTGCCAACAAAGGGAGTGCCAGAAACGTATGTTGATATCATTAGAGACATGTACTGTGATTCCGATTCTGTAGTTAGGACCGCTGTTGGCGACACATTGCCCTTCCGTATTACCGTCGGAGTACACCAAGGCTCCGTCCTGAGTCCGTTCCTCTTCAGCCTGATATTAGACGTATTGTCAGACAGCATCAGAGACCACCATGAGCAGCCACCATGGCTACTTATGTATGCTGATGATATCGCGCTGGTGGACTCGGACAGGGGACGGCTGGTGAGACGATGTTAACACATGGAAGGAATCGCTTGAGAACGGGGTCTGAAACTCAACGTGGCGAAGACAGAGTACTTGGCCTGCAACACTACAGATCCCATGTCCGTCCGCATAGGCGAAGACACGGTCTGTACTCCACGCGAACGGCGACATCGACTCCGACGTCAAGGCACGCATTGCTGCTGCGTGGGATAAATGGCGGGAGGTGAGCGGCGTCACTTGCGACCCTAAAATGCCGGTTAAGCTGAAGGGACAGGTCTATAAATCCATCATTAGGCCTGTTCTCTTATATACCAGTGAAGCATGGCCATTACTTGAGCGGCAGAAGCAGGAACTGCGGGTCACGGAGATGAAGATGCTACGCTGGATGTCGGGAGTTACGCGAGCAGATCGCGTAAAGAACTCCCGTATTCGCGGCAGCCTTCATGTCCGAGACATCGCTGATAAACTGCAAGAGTGCCGCCTACGTTGGTACGGTCATGTTTTACGGAAACCGGCAAACTACGTAGGGAACAAGTGTCTAGCCATGTCGCTACCGCCGGGTCCCGGCAGAAGGGGAAGGCCCAAGAAGGCCTGGCTTGACGTCGTAGTGGATGACATGCGTGCTAACAAACTCTCCATAAAGGATGCCGAAGACCGTGCGAAGTGGAGAGTTAGGAGTAGGAAAGCGGACCCCGGGCTCCGCAAGGATGCAACCGGGAAAACGCAAAGATGATGATGATGACTCTTCAGAGCACCCCCTTACCAATACAGGATAGTCTTAGCATCCTTGACATGGATGTTCGCTGCGACCTGAACCAGCGGGATTACATCGAGAGCGTCATTAGAACAGCATCCCGCAAACTGGGGATCCTGAACAGAGTGCGGCGATTTTTCACACCGGTGCAGCTCTGCCTTCATTATAAGGCACAAGTTCGCCCATGTGTGGAATATTGCTGTCACCTCTGGGATGGCTCCGCATACTTGCTCGACGCCCTCGATAGGTTGCAGCGACGTGCTATCCGTATTGTTGGTGATGTAAATAATAAATAAATATCTGGGACATTTCCACACACGGTCATCTGACCCCAAACTAAGCAGAGCTTGTACTATGGGCGTCAGAGACTGATATACATACATATATATTTTTTAAATACATACTTAAATACATAATCACACCCAGACAAACAAACAACACCGATGTTCATCACACAAATATTTGTCCCGAGTGGGAATCGAACCCACGACTCTTGGAACCGCCAGCCAGGGTCACTAACCACTGTTCCACCGAGCCAGTCAAAAAGGTGTCCGAAACCCTGGAGCCTCTACAACTACGTAGAGACATTGCCGGTCTAAGTGTTCTCTACCGTCTCTATAATGGGGAGTGCTCTGAAGAGCTATTTCAGCTAGTCCCTCCCTCCCCTTTCCACTCCCGAACGACACGTGCTGGGCAGCGCTGCCATCCACATACAATGCAGGCGCTGGTGGCTCGGACTAAGAGGTTTAGCTCCTCATTTCTGCCCCGTGCCATTAAGGCATGGAATGCTCTTCCAGCTCATGTTTTCCCTCCCTCCTATGATCCCGGGCTCTTCAGGCGGGGCGTGAAACGGCATTTAAGCAGGCCTTCAGGGTGAGTGCGACAGGCTCAATACGATCTATTGTGCCTGTCGACCTCATATTTGGATCTCACTACCGCTTACCATCAGGTGGAGTGAGGTCATCTTGTTAGCCTTTTATTAAAAAAAAAACTGGCAATATTCATCTCACAAATTTAAAATGACACATTAATTAATTTCAAATTACCTACATAAGAAAAACATATCAGAATAATTTAAAACTAAGCTTGTGTGTTGTTGTTTTAGGAAAATAGGGAATATAATTAGGCTATGAAGTATAATTAATGTATCGTTAGTTATTTTATTGGATAAAGTTTGACTAAAAAATTATAGAAAAGAACATGATAGGTACTCGTACCTAGTAAAATTGAAGATCATATTCAGATTATATTATTGATAAAAATAATATGAATAATAAAGCCATGATGTGTCAATGAAACTAAAAACAATTACCTATTCAATTTCAATTTATTGCGTAATCTGTGAAATACTCACTACGTAAAATATACTTGGCTAAAGTCGAAACACGAATGAACGTGTAAAAATGACGCCGCAGAGCGCTTGCAGCGATATCAAAGGGCGCCGTACTGCCGTTGTGCTTTGGCCCACGCAGCCACGCAACACAGCAAACGGCGATTTAATTTCTACATAGAAAAATTACTTCTCGAGTTCTCGATTTTTCTTGAGCTTGATTTCCCGGGAACAAAGCCCAACGATTTCCCGGGAATTCTCGGCTCGAGAATTCCCGGAATGAACCCTACCCCTGCCTTACACCACATTCCAACCTGTACAGTACATGTCTGAAGATCCTTTAGACCACTTAACACAATTTCTTTGATTTTCATACCAGTGCTTCAAGATGGAGATAAACTCGTGAGGCATAGTTGTTTCATTATAGAGTTTATACCATAGTACATCGTATCTCACTAAATCAAAAGCTTTAGATAGATCTAAAAATACAGCATACATTGGTGTATTCCTAGCAGTGTATAAAATGAACGTTAAATTATTGAATACCAATTTACGTGATATAATAAGAGAAATAGTATCGATACTTTACAACACATTGAAAATGAAAAAGTAATAGAAATGAATAGGCCTACGCGGATATGGGAAAGAAAATGGATAGTTAGAAGAGATGAACGTGGTTTTCTATACTAATATTATAAAGAGGAAAGATTTGTTTGTTTGTTTGTAATGAATAGGCTCCGAAACTACTGGACCGATTTCAAAAATTCTTTCACCTTTGGAAAGCTACATTATTCCCGAGTAACATCTATACTAATATTATAAATCTATACTAATATTATAAAGAGGAAAGATTTGTTTGTTTGTTTGTAATGAATAGGCTCCGAAACTACTGGACCGATTTCAAAAATTCTTTCACCTTTGGAAAGCTACATTATTCCCGAGTAACATAGGCTATATTATATTTTTCTATACTAATATTATAAAGAGGAAATATTTGTTTGTTTGTTTGTAATGAATAGGCTCCGAAACTACTGGACCGATTTCAAAAATTCTTTTACCTTTGGAAAGCTACATTATCCCCGAATAACATAGGCTATATGATATTTAAAAAAAAAATAGGGGTCCTTACTAGAACTCAAATAATGTAACCCAAGGTGTAAAAAAATGACCTGAAAAATTCCTTACGTCGCCTGCGCTGCGAAAACTATTGATATTGATGATAGAACAAAATCATTTACTAAGACTCATCATTATCTACAAAAAATGTCGCGACAGCATATGTCTACATATTATAGTTATGTCACAGTAAGCGGTTTTTTATTCTAAAAATTTAATTTATATGCCGCCGCTTGAAAGGGCTCTTTATTTGTACCTTGGTATTAATCCTTATCAAAATAAGTAACTTAATATTCAAGACGGCTTCAATACCTTTTTATAACTTTTTTCGGATATTTTATTCGGTAAGATATCACGAGTTTAAAAATGCAAGTAAGTATTAGAAAAAGTCGCGTGGTTGCCGCCACCGCGCTCAGATAGCCAGCATGCGATGTAGGCTCCGTGTAAGCGTCTTGGGGTACGGGGGGAGTCAATGTAATATGTAATTATATTAATATTATAAAGAGGAAAGGTTTGATTTTTTGTTCGTTTGTTGCGAATAGGCTCCGACATTACTGCACCGATTTGAAAAAATCTTTCACCGTATAGGTTTCTCTGACGGGGTTGAATATATTATATAGAGATATCCCCGAAGCGAAGCGAGGGCGGGTCGCTAGTATTTTATAAGAGGGTAACAAGCTGACCTCACTCCACCTGATGGTAAGCGGTAGAGATACAAATAATATCATATTATGAGGTCGACAGGCACAATAGATCGTATTGAGCCTGTCGCACTCACCCTGAAGGCCTGCTTAAATGCCGTTTCACGCCCCGCCTGAAGAGCCCGGGATCATATTATGTAAGGATGGGACCTGGGCGTATGGAAGGAAGCAACTTCACCTTTCAATAAGTGGACTGTATTGTGTCTCAAATTCATCTTATGCTAACTTATATACTAATGGGGCTCTACATGTATGGGTAAGGTGCGCGACACACTACACCTCCCCGTTTTTTTTTGAAAAAAGAATTAGTAAATTATTATTTTTTTACAATTCATCAAATTTAGAAGTTAACAAAAATAAATGATTACGTACGAGTAAGCATTGTTTTTTCACAATGACTCGCATTGTATGTACTTTCAATAGGCATGTATTAATGTAACTTATACTTATTTGGTAGACGGGTCAATTACAAAAAGTAAAGATATCTAAAGTCAAGTGTAATACAAAAACAATTCCATGAGAAGTTAATATTACATTTGCCTAATAAATCTCACTTGAAATTTACGATACAAATTTGTTAAAAATCAATAAAGAAAAAGAAACAATTTTAAATAAACATTGCAAAAGAATTAATGACATTCATCAGACAATTTGTTAATTTGAGCTTAGATTCACCTTGAACATACTTTAGAATATTTTAATCCATTTTATTCTATAAAAAAATATCTGTGTCCTGTTTTATAAATTCAAATACATACAACAAACTGTGTAAACTATAATTGACTAAATTTTTCTAGGTTAAAAAAAAATACCATTAGTTTCACATAAACGCATCATTGAGGTCATATATCTGTCCAAACTCACTGCTTACCTATACTTTTAAATATTTCTCATATTCACTATGCCTTTTAATTATCTTTTCTTTCATTTAACCATAATATCAACATCTTTTTTTCCTACTAGCAACTTTTCTTTCATTATTTGATTCTTATCACTCCATTCATTATTTCATACCATTTCTATACTTCATATTTATCCATCTCTATATTCATCCTCTTATTCATCATTCATCAGGCTCCTCGCACACTACTCCTTGACTTATCAACTTATGGTACTTTATATTTCATATGGGCTGGCCAGTGCCCTTTTTTTTCACATAATCATCATATCATTATTTATAGGTACAGACAAACATTTATATTTTTATTTAATCTCTCTTTATCACACATATCTCGCTATGTACAGCGTTATTAATAGGGTCACGATTTCCAAATATTTTTACGGAGAGAAACTCGTCTACACCATAATCATAGCAAGCAATATGGTCTGTACCTCGTACCATGTTAATATACTGCAAAAACGGTTCACTTTTAAGATTCCCTGACCTCCAACTATTTTCACGGAGAGAATCTCGTCTACGCCATGATCAAGTTTTGCATCTCCTACGTGTGTGCTCTACCTTATCTACGTATATCTCATATACATAATTCACAATCACAATCCAATCCCAACTAACAAACAACATAAGTCACAATCAAACAAATGTATTAAGTAGAAAAAATATTGCTCTTGGGTGATCAATCCAATGGCATTAAAAATCCACAACATTTAAAACCTTTCTGAATAACTTTCCAAACAAACAATCCATTCATTCTAAACTACAATCATTATCCATTTCTTTAATTCGGAATGTAACTAATTGGTCTAAACGGACACAAAAGATTTTAATACACTCACGTTTACCTAACTATTATCCTATTCTGATAACTCTTCTTTAATTTAACTCTTCCTATGTCATATTAAAACTCCTTCAAAAATTACCTTTCTTAAAACTTTCAAATTAATTTATCATTATCAAATATGTAATGGCAAACATTATCATCTTTTCTCAGTCGGTTAAAATAAACATTCCATCGCTGAGTAAGTTGTGCTAAATCAAATTACATTCATTTGCAAGTAAGTCTTAGATTTCATTGTTCACAACAAGATACCTGGTAACAGAAATTGCTGATGTATCTGTCGCAGTCATCTGGTTAAATCAGCGATTTGATTGGATCACTAGCGCGTTCATTGAATGACGACGTTTAATTGAATGACTGAAGGACAACTCGTGAAGTTGTTGAATATAACGTTCAACATCTTGACTGAACGTCATTTAGCGTAGTCGTTGAATGGGATCTAGTTGACTTTGTAATGTTTGATTAGGGTGACCATAAGTTCGCAACTTAAAAGATAACTAACTCTAGATTAAAAATTGAGGACATAACATAACACACCTTAATAACCAGCCAGTTTTGCCAGATTTTTTTCTTTTAAAGTAGCCGGTGACGGTTTTTTACGAATAAGTCACTTTAAATCTTAATTTCACTCAAAAAAATATCAACACAGTGCTATTCGATTAGATCTGTACCAGCTGTTTGACGCCATCTTTGTTTTGATGAGCACTAACGCCGCAGTGGAAAAATAATGAACTAAATTACAATCACCTGACTGATTTTACGTCCGCTATGTTCAAAGGGCTATGTTTCAATCCGCTAACTTGTTGAACGTTGAGTGAGGAATGTTCATTCAACGTTCGACCTAGTCATTCAATTGAACGTCGTCATTTAATAAACGCGCTAGTGATCCAATCAAATCGCTGATTCAACCAGATGACTGCGACAGATCTATTTGACACATGAGATGTCGCCGTTGTAACCGTATACACATTCAGATAAAAAATATATAGAATTCATTGGACAATATTATATTTTAGTCATAATCCGAAATTATTTATGCAAAAATTATATCCTAAACTTGTCACAAAAAAATACTAACCTGATACTAACCTTGGCAGGTTCTCGTTGTTACCATAATTCCACAATTTCTAGTGTTTGAATTTTGACTTTGACCCGTCACCTTCATTATCTAAACATTACATTGATTAATATGAAAACAATTTAAAAAAAAATTACTAAATATGGTTAGTACACTTAATAAAAAAACATAGTATATAAAAAAAAGGATAAATAAAAAAATGAGTGTCCATTGTGTCTTCACATCACTAAGTAGTTGATCTCATGTTGATGACGTGGCACTTAACTCCCGGCGCCTATCCCTTCATCTGACGCCATGGTGCGCCCGGCTGCCAGCGTCCACATCCCTCTGGACGCGATCGTCTCCCGGCAGCCAGCAAAAAAAAATCATCGTTCGGGCGCCATCATCGCCCAGCGCCCCGCAATCACGATAATCTTCATACATGTTTTCTTATCCCATAAAAGTCTCAAAAAAAATTGTCCACAAAAATTTCACTTTCTATAACGTATAAACTGTTCCTGATCCGCGCAGCGCTGCCCAAAGGCAGCACTGGCAGGGTCGCCATGTAAGGATGGAACCTGGGCGTATGGAAGGAAACAACTTCACCTTTCAATAAGTGGACTATATTCTGTCCCATATTAATCTTAATATGCTAACTTATATACTAATATGCTCTACTTGTATGGGTGAGGTCTCCTACGTTGGAGGCAGGGAAAACATGAGCTGGAAGAGCATTCCATGCCTTAATGGCACGGGGCAGAAATGAGGAGCTAAACCTCTTAGTCCGAGCCACCAGCGCCTGCTGCGCTAATATTTGAAATCCGCGCATACGGATATGGGAAAGAAAATGGATTGCTAGAAGAGATGAACATGGTGTCAGTAGTAACCTTTTGACGGGCCGCTTCGCACTGAACTTGCCGAAAATAGGATCGCGATCTTTAAAGTCAACTTATCAACTTTCGACTTAACTCGCTTTGGTCGTTCAAATGACAATAAAAAAATAAAAAATGGCGTCCGACCGATTTCAGCCATGGCGGCCGATCTCAATTGAGATCAGCCAAGTGCGCAGGACATATTATAGTGCACAAATGTGAGCGCAAACACAATTTATTCTCTTAATTACTCTCATAGTTCGGTGAGACGGCAATCCGAAATGACCGATGAGAGATCGGGCGCAGGACCACCGGCTTAAAGTGCTTTTCGAGGCATGGGCGTGAATCTACCTATTTGCTTTGCATTTTAGTAAAAAGGCACTGAAGGCCAAAAACGACCTGATAGGTACATAAAATATGTGCATAAATTGTTGATTTCAGCTATTTCATGCATAAATAAATAGGTATGCAATGTACCGTTTTGAGTGTACGTCACTAATGTAAATTTTACTGATAATTAATTACTCTACAAGGAGTCTGTATCATCATCATCGGCATCAGCCCATATGCCCCACTGCTGGAGCACGGGCCTACCCTAAACTAGGGCGAAGGCCTTTTTTTTTTTTTTTTTTTAACTCGGAGAATGCTTGATGCACCGTCACCTTGGGCAGGGGTTTACCCAAGGTGGTGTGTGGGACTCCCGGCTGCCGGTGCTGATATGGAAAACTGGCAGCTGCTACTGGGCTAAGGTGGAATGCCCAGGGGTGTACCCACTAAACTCCGCGGTATACCTCATCGCTTAAGCGGCGTCATGGTTCTAGCATAGAGGGCGAAGGCCTTAATCAACCACGCTGGCCAAGTGCGGGTTGGTCAATTTGAATTTGTTTATAGATGCGCAGATTTCCTCACGATGTTTTTCCTTCACCGTTTCAAATTTGAAAACACAGTGGTATGTGGCGGGGTTTGAACTGGCGACCCCACGCTTGCCAAGTAACGACTTTATCCACTCGGCCACTACGCTTTTTAATGGCATATATCTGTATCATATATCTGTATCTTATACATAAGCCATATAGATAGATCTATCCGTTACTCCGAATTTTTGTTTTTTTTTAAATAGGCTAACAAGACACTCCCCTTCCACTCCTCGGTAAGCGGAAGTGAGATCCAATGAGGTCGACAGGTACAATAGACCATATTGAGCCTGTCGCACTCACCCTGGAGGCCTGCTTAAACGCCGTTCACGCCCCGCCTGAAGAGCCCGGGATCATAGGAGTGAGGGAAAACATGAGCTGGAAGGGCATTCCATGCCTTAAAGACACGTGGTAGACAAGAGGAACTAAACCTCTTAGTCCGAGCCACCAGCGTCTGCATTGTATGTGGATGGCAGCGCTGCCCAGAACGCACATCACAAAAGTAAAGTTAGGCTTCTCTAAAACACGATTATCACAAGTGACATTCAAAATTCAAATGTTACGTATATCTATAAAGTTTGTAGTTGTAACAAAACAAATATTTCAATTAAGATATGCAAATATTTGAGCGTCAATCATGTTTTACTTTTAAAGGATACAATACTCTCCCTAATTAGTAATGTAATGAGGAAACAGAGATGACGTCAAAGCTTTCATTATTTTATTAAAAAATGTATTTTTTTAACATACCACATAAGTAGTACCTATTATCTATACTAATATTATAAAGCTGAACAGTTTGTTTGTTTGTTTGAACGCTCCGTTTGTTTGTTTGTTTGTTTAATCTCAGGAACCGCTGGTCCGATTTAGAAAATTATTTCAGTGTTGGAAAGTCCATTTATCGAGGGAGGTTATAGGCTATATTACATTTTCAAAAAAAGTAGGGATCCGTACGGAAAACCCAAATATGTCACCCAAGATGTAAAAAAAATCCTTATATCGCATGCGCTGCGAAAAGTATTCATTTTAGAAATATACAATGTACTACAATTTTGTAGAACACATTAATATCTACAAAAAATGTCGCGACAGCACTATTATAGTTATGTCACAATAAGTGTTTTAATTTTCAATATTTTTAATTAATATTAGCCGCTAGGAAAAGCCCTATATATGTATTTTCGAATAAAACATTATCAAAATAAATTACATTGTTATTAAAAGAATTTCGATATCTCCATAAATCTTTTTAAATTATTCAATTCGGACATTCCATTCGAAAGATATCAGAGTTTAAAAATGTAAGTACCGAAGTAAACCAGCCCGTTCGGTAAGTACGGGGACTTCGGTAAGTCAGAACCTACTAAAATAACGTCTTTAAACGAAAGTAGGTATATAGCTATCGTTTAAGATTGATTCACTTTTATGATAGTAAAAAAAATGGGGTATTAACTTTTTATTATAATAATAGTATATTTAAGATGTTGACAATTTTGTTCAAATATTTTATGAATATTAATTGTGATTTCAATGTCAAAATCTAAGAAAATAGGTATGATTTTTTTTAATAACTGCGTAACAGTAAACATAACATGGTCCATACCTATTCTGATTAGTAGGTTTTTGAAACCCAAACTATGAGAACACATTTCTTCTAACACACAAAACACTTAACTAAATAGTTCCATTCATACTATACCTAATACCTAAAAACATAACACTTCATGGTGTTACAATAACAATCTTAATTTAAAAAGGAGAAACTGACTGACTGACTGACATGTAAACGCTCAGCCTAAACGGCTAAACGTAGTCACTTACAATTTCGAAGAGACGTAGCTTAGGTACGGTAGAGGTGCACTAAGAAAGGAATACAACAGGATATTGCAAAATTTCCACGCAAACGGTAGTTAGCGGGGAAAAACTTTTGTATGTAAAATCCTGTAGTGCACGCGAACGAAGTCGCGGGCACAGCTAGTTTGATATATGTGCACAGAGGAATTGATAGATGATTAAAAACTTTGATATCATCTGTTTTTTTTTCGGTTGCGAAGTAAAGTTAAAAACCATATTACTAAGAAATAAGCGTCGATGGCCGAGTGGTTAAGGTCGTCGCTTGCCATGTGAGAGGTCGCCAGTTAAAACCCCTCTACGTACCAATGTGTTTTCTAAAAATTGCAATAATAAAGGATGTTTTTTTAGAGGTTTAAAACTTTAAATTGCAATCAAACCACGATAAATTATTCGATTGACATGAATTTCATTTATCCGAAAGATAATCTTGTGGACTTACATTTAAAATGTAATTTCTGGCATATGACCGCCACGGCAATTTTCCGTCCGTCAACTGGTCGTCCAATTTTCGATGACTTTTTCCAACATTTGTGGCCGTATATCGGCAATCATCATCATCATCATCATCATCATCATCATCATCTCAGCGTTTTCCCGGTTGCATCCTTGCGGAGCCCGGGGTCCGCTTTCCTACTCCTAACTCTCCACCTCGCACGATCTTCAGCATCCTTCGCGGAGAGTTTGTTGGCACGCATGTCATCCACTACGACGTCAAGCCAGGCCTTCTTGGGCCTTCCCCTTCTGCCGGGACCCGGCGGTAGCGACATTGCGAGACACTTGTTCCCTACGTAGTTTGCCGGTTTCCGTAAAACATGTCCGTACCAACGTAGGCGGCACTCTTGCAATTTATCAGCGATGTCTCGGACATGAAGGCTGCCGCGAATACGGGAGTTCTTTACGCGATCTGCTCGCGTAACTCCCGACATCCAGCGCAGCATCTTCATCTCCGTGACCCGCAGTTCTTGCTTGTGCCGCTCAAGTACTGGCCATGCTTCACTGCCATATAAGAGAACAGGCCTAATGATGGATTTATAGACCTGTCCCTTCAGCTTAACCGGCATTTTAGGGTCGCAAATGACGCCGCTCACCTCCCGCCATTTATCCCACGCAGCAGCAATGCGTGCCTTGACGTCGGAGTCGATGTCGCCGTTCGCGTGGAGTACAGATCCCAGATACTTGAACCGGTCCGTGCGCTCGACCGTGTCTTCGCCTATGCGGACGGACATGGGATCTGTAGTGTTGCAGGCCAAGTACTCTGTCTTCGCCACGTTGAGTTTCAGACCCCATTCTCAAGCGATTCCTTCCATGTGTTAACACGTCTCACCAGCCGTCCCCTGTCCGAGTCCACCAGCGCGATATCATCAGCATACATAAGTAGCCATGGTGGCTGCTCATGTTGGTCTCTGATACTGTCTGACAATACGTCTAATATCAGGCTGAAGAGAAACGGACTCAGGACGGAGCCTTGAGGTACTCCGACGGTTATACGGAAGGGCAAAGTGTCGCCAACAGCGGTCCTAACTACAGAATCGGAATCACCAGTACATGTCTCTAATGATATCATCATCATCAGCCCATTTCTGTCCACTTCTGGACATAGACCTCTCCAAATGTACGCCACTTCTCTCTCCCCTCGGCCACTCGCATCCAGCTCCTACCAGCCGTCCTGCGCAGATCGTCACACCACCTGGCCTGCGGGTGTCCTACACTACGTTTGCCGAGACGTGGTATCCATTCCAGATCTCGCCTACCCCAGCGGTTGTCGGTTCTATGGCTGATGTGGCCAGCCCACTGCCACTTCAGCTTACTAATGCGATGAACTATGTCGGTGACTTTGGTTCTATGACGGATCACCTCACTTCTGATTCGATCCCGCAGAGAAACACCGAGCAGAGCTCTTTCCATAGCCCGCTGAGCGAATTTTAACTTGTGG
Source organism: Maruca vitrata (assembly GCA_039566165.1). Taxonomy (NCBI): domain Eukaryota; kingdom Metazoa; phylum Arthropoda; class Insecta; order Lepidoptera; family Crambidae; genus Maruca; species Maruca vitrata. The sequence continues at coordinate 5,782,897 of CM076939.1, forward strand.
ATCAGCCGTGCCGTCAGTGTCCACGTTTCAGCTCCATACGTTTCGTCTTTAGGCTTTGTGGGATTGACGATGAGAAGACTTGGCGTAGTGTCCAAATGCTGCCCAACCCAGCTGAATTCTTCTATTCACCTCGTCCTCAAAGTTGTTTCGACCCAACTGCATAGTATGCCCGAAGTACACATATTTTTGAGCAACTTCGAGGACGGTGCCGTGAATCGCAATCGGTTCCGGTAGTACATGTTCATTGAACATAGGTTTTGTCCAAGTTCATTCGTAGGCCGATGCGCGCAGAAGAGTCAGCCAGGTCATTCAGCATCTGTTGTAGGTCCTGCAGCGTCTCTGCCAGAATGACGATGTCATCTGCAAATCGCAGATGAATGAAATGAAGATGTATTCACAATTTACGTTGCAACGTCCTTTCCAGTTCGGCGTCTTGAAAAAATCCTCCATTGAATTTGTAAACAACTTAGGGGAGATGACGTCCCCTTGTCTCACTCCTCTATGCAATGGTATGGGTTTTGTTTACTGATTCTGTACTTGGACCGACATGGTTGCGGCTTGACATCTCATCACCTCCAGGAGTTGCTGATTATACTCCTCAGTCTTCTGTATAATCTGCCGCACTGTGTGGATGTGGTCTATGGTGCCGTATCCGCTCCGAAATTCAGCCTGTTCCGGTGGTTGGAATTCGTCGAGTCTTCGTGCAAGACGGTTCGTGATTACTCTTGAAAATAGCTTATACACGTGGCTTAAAAGTGAAATAGCTCGATAGTTCTTCAAAAGGGTTTTGTCACCCTTTTTAAAGAACAGGATGACCACACTCTTACTCCACGCCTCCGGAGTTCTCCCTTCAAACAGGACAGCGATCCCGTCAGGTGCTCTTCAGAGTTTTTCCCATTATAAACGTAGAGACAACATTTTTTGACTTCGACTTAGGTCTGGTCCCAAATAATATTTTCTTCAGAAAAATACCACAATGCTTGCTTGAAGATAACGAAAGAAAAAAAGTTATTATGAATTTAGGTATTAAACTTTTTTAGCTTAATCTACATACATTAAAATTAATTATCCTTCTAATAATAATAAAGTTAATTGAATACGCTTCATTATTCAATAGTAGGGAAGCTATTATAATTAACTATTAATTAGAATTTACGTATATAAAGAGGTGGAGTCCGTTAATCCAATACAGTTCTTCAAACTTCTTGAAACAACTTCCAACATGAAAACCGTCCTTGCTCTTCTTTTCGTGGTAAGTTTTATCCTTACTAATAATATAAATACCAAAGTCATTCTGTCTGTCTGTCGCAATTTCACGGCAGAACTACTGAACTGATGCAATGTGCCCGTATTCATGGTCAATCTAGGTCCTGATTGCCAATAAATTTTGGTGTTCGTCAAGGGTACATATTAGGTCCTATACTATTCATCAAGTACATATGTCCATCCCTCTTCATATTGGTGAAGTAATGTCAATTTATAAGATAATAGTTATTCTTGGCAGGAATCGTATCACACAACTGTTCCAGGCTTGCAAAAGATATATATGTTACGGCTAAAACCCGACCGGCTGCACTTAGTTTTAGCCGGTTAGAACTAGGTGTAGCCACTTACTCTTGGATAAACCTAGTGGTAGCCAATTGTTTTCGGGTAAAACTAGGTCTATCCTTCATCATGCCGGCTACATTTAGGTCCAGCCATTTCCTGTTGGATAAAACTAGGTCTATCTGATATCATTCCGGCTAGAACTAGGTTCAATCATCAATCATCAGATCATTGTATGTGGTGTTTTGTAATTTTTATATTCTTTTATCATAGATCGGCGCGGTGACCTGTGTGTCAGTCCCCCGTTATTACCAACACACTCATAATGGAGGTAAGCACTAAATCTAGACTTGATATCATCATCATCAGCCCATACACGTGCACCCAAGGCCTACCATAAACTAGGGCGATCAGACGTTAATCAACCATGCTGGCCAAGTGCGGGTTGGTCGACGCAACACAACGTTACAATTTCTTCGCAGTTATGAACTTGTGCAGGTTTCTTCAGGATGTTTTCCTTCACCGCAAGAACACCGAATACATATAAATTTGATTTATGAAAACACATCGGTACGTGGCTGTTTTTGGCTGCCTCTCCCATGAAAAGCAGCGCCCTTAACCTCTCGGCCATCGACTCAACATTAACAATACGATAGAAGACTTGGGTTCGAACCCCATTGGAATTTAGAGAAAAGTTCTCAGCTCAAAGTCCGGAAATGGTCGAAATTCAGCCTGCATGACTCGGAAAATACGTTAAGCCCATGGTCCTGTGCTTGATCTCCGACCGAAAAATTCGAATAATGTGTTGGGTAAAGATGGTGAGTGTTTTTCTGCTAATAGTTTAGATTCTCGTCTCGTACCTCAGAAAGCACGTTAAGCCGGTGGTCCTGCGCCTAATCTCTTAACGGTTTTGTCGGATTGCCGTTTCGTCGAACTACGAGAGTGCACTTGTGCTTGCGCACACACAATTGTAGTTGGCTGATCTTCATCAATGTCTGTGTCCGTTTACTTATTTAGAGGTTATGTATTATCATCATCATCATCATCAGCTCCATATACGTCCCCACTGCTGGGGCACGGGCCTACCCTAAACCTAGGGCGATAAGGCCTATTCGACCACGCACGCCAAGGTTATGTATTAATAAAAATTATTTTTCCAGGTCTTATTGACAATGTCAGAGACACGGTTGGGACAGGTTTGAGGACTGTGGGTAAGTAAAACAATCAAAATGAAAAACCTATATATTATATAAAAGGAGAAACTGACTGACTGACATATCGACGCACAGCCTAAACAGCTAAATGTAGGCACTTGAAATTTGGAAGGGACGTAGCTTAGGTACCGTAGAGGTGCACTAATAAAGGAATTCTCGAAATTCTCACGGGAACGGGAATAATCGGGAAAATCCTTTTGTATGCCAAATCTAAACCGCTTGAGCTAGACGCTTTTAGTTCTTAGCGTAACCACCAGGGGCGCTGTAGAAGTTTGACATAGACATATTTACGTAGGCGATATCGAGTCCGTAACTTTAAACTCATGGTAGCGCTACAGGATATTGTAAAATTCCCACGGGAATAAGAGTGAACGGGGAAAAACTTTTGTTTGAATAAATCTTAGCCGCGTAAGATAGATGATTGAAATTTGGCATGACCTATTAGTTGGCGTTGTCCCAATTATTAATTAATTAATGATTTCATGTTTTCTTTATTTTTATTTAGGCAATACCTTGGGAGATGCCTTTGATACTGTTGGAAGTAAGTTTTAGTCAATTTAAATTAACTTTTTGAACCAATTTGTTATTTTTTAATTCTTATGTATTTATCACATCAGTCAGAATAAGATTTTTCGCTTTTACTGTTCGTTTAATTATGTTTGAATTATTTTAGAGGCAACCGGATTGGACCCTGTCGGAAAGCTCGGCAAAGACATTCTTAATGGTGCCGGTAAGTTAAAAAAAAAACTTTATATCCCCCTGCCCACAGCAATTACCAACTAATGTTTTGTGTTTAAATACACCGTGAAATTATAGTGGTTTTGTGTCCAAAGCAGAATAAACCTTTAGTTTTCTTAGCGAAACTTCCTAATTATTCTAAGAAACTAATAAAAAACGAAAAAACAATTTATCTAAAAAATTATCATCTTACTCAAAAGCGTGAGAAACGATAGTTCTTTTACAAGATGTGACGTAATCAGGTACTGCTTGATATCAATGATTAAAGATAAAAAAGCTCTACACCCTGTGTAATAGCGTCGTTTTTATAATTTTCAGTCACAATTTTTTTTTATCTAAAATAGAATAGAAAAACATCATTCTCTTAATTATTAGATAAGCCATGCTGTGATGTTTTCTTTTGCTAACTTTTCTTTTATTTTTTAACAACTTTTATGTAAAATTTATGAAGCAATAAACGTATTGTTAATTTAATTTTATTTTATTTTTCAGGTGAGGCTACTGGTCAGATCGTTGACGGCGCTGGAGGTATGTAAAATAAATATATATATTGCAAAAAGACATTTTGACTAGCCCGATGGCGCTTTGGATTTGGTCACCAAAAGTCGTGGGTTCGATTCCCATTCGGGACATACTCGTGTGATGAACATACGTGTCTGGATGGGTTATGTATATTTTTGTCGTAACTGCCTCGTTGGTCTATTGGTAGCAAGTGCTGCGTTAGGACCGAGAGGTCCCCGGTTCGGGTCCGGGGTCGGGCAAAATTTGTGTGAGTTTTTCTGTAATGAAATTATTCAGCCCGGAGTTAGGAAGTTGGCGGTTGAACGCCCGTGCCTCGGAAAGCACGTTAAGCCGGTGGTCCTGCGCCCGATCTCTCATCGGTCATGTCGGATTGCCGTCTCACCGAATTATGAGAGTAAGGGAATAGAGAGTGCACTTGTGTTTGCGCGTACACTTGTGCACTATAATATGTCCTGCGCACTTGGCTGATCTCAATTGAGATCGGCCGCCATGGCTGAAATCGGTCGGACGCCTTATTTATATATTTATTATGTATACTGTTGTATCTGATGTCCGTGACACAAGTGTTTAACAGAACTTAACAGATCAATGTATGTGATGTTGTGTAATATTAATGGAAGTAGATCGGTGGAACAGTGGTTAGTGGCCCACGCTCACGTCCTACTGTTCCAAGAGCGGTGAATTCGATTCCCAATCAGGACAAATATTTGTGTGATCATCTAACATCGGTGATTGTTCCGTGTGTGGGTGTGTTAATAAATATATTCAAGTATATTTGTATATCTATGTTGATTCTCATATCCGTAACATGTGCTGAAGCAACTACTACGGGACCAGATCAATGTATGTGATGCTGTGTAATATTGATTTATTACTAGTTGTCCCGGCGAATTTCATACCGCCAATACTGATTCTTTTACTATATTTTCTCATTGAAACCTTCCCTGGACTACGACGAACATTTTAAAATTAGCTAAATCGGTTCAGGCGTTCTCGAGTTTTAGTCAGACTAACGAACGGCAATTCATTTTTATATATAACACACACACACACACACACAAAATCACGCCTTTTTCCCAGAGGGGTAGGCAGAGATCACTTCCAGCGATCCACTTTTCACCTCTGTGGGAAATGTGACGTGACGGGTTGTGGATCACGTCGCCGCCATTCTGCCTTGTGCATTGTTTTAACAAGGTCATTGCGTTCCCACGAGTAGCAAGGATATATGACGGGGGAAGGAAAAGGGGGAAGGATACTATCGCCTCGGATGATTTGGACTCAGTCGATAGTAGCTCGAGGAGCCGGGGTCGCTTACCCGTATACCGTTCACCAACCACCGGACAGATAGTTGTGACTGGTATCCCCTGACTGATTATATATAAGATTTATTTATTCATTTCAGATTTAGCTAACGGTCTCCTAGGGGGAGCAAGGAGGACTATTTTCGGTCACTAATTTAAATGTGTACGTATTTAAACTTAATTTGTTTGCTATTAGTTCAAAGGGTGAGAGCCATCCGCTCCCCCGCTAGTCCGGTGATGATGACGAGACTACTCTAAGCCATTTAAGGGATAAAAATGCTATTTGATAGTGTTGATGGCGTAGTGGCTATCGGTTTCTATGTAGGAGGTAACCAGAAGCCCCGAATCTAGGAAAGGGGGTGGGGGAGGGGGCAGAGTAGGACACTTATCATTAACAGACCTTCAGTGTGACGTATGATTTTAAGCTTACGCGTTCCATTACACTAAATATTAGTCTTTATGGGTCTACACGCGATATTAGGAGTAGCAAATACATAGCTACTTACTCGTGGATTTAGAAATTCACAACCGCTGTGGCAGACGAAGACGGGCGGCGCCAGTTTGCTCGCGACCATTATTAGTGTAATTCAGTCGAAACGTCGAGCAGTAAGTAGCTATGTATTTGCTACTCCTAATATCGCATGTAGACCCATAAAGGCTGATATTTACCTTCTGGGTGAGTGCGACAGACTCAATATGGTCCATTGTGCCTGTCGACCTCGTATGTGGATCTTACTACTGGTGGAGTCATGAGGTGGAGTGATGTCATCTTGTTAGCCTTTTATAAAAATAAAACAACTTGCCCCGGCAGTTTCATGGGGGCGTCAAATCATTGAGACAACAATTAGAAATATGTAAAAAATATGAAACCTTTTCCTACAACGCAAAGTCGATGGCCGAGTGGTTAAGGTCGTTGCTTGCCATGCGAGAGGTCGCCAGTTCAAACCCCGCTACGTACCAATGTGTTTTTCAAATTTGAAATTCATATGAACGATCATTCGACGCTTTAACGGTGAAGGAAAACATCGTGAGGAAACCTGCAGTTCAATTTGAAAAACACAATGGAAGCGCGGTTTGAACTGGCGACCTCTCGCATAGCAAGCAACGACCTTAACCAATCGGCCATCAACGCCTTTTTTAAATATATAAAGTAATGAATATTATGTTTTCTTACAGTGCTTGAAACTGCAGCGACATCTACGTCAAATCCCGCATACATTGCGAGAATAAAAAACTAATTTGACAATGTATTGAATACTGTAAAATACACTAGCTACCCATCGCAGCTAAACACAATTGGTTATTTTTATTTTTTTCCTAACCTTTTATTCCTCGTTTGAGTTTTTACAACTATTTGAAACTAGCTGTGCCCGCAACTTCGTCTGGGTGGATTTTTCGCCGGAATTTTATTTAAAGAGGTATTTTTTAAGTAATAATAGGTAAAAAATGAAACTATATAAATTATGAAAATTATTAGATTAGAAAATAAAATTAACTTAGTACCTAATTACGTAAGATTTTAGACTTTCGCGTTCCATTACACTAAATATTTGTCTTTATGGGTCTACACGCGTTAATAGGAGTAGCAAATTACATAGCTACTTACTGCCCGACGTTTCGACTGGGTTACACCAATCGTGGTCGCGAGCGAACTGGCGCTGCCCGTCTTCGTCTGCCATTGCGGTTGTGAATATCTTGATCCACCCCGAACCAGCACTAATGTCATTAGTACAGCTACCCACATTAGTCCGACACACAACACTCACTGCATCCGGGTTGATTTTAGACGTAACATTCCGCGGTATGCACTTATTAATCACTGGATTCCATGCCGACGATAATTTAAATCCATCTTCCCTTAGTACCTAATTCATTAGATCTAGCTGTGTCCGCGACTTAGTTCGCGTGGGCTACAGGATTTTACATTCAAAAGTATTTTCCCGTTAATTTCCGTTCCCGTGGGAATTTCGGGAAATCCTTTCTTAACGTATGCCTACGTCATAACATCTACCTGCATGCTAAATTTCATCTCGATCCGTCGAGTAGTTTGGGCTGTGACGACTTCTTCCGCGTAGAGATGTTTAACGTGTAAAACATTACTTCTTTATAGCGCAGTCGGTTAAAAACTATATATACTCTGGACTATATCTGTACCAAATTTCGTTCAAATCGGTTCAGTACTCTATGCGTGAAAGCGTAAGAGACAGACAGACAGACAAAGTTACTTTCGCATTTATAATATTACTAATAAGGAAGTAAGGATTATCCAGGAAGGATTATCCAGGAAAAGAACCTGGAATTTGATACTGATTAATATTTAGGTAGTTAATAAACAAACAATTCACCTAAGGGCAATAAAAATAATATAGGACTGAAATAAAAATATCAAACACACCTTAACAATCTGAAAAAAACCAATCAGACAAAAAATAATTTATATTTTTTTCTAGCCTGTTCAGTCCTACTGCTGCGCAAAGGCCTTCAATTGTAACCTTATCAAAATTCCATTCTCCCAGAGAAAAATATTCTCCTCAAGCTCCCATGTCATGGTAATAAAAATCTTCAACCATCTTCCAGCTCATATGAGAACTATAGAAAAACATTCAATTTTTGTAGAACGATTGAAGATCCACTTAGTAGATAAAGTCTATTACACGATTGAAGAATACTTCAACGATACATTTCAATAAATATTTTAAAAAATAATTTGTTTTGCAAGATAATTATGTACTTTAAACTTGTGATTAAATGAATATTTAAATATTATATAGCTAAATATGTAATTACTAGCGCTCTGTAAGTGTTGCTGTGCCCCTACGGGGCGTCACATAACGGACTGTACCTTATCTGTAACACCTATGTAATAACGTGTGACACGCAATAAATATTTTGAATTTGAATATTAAGTTTATATTTTTCATGACAAAGCGGTGAACTAAAATAATATTCTCTCGCCCAATAATTTTATTTTTTGGTCTAAGCAATGCTCTAGCCTGATGAGGAGAGAGGTAGTTAGGACTCTCAAAATTATGTTATACGTTTTAGTACTCTAAAAATTTTTAACATCTCGAAAAAAACTTTACTATATGTGTATAAAACAGGTTTCAATAGTTGCATACTGTAAAATAAGGTGTCCGGCCAATTTCAGCCATGGCGGCCGATCACAATTTAGATCAGCCAAATGCGCAGGACATATTATAGTGCACAAGTGTGCGCGTACACACAAGTCACTCTCATAATTCAGTGAGACGGCAATCCGATATGAGAGATCGGGCGCAGGACCACCGGCTTAACGTGCTTTTCGAGCCACGGGCGTTCAACCACCAACATCCTAACTTCGGGCTGAGTAATTTCGTTACAGAAAAACTCACACAAATTTTACTCGACCACGGACGAACCGGGGACCTATCGGTCCTAACGCAGCACTTGCTACCAATAGACCTTAGAGGCAGTTTTTGTTGCATACTGTATGTAGTATGTAATTAGTACACAAAATTGATGTTTGATATCAGGATGACTTCAAAATTACCGATCTACTGTCTTAAAGTATGTATAAAGGCTGTGTGTCGCTATGTGACGGATTAATCCGTATTTGCTTTGCTATTTTATTAGTAGCCACTTTTGCGAAAACCTTCCTCTTGAATCCTCCCTCTATATATAAAAAAGATATAAAGATTTAAGCAAACATATTGACAGACAAACGGGGGAAGCGACTTTGCTTCATACTACACTGGGCATTTAAAAAACCGGCCCAACAACCATTTTTCATACAAACTGTCCAGTTCTGAGGCCTATAAATGTAAAAGTTTTAGTACTGTAGCAATAATTTAAATGTAAATAGATATGAGAAATGATCATTTTTTTTTAAATATGTTAACTACCTCCAGACTCCAACTGGCCTTTGTGGCTCCTTCAAAGGTCTTACAAACAACCAATTAATTAAGGTCTCACCCACAGTGCTGTATTTAATTCTCTTCATCAGCAAGACGTCGAACCTACATACATAAAACTTAGCTTAGCTTGAACGCTTTCAGTTGCAAGCACATAACTGCCCCAGCGACACACTTAACTGTGACTGCCCCCAATTACAAAATACCAATACAATTAAATACCTTGCCATCCAGGTAGATACTTGCTTGAATTGGCGTAGTCAGGCTGGACCCGTAGCATCCAGGTTGCGGAAGATGATTTTCATTTTTAAAACGCTGCGTAATGTCGCTGATAGAGATACCCTGTCGACAGTGTACTCTGCTCTCTGTGAATCTATACTGTCCTACTGCATTCCGGTGTGGGGTTGTGCCTTAGAGACAACCTTCAATAAAATTGAGCGCGCACAAAGGGCTGTACTTAAAGTTATGTTAAGAAGGCCAAGGAGATACCCGACTTCACAACTCTATAAAGAGTGTAACCTACACTCGGTTAGACAGCTGCATATACTCCGAACTATTCTATGGTTGCACCCGACTATACCAGTAAATAACTCAACTGAGCCTAGACGTCGTCCGAAGGCACCCTGTGTTGTTCCTACTACCAATACGGTTTTCGCCGGGAGACAGTTGCCAAATTTAAGTAGGAGGTTGTATAATAGACTAGAAAAAATATTAAAAATACATTTAAGCAGGTTCGAACTTAAAAAGAAATTAAAGTTATACTTACAGGATTAGAGTTACCTCCAAACTGAGGATTAATTATCTTGAATTAAGTCTGGAAACAAGAAGCACTTACACACACACACACACACACTTACACACACACTCACACATACACATACACACACACACATACACATACACAATTTTTTACTACTTTGCATGTATCCCTTGTGTTTTTCATTTTTATTTCTAATTTTATGGATTTTTACACAACATTTTATGATATAGGGCCACTATACTTGGTGTTTAACGTAAAATACCCACCCCATAAGAGCCGAACCACTGACTCTTCAAAGCTCAGGTTTTCCTATTTTTAAGGTCAGGGGATCCACCATATTGTAAACTATCACGAATTTACTGTTTGTATGTATCATGTATTGTTAATAAACCATTATTATTATTATTACTACTTTAGCCTTAAACTGCTGAAATGTGTCATTGAAGATGACAACATTGTCATCGAGTCTATTGTACGCGTCAGTCAGTCGCTATGCTGCAGCGTGTGTCTGGACGTTAGTGCGGGCAAGTGGTTTCTTAAAAAGTGGGACCGGGTATCGTGGTAGCTTGCGAGGAACCCTTATATTTAACTCACTTAGAAACTGTGGACAGTCTTTCACATTTCTCACAGTCTTAAAAATAAACATTACCCGTAGAGTCTTACCCGTGACCACGAGTGCTGTAAAGAGCTCGAAACGTCGGATCTCTAAATATTGTTTAGAAATACCAATACACGCGAGTTTAATCCGTAAAATTAGTTTTATTTCAATAAACATTACGTCTAGAAGCTTTCGTCTGGTAAGGAGACTGTCCATATTGAAATGGTGGAGTCGATCACAGTAGCTCACAGCTTTTTTACCTAGACCATGATGAAATGAAAGATGTCTAGTGAAGCGTCTTTGTATGCGTTCAATGCGAAGCTGATGCACTTGGTACTGAGGAGACCACACCACGGAGCAGTACTCCAGAATGCTCCTGACATAACAATTATAAATTAAAATCTTGGTGGATGGCTTTTTGAGCCATAGCGGCTGATCTCAATTGAGATCAGAAAAGTGCGCAGGATGTATTACAGTGCCCAAGTATGCGAGCAAACGCAAATGCACTCTCAGTACTCTCATAATTCGGTGAGACGACAATCCGACATGACTGATGAGAGATCGGGCGCAGGACCACCGGCTCAACGTGCTTTTCGAGGCACGGGCGTGCATCCGCCAACTTCCTGTCTCTGGACTAAGTAATTTTCTTACAGAAAAACTCACACAAATTTTGCCCAACCCCGGACTCGAACCGGGGACCTCTCGGTCCTAAAGCAGCGCATGCTACCAACAGACCAACGAGGCAGTAATTATGTATTTAGGTACTAAAACTTTTTAGCTCTATCTTAAAATTAATTAAAAGCATGTTAATTATTTGTTTTTTGACCGAATGTAAATTGAATATGTTTTATCAATTTGTTATTAAAAAGTAGACAAAATAAAAGCAATTATAATTATCTATTAATTAGCATTTAAGTATATAAAGAGGTGGATTGTGAAAGCCGATTACAGTTCTTCAAACTTCTTGAAACTACTTCCAACATGAAGACCATCGTTGCTCTACTTTTCGTGGTAAGTTTTATCCTTACTAAAATATAAATTCGAAAGTGTTTTTTGTGCTCTACCAGCAAAATCAAATATGTATTTATGTATATGTTACCGGCCAAACCCGATTTCAGGACAAACTAGTTTAGCCTAGGCCAAACTAGTTTGTCCTAAGCTCGTTAGGATAAACCGGTATAGCCTAGTCCAAACTAGTTTGTCCTAAGCACGTTAGGATAAACCAGTTTAGACTAGGCCAAACTAGTTGATCTTGATATAGATACGCATTATCTAGGATAAACTGGTATGGCCTTTTCCAGACATTGTAATATGTCAAGAAAGTCAAAATAAATAGATTATCCAAATAAAATCCTCCGTAATTGAAAAAATTATAATTTTTATTCTACTATAATCTTATTTCTTACTTCTTATAATAAAAATAAATAAATAAATATTTCACAACATCACATACGTCGATCTGATCCCGTGGTAAGTAGCTTAAGCACTTGTGTTACGGAAATCAGAAACGACAGTGGATACACAAATATACTTAAATATATTTAATAACACACCCAGACACGGAACAAACACCGATGTTCGTCACACAAATATTTGTCCCGAGTGGGAATCGAACCCACGACTCTTGGAACCCTAGGTAGTGAACCTGGGTCACTAACCACTGTTCCACCGAGCCAGTCATAGTCATAATGATTTGTCGTTAAGTTTTCATTCGTACAATCATACTATATTTGCCAAGAAATAAATGTTTTTTTTTATATAAGTAATAATGTCTTAATTATTACAATTATTATGCCGTTAAAAATTATGGATAATAAATGGTAATACAAACAATCATACCTTAACAAATAATAATAAAAACAAATAATCATATGAGTATTATGTACCCCATAACTTCAAAAGTGAAAATGATCTGAACTGCGCCTATTATTTTTAAAGGGTGTGAACAAAACCTTAATCGAAAAACTTTAATCGTTTTCAAACATGTCTAATAGTAAGTCATGAAGTCGTGAAGTGTTTTCTAACACAATGACCTCATATTAAAACATTTCAGCTCTTGAAAATCTTACAACCCTTGCAAACAACCCCTTAATTAAAAAATACAAAGAAATTATAGTAGTAAGTAATATTTTATATTTTCTATAATAATTTTCAAGTTTTAACCCCCTTTCAACCTTTCACACCCTGAATTTTTTTAAAGCTTACTTGCAACGCGATATTGCAAAATTCGCACGGGAACGGGAGTTATTGGGCAAAAACTTTTGGATGTTAAATCTCATAGTCCACGCAAACGAAGTCGCGGGCACAATACAATAGTTTTGGGTCTCTTTATTATACTGTGTACTCTCACATTGCTCCAAATAATCACATGCCGAAATTTTCAGTTACGGAGTAGAGAAAAATTTAATAAATTTTTGACCATAACTCCTTAAATTTTCATGCTATTACAATTTTGTAAACAAAAGGCCATACCGGTTTATCCTATCTTTATAAGAAACAAGAAATAAGATAATAGTATAATAAAAATGATTATTTTTCCTATTGCGGAGGATATTATTTGGATAATCTATTTATTTTGACTTTCTTGACATATTACAATGTCTGGAAAAGGCCATACCAGTATATCCTAGATAATGCGTATCTATATCAAGATCAACTACTTTGGCCTAGTCTAAACTGGTTTATCCTGACGTGCTTAGGACAAACTAGTTTGGACTAGGCTATACCGGTTTATCCTAACGGGCTTAGGACAAACTAGTTTGGCCTAGGCTAAACTAGTTTGTCCTGAAATCGGGTTTGGCCGGTAACATATCCACTGTTAAATAAAAATTAAAATTAAAATAAATAAATATAATAAAACTGTTGATTCTGGTTTCCGTAACACAAGTGCTTAAACTACTTACCACGGTATCAGATCGATGTGTATGATGTGATACTTACGTATATTTAATAACACACTCATACAAGAACAAACGCCGATTTTCGTCATACAAATATTTGTCGGGTGGGACTCGAACCCACGACTCTTGGAACCGTAGTTAAACTGGGTCACTAAACACTGTTCCACCGAGCCAGTTGATATCCTTACTAATATTATAAACGTGAAAGTTTGTAAGTATGGATGTATGTATGTATGTATGTGTCCAAGCATCGGGCGCGCCGACCGGCGCATGAGATGGCAGACGCAGAGCCGAACGAAGCCGAACTCAAACGAATCGTCACATTCCAACCATCGGCGGCTTCCGTGACACTCGCGTCCCATCCACACAACTCTGTACTTCCCCAAAGATTAATATACTTATTCGCCTATATAAAAATACATTCCACTCAATTACTTCCCTCCTTTACAGGATGTATGTATGTTTGTTACTCTTTCACGCTCAAACGAATGAACCGATTTGTATGAAATTTGGTGTGATCGTAGCTGCCACTCTGGAATAACATGTAGGCTACTTTTTTTAAATTCAACCCCCATGTGGTTCATTGGGGGGGGGGGGGGGGGTTGTGAAAATTAGTATGGGAGAACTTTTTCGTGTATAGATTTTTATAAAACGTGGTATGGAGGTAGCTTGGCTATTTTAATACATCATTTCTACTAAAACCGATTAATACGCGGACAAAGTTGCGGGCGGCCGTTAGTATATATTTTTTTTTCACAGATCGGCGCAGTGACTTGTGTGCCTTCACCTCGCTATTATGGACACAGTCACAATGGAGGTAAGCACTAAATCTAGACTCAACATTGGCTATGCAAGATTTTTTTAAGCTTTCGCGTTCCATTACACTAAATGTTAGTCTTTATGAGTTAGCTCGCGACCATGATTGGTGTAACCCAGTCAAAACGTCGGGCAGTAAGTAGCTAAGTATTTGCTACTCCTAATATCGCGTGTAGACCCCTAAAGACTATATTTATGTAAGACTAGTCCCGGCGATTTCATACCGCCAATACTGATTATTTCTCTATATTTTCTCATTGAAACCTTCCTGGACTCCGACGAACATTTTAAAACCAAAATTACCTAAATCGGTTCGGGCCTTCTCGAGATTTAGTCAGACTAACGAACAGCAATTCATTTTTATTTATAAGAAGAAGAAGAAGATTTTACTCTTGCGCGTTCCGTTACACTAAATATTCGTCTTTATAGAACTAAACGCGATATTAGGAGTAGCAAATACATAGTACTACTTACTGCCCGATATTTCGACTGGGTTACACCAACAACATCGACTCATCATCATCATCAGCCCACACATACGTAGCCACTGAGGGGTTCGAGTAGGGTTGCCAGATGGTAACTTATCAAATCCGGGACAATTCTACTAAAACAATGTTGGCTCGTGGTTATAATAGAAAATATCTTAAATGTCTATACTAAGTACATAATTAACTATAGTTATAATTATAAGATAAAATACTGTGGTAGTTAATAAATAACTTTGGTAGACAATGAATACCTACGAAATGACAAATTGAATAGTAATAAACTAAAACTAAAGTTTCCGAAATCCGGGACAATAAGCGCTAATTACTGGACACGGGACAAGAGGCAAAATTCCGGGACAATCCCGGATTTCCCGGCGGTCTGGCAACCCTAGGTTCGAGCCTCCCTAAACTAAAGCGAACAGGCCAAGTGCGGGTTGGTTGACAAAACACAACTATAGTTCAAACACAACTCAAAATCTTTATATGTAGAAAGAAATGTTTCTATTGGTGGTAAATGCCAGCAAAAGATGGAAAAGTCCCGGGTTCAAATCCTTTAAGCGTATTACGCTCACAGGTACCTCTTAATTCCAATCAGTTTAAAAATCGGCATCGGTAGCTACATATAAAGGCAGGTTCTTTCTACATACATATAATAAGGCGGTCGACCGATTTCAGCCATGGCGGCCGATCTTAACTGAGATCAACCACTTGGTTGCACTTGCGCAGGACACGTTACAGTGCACAAGTGCCCTCTCTGTTTCCTTACTCTCATAGTTAGGTGTGACGGCAATCCGACATGTCCGTTGAGAGATCGGGCGCAGTACCAAAGGCTTAACGTGATTTCCGAGGCACGGGCGTTCAATCACCAACTTCCTATCTCCGGGCTGAGTAATTTCATTACAGAAAAACTCACACAAATTTTGCCCGACCACGGACTCGAACCGGACACCCCTCGGTCCTTACGTTACGGTCTTACGGTCAACGAGGCAGTTACATATACATATATGCAAACATCCATACATAAAATAACCTTTTCCCAGAGGGCTAGCCAGAGATCACTTCCTGCCATGTGCCACATCCATCAACCTCTTCATGCATGCTCGTCGATTACGGGTACTTTTGATTTGACTTCTGTTCAAAATTTGACCTATTTGGTCATAGAAAGTCATTATTGGGGAAGGCCCCTGCCTACATTTCCATTTAGTTATGAATAAATTAAATAAATAAATATGTGGGACATTTCTACACACAGTCATCTGATCTCAAATTAAGCAGAGCTCATACTATGGGCGTCAGAGACTAATTAACATACATAGATATTTATAAATACATAATTGCACCCAGACACGGAACAAAAACCTATTTTCATTACACAAACTCTCAGAACCGCCAGCCAGGGTCACTTACCACGACGTTCCACCGAGCCAGTCAATTATACTTCGTTTATTCTTACCGAATTTCTTTTTTAAAATGTTCATAAATGATGCAGGGGTTATATATCAATCTGTATGATTTCATAACCATAGCGCACAACTAAGTGTACCAGAAACACGAAGTTAGTCGCTGCCCATTCTTAAACTGACTGGAATTAAGAGGTCGTAATGCGCTCCCTGGATTGGGTAAAATTTATAACAAATGTCTTAGTAAACATGGATGTGGAATGGTCGAGTGGTTAAGGTCGTTGCTTGCCAAGCGAGAGGTCGCCAGTTCAAACCCTGCCAGGTACCAAAGTGTTTTTCAAATTTGAATTTCATATGTACCATCATTCGACGCTTTACCGGTGAAGGAAAACATCGTGAGGAAACCAGCACATCTGAGAGATTTTTCGTGTTTATTAATTAATTAAAAACATTTTTCAGGTATTATTGACACCGTCAGGGACACCCTTGGGACTGGCTTGAGGACTGTAGGTAAGTAAGACGATTGAAAATTTTCTAGTAAAACCTACTGTCAATCCTAACGATCTTTCATTGTACGTTAAAATAGGTACATAAAACTATTCTTCTTAATCTTCTGTAATCCAAGTGTGCATGATGATTATTTTTTGAAAAAAAAATGTCCCTTTTCACGAAATAACTAGCATGATTTGATAAATATCGAGAAAGCGAGAAAAGCGAAATCGAGACTCTACTTCGACTTCTGGAGACTACTGCGCTGGATTTTGGACTAGAAATCAACCGTGACAAGACCAAAATGTTGATCATAGATAAAAAAAAAGACATCCGACCGATTTCAGCCTTGGCGGCCGATCTCAATTGAGATCAGCTAAGTGCGCAGGACATATTATAGTGCACAAGTGTGCGCGCAAACACAAGTGCACTCTCTGTTCCCGTACCCTCATAGTTCGGTGAGACGACAATCCGACATGACCCATGAAGAGAGATCGGGCGCAGGACAAACTGGCTTAACGTGCTTTCCGAGGCACGTGCAGAAAAATACACACAAATTTTGCCCGATCCCGGACTCGAACCGGGGACTTCTCGGTCCTTACGCAGCGCTTGCTTCCAATAGACCAACGAGGCAGTTGATCATAGACCGTGCCAATAACCAACCAGAGGTTCAAAATATAGCAGGATGCGAAGTTGTTAATAGCTACGTGTATTTGGGCTCCACGATCACCAACAGCGGAGGTTGCGAGGGTGAGATTCGGAGACGTTGCGCCGTGACTAGATCCTCAGTTGAAAAAGGTTTGGAATGATCGCAGAATAACCAGAAACACAAAGGTTCGGCTGATCAGAGGGCCTACCATGAGTTGGCTATCGAAAACTTACTTACGTTAAAAACCTATCGAGTGGTTTTTTTTATACGGCCGATTTTAGTTCTTCGCGTAACCACCAGCGGCGCTGTACAAGTTTTTCATAGACATATTTACGTAGGCGATATCGAGTGCGTAAGTTTTAAACTCATGGTAGCCTCACTGATGCCTGGTATTTCCTATTTTTCTGTACGGGGCTGAGAAATGGACGCTGAGGTTTCAAGACCGGCGCAAGAATGACGCGCTCTTAATGTGGTGCTGGAGTAGGTTTGCCAACCGTACTCTAAAATAGAGTATAACACTAATAGAGTACGCAAAAATACTCTTTTACAAAAATATTTACTAAAACTAGTCCATTTCTGTAATAATATGCAAAAATCCTGAATCAGAACAAAAAAGTCGACTATTTTCTGTTTTTAAAGTAAAAAATACATGATACTCATTTTTGTAGGTCCGTACTCTTCATTTACCTCGTTTAAAGTCAGATATACTTTATTTCTGTTAAATAAAGTTGGCAACCCTATGCTGGAGACGCATGCTCGTTCGGCTATAGGAAATCAACCACTAAAATTTCATGGTGTATGTATGTGTTTACAAATGTATGGACATCAATCTTTAACACCAGCTCTGCTTATATATTTTGGGGTCAGATGGATGTGTGTGGTGATATTTTTTATTATTCTTATAAAATGATTTTTTTTTTATTTAGGTCACACCTTGGGAGAGGCCTTTGACACTGTTGGAAGTAAGTTTTAGTAAATTTTTGATTTATTTTTTTTTACTCTACAATGAACTACAATTGGTAAAATTTTTAAAACCCTTTTATAAAACCGGTCATTATTGATTTGTACGAAAAAAAAACTGCACAAAGCTATTGTACTAGAATCATTTGAATGCCGAAAAATAACCACTAAAACTATCGATCTATTCAGGGTGGCCCGAAAGATGACACTAAACATTTTTGACATCTAGGTGTGCAAAAATACCCCATGAATGAATAATAGTTTATTTGTATCAAGAGACACACATACATAAAATATCGGAAATTAATAAAACAAATAGTAAAATAAAAAAAAAACAGAAAATACAAACAAAATTAAAACTAAACCAAATAAAAAGAAAACACAAACTACAAGCAAAAATTAATACTAAACCAAATTAAAAACAGAAACTACAAAGAAAATTTAAACTTAGTCTACCTACCACAAATGCCAACATCTGTGTGTGTCGCTGTGATACAAAATGGCAATAGCTCAGCGTCAGGTTTACCAGGGGCAAACCGCTGATTTTCAGCTATAGCCATGAGAGGCCAAGCGCAGTCGGTCTTTAAAAGCCTAGCGATCGCGATATCATACTATTACATATTTATACAATAATGAGGGAATATAAAATACAAAAGATTAGTACACTTGATTGCATAGAAAATAATAATAATACTAATAATAAATTTAAATATAATAGGTCTATGTCAATATGTTTATGTCCGATTTTATTAATTTAATAGAATGTCAATATGAGAAAAAATAAATAAAATAAACAGTAATTAAAACACAATTATTATTATCACGCCTACCGCCACAAAGTCATACAGTGTTCGTATTTTGCCATTCCAGTAATATAGCCTTAAAAAGTTTTTTAAAAGCGAATTTGGATTTAGCGACTCTTACTGGTGGAGGTATGTTATTCCAACATTTAGTGGCCTGGTAGCGGAAACTGCCCGTAAAACCCACTGTCCTATGCACGTGACAAGCTAAGGGTGCTCGCGTAGATCTAGGCGCGCCTGAATGGAAAGTAGAAAATTTCAGCTTTTCATACAGGTATTTTGGACTTTCTCGCGCCACAATCTCGAACAGCAGAGTAGCAAGATGTAGCCGTCTTCGGGACTCCATATTAAGCATAGAGGCTTTGTTTAAAAAGGGTGACACATGGGCCCGCGAATGTTCCGAGATTTTTGACTTTTTTGACAGTTTTTGATCTTTGAGTTTTGAAAATTTATTTGAGGATTTTCTACTTGACCCAATAAAATATAAATAAAAAATTGGAAAAATTCACATTCATGCCTGACTGGACGGGGACTCGAACCCGCCCCACGTACTACCAATATACCCATAATTATACTGTCCAGACGTTACGTCATGTATGTGAATCATTAAAATGTTTTTTTCGAAAAGCATAATTTTTTTGTATGTTTTTTCTTTTTGCAACAAAGATTTTATGGCTTATTGCTAACTTTCAGCGATAAAATAATACGCATCTTGCTATTAAAGAAAGATTGCAACAGACAGATTCTTTCGGATTTCATCACATCATAACATAACTCGCAATACGATGTCATTAAACGGTTTTTGGCTTTTTTTTTAACTTTTATTTATTTTATTTTAGGGGCCTTTTTTATTTGTTTATTTTGTTTTTTTATTTTAGAGGCAACCGGACTGCAACCTATCGGAGAACTCGGTAAAAAGATTCTTAATGGCGCCGGTAAGTTAAAGATACTTCTTTTAAAGATTATCATCATCAGCTCATGTACGTTCCCACAGCTGGGGCACGGGCCTGCCCAAAACCGGGGCGATTTTTAAAGTTATACATATTTGTGTATCCACTGTTGATTCCGATATCCGTAACACAAGTGCTTAATCTACTTACCACGGGATCAGATCAATATATGTGATGTTGTGTAATATTTATTATTTAATAGAAATCTTTACAAATAGCTCCATCCATAGAAATTATTATCGAACCTTTGCCTGAGTTACATTAGCTCAGTACTCATTGGTTTACTGATAGCAAGCGCTGCGTAAGGACCAAGGTCCCCGGTTCGGGTCTGAGGTTGGAAAAAATTTGTGAGCGTTTTAAGATTAAATGCGTTTTTGACAATCAGCCATTTCTCCCTCCACCCACTTCGCACGGTCCCAATACGCTTTTTTTTAAATTATGTAGTGACGAATTTATTTTATTTCTAGGTGAAGCTACTGGTCGGATCGTTGACGGCGCTGGAGGTTAGTAAAATAAATAAATAGATAACAAAAATAAATTTTGACCAGCTCGATGGCATATTAGATAGAGCCACTCACGCTAAGTTAGAGTCGTGGGTTCAATTCCCATATGGAACAAATGTTTGTGTGTGTGATGAACATCGGTGTTTGTTCCGTGTCTGCTTAATATATTTAAGTATTTTTGTGTATTGTTATCGTTGTTTCTGATATCCGTAACACAAGTGCTTAAGCTACTTACCACGGGATCAGATCTATGTATGTGATGTTTTTTAATATATGTGTAAAAGCGTATATGTGTAAAAGCGTCGATGGCCGAGTGGTAAAGGTCGTTGCTTGCCATGCGAGAGGTCGCCAGTTCAAACCCCGCTAGGTACCAATGTGTTTTCAAATTTGAAATTCATACGTACCATCATTCGACGCTTTAACGGTGAAGGAAAACATCGTGAGGAAACCAGCACACCTGAGAGATTTTTCTACGGTGTGTGAAGCCATGTCAGAGGCCTACGGGCGGTTTAAAAAACTCTGACACCAGGTTGTTCATCGACCATACGATAAGAAGAAAAAGATATACTTACTGATTTTGAAACGTTTAACATTACAGATTTAGCTGATGGCCTTCTTGGCGGTGCTGAAAGAACTATTTTCGGTCAATAATCAAAATGTGTACGTATTACAATTAATTTTTTTTTAGTAAGAAAGATAGAAATCAGAAAGAGGAATGAAATCGCGCTTCAATTACAATAAAACAATTCCACGATGATCAACTAATATGAAATAATTATCATGAATATTAGTCTTTATGGGTCTACACGCGTTATTTGGAGTAGCCAGTTCGCTCGCGACCACGATTGGTGTAACCCAGTCGAAACGTCGGGCAGTAAGTAGCTATGTAATTTGCTACTCCTAATAACGCGAGTAGACCCATAAAGTCTAATATTTAGTGTAATGGAACGCAAAAGTCTAAAATCTTACATATCATTGATCAGGCACATCATGATTTGGCCAATGGACAGTGAACTATTTCATCAAATGCAACGATTTCATTAAATGGCGGATCATTTAATGAAATGGCTTATTCTACTATGTGGCTACGACATATCCACTGTTGATTCTGATACCTGTAAAACAAGTGCTTAAGCGACTTTAAGCGAACAGAAACGGGTTGATACTACATAGTATCGATTCTTATCAAATATTTTTGTATTTTTTTTGGAAATTTCTATTGGTGGTTGTAACTTACCTACATATGTAAGTTACAACCAAGGAAACGAACCAACAATGGCAACCCACAAAATATGTCAAGACATTGACAATACGTCATGTTTGACAAAAGAGTAGGTACAACAGTTTGTATGGGAAAATAAAAAAGTTGTTTTTACTGTCTCCCTTGCCATTTTTATTATATATTCTCACCGTTTAAACCTTCCCTTGACTACGACGAACATTTCAAAGCCAAAATTAGTAAATTAGCCAAATCGGTTCAGTAGTTCTCGAGTTTTAGTAAGACTAACGAACAGCAATTCATTCAATTTTGTGTATAAATAGATTATTAATAATCCAAAAAACAGTTCAAAGCTGCCTTAACAGGAAGTACATTCATTAATATATGTTTTTTTCAGTGCCTGATACTGCGGAGCCATCTTCGTCAAATATCGCAATTCGCGGTAAAAATATCAGTTTGACTATGTAATGAGTTACTGTAAATACACTAGCTAGCGATCATAGCTTAGCACAACAATTTTTTTACCTCTTAAACCTTCCCTGGACTACATACTCTGTGAAATTGAAGTGGTTGTTTTCCTGCGGCAGAACGATTTGCCTTTAGTAATACTATCGAACCATGCAAGTTATTCCTAGAAAAAAACATTTTTTTTTCATATTTCAAAAATAATTCTTTTTCCAACTAGAAAACGAGAGAAACTATCGTTCTTTTTTATGTGACTTAATCAGGTACTGCTTGGCGCATGAAATCGATGCTTAAAGCTAAAAAGCTCTACGCCCTAACTAAGAAAGAAAGAAGAAAGAAAAGTATTTATTCAGTTACACTTAAAAACACACATACATTCATCATCATTATCAGCCCATATACGTCCTCACTGCTGAGGCACGGGTCTACCCTAAACTAGGCGATAAGGCCCTAGTCAACCACGCTGGCCAAGTAGTCCAGTCAAATTAGGTAAAAATCTCGGAATTCGAGATACCCAGCTGTAAGTCTATAAATACTTGGATATTGACCCCCTAAAAGTGGTCTCAAAACCTACATATGGTAGGGTGTACGCAACTATTAAATTTTCTGGGACAAATGTCACAAATATCAGTTTTATGAACTTTTGAGCGAAACGGGAAGTTTTATCATAAAAGTGTGTAGGAGAAAATTACTTATCATCTATTTATCTATAAAAATTGTCTGTACGTTTTATTCCTAAGATTCACCATTTCAAAGATACAGCGATGCAAATAGTTGAAAAAGTTGTATTTTCAAAAGCTTCCAGACCCCTGTGGGATTGTGCTAGACAGTCAAAATTTTCACGACTGATGTATTTCAGTAGCCTCTATAACATCTAATACTAGAAAAGCTTAAAACCAATGTTTAAGTTGGTTCTCATACAAAAACGATGGTTTTTTTTCTCACCGTTGGCCGGTTTTTAACGTGGTTACCCCAGTAGAACTCTTCCAGACGACACCTTTATACATGAAGAACACGTTGTTTATATGAAAGCCTAGTTAAATAATTGTTTTGTGTTGTTTTCAGTATTCAGAAGATTTAAGATTTCTGCGTTTCATTAAATTGAAATTTGGTTAATATGGATCTTCACGTTCATAATAGAGTTAGTGTCATTTTAAAATGTTTTTTTCAGTTAATCTTCAAACAGAAATTCTAATAATTGGTAATTTCGTACTTTTTAACCCATAATAAGCAGTTTAATTGTACGGAAACGCGAAAGACTTAAAACTAAAAAATTGTAAACAAAAAAAACCGCCTTCAAAAATCCGACTCACTAAAAATTACAAAATAATATAATACGAACATTTATAATCTGGGTATGAATTTTATATGTTTCTGAAGGCGGTGCCGTTTATATTTCATACAGACAAGCACAGAGTGCTTCGTTTTCCTCAAAATTTTGATTGGCACCGCCTTCAAAAACATATAAAATTCATACCCAGATTATAAATGTTCGTATTATATTATTTTGTAATTTTTAGTGAGTCGGATTTTTGAAGGCGGTTTTTTTTTTGTTTACAATTTTTTCATTATTTTTAGTGTTAAATTTTTTTGACCCTATTAGTTCAGCTCACCTGTAATACTACTGATATTATAACTAGTAGTCTTAATATGTATACAGTATTGAAAGAATTATCCTTTACTCCCAACTACTAAGGAGATCACCTTTGATCAACAGCTCAGCATCATAACATTATGATTGCAAGAAGCAAATGCCAATATAACTTCAGAAAATATGTGAAACGTGGTAAATGTGCCTATAAAATTTGAGGGTTGCCCTCGATTTCTCCTGGATCCCATAATCAAATCCTAGACTGGACCCTATTAGTTCAGCTCACCTATAATTCTACTGATATTATAACTAGTAGTATTAATATGCACACAGATTTGAAAGAAATATCCCTATACTTCCAACTATTAAGGAGTTGACCTTCCATCATCAGCTCAGCATCATAACATTATGGTTGCCAGAAGCAAATGCCAATATAACTTCAGAAAATATGTAAAACGCGGTACATGTGCCTATAAAATTTGAGGGTTGCCCTCGATTTCTCCTGGATCCCATCATCAGATCCTAGACTGGTGAAAATGGGACCACCTCGGAAGTGAACTCTATCCAACAAAAAAATAATTTTTGAAATCCGTCTATAATTGACGAAAATATCGGTGAACATACATAAAAAAATATTATACATACAGACGAATTGAGAACCTCCTCCTTTTTTGAAGTCGGTTAAAAACAACATAAAACGATTATTTAAGGGGCTCCCATAAGAACAACGTGTACTTCATGTATGAAAGGTATCGTCTGGAAGAGGTTTACTGGGGTAACCACGTTAAAAACCGGCCAACGTTTAGAAAAAAAAAACATCGTTTTTGTATGAGAACCAACTTAAACATTGGTTTTAAGCTTTTTCTAGTATTAGATGTTATAGAGGCTACTGAAATACATCAGTCGTGAAAATTTTGACTGTCTAGCACAATCCCACGGGGGTCTGGAAGCTTTTGAAAATACAACTTTTTCAACTATTTACATCGCTGTATCTCTGAAATGGTGAATCTTAGGAATAAAACGTACAGACAATTTTTATAGATAAATAGATGATAAGTAATTTTCTCCTACACACTTTTATGATAAAACTTCCCGTTTCGCTCAAAAGTTCATAAAACTGATATTTGTGACATTTGTCCCTGAAAATTTAATAGTTGCGTACACCCTACCATATGTAGGTTTTGAGACCACTTTTAGGGGTCAATATCCAAGTATTTACAGACTTACAGCTGGGTATCTCGAATTCCGAGATTTTTACCTAATTTAAGCTTAATTGACTGGACTAAAGCGCAGGTTGGTCGACTACACAACCTAAGAATTTCTTCTTAGGAGTGCAGGTTTCCTCACGATGTTTTCCTTCACCGTTAAAGCGTCGAATGATGGGATACACATACATTACAAAAACAAAAACAAAGTAAGTAATAAAGCGGTTCGGACGTGCTTTAGAGTTTTGGCTATACCTTTCCTAAAACCGCCATTTATCGATTGAAATAAAAGAACTGCACAAATCTATTGTGCTACTAACATAGAATCATTTTACAGCGTGTTCACACCTAGCGATTTTTGGGCGATTTCGATCGCGGCGATTAAATAATCGCCTGGAAATCGCCGCGATCACGCCGCGATATCGCCGCGATTCCGCCGCGATTTCGCGCGGTTACGCCTCATCCAACCTACCCGCTTAGCGCATGCGCCGCATTCTACAGCGCAGGTCCGTTCATGTTGGAAATATGATCGCAGTACGCGGCGAAAACGCGGCGGTATCGCCGCGATCGAAATCGCTAGGTGTGAACAGGCACTTACTGCGGATAAACAACCACTAGGATTTCACGGTGTACCTATATTAAAACCAAAGATGAACCAATTAGACCAGATTCCCTCGAATTTCAGCGAGACTATACAGTATACTCAATAGTACAGAAATTCAGATTAAAGTGACTTAAAATTATTTTTCAAATGTAAAATTTTCGAAGCTTTAAAGGAAAACTCCGTGAGGAAACCTGCACACCTTCAAAGATATTCTTAGGTTGTGTAGTCAACCAACCCGCACTTGGCCAGTGTGGTTGACTACCGACTTATCGCCATAGTTTAGCCGTTTGGCCCGTCGCCATAGTGATCATGACTTAAAAAGGAGGAGCATACCTACCTATATGTCTATAAATGTCTTATTAATTATATTTTTTTTGCTTGCTGGTGCGATGAGCTATGTCGATGACTTTGGTTCTCTGTTGGATCGCCTCATTTCTTATTCGATCCCGCAGAGAAACACCGAACAAAGCTCTTTCCATTACTCGCTAAAAAGCGTCGATGGCCGAGTGGTAAAGGTCGTTGTTGCCGTGCGAGAGGTAGCCAGTTCACCACGTACCATAGTATTTTTCAAATTTGAAATTCATATACACTGTACGATTATTCGGCGTTTTAGCGGTGAAGGAAAACATCGAGAGGAAACCTGCACAGATACGAGTAAATTTTTAGGTGATGTAGGCAACCGACCAGCATTTGGCCGGGGTGGTTGACTACCTTATCGCCCTGGTTTAGGGTAGGCCCGTGCCTCAGCAGTGGGGACGTATATCTTCTTCATCAGCGGGCTGACAGCGACTTTGATCTTGTGGACCAGCCGTGCCGTCAGTGTCCACGCTTTGACTCCGTACTACATGTCCGTTAGGACGCACTGGTTAAAGACTGGTCTTTAGGCTTTAGGCCGAGTGGTTAAGGTCGTTGCTAGCCATGCGAGAGGTCGCCTGTTCAAACCCCGCCAGGTACCAATGTGTTTTTCAAATTTGAAATTCATATGTACCATCATTCGACGCTTTGACGGTGAAGGAAAACATCGTGAGGAAACCAGCACACCTGAGAAATTTTTCAACGGTGTGTGAAGCCATGTCAGAGGCCTACGGGCGGTTTAAAAACTCTGACACCCGGTTGTTCATCAACCATACGATAAGAAGAAGAAGGCTTTTTGGGATTGACGATGAGAAGACTCGGCGTAGTTTCCCAAATGCTGCTCAACGCAGCTCAATTCTTATATTGACCTCGTCCTCAAAGTTGTTTGACCCAACTGCATAGTCTGCCCGAGGTGCACATATTTTTAACTATGTCAAAGACGGTATTGTGAACATGACCTTATACGACCCAGTTTATCCGTAAGCCGATGCGTGCAGATGAGTCAGTAAGGTCATTAAGCATACAGGACATTGTGTAGTCCTAGTAGTAGTTCATCATCATTGTTTTACCAATTTTAAGCTATTGCATAGCTTTTATCGCGGGCTTTGTGCGCGGCGACCGAACCAAGAAATTCCGTAACGAAAAAAACCTCACAATCGTCTAACGTCGTTTCAGTTCGGTAGACTTCGGCACGGTGTTTGTGTGCGTGCGGTTAGACGTATTGTACGACTCTACGAAACTCGCACGGATCGAGATGAGCTGCTCCGAAATCGGACGATGCTATGCAATAGCTATAAAGAGCGTGCACGACGGTGCTGCCCTCATTTTGGTGGCGTTTCTTTCGTTAAATCTTATGGAGTGAAATTAGTACCAACGGCCGCCGCTAGCAATAACAACGGACATCTCATAAGATTACATGCGTTTTTGACAATCAGCGCCATTTCTCCCTCCACCCACTTCGCACGGTCCCTATACCGCGGCAGTCCCCGAGTGCCACACGTCTTTTTTTATAATAAGCTAACAAGATGGTCTCACTCCATCTGATGGTAAGCGGCAGTGAGATCCAAATATGAGGTTGATAGGCACAATACTTATACCATATTGAGCCTGTCGCACTCACCCTGAAAGCCCGCTTAAATACCGTTTCACCCCTCCCCCCCGGATCATCGATAGTAGAGGGAAAGGGGGACGTGAAAGAGGAGACCACTACTATTCTCGTGTAATATTTTTTCTTACAATATCGTAAACAGGAAAGGTTTGATTTATTTGTTGGTTTGATTGAATTTAATGGGCTCCAAAACTACTAAACAGATTTGAAAAATTCTTTCATTGTTAGAAAGCTACATTTGTCTTGAGTGACATAAGCTATATTTCATTTTAAAAAAAATGGGGATTCTTACTTAGATTACGTTAAAGTGTAAAAAAACTTTACCCGAAGCGAAGCGAGGGCGGGTCACTAGTTAAATATAATCCATATACACCTGTACCGTCAGCGAGTATAGAATTCTTTTCGATAAAATATACGTTGGGAAAGAAAGAAAAAAAAATTGTTGAAATTGTATTGTTCTAATATTTATTGTTTATTTTTTTTTTCAAATTACGTGCAATCAGTATCATGTTTCCTTTCACGTGATTGATTCATTCAGATCAAAATATATTTTAAAAACATAACATATAAGTCAAAATTAACTAATCACTGTGGCTTTTGACATAAATGACGCCATCTTATGGATTTATTGAAAAACTTTGTATTTTAATTATGAAGAAACAGAAGGAATTATTTTTTTTCATTAAATGTATTTAGATATTTTTAACTTTTTGTCGGTTTATTTGATCAGGTCAGCATTTTGCATCCAAATTCTGGAACAAAAATAAAAAAAATATTAAGAAAGATTAAAAGAACTAAGATGCCTAGATCTTTTTGCAATGGAAGTAAGATACGGGCCAATTGGACTTGTCCACGAAGGAGTCCGTAAAATAATATTTTATTATTAAAAAAGTTTTTAGAACGGGAGCCACCTTTTACCAAAAATGAAATATTCATTTTATTGTGTTTTTTTCAAAGTTTCGTTAAACCAGCCATCCTGCACCTGATCTGTCATCGGTCATGTCGGATTGCCGTCTCACTGAACTATAGAGAGTAAGGGAACAGAGTGCATTTGTGTTTGCTAGCACACTTGTGCATTATAATATATAAGATTTGAGACTTTCGTGTTCCATTACACTAAAATTAGTCTTTATGGGTCTACACGCGATATTAGGAGTAGCAAATTACATAGCTACTTACTGCCCGACGTTTCGACTGGGTTACACTAATCGTGGTCGCGAGCGAACTGGCGCCGCCCGCCTTCGTCTGCCACAGCGGTTGTGAATATCTTGATCCACCCCCGAACCAGCACTAATGTCATTTGTACAGATACCCACATTTGTCCGACACACAATACTCACTGTATCCGGGTTCCGGTACCTCGGGCAGTAAGTAGCTATGTAATTTGCTACTCCTAATATCGCGTGTTGACCCATAAAGACTAATTTTATTATAAAATGTGTTTCGCAATTAGCTGGTTACCATTGAGGTCGGCCGCCATGGTAGTCCAGTCAAATTAGGTAAAAAAGCGTCGATGGCCGAGTGGTTAAGGTCGTTGCTTGCCATGCGAGAGGTCGCCAGTTCAAACCCCGCCAGGTACCAATGTGTTTTTCAAATTTGAAATTCATATGTACCATCATTCGACGCTTTAACGGTGAAGGAAAACATCGTGAGGAAACCAGCACACCTGAGAGATTTTTCAACGGTGTGTGAAGCCATGTCAGAGGCCTACGGGCGGCTTAAACTCTGACACCAGGTTGTTCATCGACCACACGATAAGAAGAAGGTAAAAATCTCGGAATTCGAGATACCCAGCTGTAAGTCTGTAAATACTTGTATATTGACGTACTAAAAGTTGTCTCAAAACCTACATATACAATATGTATAAAAGGTGTCGTCTGGAATAGGTTTACTGGGGTAACCACGTTAAAAACCGGCCAAGTGTGAGAAAAAAATCCATAGTTTTTGTATGAGAACCCACTTAAACATTGGTTTTAAGCTTTTTCTAGTATCAGATGTTAAAGAGGCTACTAAAATACATCATTCGTCAAAATTTTAACTGTCTAGCACAATCGCACGAGGGCCTGGTAGCTTTTGAAAATACAACTTTTTCAACTATTGGAATCACTATATCTCTGAAATGGTGAATCTTAGGAATAAAACGTAGAGACAATTTTTATAGATGATTATATTGATAAGTAATTTTCTCCTACACACTTTTATGATAAAATTTGCCGTTTCGCTCAAAAGTTCATAAAACTGATATTTGTGACATTTGACCTTGAAAATTTAATAGTTGCGTACACCCTACCATATGTAGGTTTTGAGACCACTTTAAGGGTGTCAATATCTAAGTATTTACAGACTTACAGCTGGGTATCTCGAATTCCGAGATTCTTACCTAATTTAAGCTTAAATGACTGGACTATGGCTGAAATCGGTCGGACTTCTTAATTGCACAGTTCATCATTAGGGTTTCGTTCCCAAATTGTAAAAACGGGATATTGTTACTCAGACTTCAGTGTCCTTCTATAGTTCTTAGACAGTTGACATGTTCACAAATGGTGTATTTCTATTGCCCAGCAACAAATACAAAAAAAAAATTTTTTTAAAAATTTTGGTTTGGGGCTCTCATACAAATAGGCTGTCTTTTTTTTAACAAAATGGGTACGGACCTTCGTGCATTAGTCTGACCCACATTTGACCGGGTTTTTTTACCCTCTATATTCAAGGATTAATTTAATGTAAGGACCCAATTTACTTACGTCAAAGTAGGTCTCAAAATTATTTATTTTGATCCGGAAAATCCGTCTGCGGCTGAACCAATTAAACCACTTGCGTCTTTAATAGCCTTGTTGACAGTTCCTGAAAATAATGATAATAAATACATCTCTGGTATAATAATCTATACTTCTATACTAATATTATAAAGCTGAAGAGTTTGTTTGTTTGTTTGTTTGAACGCGCTAATCTCAGGAACTACTGGTTCGATTTGAAAAAATCTTTTTGCGTTGTATAGACCATTTATTGAGGAAGGCTTAAGGCTATATAACATCACGCTGCAACCAATAGGAGCAAAGATACAGTGGAAAATCTGTAAAAAACGGGGGAAACGCGAACGAAGTCGCTGGCACAGTTAGTAGATAATATAAAGCTGAAGAGTTTGTTTGTTTGAACGTTCTTGAGAACTCAGAGAATTGATAAATTCAGTTTGTGTCGGATATACCATCTATCGAGGAAGGCTTTAGGCTATATAATATCACGCTGCGACACAATAGGAGCAAGGAAACAATAGAAAACGTGTAAAAAACGGGTGAAAACGAACACGGACGAAGTCGCTGGCAGAGCTAGTAATAAATATTTGGAACATCTCCTCCACACATGATCATCTGATTCCACACTAAGCAGAACACATACAATACAAAACAACATTTTGGCAAAAGGACCAGTCTCAGCATGCTTGGCTCGAGCGGCCAGCGCTGGTTTTCAGACTAGCCCTTTCGGTAGGTCGGCTTTGGGATAAAAAAAGAAAAGGGAGGTGTACTTGTACTATGGGTGTCAGAGACTGATATACATACATAGATATTTATAAATAACATAACATAAAATCACGCCTTTTTTCCTCCTTCCTGACATGTGCTACGGTCCTGGCACACAACTTTCGCATATTTATAAATACATAATCATACCCAGATACGGAACAAACACCGATGTTCATCACACAATATTTGTCCCGGGTGGAAATCGAACCCACGACTCTTGGAACCAACAGCCAGGGTCACTAACTACTCGTCATGGCAGTAGAAGACTAGGTCAGAGTCCCATGACGCCGCCAAACGGCGATGAGGTACACCGCGGTGTTTTAGTCGGTACACCCCCTGGACATTGCACCCCGCCCAGGAGCCGCTGCTGGCATTTACCATCTCCTCGCCAGCCGCTAGGGAGTCCGACACACCACTGGGAGAGAACCCCCTCTCCCAGTGAAGGTGCGAAAAGCATTTCACCGCAAAAAAAAAAAGTGTCACTTACCACTATGCCTCCCAGCCAGTCAAAGTTGCGGCCCAGGGCACATAGATCAGATCTTGGCTCTACATGAGATATAACTTTTTCACAGAATAAACTATGTAGACTCGTCTTGACAATATTTTTACATGAAAATGCTTTTGGTGGAATATATTAATTTTAACGTACCTGCAGCACCCTTCACCAACACATCTGCTGCGTTTCCTGAAACACGCAGTTATAGAGTACGTTCATAAAGTAGGTTTAACTATTATATCATATAATCTATACTTATAATCAATAATAATAATAAAATTATCTGGCACGTTTCCACACACGGTTATCTGACCCCAAACTAAGCAGAGCTTGTACTATGGGCGTCATAGACTGATATACATGAAACAAAGATATTTTTAAATACATACTTAAATACATAATCACACCCAGACACGGAACAAACACCGATGTTCATCACACAAATATTTGTCCCGAGTGGGAATTGAACACACGGCTCTTGGAACCGCCAGCCAGGGTCACTAACCACTGTTCTGCCGAGCCAGTCAATCTGTAGAGAGGTCAATATGTATAGTATGTTCCTTATGAAAACAAAGACTACGCGGCCGTTTTTTCGAAACTTGGAACAATTATTCTTTAAATGTGAAGGGAATTTTTGGGAAAACGAGAGAAGTTACTTTATTTTTTAAGCTTCCGTCGCGTTTGCAGCCCTAATGATTAAAGTTACATACAAATCATGTATGACGGAAATAATTAAAATAAAATTTTCTAAGAAATATTGCACAGCAACATTTATGTCTATCTTTTATGGTTGACTCACAAAAACACGTGTAACTCCTGAAAGCTTAGCAGTTCGGAGCATAGGAGCAGAAATACAGAAAAAGAACGGTGGAAAACGCTGACGATTTCACTGGCACGGCAAAATAAAATATATTTAACACAATCTTTTTTTTATTTCGTAATATCCTTAGTACTACCCAACAGGTATAAAGAAAAGGGTTAAAAGTTTTGCCGGTATAATACTCTGTAGAGCTATTCCAGCTAGTCCCTCCCTCCCCTTTCCACTCCCGAACGACACGAGCTGGACAGCGCTGCCATCCACATACAATGCAGGCGCTGGTGGCTCGGACTAAGAGGTACAGTTACTCTTCTCTGCCTGTGTCATTGTTTTTCCTCCCTCCTATGATCCCGGGCTCTTCAGGCGGGGCATGAAATGGCTTTAAGCAGGCCTTCAGGGTGAGGGCGACAGGCTCAATATGGTCTATTGTGCCTGTCAACCTCATATGTGGATCTTACTACCGCTTACCATAAAAAAAAATGGCGGCTACTACTCTCGGCACTGAGTCGTTAATGTCAGCGAACTTCACAACAAAATAATGATTTATTTCAATAATAACGAAATAACTGTTGAACGGTACTTAAAAATTATTTAATTACTTAAAAGCCTTTTTCCCAGAGGGGTAGGCAGAGATCACTTTCAGCGATCCACTTCTCACCTCTGTGTATGGACCACGTCGCCGCCATTCTGCCTTGTGCATTGTTTTAACAAGGTAATTGCGTTCCCACGAGTAGCAAGGATATATGACGGGGGAAGGAAAAGGGGAGGAAGGATACTATCGCCTCGGATGATTTGGACTGAGTCGATAGTAGCTTGAGGAGCCGGGGTCGCTTACCGGTATACCGTTCACCAACCACCGGACAGATATTTGTGACTGGCATCCCCTGACATCGATATGTAAGTCACCGTAAAATTGTAAATAACGACAGATTACAATCTATCTCGCGAGATTGTGAACTGTCGAAAAATTGTGAACCATAACGTACTGCTTACAATTTAACGTGTTATTATTCGTTAGATTACAATCTATCGAAGTGAAACTGTCAAATTGTCAACTGTCCGAAGGCGGTCAATGATTGGTCGGCCTTACAGTTGACCGTTCTGTGTCCATAGAGTTAGTAATAAAACACAGGCGTCAGCAAAAATAAAATAAATGCACTTCAAGAATTGTGACAAAATGGACAATGCGTTTACAATAAGTGTAATTGCAAAAAAGCCAATGTTCTTTGTAACTCCAGGTGCCACAATTCGTTGACGTGCAACAATAAGTGAACATTTTTATTGGTGGAATTAATACTTTTATTTTCTAATAGACCATTTGGTACATTACGTTAATTAATTTATGTTTTTTTTTGTGATTGATTTTATCTAAGAAAAAAAAAATATTTAGATAACATTTTTTCTTACCATGTGATGTCAATTTATAGACTACCTATTTAATATTAAATAAGTTATTACGTGATGTGACAATTCTTGAAGAGCATTTATTTTATTTGACTGACACTTGTGTTTTATTCGTAACTCTATGGATGCAGAAAGGTCTAAACTGTAAGGTCGACCAATCAGGAACAGCCGTCCGAAGGCTGTCCCTGATTGGTCGGCAATAGGCATAGTTCACAATATGACAATTGTATGATTGCAATGTAACAGTTTCACTTCGATAGATTGCAATCTGACGAATAATAAAACGTTAAATTGTAAACAGTATGTTTGGTTCACAATTTTTCGACAGTTCACAATCACGCGAGATAGATTGCAATCTAGCGTTAGTTACAATTTTACGGTGACATATATATGACATTTCATAATTAGAATAATAAGTAATCAGTATATGGCATTGTTACGTTATTAAAGTTAAATCGTTCTATTTTAACACAATAATAATTAGAACTGATTACTAATTATTCTAATTATAATCAGTACCAGCAAGTGTGAGTACAGACGCAAATACTGTGCAAGCGAGAGGCGAATAGTGGCGCTGCCATTTTCCATCCCATTCTTTATCTGCACGGGTTGTACAAAAAAAAAATACAGTCTGTACTTACCAACATTCTTTATGGCACCACCGACAAAATTGCCTATGGGTCTGAGTCCAGTTTTTTCTGTAACAAAAATACAAAACATACATACATACAGACAGACGCGGGAAGCGACTTTATTTTATCCTATGTAGTGACTAGATTATTCATAGTAAATGTGTGCGTATGTGTATGAGTGTGAATATACACCGTGAAATTTTAGTGGTTGTTTTCCCGTGGCAGAACGATTTGCCTTTAGTAATACTATCGAATCATGCAAATAATTCCTCGAAAAAAAAATTTTTTTTTTCAAATTTTCAAAATAATATTTTTCCAACTCGAAAACGAGAGAAGCTATCGTTCTTTTATAAGATGTGACGTATTCAGGTACTACTTGCCGCATGAAATCGATGCTTAAAGCTGAAGAAGCTCGACACCCTAAGTCATGAACGGTTCGAACGTGCTTTCGAGTTTCGGTTAAACCTTTCGTAAAACCGGCATTTATTGATTTTAACAAAAAAGAACTGCACAGATCTATTGTGCTACTAAAATAGAATCATTTTACTGCGGGAAAACAACCATTAAAATTTCATGGTGTATAATAAGTGGCAAACACTCCACTCCAATTTACACTGACTCAAAAGGTTGGGTCTTTGATAAAGTCTACTTTAACAAATAAATGATGTTGAAAGATACATACCACCAACTGTAGTAACAATTCCTCCAACAGTGTCACCTAAAATATACAAACATGATATAATATACATACGAATGTATGTCAATTTATAACAATTGGCCGCTAGGGACGTTAGTATCGAGAGGTCCTCTAAATGTCAAATGCTACTGTTAGTGGATCTATATTTCCTTTTTTTTTATAAATGGCTAACAAGACCTCACTCCACCCGATGGTAAGCGGTAGTGAGATCCACATTTGACACGCACAATAGACCATATTGAGCCTGTCGCACTCACCCTGAAGGCCTGCTTAGATGCCGTTTCACGCCCCGCCTGAAGAGCCCGGGATCATAGGAGGGAGGGAAAACATGAGCTGGAAGGGCGTTCCATGCTTTAATGACACGTGGCAGAAAAGAGGAACCAAAAGGGTTTACTGTTGGTCCGAAACACCAGCGCCTGTATTGTATGTGGATGTCGTTCCGAAGTGAAAATGGGAAGGAGGGACTAGCTGAAATAGTTCTTCAGAGCATTGCCATTTATAGAGACGGTAGAGAACACTTAGATCGGCAATGTCTCTACGTATTTGAAAAGGCTCGAGGCTACAGGTTTTGAGGATTTTGAAAATATCGCTTGTCCCACTGTATCTATTTACTATTTCGATAAATTTTGTGGGATTCACTTACCCACAGTTTTCAAAGTGCCGCCAACGATATCGCTTAGCGTGCCTAAGATACCTGTAACATAATATATTGATAAATTAGATAATATACCTACGAAGAAATTCTTGGTTGTGTAGTCAACCAACCCGCACTGGGCCAGCATGGGTGACTAAGTCTTTATCGCCCTAGTTTAGTCTATATTAGGGTAGGCCCGTGCCCCAGCAGTGGGGATTTATATGGGCTGATGATGATGATGATTAATTAGCTAATACAAGTCGGATTCACACAATGAAGGTTTCTCATTAATAGTTGTTTCAGATATCCGTAACACAAGTGCCTCAGCAATGCTAATGTTAGAATCATGTCAATGCTTTGCCATGCTGAAGGTCGCCAGTCCAAACCCCGCCACGTATCACCATGATTTTCAAATTTTAAATTCTTGTGTACGATTATTCGACGCTTTAATGGTGAAGGAAAAACATCGTGATCGAAAACCTGTACACCTGGTTGCTCAAACTAATTTTTTTTAATATTAGGTACACAACATCACAAACATTGTTCTGATCCCGTGGTAAGTAGCTTAAGCACTTGTGTTGCGGAAGTCAGGATCAACAGTGGATACACAAATAAACTTAAATATATTTAATAATACACCCAGACACGGAACAAACACCGATGTTTGTCACGCAAATATTTAACCCGAGTGGGAATCGAACCCACGACTCTTGGAACCGTAGGTTTTGAACCTGAGTCACTAACCACTGTTCCACCGAGCCAGCCAAGTATTTGTTCGCCACAGCAGTGGGCTGATAGTGAACCCATAGACAATTTGGTAGAACGTATATACTAAAATGTTTATTTGCAGGTAAGTAAATGCAGGACCAAAAGAGTTGGAGTTTAAGTATAGTAGATCGAAGCCCGCGATAAAAGCTGTGCAATAGCTTAAAAATATAATAAACATACTAGTGACCCGCCCTCGCCTCGCTTTGGGTACCCAAACAACCTCAGATATAGCTCTATAAGTACTTATATCCCCCAGACACAAGACTGAGCTAGATCGATTTCTCATCCCCGAAAACCCCCGTTTCCGAGACCACATGCTTTATAAAAAATTGGAAAAATTTACATTCATGCCTGACTGGACTCGATCCCACGATCTTGAGGTTACGCGCCCCACGTACCTATTACCAATTATACTATCCAGGCGATATGAGTGAATTTCTCCATCACTTCCCTTTAGCCACGAGTGGCGCCCCCACCGATAGTGATCAACACTCATCATTCTCCTGCCCTTATCCCACGCTAAGTGTGGTCGGCGCAACATGTGTATTTCTTCCACTCGGGCCTATCATTCGTCAGCTCTGTGTCTACTCCTTTCACTCCCATATCATCTCTCACGCAATCCATCCATGTCTTCTTCGGCCTGCCTCTACCGTTACGTCCATTGACATTCATACTCATCACTCTTCTAGTTACATGGCTTTCTTCCCTCCTCATAACATGCCCGTACCAAGCTAACCTTGCACTTCTCACCTTTTCTAAAATAGGTGCAACTTTCAGACTTCCCCTTATATATTCATTCCTAATCCTATCCAACCTTGTTACTCCACACATCCATCTCAACATACGCATCTCATTTGCATGCACCTTCCTCTCTTCAGTCTTTTTCATTGCCCAGCACTCAGATCCATACATCGCGACAGGTCTGATGACCGTTATGTAAATTTTCCTCTCAACTTTGAGGTGCATTTGTGGGTCACAAGTTGCTCCTGATACATGTCGCCACTTCATCCATCCAGCAATCATTCTATTCTTAACCTCTCGATCAATATTGCCGTCGTTTTCGAAAGTTGGGCCTAAGTACGTAAAGTCGGAGCAGACCGGTAGGGTTACACCATCTAAAAAGCAGCAATTGGAGAAAAACTGGAAGAGTCACCAAAGCCGCAGAACAGATGTTCTGTTTTGGTGCGACTTATTCTCAAACCAACTCTGTCCAATTTTTCTTGCCATCTACCCAAACTGCTTTGCATTTCAGCTGCATCTTCTCCGACAAGAACAATGTCGTCGGCAAACAGCATGCACCAGGGTGCCTCCTCCTGTATGTCTGATGTTAAAACATCCATTACCAGGAGGAACAGGAAAGGGCTTAAAGCCGATCCCTGGTGCAAACCAACAGCCACATTGAACTCGTCTGTAACGCCGGCTTCGGATCGGACGTTCGTGCGCGCTCCTTCATACATCCCTTGCACCAACCTTAGATACTTCCCAGGCACGCCTTTCTTATGCAAAACCCACCACAAGACTTTTCTGGGGACACGGTCGTACGCTTTTTCGAGGTCAATAAAAACCATGTGGAGGTTTTTATGCGCACGACGATGCTTCTCGCATAGTTGGCGCAAAGCGAAAATTGCATCTGTTGTCCCCCGTCCTGGCATAAAACCAAACTGGTTGTGGGTAACCTCACATTCCTCTCTCATTCTTCTATCTATTACTTTCTCCCAAACTTTCATACTGTGTGACATAAGCTTTATTCCTCGGTAGTTGTTGCATTCTTGCACATCACCCTTATTTTTATAAATAGGCACCAGCGAACTGCTGCACCATTCCGTCGGGATCGTCTCGTCTTGCAACAACTTATTAAAAAATTAAGCCAGCCACATACATCCGTCTGCTCCCAAAACCTTCCATACTCCAACTTGTATGCAATCTGGACCAACAGACTTACCATTTTTCATACTTTTCACAGCCAGTCTTACCTCCTCAACACTTATTTCATTTACCAATACTCTATTTATTTGCACGTTTTCTAAATCTCCATTCCAAGTATTTTCCTCGTTCATTGACCTCTCAAAATATTATTTCCAGCGCCGTTTTATTCCTTCATCCTCTGTCAGTTTATACACCTGATATGGCCTACATCTTTTGCATTCCTCTCTCGCAATCTTGCTAAACGGTAAAGGTTTTTCTGTTCTTGAGGAATTTCCGGAGATTTGTATAATTTATATTGGGCTTTACCTTTAGCAATAGCAACCACTCTTTTAGCTTTCTTTTTACATTCTTCATACGCTTCTTTTTCTGCTCTTTCACCTCAGGATCAATATCTATCCCACTTTTCCAAT
Source organism: Maruca vitrata (assembly GCA_039566165.1). Classification (NCBI taxonomy): domain Eukaryota; kingdom Metazoa; phylum Arthropoda; class Insecta; order Lepidoptera; family Crambidae; genus Maruca; species Maruca vitrata. Next base: position 5,821,772 of record CM076939.1, read on the forward strand.
CTCTAAACGCATACTTCTTTTCTTTCAAAACCTTCTGTACTTCTTCATTCCACCACCATGTATCCTTTTCGATATTTCCTTTCCCTTTCGTCTCACCACACACGATTTTTGCCACACTTCGCATACACTCAGCCATTTCATTCCAGCATTCATTCACAGATTTCAGTTTAATTTTATCATCCATCTTATAATTTTTTCACTCGCACGCTTTCGAAATTCTTTCGCGCAGTCCTCTTTTTCTAGCATGTACCATCTGATTTTTGGAGGGGGCTTGGGCTTACGCATCGTCCTTTTTATTATTTTGACTTCCAACAAAAGAAGCCGATGTTGGGTTACTAAAGGTTCTCCGGGAATAACCTTACAGTCCTTGACTACCTTGATACGTTTCCTCCTAAGAAGAAAGTAGTCTATTTGGGTATTGTGGCTCCAACTTTTGTAGGTAATTAGGTGTTGGTCTTGCTTTTCAAAATATGTATTGAAGATGGCGAAATTAAAAGCCGTAGCAGCCTGTAGTAGCATATCCACTTCAGAGTTTCTGCTTTCAAAGCCACCCCATGTACTCTATAATATCCTTCTTTCATTTTTCTCACATTGCCATTTAAAATCCCCTCCGATATATATTTCCTCACTGAGTGGAATGCCGATCACTACATCGTCAAGATCTTCCCAAAACTTCTGTTTCACTAAATCATCACACCTGCTTTGCGGCGCATAAACACTCATTATATTCAGAACTGACCCTTCAGTCATCACCTTAATCATTATAATCCGATCATTCACTCTGTTAACACCCATCACACATTTTTTCAACTCCTTATCGAGTACTATTCCCACTGCATTCCTTTTACCATCACGTCCACAGAAGAAAAGCTAATTCCCTACCCCGATTTCCCTAGCTTTTCTACTCCTTCCACTTCGTCTCTTGCAGACACGCCACATTTATTCGTCTTCTTTCTAATATGTCTGTCAATTCTCTTCCCCTGCCAGTCATCGTTCCTACATTCCAGCTTGCCATTCTCATTCTTACTTCCCGGGCTCGCTTCTTACGTTGCTCCCGCCCGGGGTGAAGCAACAACCCTTGTCCATTTCCCATAGGGGCCGGGTGCTGCCCTTGCGCGTCGCCTGTGGGGTACGCCCTAACCCTATCGCACAACATGTTCCCATTCATACTGTCCATGTTGCATTAAGGTGTTGCAAAACTTTTACGGTCGGCCGCCTGCCTGACACCAACCTTCCTTGGGAATGCACTTGTTGGTGGTGTTCCGTCCACCGTACCGGTGCCCTTTTTATGGGTCTACCTACACGAGATATTAGGCGTAGCAAATACATAGTTACTGACGTTTCGACTGGGTTACACCAATCATGGTCGCGAGAGAACTCGGCTACTCCTAATATTGCGATCAACACTATCGGTCCGTAAACATTTCTTTACAGAAATGGAAGCACCTGGCAATTATATTTTTAATTGTTGATGATGTCCCCGTCCAGTCAGGCATGAATGTGAATTTTTCCAATTTTTAATTTACATTGGAGCTCTGTGTAGCACTAAAATCACAATTAAAAACCACATGCTTTTTTAAGCAATCAGCGCCATCTGCCGGGCTGATTGTGAATCTATACCATCCAGGGCGCCACCCAAACTCATACAGAAAAAAACATTTAAATCGGTCAATAAGTTTAGAAGGAGTCTAAGATATCGGATAGCCCTAGTTTTATCTAACAGGGAATGGACCTATACCTGATCCGCTCTTAGATGACTGATTTGACACTTTTTATTTTATATTTTGCATTTATCCTTGTTTAGAGGAACATATTTAGCGAATCATAAAGAACAACTTTTAAAAATAAGACGTTATTTCAAAATGTCAAATGCACCTAATTATCTAATTATTTGTCTTTTATTACTTAAAATAATTGAATTATAAAAAGAAAACGTAAAATTTCCACTCTGTATTACGCTTTTACAAGGTTACGCCGTTTGACACGTTTTCATAGTGACGTAGTGGGTAATACTCACCAGGTATTTTTTTTAAATAGGATGAAGGATTTAATAAGTATTGTATTTTAAAAATAATATATTTTTAAATAAGAAACTTCAATTCAATCTTCTGGATGTGAATAAATGTTTTTAATAAAAAAATGTTATAATTAGACCTTGCTTGGTTATAAAGTGGAAATAACTGTTACTTATATACTTCGGCAATTTTACCGTTGTCCCTCACTAGTGCAGTCAGTCTGACATGTGTCAAATCAGTCAACTTAGAGCGGCTCTGGTATAGTTGTCGCCGGCATGATGAAGGCTAGACCTAGTTTTACCCGAAAACAATCGGCTTCTACTAGGTGTAGCCGCACTTCGGGTATTAGCCGTAACATATATAAAGATTATAATAATGAAAATATATTTTAAACTGACCTCTATGTTTATGTGATGTAGTGGTAGTAACCGTCACTTCCGGTTTGGGCATTGAGGCACATGTGACTGCGCCGATCTGTCAGAAATAAAATAAAATATATTATGTTGTATATTTATTAGTAAACAATAAATATTTTGGACTTCCGCGTTCCATTACACTAAATATAATATATTAGTCTTTATGGGTCTACACGAGATATTAGGAGTAGCAAATACATAGCTACTTACTGCCCGACGTTTCGACTGGGTTACACCAATCATGGTCGCGAGAGAACTGGGCTAATCCTAATATCGCATGAAGACCCATAAAGTCAGGGGATACCAGTCACAACTATCTGTCCGGTGGTTGGTGAACGGTATACGGGTAAGCGACCCCGGCTCCTCGAGCTACTATCGACTCAGTCCAAATCATCCGAGGCGATAGTATCCTTCCTCCCCTTTTCCTTCCCCCGTCATACATCCTTGCTACTCGTGGGAATGCAATGACCTTGTTAAAACAATGCACAAGGCAGAATGGCGGCGACGTGGTCCACAGCCCGTCACGTCACGTGTCCCACAGAGGTGAAAGGTGGATCACTGAAGGTGATCTCTGCCTACCTCTCTGGGATAAAGGCGTGATTTTATGTATGTATGTATGTAGACCCATTAAGACTTATATTTGGAGTATTAGTAATAGTGTCCAAACGAAGTAAGTTTTGGCGTTCCAACACAGTGAAAATCAGTAAACAGCGCAGGGCATAATTATAGTGCATAAGTGCGCAAAACAGTGCACTCTGTATGATTTTAAGCTTTCGCGTTTCATTACATTTCTTCTTCTTCTTATCGTATGGTTGATGAACAACCTGGTGTCAGAGTTTTTAAACCGCCCGTAGGCCTCTGACATGGCTTCACACACCGTTGAGAAATCTCTCAGGTGTGCTGGTTTCCTCACGATGTTTTCCTTCACCGTTAAAGCGTCGAATGATGGTACATATGAATTTCAAATTTGAAAAACACATTGGTACCTGGCGGGGTTTGAACTGACGACCTCTCGCATGGCAAGCAACGACCTTAACCACTCGGCCATCGACGCTATAACACTAAATATTAGGCTTTATGGTTCGACTCGTCAACTCAACTCGACAGTCGAAACGTCGGGCAGTAAGTAGCTATGTATTTGCTACTTCTAAAGACTAATATTCAGTCCACTCCGTTCCCTCACTCTCATAATTCAGTGAGACGAAAAACCCAACACGAACGCTGAGAGATCAGGCGCAGGACCACCAGCTTAACGTGCTTTTTGAGGCCACGTTTCTCAACCGCTTATGTTTTTTTTATATCCGGGATTCAGGATGACCTCACTCCGCCTCATGGTAGCGGCCGTGAGGTTTACATATGAGGTCGACAGGCGTAACAGGTAGACTTTATTGAGCCAGTCAGAATGGAAAATTAGAAAAAAAAATCCAATTTTCTTTGTATCACAAAAACTCGATTGAAAATATTAGTATGATGAAATTCTTACCACAAAAAGTAACAATAATATCGTCTTCATTTTGGCTAGTCGTTAAAATAGAAACGGAAACTACAACATATAATTAACAGAAAATTGTTTATATACGTATATCAATATGCAAATTGTCAGAAAGTCTAATTTACAAATTAATAATTCACTGATAAGAACTGACTATGAAATATTCATTATTAATAATAGATCAATATGCCATGAACGATAAAAAGTAAATTAATGAGGAGTACTGGCAAAAATTAACCGGGCACTTCAACTGAAGCGTGAACGACCGACGGTGATGATGACGAGACTACTCCAAGTCATCATCGTAAGGGTGAGAGCCATCCTCTTCCCCGCAAGTCCGGTGATGATTACGAGGATACTCCAAGCCATCATCGTCTATGTCAGTAAGGAAAAAAATTGCTTGCGGAGGTTGGCTTTTATGGCAATACTATCTAATCTTGCAAAAAATTCCATGAAAAAAAATCTTTTTTTTATCAAGCGACTTCAAAAAAAGGAGGAGGTTCTAAATTCGACCCGTAACCCGTGTTATACATATAGTAGATTCCCACTCGGGACAAATATTTGTGTGATGAACATCGGTGATTGTTCTATGTCTGGGTGTGATTATGGATTTATAAATATTATATCTATGTGTGTATATCGGTCTCAGACGCCCATAGTTGCTCTGCTTAGTATGGGGTCATATGATCGTGTGTGGAAATGTCTCAGATATTTATTTCTTTATTTATATTAGTGAACCAATTTGACCCTGTCTCCTAAACACTTTGTGGTTTATTATTATATTCAAACAATATAGCGCATTTTTATGGTTAAGACTCTACCAATCATACTCTTTTGCCATTATTGTTTTTTTTTGAACAATAAACGTATACATAACATACATAGACAAATACATAAAATTCCGAGCTAAGCTGCTTGAAAATATCAGAATATCAGAAGTCAAAGATTCTCAATTTTTTAGGCTTTTACATTTATCAAATACAGACTCAAAACCGTGTGATACATTGTCATAGTAAGCTTACAGCGTGTTCATACCTAGCGATTTTTGGGCAATTTCGATCGCGGCGATGTCGCCGCGATTCCGTCGCGATATCGCGCGGTTACGCCTCATCCAACCTACCCGCTTAGCGCATGTGCCGCATTGGTGTTAGCGCTAGGTATGAACAGGCACTTACTTACACCTTAAAAGCGTCGATGGCCGAGTGGTTAAGGTCGTTGCTTGCCATGCGAGAGGTCGCCAGTTCAAACCCCGCCAGGTACCAATGTGTTTTTCAAATTTGAAATTCATATGTACCATCATTCGACGCTTTAACGGTGAAGGAAAACATCGTGAGGAAACCTGCACACCTAAGAAGAAATTCTAAGGTTGTGTAGTCGACCAACCCGCACTTGGCCAGCGTGGTCGACTAAGGCCTTATCGCCCTAGTTTAGGGTAGGCCCGTGCCCCAGCAGTGGGGACGTATATGGGCTGATGATGATGATGATGATGACTTACACATTTGCTAATTACACAAATTAAGCATTATTTGAGATTTACCAACTGTAATATAAACTAAAAATAGCGTCGATGGCCGATTGTCAGTGGACAGTGGAGGTCGTCAGTTCAAACCCCGCCACGAACCACAGTAAATATTAGTCTTTATGGGTCTACACGCGTTATTAGGAGTAGCTACTTATAACTACTAATATTTAGTGTAATGGAACGCGAAAGTCAAAAATCTTACGTACCACAGTGTTATCAAATTTGTAATTATACCTATGTATGTACGATTATTCGACGATTTAACGGTGAAGGAAAACATCGTGAGGAAACTTGCATATCTACGAGGAAATTCTAAGGTTGTGTAGTCAATTAAGCCGCACTTGGCCAGCGTGGTTGACTAAGAACTTATCGCCCTAGTTAAGAATAAATAAATAAATAAATAAATATCTGGGACATTTCCACACACGGTCATCTAACCCCAAACTAGGCAAAGCTTGTACTATGGGCGTCAGAGACTGATAAACATACATATATATTAATAAATACATACTTAAATACATAATCACACCCAGACACGGAACAAACACTAATATGGTCTGATGATGATGATATCAATATCAGAATCAACTGTGGATAAACAAAATTTGTTTATCCACAGTTGATTCTGATATACTTAAATATATTTAATAACACACCCAGACACGGAAGAAACACCGATGTTCGTCACACAAATATTTATCCCGGGTGGGAATCGAACCTACGACTCTTGGTACCGTAGGTAGTGAACCTGGGTCACTAACCACTGTTCCACCGAACCGGTCAAAGTAAGTAGGTAGTTTTAGAAATTGTTCAAATAAAAATGTATCTTCTTTAACATTGAAAGTTAATTTGCAATTTTTAATTGTTTTTTTTTTATGTTTACGTCAATATGTAATTCTCATGCAAAATGTGAATTCATGGCGTAATCGGATAAATATATTGCGTCAGTACATGGGATCGATTCCCTTGCCTCGATAAGTATGATAAGCCGGTGGTCCCGCGCCTGATCTCCAGTCATGTCGACTTGCTGTCTCACCGAATAATTACTGGCTTGGTGGAAAAGTGGTAAGTGACCTTGGGTACGGTCCAAGAGTCGTGGGTTCGATTCCCACTCGGGACAAGTATTTGTGTGATGAACATTGGTGTTTGTTCCGTGTCTGGGTGTGGATATCTATTTAAGTATGTATTTATAAATATCTTTGTATGTACCTATCCATGTATGTATATCTCTAACTGCCTCGTTGGTCCATTGGTAGCAAGCGCTGCGTTAGGACCGAGAGGTCCCCGGTTCGAATCCGGGGTCGGGCAAAATTTGTGTGAGTTTTTCTGTAATGAAATTACTCAGCCCGGAGTTAGGAAGTTGGCGGTTGAACGCCCGTGCCTCGGAAAGCACGTTAAGCCGGTGGTCCTGCGCCCGATCTCTCATCGGTCATGTCGGATTGCCGTCTCACCGAATTATGAGAGTAAGGGAATAGAGAGTGCACTTGTGTTTGCGCGCACACTTGTGCACTATAATATGTCCTGCGCACTTGGCTGATCTCAATTGAGATCGTCCGCCATGGCTGAAATCGGTCGGACGCCTTATATCTCTGACGCCCATAGTACAAGCTCTGCTTAGTTTGGGGTCAGATGACCGTGTGTGGAAATGTCCCAGATATTCATTTATTTATAAAATATATGTCCGAGATATTTATATCTTGATATTCCAAAATCATTATTTTGTGTACTATTACCGAAATTAAGCAAGGGCGGGGTCGGTATAAATAAATATAGATAATTTTGTGTAAGTTTCTGTTTATTGGAAATTAAATACAAAATTTAATAGTATTAAAAAGGTAAGCATTTCAGCTATTGCCGTTCCATATTTGTATCTCTGAAACAAAGAAAAAAAGTTATAAACACTGTAAAGGAATTTAATAGTATGTACCTATTTTCTATCACTACATAGTATAAAGCAAAGTCGCTTTCCGCGTCTGACTTTATGTAGTACTAGCTGTGCCAGCGACTTCGTTCGCGATTCCCCCGTTTTTAACACATTTTCCATTGCATCATTGCTCCTATTGTTCGCAGCGTGATGTTATATAGCCTAAAGCCTTCCTCGATAAATAATCTATACAACGCAAAAAGATTTTTTCAAATCGAACCAGTAGTTCCTGAGATTAGCGCGTTCAAACAAACAAACAAACAAACTCTTCAGCTTTATAATATTAGTATAGATGTATTCTCTTAAACTACGCATTTTTTTTTAAAGATAGAGGGATTCAAGAAAGAAGTTTTTAAGTTTAATAACAAAGGAAAATAAACTTACAGATAGCACCATATCTTACGCCGAACCCTGTAAAAATAGTATATCTTGATAAACTCAGATACATAATAAAAAACAATTAAAGATAAAATTATTTTCGGACATCTACACACACGGTCATCTGACCCCAAACTAAGCAGAGCTTGTACTACGGTAAACAGTAATATATTTATATAATAGTAAATTATTATATTCCACATCAGTGTTTGCTTGTGGGAATCGAACCCACTAATCTTAAAGGAACCGTAGCCAGGGCAACTGGCAACTGTTCCACCGAGCCAATCAAATAGCGAAACTGAAAATTCTGAAATATTTTATTCAATTTTATAAACTGAACAAATCCATTGTACTAGTAACAAGAATTAATTTCACTGCGGGAAAATAACTATTAAAATTTCAAAGTTTATATTCGTAAAGTCTTTTGGATAGGGTACCAAAGTTATTCACGTTTTTGACCGTTCTCCTTTATATAAATTTATTTAAATGCGCTAAAAAGAAAAATAAACTTTTACACTATAACTTTACTGTCAACTTATAACATTTCAAATTCAACAAATTTGACACGATATATATGTTTTAAAAGCTTGTCGCGAGATTTAAGTACTCGTATTTACTTTCTTAGAATAAAATTTTTAATAGGCAGGTATTTTAAAACTTGCTTTTAAAATTACGAGTAGGTACTTAAATCTCGCGACAAGCTTTTTAAAACATATAAATTGTGTCAAATATGTTGAATTTGAAATGTTATAAGTTGACAGTAAAGTTATAGTGTAAAAGTTTATTTTTTCTTTTTAGCGCATTTAAATAAAAGCTTGTTTTTAAAGATTTTTTTACCTTAATTTATTTTATACTTTTTAGTTTTCACCTTGTAAGTTCCTAAGTCTGTTCATCTCATTCAACGCATCATTATTGCAAGGTCGTTTGCCAGTTAATTTTGAACAATCCAACTCTTCAATTAGGATCTCATCTTCTTCTTCCGGCTCCATCATCAGACCCTGGTTACCATCTAGCATCTAAGTACTCATCTAGGCGAATCAAACGAGCCCAAACTCGATGGGGTTGTGTCGTTTAAGTACTGAGTTCCTTTGGCTGTCTTCCGGCTCCATCATCAGACCCTGGTTACCATCTAGCATCTAAGTACTCATCTAGGCGAATCAAACGAGCCCAAACTCGATTTGGTTGTGTCGTTTAAGTACTGAGTTCCTTTGGCTGTCTTCCGGCTCCATCATCAGACCTTGGTTACTATCTAGCACCAAAGTACTCATCTAGTCGAATGAAATGAGCCCAAACTCGATGTGGTTATGTTATTTAATTACTGAGTTGCTATGGCTATCTTCCGACTTCATCATCAGATCAGCTCCATGTCATAATAATATTGCATTGTCATCGGATATACACGTGCATGCAAAATTTCAGCTCAATCGGTTGAGGGCAAGTGCCTTAAAATTGAGTTATAAAATTCCACCCGAACACACAAACATACATACATACATACATACATTGCAAGTTAAATAAAAGCTTGTAAAAAGCATAAATTTTAAAATTTCAAAGGATATTTGTACAAAATAAACAATTATTCTATTATATTTTACTAGCTTTCCGCCCGGGACTCCATCCGCGTAGAGATGTTTAACGGGTAAAACATTACTTCTTTATAAAAAAGTTCCAGATCAAGGAGTTCCTAGAAAAAGTCTTACTTGATTGCAAAAAGAGTATGATATGAGTTTTTTTTGTGATTCTTCAAAATGGTACCTACAATGAACGCAAGAATTTCTTTTTATTTTTTTTTGTTTTGACATCACTCTGACAGTTGCTATGGCGCGTGACGTCACCATTTGTAGAAAGCGGTCAAGTATTTCGTCGGGTCGGTTGACAGCCCCGGTGGTGGAGTGTGGAGTGAGAACGGCTCTCGCACACACACAAGGGGCCCGGGTTCGATTCCCGGCGGGGTCGATCATTGCAAAATCGGCTCTGTGTCTGGTTAATATTAAGAGTAATTTAGAAATGTACGAGTAAAATAGTTCATAGAAGATAGAAAGTAAGGTAGAAGAGATAATAAAAAGTAATTCTCGTGAAACAAAAAGTAATTTAACCACTTTTTGCCAATAAAATTGGCGAAAATTGCTCATTACTCGGCCATTTATTGACCGATTTTGTTGAATCTTGTCTTATTCGAGAGCTTATAACGTGGCGCATTTTTTACAATCATTTTTGTGTATTTTTTACAATAAGTACATTTTATGTACAAATATTTCATACATCTCGCAAAAAAATCACATTCACCAATTATACTCACGCAAATGATGTGCATTTTTTCAGATCATGAGATCTTACATGTCTTTCAGTTGTATTTACTTCGAAAAAACGTATATTCTTGTCCATGCCGAGTGTGACAAAACTACCTACTATTATTACCTTCAAAATGTGATAATTTGCCAGGTTCATACAAACATACTCCATTATCTACTACATAATTTGTATCCTAAAGTAAGACTTATGTAAACTTAAGGATTCTATCTAAGTAGCAATCAACATCGTCGTATGTACATACATACCTACCTGCAGAAAACCTACGAGTTGCAGAAAGTTGCAATAAATTTTCATGGATAATTTTGGATACATTTAATTAGTTTCACTGTAATACGAAATTGCACAATCACAGAAACCGGTACGTTACAAGGTACAACAATATTAAAGATTTTTTTTATTATTGATATCAATATAAAGTTTCTGTCTGCACTATCTCCTTGGGCAAACATTTCCTTTACTTTTTCGGATTTTTCGTTCGCTTTGGTCGATGTTTTTCATCATAAGTACATTCTTTCGCTGTTGAAAATTGCATTTTGGAAATGTCCTTCACAATTTCCATCGGTGTCTCCCGATATCCCGAACGAGAACTATCGGTAGGTAGGTACGTGGACTTCATCAACTTCTAGCCTCGATGTTCAGCACTCGGTACCTGCAATACGTAATAAAGTTTAATACTCCATCCAATATAGCGTTTTCGGGCGTGTCGGATACTCGATTGGGAAATTTTCTAGAAAACATTCACACGCATACCTATTGTTTAATTAAAATATTGTTGAATACAAGAGTTGTGTGTTTTGGTTTCTTCAATGTCAAATGTCAAATGTCAAGTTTGATGTATGACATACAACGTCAGACAGAATTTATTTTAAATTATTTCACGTGCCGAGGTTCCAGATCAAGGAGTTCCTAGAAAAAGTCTTACTTGATTGCAAAAAGAGTATGATATGAGTTTTTTTGTGATTCTTCAAAATGGTACCTACAATGAACGCAAGAATTTCTTTTATTTTTTGTTTTGACATCACTCTGACAGTTGCTATGGCGCGTGACGTCACCATTTGTAGAAAGCGGTCAAGTATTTCGTCGGGTCGGTTGACAGCCCCGGTGGTGGAGTGTGGAGTGAGAACGGCTCTCGCACACACACAAGGGGCCCGGGTTCGATTCCCGGCGGGGTCGATCATTGCAAAATCGGCTCTGTGTCTGGTTAATATTAAGAGTAATTTAGAAATGTACGAGTAAAATAGTTCATAGAAGATAGAAAGTAAGGTAGAAGAGATAATAAAAAGTAATTCTCGTGAAACAAAAAGTAATTTAACCACTTTTTGCCAATAAAATTGGCGAAAATTGCTCATTACTCGGCCATTTATTGACCGATTTTGTTGAATCTTGTCTTATTCGAGAGCTTATAACGTGGCGCATTTTTTACAATCATTTTTGTGTATTTTTTACAATAAGTACATTTTATGTACAAATATTTCATACATCTCGCAAAAAAATCACATTCACCAATTATACTCACGCAAATGATGTGCATTTTTTCAGATCATGAGATCTTACATGTCTTTCAGTTGTATTTACTTCGAAAAAACGTATATTCTTGTCCATGCCGAGTGTGACAAAACTACCTACTATTATTACCTTCAAAATGTGATAATTTGCCAGGTTCATACAAACATACTCCATTATCTACTACATAATTTGTATCCTAAAGTAAGACTTATTATGTAAACTTAAGGATTCTATCTAAGGAGCAATCAACATCGTCGTATGTACGTACATACCTACCTGCAGAAAACCTACGAGTTGCAGAAAGTTGCAATAAATTTTCATGGATAATTTTGGATACATTTAATTAGTTTCACTGTAATACGAAATTGCACAATCACAGAAACCGGTACGTTACAAGGTACAACAATATTATAGATTTTTTTATCATTGATATCAATATAAAGTTTCTGTCTGCACTATCTCCTTGGGCAAACATTTCCTTTACTTTTTCGGGTTTTTCGTTCGCTTTGGTCGATGTTTTTCATCATAAGTACATTCTTTCGCTGTTGAAAATTGCATTTTGGAAATGTCCTTCACAATTTCCATCGGTGTCTCCCGATATCCCGAACGAGAACTATCGGTAGGTAGGTACGTGGACTTCATCAACTTCTAGCCTCGATGTTCAGCACTCGGTACCTGCAATACGTAATAAAGTTTAATACTCCATCCAATATAGCGTTTTCGGGCGTGTCGGATACTCGATTGGGAAATTTTCTAGAAAACATTCACACGCATACCTATTGTTTAATTAAAATATTGTTGAATACAAGAGTTGTGTGTTTTGGTTTCTTCAATGTCAAATGTCAAATGTCAAGTTTGATGTATGACATACAACGTCAGACAGAATTTATTTTAAATTATTTCACGTGCCGAGGTTCCAGATCAAGGAGTTCCTAGAAAAAGTCTTACTTGATTGCAAAAAGAGTATGAGTTTTTTTTGTGGTTATTCAAAATGGTACCTACAATGAACGCAAGAATTTCTTTTTATTTTTTTTGTTTTGACATCACTCTGACAGTTGCTATGGCGCGTGACGTCACCATTTGTAGAAAGCGGTCAAGTATTTCGTCGGGTCGGTTGACAGCCCCGGTGGTGGAGTGTGGAGTGAGAACGGCTCTCGCACACACACAAGGGGCCCGGGTTCGATTCCCGGCGGGGTCGATCATTGCAAAATCGGCTCTGTGTCTGGTTAATATTAAGAGTAATTTAGAAATGTACGAGTAAAATAGTTCATAGAAGATAGAAAGTAAGGTAGAAGAGATAATAAAAAGTAATTCTCGTGAAACAAAAAGTAATTTAACCACTTTTTGCCAATAAAATTGGCGAAAATTGCTCATTACTCGGCCATTTATTGACCGATTTTGTTGAATCTTGTCTTATTCGAGAGCTTATAACGTGGCGCATTTTTTACAATCATTTTTGTGTATTTTTTACAATAAGTACATTTTATGTACAAATATTTCATACATCTCGCAAAAAAATCACATTCACCAATTATACTCACGCAAATGATGTGCATTTTTTCAGATCATGAGATCTTACATGTCTTTCAGTTGTATTTACTTCGAAAAAACGTATATTCTTGTCCATGCCGAGTGTGACAAAACTACCTACTATTATTACCTTCAAAATGTGATAATTTGCCAGGTTCATACAAACATACTCCATTATCTACTACATAATTTGTATCCTAAAGTAAGACTTATTATGTAAACTTAAGGATTCTATCTAAGGAGCAATCAACATCGTCGTATGTACGTACATACCTACCTGCAGAAAACCTACGAGTTGCAGAAAGTTGCAATAAATTTTCATGGATAATTTTGGATACATTTAATTAGTTTCACTGTAATACGAAATTGCACAATCACAGAAACCGGTACGTTACAAGGTACAACAATATTATAGATTTTTTTATCATTGATATCAATATAAAGTTTCTGTCTGCACTATCTCCTTGGGCAAACATTTCCTTTACTTTTTCGGGTTTTTCGTTCGCTTTGGTCGATGTTTTTCATCATAAGTACATTCTTTCGCTGTTGAAAATTGCATTTTGGAAATGTCCTTCACAATTTCCATCGGTGTCTCCCGATATCCCGAACGAGAACTATCGGTAGGTAGGTACGTGGACTTCATCAACTTCTAGCCTCGATGTTCAGCACTCGGTACCTGCAATACGTAATAAAGTTTAATACTCCATCCAATATAGCGTTTTCGGGCGTGTCGGATACTCGATTGGGAAATTTTCTAGAAAACATTCACACGCATACCTATTGTTTAATTAAAATATTGTTGAATACAAGAGTTGTGTGTTTTGGTTTCTTCAATGTCAAATGTCAAATGTCAAGTTTGATGTATGACATACAACGTCAGACAGAATTTATTTTAAATTATTTCACGTGCCGAGGTTCCAGATCAAGGAGTTCCTAGAAAAAGTCTTACTTGATTGCAAAAAAGTATGATATGAGTTTTTTTGTGATTCTTCAAAATGGTACCTGCAATGAACGCAAGAATTTCTTTTTATTTTTTTGTTTTGACATCACTCTGACAGTTGCTATGGCGCGTGACGTCACCATTTGTAGAAAGCGGTCAAGTATTTCGTCGGGTCGGTTGACAGCCCCGGTGGTGGAGTGTGGAGTGAGAACGGCTCTCGCACACACACAAGGGGCCCGGGTTCGATTCCCGGCGGGGTCGATCATTGCAAAATCGGCTCTGTGTCTGGTTAATATTAAGAGTAATTTAGAAATGTACGAGTAAAATAGTTCATAGAAGATAGAAAGTAAGGTAGAAGAGATAATAAAAAGTAATTCTCGTGAAACAAAAAGTAATTTAACCACTTTTTGCCAATAAAATTGGCGAAAATTGCTCATTACTCGGCCATTTATTGACCGATTTTGTTGAATCTTGTCTTATTCGAGAGCTTATAACGTGGCGCATTTTTTACAATCATTTTTGTGTATTTTTTACAATAAGTACATTTTATGTACAAATATTTCATACATCTCGCAAAAAAATCACATTCACCAATTATACTCACGCAAATGATGTGCATTTTTTCAGATCATGAGATCTTACATGTCTTTCAGTTGTATTTACTTCGAAAAAACGTATATTCTTGTCCATGCCGAGTGTGACAAAACTACCTACTATTATTACCTTCAAAATGTGATAATTTGCCAGGTTCATACAAACATACTCCATTATCTACTACATAATTTGTATCCTAAAGTAAGACTTATTATGTAAACTTAAGGATTCTATCTAAGGAGCAATCAACATCGTCGTATGTACGTACATACCTACCTGCAGAAAACCTACGAGTTGCAGAAAGTTGCAATAAATTTTCATGGATAATTTTGGATACATTTAATTAGTTTCACTGTAATACGAAATTGCACAATCACAGAAACCGGTACGTTACAAGGTACAACAATATTATAGATTTTATTATCATTGATATCAATATAAAGTTTCTGTCTGCACTATCTCCTTGGGCAAACATTTCCTTTACTTTTTCGGGTTTTTCGTTCGCTTTGGTCGATGTTTTTCATCATAAGTACATTCTTTCGCTGTTGAAAATTGCATTTTGGAAATGTCCTTCACAATTTCCATCGGTGTCTCCCGATATCCCGAACGAGAACTATCGGTAGGTAGGTACGTGGACTTCATCAACTTCTAGCCTCGATGTTCAGCACTCGGTACCTGCAATACGTAATAAAGTTTAATACTCCATCCAATATAGCGTTTTCGGGCGTGTCGGATACTCGATTGGGAAATTTTCTAGAAAACATTCACACGCATACCTATTGTTTAATTAAAATATTGTTGAATACAAGAGTTGTGTGTTTTGGTTTCTTCAATGTCAAATGTCAAATGTCAAGTTTGATGTATGACATACAACGTCAGACAGAATTTATTTTAAATTATTTCACGTGCCGAGGTTCCAGATCAAGGAGTTCCTAGAAAAAGTCTTACTTGATTGCTTTTTGTGATTCTTCAAAATGGTACCTACAATGAACGCAAGAATTTCTTTTTATTTTTTTTTGTTTTGACATCACTCTGACAGTTGCTATGGCGCGTGACGTCACCATTTGTAGAAAGCGGTCAAGTATTTCGTCGGGTCGGTTGACAGCCCCGGTGGTGGAGTGTGGAGTGAGAACGGCTCTCGCACACACACAAGGGGCCCGGGTTCGATTCCCGGCGGGGTCGATCATTGCAAAATCGGCTCTGTGTCTGGTTAATATTAAGAGTAATTTAGAAATGTACGAGTAAAATAGTTCATAGAAGATAGAAAGTAAGGTAGAAGAGATAATAAAAAGTAATTCTCGTGAAACAAAAAGTAATTTAACCACTTTTTGCCAATAAAATTGGCGAAAATTGCTCATTACTCGGCCATTTATTGACCGATTTTGTTGAATCTTGTCTTATTCGAGAGCTTATAACGTGGCGCATTTTTTACAATCATTTTTGTGTATTTTTTACAATAAGTACATTTTATGTACAAATATTTCATACATCTCGCAAAAAAATCACATTCACCAATTATACTCACGCAAATGATGTGCATTTTTTCAGATCATGAGATCTTACATGTCTTTCAGTTGTATTTACTTCGAAAAAACGTATATTCTTGTCCATGCCGAGTGTGACAAAACTACCTACTATTATTACCTTCAAAATGTGATAATTTGCCAGGTTCATACAAACATACTCCATTATCTACTACATAATTTGTATCCTAAAGTAAGACTTATTATGTAAACTTAAGGATTCTATCTAAGGAGCAATCAACATCGTCGTATGTACGTACATACCTACCTGCAGAAAACCTACGAGTTGCAGAAAGTTGCAATAAATTTTCATGGGTAAGTTGCAATAAATACATTTAATTAGTTTCACTGTAATACGAAATTGCACAATCACAGAAACCGGTACGTTACAAGGTACAACAATATTATAGATTTTTTTATCATTGATATCAATATAAAGTTTCTGTCTGCACTATCTCCTTGGGCAAACATTTCCTTTACTTTTTCGGGTTTTTCGTTCGCTTTGGTCGATGTTTTTCATCATAAGTACATTCTTTCGCTGTTGAAAATTGCATTTTGGAAATGTCCTTCACAATTTCCATCGGTGTCTCCCGATATCCCGAACGAGAACTATCGGTAGGTAGGTACGTGGACTTCATCAACTTCTAGCCTCGATGTTCAGCACTCGGTACCTGCAATACGTAATAAAGTTTAATACTCCATCCAATATAGCGTTTTCGGGCGTGTCGGATACTCGATTGGGAAATTTTCTAGAAAACATTCACACGCATACCTATTGTTTAATTAAAATATTGTTGAATACAAGAGTTGTGTGTTTTGGTTTCTTCAATGTCAAATGTCAAATGTCAAGTTTGATGTATGACATACAACGTCAGACAGAATTTATTTTAAATTATTTCACGTGCCGAGGTTCCAGATCAAGGAGTTCCTAGAAAAAGTCTTACTTGATTGCAAAAAGAGTATGATATGAGTTTTTTTGTGATTCTTCAAAATGGTACCTACAATGAACGCAAGAATTTCTTTTTATTTTTTTGTTTTGACATCACTCTGACAGTTGCTATGGCGCGTGACGTCACCATTTGTAGAAAGCGGTCAAGTATTTCGTCGGGTCGGTTGACAGCCCCGGTGGTGGAGTGTGGAGTGAGAACGGCTCTCGCACACACACAAGGGGCCCGGGTTCGATTCCCGGCGGGGTCGATCATTGCAAAATCGGCTCTGTGTCTGGTTAATATTAAGAGTAATTTAGAAATGTACGAGTAAAATAGTTCATAGAAGATAGAAAGTAAGGTAGAAGAGATAATAAAAAGTAATTCTCGTGAAACAAAAAGTAATTTAACCACTTTTTGCCAATAAAATTGGCGAAAATTGCTCATTACTCGGCCATTTATTGACCGATTTTGTTGAATCTTGTCTTATTCGAGAGCTTATAACGTGGCGCATTTTTTACAATCATTTTTGTGTATTTTTTACAATAAGTACATTTTATGTACAAATATTTCATACATCTCGCAAAAAAATCACATTCACCAATTATACTCACGCAAATGATGTGCATTTTTTCAGATCATGAGATCTTACATGTCTTTCAGTTGTATTTACTTCGAAAAAACGTATATTCTTGTCCATGCCGAGTGTGACAAAACTACCTACTATTATTACCTTCAAAATGTGATAATTTGCCAGGTTCATACAAACATACTCCATTATCTACTACATAATTTGTATCCTAAAGTAAGACTTATTATGTAAACTTAAGGATTCTATCTAAGGAGCAATCAACATCGTCGTATGTACGTACATACCTACCTGCAGAAAACCTACGAGTTGCAGAAAGTTGCAATAAATTTTCATGGCTAAGTTGCAATAAATGCATTTAATTAGTTTCACTGTAATACGAAATTGCACAATCACAGAAACCGGTACGTTACAAGGTACAACAATATTAACGATTTTTTTTATTATTGATATCAATATAAAGTTTCTGTCTGCACTATCTCCTTGGGCAAACATTTCCTTTACTTTTTCGGGTTTTTCGTTCGCTTTGGTCGATGTTTTTCATCATAAGTACATTCTTTCGCTGTTGAAAATTGCATTTTGGAAATGTCCTTCACAATTTCCATCGGTGTCTCCCGATATCCCGAACGAGAACTATCGGTAGGTAGGTACGTGGACTTCATCAACTTCTAGCCTCGATGTTCAGCACTCGGTACCTGCAATACGTAATAAAGTTTAATACTCCATCCAATATAGCGTTTTCGGGCGTGTCGGATACTCGATTGGGAAGTTTTCTAGAAAACATTCACACGCATACCTATTGTTTAATTAAAATATTGTTGAATACAAGAGTTGTGTGTTTTGGTT
Source organism: Maruca vitrata (assembly GCA_039566165.1). NCBI lineage: Eukaryota > Metazoa > Arthropoda > Insecta > Lepidoptera > Crambidae > Maruca > Maruca vitrata. Next base: position 5,840,286 of record CM076939.1, read on the forward strand.
TCTTCAATGTCAAATGTCAAATGTCAAGTTTGATGTATGACATACAACGTCAGACAGAATTTATTTTAAATTATTTCACGTGCCGAGGTTCCAGATCAAGGAGTTCCTAGAAAAAGTCTTACTTGATTGCAAAAAGAGTATGAGTTTTTTTTGTGGTTCTTCAAAATGGTACCTACAATGAACGCAAGAATTTCTTTTTATTTTTTTTGTTTTGACATCACTCTGACAGTTGCTATGGCGCGTGACGTCACCATTTGTAGAAAGCGGTCAAGTATTTCGTCGGGTCGGTTGACAGCCCCGGTGGTGGAGTGTGGAGTGAGAACGGCTCTCGCACACACACAAGGGGCCCGGGTTCGATTCCCGGCGGGGTCGATCATTGCAAAATCGGCTCTGTGTCTGGTTAATATTAAGAGTAATTTAGAAATGTACGAGTAAAATAGTTCATAGAAGATAGAAAGTAAGGTAGAAGAGATAATAAAAAGTAATTCTCGTGAAACAAAAAGTAATTTAACCACTTTTTGCCAATAAAATTGGCGAAAATTGCTCATTACTCGGCCATTTATTGACCGATTTTGTTGAATCTTGTCTTATTCGAGAGCTTATAACGTGGCGCATTTTTTACAATCATTTTTGTGTATTTTTTACAATAAGTACATTTTATGTACAAATATTTCATACATCTCGCAAAAAAATCACATTCACCAATTATACTCACGCAAATGATGTGCATTTTTTCAGATCATGAGATCTTACATGTCTTTCAGTTGTATTTACTTCGAAAAAACGTATATTCTTGTCCATGCCGAGTGTGACAAAACTACCTACTATTATTACCTTCAAAATGTGATAATTTGCCAGGTTCATACAAACATACTCCATTATCTACTACATAATTTGTATCCTAAAGTAAGACTTATTATGTAAACTTAAGGATTCTATCTAAGGAGCAATCAACATCGTCGTATGTACGTACATACCTACCTGCAGAAAACCTACGAGTTGCAGAAAGTTGCAATAAATTTTCATGGATAAGTTGCAATAAATACATTTAATTAGTTTCACTGTAATACGAAATTGCACAATCACAGAAACCGGTACGTTACAAGGTACAACAATATTAACGATTTTTTTTATTATTGATATCAATATAAAGTTTCTGTCTGCACTATCTCCTTGGGCAAACATTTCCTTTACTTTTTCGGATTTTTCGTTCGCTTTGGTCGATGTTTTTCATCATAAGTACATTCTTTCGCTGTTGAAAATTGCATTTTGGAAATGTCCTTCACAATTTCCATCGGTGTCTCCCGATATCCCGAACGAGAACTATCGGTAGGTAGGTACGTGGACTTCATCAACTTCTAGCCTCGATGTTCAGCACTCGGTACCTGCAATACGTAATAAAGTTTAATACTCCATCCAATATAGCGTTTTCGGGCGTGTCGGATACTCGATTGGGAAATTTTCTAGAAAACATTCACACGCATACCTATTGTTTAATTAAAATATTGTTGAATACAAGAGTTGTGTGTTTTGGTTTCTTCAATGTCAAATGTCAAATGTCAAGTTTGATGTATGACATACAACGTCAGACAGAATTTATTTTAAATTATTTCACGTGCCGAGGTTCCAGATCAAGGAGTTCCTAGAAAAAGTCTTCCTTGATTGCGAAAAAAGTAGGACTTTTTTTTGTGCTTGTTCAAAATGGTCCCCGCACTGAACGCAAGAAATTCTTTTTATTCTCCTTGTTTTGACATCACTCTGACAGTTGCTATGGCGCGTGACGTCACCATTTGTAGAAAGCGGTCAAGTATTTCGTCGGGTCGGTTGACAGCCCCGGTGGTGGAGTGTGGAGTGAGAACGGCTCTCGCACACACACAAGGGGCCCGGGTTCGATTCCCGGCGGGGTCGATCATTGCAAAATCGGCTCTGTGTCTGGTTAATATTAAGAGTAATTTAGAAATGTACGAGTAAAATAGTTCATAGAAGATAGAAAGTAAGGTAGAAGAGATAATAAAAAGTAATTCTCGTGAAACAAAAAGTAATTTAACCACTTTTTGCCAATAAAATTGGCGAAAATTGCTCATTACTCGGCCATTTATTGACCGATTTTGTTGAATCTTGTCTTATTCGAGAGCTTATAACGTGGCGCATTTTTTACAATCATTTTTGTGTATTTTTTACAATAAGTACATTTTATGTACAAATATTTCATACATCTCGCAAAAAATCACATTCACCAATTATACTCACGCAAATGATGTGCATTTTTTCAGATCATGAGATCTTACATGTCTTTCAGTTGTATTTACTTCGAAAAAACGTATATTCTTGTCCATGCCGAGTGTGACAAAACTACCTACTATTATTACCTTCAAAATGTGATAATTTGCCAGGTTCATACAAACATACTCCATTATCTACTACATAATTTGTATCCTAAAGTAAGACTTATTATGTAAACTTAAGGATTCTATCTAAGGAGCAATCAACATCGTCGTATGTACGTACATACCTACCTGCAGAAAACCTACGAGTTGCAGAAAGTTGCAATAAATTTTCATGGTTAAGTTGCAATAAATACATTTAATTAGTTTCACTGTAATACGAAATTGCACAATCACAGAAACCGGTACGTTACAAGGTACAACAATATTATAGATTTTATTATCATTGATATCAATATAAAGTTTCTGTCTGCACTATCTCCTTGGGCAAACATTTCCTTTACTTTTTCGGGTTTTTCGTTCGCTTTGGTCGATGTTTTTCATCATAAGTACATTCTTTCGCTGTTGAAAATTGCATTTTGGAAATGTCCTTCACAATTTCCATCGGTGTCTCCCGATATCCCGAACGAGAACTATCGGTAGGTAGGTACGTGGACTTCATCAACTTCTAGCCTCGATGTTCAGCACTCGGTACCTGCAATACGTAATAAAGTTTAATACTCCATCCAATATAGCGTTTTCGGGCGTGTCGGATACTCGATTGGGAAATTTTCTAGAAAACATTCACACGCATACCTATTGTTTAATTAAAATATTGTTGAATACAAGAGTTGTGTGTTTTGGTTTCTTCAATGTCAAATGTCAAATGTCAAGTTTGATGTATGACATACAACGTCAGACAGAATTTATTTTAAATTATTTCACGTGCCGAGGTTCCAGATCAAGGAGTTCCTAGAAAAAGTCTTACTTGATTGCAAAAAAAGTATGAGTGTTTTTTGTGATTCTTCAAAATGGTACCTACAATGAACGCAAGAATTTCTTTTTATTTTTTTTGTTTTGACATCACTCTGACAGTTGCTATGGCGCGTGACGTCACCATTTGTAGAAAGCGGTCAAGTATTTCGTCGGGTCGGTTGACAGCCCCGGTGGTGGAGTGTGGAGTGAGAACGGCTCTCGCACACACACAAGGGGCCCGGGTTCGATTCCCGGCGGGGTCGATCATTGCAAAATCGGCTCTGTGTCTGGTTAATATTAAGAGTAATTTAGAAATGTACGAGTAAAATAGTTCATAGAAGATAGAAAGTAAGGTAGAAGAGATAATAAAAAGTAATTCTCGTGAAACAAAAAGTAATTTAACCACTTTTTGCCAATAAAATTGGCGAAAATTGCTCATTACTCGGCCATTTATTGACCGATTTTGTTGAATCTTGTCTTATTCGAGAGCTTATAACGTGGCGCATTTTTTACAATCATTTTTGTGTATTTTTTACAATAAGTACATTTTATGTACAAATATTTCATACATCTCGCAAAAAAATCACATTCACCAATTATACTCACGCAAATGATGTGCATTTTTTCAGATCATGAGATCTTACATGTCTTTCAGTTGTATTTACTTCGAAAAAACGTATATTCTTGTCCATGCCGAGTGTGACAAAACTACCTACTATTATTACCTTCAAAATGTGATAATTTGCCAGGTTCATACAAACATACTCCATTATCTACTACATAATTTGTATCCTAAAGTAAGACTTATTATGTAAACTTAAGGATTCTATCTAAGGAGCAATCAACATCGTCGTATGTACGTACATACCTACCTGCAGAAAACCTACGAGTTGCAGAAAGTTGCAATAAATTTTCATGGGTAAGTTGCAATAAATACATTTAATTAGTTTCACTGTAATACGAAATTGCACAATCACAGAAACCGGTACGTTACAAGGTACAACAATATTATAGATTTTTTTATCATTGATATCAATATAAAGTTTCTGTCTGCACTATCTCCTTGGGCAAACATTTCCTTTACTTTTTCGGGTTTTTCGTTCGCTTTGGTCGATGTTTTTCATCATAAGTACATTCTTTCGCTGTTGAAAATTGCATTTTGGAAATGTCCTTCACAATTTCCATCGGTGTCTCCCGATATCCCGAACGAGAACTATCGGTAGGTAGGTACGTGGACTTCATCAACTTCTAGCCTCGATGTTCAGCACTCGGTACCTGCAATACGTAATAAAGTTTAATACTCCATCCAATATAGCGTTTTCGGGCGTGTCGGATACTCGATTGGGAAATTTTCTAGAAAACATTCACACGCATACCTATTGTTTAATTAAAATATTGTTGAATACAAGAGTTGTGTGTTTTGGTTTCTTCAATGTCAAATGTCAAATGTCAAGTTTGATGTATGACATACAACGTCAGACAGAATTTATTTTAAATTATTTCACGTGCCGAGGTTCCAGATCAAGGAGTTCCTAGAAAAAGTCTTACTTGATTGCAAAAAAGTATGATATGAGTTTTTTTTGTGATTCTTCAAAATGGTACCTACAATGAACGCAAGAATTTCTTTTTATTTTTTGTTTTGACATCACTCTGACAGTTGCTATGGCGCGTGACGTCACCATTTGTAGAAAGCGGTCAAGTATTTCGTCGGGTCGGTTGACAGCCCCGGTGGTGGAGTGTGGAGTGAGAACGGCTCTCGCACACACACAAGGGGCCCGGGTTCGATTCCCGGCGGGGTCGATCATTGCAAAATCGGCTCTGTGTCTGGTTAATATTAAGAGTAATTTAGAAATGTACGAGTAAAATAGTTCATAGAAGATAGAAAGTAAGGTAGAAGAGATAATAAAAAGTAATTCTCGTGAAACAAAAAGTAATTTAACCACTTTTTGCCAATAAAATTGGCGAAAATTGCTCATTACTCGGCCATTTATTGACCGATTTTGTTGAATCTTGTCTTATTCGAGAGCTTATAACGTGGCGCATTTTTTACAATCATTTTTGTGTATTTTTTACAATAAGTACATTTTATGTACAAATATTTCATACATCTCGCAAAAAATCACATTCACCAATTATACTCACGCAAATGATGTGCATTTTTTCAGATCATGAGATCTTACATGTCTTTCAGTTGTATTTACTTCGAAAAAACGTATATTCTTGTCCATGCCGAGTGTGACAAAACTACCTACTATTATTACCTTCAAAATGTGATAATTTGCCAGGTTCATACAAACATACTCCATTATCTACTACATAATTTGTATCCTAAAGTAAGACTTATGTAAACTTAAGGATTCTATCTAAGGAGCAATCAACATCGTCGTATGTACGTACATACCTACCTGCAGAAAACCTACGAGTTGCAGAAAGTTGCAATAAATTTTCATGGATAATTTTGGATACATTTAATTAGTTTCACTGTAATACGAAATTGCACAATCACAGAAACCGGTACGTTACAAGGTACAACAATATTATAGATTTTATTATCATTGATATCAATATAAAGTTTCTGTCTGCACTATCTCCTTGGGCAAACATTTCCTTTACTTTTTCGGGTTTTTCGTTCGCTTTGGTCGATGTTTTTCATCATAAGTACATTCTTTCGCTGTTGAAAATTGCATTTTGGAAATGTCCTTCACAATTTCCATCGGTGTCTCCCGATATCCCGAACGAGAACTATCGGTAGGTAGGTACGTGGACTTCATCAACTTCTAGCCTCGATGTTCAGCACTCGGTACCTGCAATACGTAATAAAGTTTAATACTCCATCCAATATAGCGTTTTCGGGCGTGTCGGATACTCGATTGGGAAGTTTTCTAGAAAACATTCACACGCATACCTATTGTTTAATTAAAATATTGTTGAATACAAGAGTTGTGTGTTTTGGTTTCTTCAATGTCAAATGTCAAATGTCAAGTTTGATGTATGACATACAACGTCAGACAGAATTTATTTTAAATTATTTCACGTGCCGAGGTTCCAGATCAAGGAGTTCCTAGAAAAAGTCTTACTTGATTGCAAAAAGAGTATGAGTTTTTTTTTGTGGTTCTTCAAAATGGTACCTATAATGAACGCAAGAATTTCTTTTTATTTTTTTTGTTTTGACATCACTCTGACAGTTGCTATGGCGCGTGACGTCACCATTTGTAGAAAGCGGTGAAGTATTTCGTCGGGTCGGTTGACAGCCCCGGTGGTGGAGTGTGGAGTGAGAACGGCTCTCGCACACACAAGGGGCCCGGGTTCGATTCCCGGCGGGGTCGATCATTGCAAAATCGGCTCTGTGTCTGGTTAATATTAAGAGTAATTTAGAAATGTACGAGTAAAATAGTTCATAGAAGATAGAAAGTAAGGTAGAAGAGATAATAAAAAGTAATTCTCGTGAAACAAAAAGTAATTTAACCACTTTTTGCCAATAAAATTGGCGAAAATTGCTCATTACTCGGCCATTTATTGACCGATTTTGTTGAATCTTGTCTTATTCGAGAGCTTATAACGTGGCGCATTTTTTACAATCATTTTTGTGTATTTTTTACAATAAGTACATTTTATGTACAAATATTTCATACATCTCGCAAAAAAATCACATTCACCAATTATACTCACGCAAATGATGTGCATTTTTTCAGATCATGAGATCTTACATGTCTTTCAGTTGTATTTACTTCGAAAAAACGTATATTCTTGTCCATGCCGAGTGTGACAAAACTACCTACTATTATTACCTTCAAAATGTGATAATTTGCCAGGTTCATACAAACATACTCCATTATCTACTACATAATTTGTATCCTAAAGTAAGACTTATGTAAACTTAAGGATTCTATCTAAGGAGCAATCAACATCGTCGTATGTACGTACATACCTACCTGCAGAAAACCTACGAGTTGCAGAAAGTTGCAATAAATTTTCATGGATAATTTTGGATACATTTAATTAGTTTCACTGTAATACGAAATTGCACAATCACAGAAACCGGTACGTTACAAGGTACAACAATATTATAGATTTTATTATCATTGATATCAATATAAAGTTTCTGTCTGCACTATCTCCTTGGGCAAACATTTCCTTTACTTTTTCGGGTTTTTCGTTCGCTTTGGTCGATGTTTTTCATCATAAGTACATTCTTTCGCTGTTGAAAATTGCATTTTGGAAATGTCCTTCACAATTTCCATCGGTGTCTCCCGATATCCCGAACGAGAACTATCGGTAGGTAGGTACGTGGACTTCATCAACTTCTAGCCTCGATGTTCAGCACTCGGTACCTGCAATACGTAATAAAGTTTAATACTCCATCCAATATAGCGTTTTCGGGCGTGTCGGATACTCGATTGGGAAATTTTCTAGAAAACATTCACACGCATACCTATTGTTTAATTAAAATATTGTTGAATACAAGAGTTGTGTGTTTTGGTTTCTTCAATGTCAAATGTCAAATGTCAAGTTTGATGTATGACATACAACGTCAGACAGAATTTATTTTAAATTATTTCACGTGCCGAGGTTCCAGATCAAGGAGTTCCTAGAAAAAGTCTTACTTGATTGCAAAAAGAGTATGATATGAGGTTTTTTTGTGGTTCTTCAAAATGGTACCTACAATGAACGCAAGAATTTCTTTTTATTTTTTTTGTTTTGACATCACTCTGACAGTTGCTATGGCGCGTGACGTCACCATTTGTAGAAAGCGGTCAAGTATTTCGTCGGGTCGGTTGACAGCCCCGGTGGTGGAGTGTGGAGTGAGAACGGCTCTCGCACACACACAAGGGGCCCGGGTTCGATTCCCGGCGGGGTCGATCATTGCAAAATCGGCTCTGTGTCTGGTTAATATTAAGAGTAATTTAGAAATGTACGAGTAAAATAGTTCATAGAAGATAGAAAGTAAGGTAGAAGAGATAATAAAAAGTAATTCTCGTGAAACAAAAAGTAATTTAACCACTTTTTGCCAATAAAATTGGCGAAAATTGCTCATTACTCGGCCATTTATTGACCGATTTTGTTGAATCTTGTCTTTTTTACAATCATTTTTGTGTATTTTTTACAATAAGTACATTTTATGTACAAATATTTCATACATCTCGCAAAAAAATCACATTCACCAATTATACTCACGCAAATGATGTGCATTTTTTCAGATCATGAGATCTTACATGTCTTTCAGTTGTATTTACTTCGAAAAAACGTATATTCTTGTCCATGCCGAGTGTGACAAAACTACCTACTATTATTACCTTCAAAATGTGATAATTTGCCAGGTTCATACAAACATACTCCATTATCTACTACATAATTTGTATCCTAAAGTAAGACTTATTATGTAAACTTAAGGATTCTATCTAAGGAGCAATCAACATCGTCGTATGTACGTACATACCTACCTGCAGAAAACCTACGAGTTGCAGAAAGTTGCAATAAATTTTCATGGATAATTTTGGATACATTTAATTAGTTTCACTGTAATACGAAATTGCACAATCACAGAAACCGGTACGTTACAAGGTACAACAATATTATAGATTTTATTATCATTGATATCAATATAAAGTTTCTGTCTGCACTATCTCCTTGGGCAAACATTTCCTTTACTTTTTCGGGTTTTTCGTTCGCTTTGGTCGATGTTTTTCATCATAAGTACATTCTTTCGCTGTTGAAAATTGCATTTTGGAAATGTCCTTCACAATTTCCATCGGTGTCTCCCGATATCCCGAACGAGAACTATCGGTAGGTAGGTACGTGGACTTCATCAACTTCTAGCCTCGATGTTCAGCACTCGGTACCTGCAATACGTAATAAAGTTTAATACTCCATCCAATATAGCGTTTTCGGGCGTGTCGGATACTCGATTGGGAAATTTTCTAGAAAACATTCACACGCATACCTATTGTTTAATTAAAATATTGTTGAATACAAGAGTTGTGTGTTTTGGTTTCTTCAATGTCAAATGTCAAATGTCAAGTTTGATGTATGACATACAACGTCAGACAGAATTTATTTTAAATTATTTCACGTGCCGAGGTTCCAGATCAAGGAGTTCCTAGAAAAAGTCTTACTTGATTGCAAAAAAGTATGAGTTTTTTTTGTGATTCTTCAAAATGGTACCTACAATGAACGCAAGAATTTCTTTTTATTTTTTTTGTTTTGACATCACTCTGACAGTTGCTATGGCGCGTGACGTCACCATTTGTAGAAAGCGGTCAAGTATTTCGTCGGGTCGGTTGACAGCCCCGGTGGTGGAGTGTGGAGTGAGAACGGCTCTCGCACACACACAAGGGGCCCGGGTTCGATTCCCGGCGGGGTCGATCATTGCAAAATCGGCTCTGTGTCTGGTTAATATTAAGAGTAATTTAGAAATGTACGAGTAAAATAGTTCATAGAAGATAGAAAGTAAGGTAGAAGAGATAATAAAAAGTAATTCTCGTGAAACAAAAAGTAATTTAACCACTTTTTGCCAATAAAATTGGCGAAAATTGCTCATTACTCGGCCATTTATTGACCGATTTTGTTGAATCTTGTCTTATTCGAGAGCTTATAACGTGGCGCATTTTTTACAATCATTTTTGTGTATTTTTTACAATAAGTACATTTTATGTACAAATATTTCATACATCTCGCAAAAAAATCACATTCACCAATTATACTCACGCAAATGATGTGCATTTTTTCAGATCATGAGATCTTACATGTCTTTCAGTTGTATTTACTTCGAAAAAACGTATATTCTTGTCCATGCCGAGTGTGACAAAACTACCTACTATTATTACCTTCAAAATGTGATAATTTGCCAGGTTCATACAAACATACTCCATTATCTACTACATAATTTGTATCCTAAAGTAAGACTTATTATGTAAACTTAAGGATTCTATCTAAGGAGCAATCAACATCGTCGTATGTACGTACATACCTACCTGCAGAAAACCTACGAGTTGCAGAAAGTTGCAATAAATTTTCATGTATAAGTTGCAATAAATACATTTAATTAGTTTCACTGTAATACGAAATTGCACAATCACAGAAACCGGTACGTTACAAGGTACAACAATATTATAGATTTTATTATCATTGATATCAATATAAAGTTTCTGTCTGCACTATCTCCTTGGGCAAACATTTCCTTTACTTTTTCGGGTTTTTCGTTCGCTTTGGTCGATGTTTTTCATCATAAGTACATTCTTTCGCTGTTGAAAATTGCATTTTGGAAATGTCCTTCACAATTTCCATCGGTGTCTCCCGATATCCCGAACGAGAACTATCGGTAGGTAGGTACGTGGACTTCATCAACTTCTAGCCTCGATGTTCAGCACTCGGTACCTGCAATACGTAATAAAGTTTAATACTCCATCCAATATAGCGTTTTCGGGCGTGTCGGATACTCGATTGGGAAATTTTCTAGAAAACATTCACACGCATACCTATTGTTTAATTAAAATATTGTTGAATACAAGAGTTGTGTGTTTTGGTTTCTTCAATGTCAAATGTCAAATGTCAAGTTTGATGTATGACATACAACGTCAGACAGAATTTATTTTAAATTATTTCACGTGCCGAGGTTCCAGATCAAGGAGTTCCTAGAAAAAGTCTTACTTGATTGCAAAAAGAGTATGATATGAGTTTTTTTTGTGATTCTTCAAAATGGTACCTACAATGAACGCAAGAATTTCTTTTTATTTTTTTTTGTTTTGACATCACTCTGACAGTTGCTATGGCGCGTGACGTCACCATTTGTAGAAAGCGGTCAAGTATTTCGTCGGGTCGGTTGACAGCCCCGGTGGTGGAGTGTGGAGTGAGAACGGCTCTCGCCATCGACTTCATACCCAATAGACACCTCATGTCAATTATTCGCAATGCAAACATTTCAGTCAACTACCTGAGGTACGCGGGGGGAGGGTGCTGAATGCTAATTGGTCGCAATAAAATCATCACAAAACATAGGGATGGGGTACATAAGTTTTCTTTGAAAATAGGTAATCGATAAATTGATGCAGTTCGTAACATAATTTAAAAATATTATAAAAGATAATTACCTTTTTCTTGGACATGTAATTTATATTTACCTACATTTAATGGATTTGATTTGATTTAAGATATAGATTATTACTATCTGGAATACATGATTGATTTATTTCTTTTACATTATATTGTTTATATATTCCATATCCAAACGGTAAAAATGGGCCCTAAACCTGAGAGACCATCTTTGTTGATGGACGTGTGATGAACATCCGTGGTAGAGGCCTAACTTGGTAATAAATAAACGGAAAGCATGTCTGTCTGTCACTCTTTGTATCTGATAGCTGGGTGAAATTTTAAAAGATTGTTTTATTTCTATTGCGTGTGAATAACATTAGTGAAATAAGAGAATATATTGTAGTGTTACGTATAACAATTTATTTAATCGTTTTTAAAATTAATTAATTTTGTAAATATTCGTCAGACTGAGGGCTTGCGATCGACGGACTTGGATAAAAATGCAAGTCTTGTTGATACATATTTTTGCATCACACTCATTGCCAGATCAACGACATAATTGGTGTCTTCCGAGTGAAACTGATTTAGGTACGGAACCCTCTAATTAGTGTAGACATAATTATCCCACCAATAGTGGTAAAAACAGTGAAGATATGGCAAATGTGAGGAGTCTCCAACGTTTTTTCATATTAATAAAGCAGTCTTGAGTAAAATATCGAGAGCAAATTACGCTATACTCTGATGGTAACCAGTGTCCCCGCCAGCTTTGATTTATTTTTCTTTCACTTCACTATCTTTGGGATACCTAAAATGATAAGTTCGCTGAAGATGACATAACGAAAATTTTACAGTATCAGTTAAGATTTGTATGTTAGTAACAAATAGGCATCGAAAGTAATTTTTTTAAAGGGACTAGAAACTACTGGACAAAAGTGCTGCATTATATACCTAAATAAACAAGGGCACCTTCTCATACCTGTACTCCGCGATTTTATACATATAATATGTCGGTTTAAATCATAATTTGTGAACTTTACCAACAACTTTTTTTCACAAATCCCCATCAGAGGCATCAATAGGGATTAGTGGACAAAAAGTTTACTTATCCCCATTGATGGGGATTTCCAAAGGGGACTACTGGGATAACCCTTAGCTAGGTTAGCTAGCACCTCCTAGCATTTGGAGTTTCTGAGATTTGATTTGGGAATCTATAAATTGACATCACATGGTAAGAAAAAAAAATATTTATAATAATTTTATTTGATCAAAAAATATCATAAATTAAAGTCAACTCTTATTAGCAAAATATAATTAAGAATTATCCAATTAAAAATCGAAATCGATCGATTCTGAGTGTTTGGTACGGTACAGCACTACGTACACGTGCACGGAGAACGATAAGGATAAAGTATATAAAACTGCATGTTAAAGAAAGAGATGGGCAGTTAATGACGTCGACCGACCGGCCATCTAAGATGGCCTCCGGTCAGCCAAAAAATATTAGTTTTAATTGATTAAAACACTAACCGGTGAAACGAATTGCCATCAATTTTAAAAGTTGAGCTCTTGCTATCTTTTCCACACCATCTTATGCTACAAGGAGCCATGGCAACAAGGTTTTTAATTTTTTCTGTAAGCGAGCACAGAGATGTTCACGGGTCTCAGATCTGGTCGTTACTGACGAAGCATCAGTGGGCGTGGTTTAATATAAGATCTATTTATCTGATGTGTTGTCTGAAAACTCTTGTCCTTTATTAGGTGTCTATTGGGTATGAAGTCGTTGGCTCTCGCACACACACAAGGGGCCCGGGTTCGATTCCCGGCGGGGTCGATCATTGCAAAATCGGCTCTGTGTCTGGTTAATATTAAGAGTAATTTAGAAATGTACGAGTAAAATAGTTCATAGAAGATAGAAAGTAAGGTAGAAGAGATAATAAAAAGTAATTCTCGTGAAACAAAAAGTAATTTAACCACTTTTTGCCAATAAAATTGGCGAAAATTGCTCATTACTCGGCCATTTATTGACCGATTTTGTTGAATCTTGTCTTATTCGAGAGCTTATAACGTGGCGCATTTTTTACAATCATTTTTGTGTATTTTTTACAATAAGTACATTTTATGTACAAATATTTCATACATCTCGCAAAAAAATCACATTCACCAATTATACTCACGCAAATGATGTGCATTTTTTCAGATCATGAGATCTTACATGTCTTTCAGTTGTATTTACTTCGAAAAAACGTATATTCTTGTCCATGCCGAGTGTGACCAAACTACCTACTATTATTACCTTCAAAATGTGATAATTTGCCAGGTTCATACAAACATACTCCATTATCTACTACATAATTTGTATCCTAAAGTAAGACTTATTATGTAAACTTAAGGATTCTATCTAAGGAGCAATCAACATCGTCGTATGTACGTACATACCTACCTGCAGAAAACCTACGAGTTGCAGAAAGTTGCAATAAATTTTCATGGTTAAGTTGCAATAAATACATTTAATTAGTTTCACTGTAATACGAAATTGCACAATCACAGAAACCGGTACGTTACAAGGTACAACAATATTATATATTTTATTATCATTGATATCAATATAAAGTTTCTGTCTGCACTATCTCCTTGGGCAAACATTTCCTTTACTTTTTCGGGTTTTTCGTTCGCTTTGGTCGATGTTTTCATCATAAGTACATTCTTTCGCTGTTGAAAATTGCATTCTGGAAATGTCCTTCACAATTTCCATCGGTGTCTCCCTATATCCCGAACGAGAACTATCGGTAGGTAGGTACGTGGACTTCATCAACTTCTAGCCTCGATGTTCAGCACTCGGTACCTGCAATACGCAATAAAGTTTAATACTCCATCCAATATAGCGTTTTCGGGCGTGTCGGATACTCGATTGGGAAATTTTCTAGAAAACATTCACACGCATACCTATTGTTTAATTAAAATATTGTTGAATACAAGAGTTGTGTGTTTTGGTTTCTTCAATGTCAAATGTCAAATGTCAAGTTTGATGTATGACACACAACGTCAGAGAGAATTTATTTTAAATTATTTCACGTGCCGAGGTTCCAGATCAAGGAGTTCCTACAAAAGTCTTACTTGATTGCAAAAAAGTATGAGTTTTTTTGTGATTCTTCAAAATGGTACCTGCAATGAACGCAAGAATTTCTTTTTATTTTTGATTTGACATCACTCTGACAGTTGCTATGGCGCGTGACGTCACCATTTGTAGAAAGCGGTCAAGTATTTCGTCGGGTCGGTTGACAGCCCCGGTGGTGGAGTGTGGAGTGAGAACGGCTCTCGCACACACACAAGGGGCCCGGGTTCGATTCCCGGCGGGGTCGATCATTGCAAAATCGGCTCTGTGTCTGGTTAATATTAAGAGTAATTTAGAAATGTACGAGTAAAATAGTTCATAGAAGATAGAAAGTAAGGTAGAAGAGATAATAAAAAGTAATTCTCGTGAAACAAAAGTAATTTAACCACTTTTGCCAATAAAATTGGCGAAAATTGCTCATTACTCGGCCATTTATTGACCGATTTTGTTGAATCTTGTCTTATTCGAGAGCTTATAACGTGGCGCATTTTTTACAATCATTTTTGTGTATTTTTTACAATAAGTACATTTTATGTACAAATATTTCATACATCTCGCAAAAAATCACATTCACCAATTATACTCACGCAAATGATGTTCATTTTTTCAGATCATGAGATCTTACATGTCTTTCAGTTGTATTTACTTCGAAAAAACGTATATTCTTGTCCATGCCGAGTGTGACAAAACTACCTACTATTATTACCTTCAAAATGTGATAATTTGCCAGGTTCATACAAACATACTCCATTATCTACTACATAATTTGTATCCTAAAGTAAGACTTATTATGTAAACTTAAGGATTCTATCTAAGGAGCAATCAACATCGTCGTATGTACGTACATACCTACCTGCAGAAAACCTACGAGTTGCAGAAAGTTGCAATAAATTTTTCATGGATAATTTTGGATACATTTAATTAGTTTCACTGTAATACGAAATTGCACAATCACAGAAACCGGTACGTTACAAGGTACAACAATATTATAGATTTTATTATCATTGATATCAATATAAAGTTTCTGTCTGCACTATCTCCTTGGGCAAACATTTCCTTTACTTTTTCGGGTTTTTCGTTCGCTTTGGTCGATGTTTTTCATCATAAGTACATTCGCTGTTGAAAATTGCATTTTGGAAATGTCCTTCACAATTTCCATCGGTGTCTCCCGATATCCCGAACGAGAACTATCGGTAGGTAGGTACGTGGACTTCATCAACTTCTAGCCTCGATGTTCAGCACTCGGTACCTGCAATACGCAATAAAGTTTAATACTCCATCCAATATAGCGTTTTCGGGCGTGTCGGATACTCGATTGGGAAATTTTCTAGAAAACATTCACACGCATACCTATTGTTTAATTAAAATATTGTTGAATACAAGAGTTGTGTGTTTTGGTTTCTTCAATGTCAAATGTCAAATGTCAAGTTTGATGTATGACACACAACGTCAGAGAGAATTTATTTTAAATTATTTCACGTGCCGAGGTTCCAGATCAAGGAGTTCCTAGAAAAAGTCTTACTTGATTGCAAAAAAAGTATGAGTTTTTTTTGTGATTCTTCAAAATGGTACCTGCAATGAACGCAAGAATTTCTTTTTATTTTTTTTGTTTTGACATCACTCTGACAGTTGCTATGGCGCGTGACGTCACCATTTGTAGAAAGCGGTCAAGTATTTCGTCGGGTCGGTTGACAGCCCCGGTGGTGGAGTGTGGAGTGAGAACGGCTCTCGCACACACACAAGGGGCCCGGGTTCGATTCCCGGCGGGGTCGATCATTGCAAAATCGGCTCTGTGTCTGGTTAATATTAAGAGTAATTTAGAAATGTACGAGTAAAATAGTTCATAGAAGATAGAAAGTAAGTAGTCCAGTCATTTAAGCTTAAATTAGGTAAGAATCTCGGAATTCGAGATACCCAGCTGTAAGTCTGTAAATACTTGTATATTGACGTCCTAAAAGTTGTCTCAAAACCTACATATTGTAGGGTGTACGCAACTATTTTTTTCAAAGTCAAATGTCACAAATATCAGTTTTATAAACTTTTGAGCGAAACGGGAAGTTTTATCATAAAAGTGTGTAGGAGAAAATTACTTATCTTTTATTTATCTATAAAAATTTTCTGTACGTTTTATTCCTAAGATTCACCATTTCAGAGATACAGCGATGCAAATAGTTGAAAAAGTTGTATTTTCAAAAGCTTCCAGGCCCACGTGCGATTGTGCTAGACAGTTAAAATTTTCACGAATGATGTATTTTAGTAGCCTCTATAACATCTAATACTAGAAAAAGCCTAAAACCAATGTTTAAGTGGGTTCTCATACAAAAACTATGTTTTTTTTCTCTCACACTTGGCCGGTTTTTAACGTGGTTACCCCAGTAAACCTATTCCAGACGACACCTATTATACGTGAAGAACACGTTGTTTATATGAAAGCCTAGTTAAATAATTGTTTTATGTTGTTTTTAGTACTATACATATACGTTTCAGTACATTTAAACTGCTTATTATGGGTCAAAAAGTACGAAATAACCAATTATTGGAATTTCTGTTTGAAGTATAACTGAACAAAAATACATTTTAAAAATGTTAACTGTCCATCTAACTCTATTATGAACGTGAAGATCCATATTAACCAAATTTAATTTAATGAAACGCAGAAATCTTGAATCTTCTGAATACTGAAAACAACACAAAACAATTATTTAACTAGGCTTCCTTATAAACAACGTGTTCTTCATGTATAAAAGGTGTCGTCTGGAATAGGTTTACTGGGGTAACCACGTTAAAAACCGGCCAAGTGTGAGAAAAAAAAACATAGTTTTTGAAGAACCCACTTAAACATTGATTTTAAGCTTTTTCTAGTATTAGATGTTATAGAGGCTACTAAAATACATCATTCGTGAAAATTTTAACTGTCTAGCACAATCGCACGTGGGCCTGGAAGCTTTTGAAAATACAACTTTTTCAACTATTTGCATCGCTGTATCTCTGAAATGGTGAATCTTAGGAATAAAACGTACAGAAATTTTTTATGGATAAATAGAAGATAAGTAATTTTCTCCTACACACTTTTATGATAAAACTTCCTTTTCGCTCAAAAGTTCATAAAACTGATATTTGTGACATTTGACCTTGAAAAAATAATAGTTGCGTACACCCTACAATATGTAGGTTTTGAGACAACTTTTAGGACGTCAATATACAAGTATTTACAGACTTACAGCTGGGTATCTCGAATTCCGAGATTTTTACCTAATTTGACTGGACTAAAGGTAGAAGAGATAATAAAAAGTAATTCTCGTGAAACAAAAAGTAATTTAACCACTTTTTGCCAATAAAATTGGCGAAAATTGCTCATTACTCGGCCATTTATTGACCGATTTTGTTGAATCTTGTCTTATTCGAGAGCTTATAACGTGGCGCATTTTTTACAATCATTTTTGTGTATTTTTTACAATAAGTACATTTTATGTACAAATATTTCATACATCTCGCAAAAAAATCACATTCACCAATTATACTCACGCAAATGATGTGCATTTTTTCAGATCATGAGATCTTACATGTCTTTCAGTTGTATTTACTTCGAAAAAACGTATATTCTTGTCCATGCCGAGTGTGACAAAACTACCTACTATTATTACCTTCAAAATGTGATAATTTGCCAGGTTCATACAAACATACTCCATTATCTACTACATAATTTGTATCCTAAAGTAAGACTTATTATGTAAACTTAAGGATTCTATCTAAGGAGCAATCAACATCGTCGTATGTACGTACATACCTACCTGCAGAAAACCTACGAGTTGCAGAAAGTTGCAATAAATTTTCATGGTTAAGTTGCAATAAATACATTTAATTAGTTTCACTGTAATACGAAATTGCACAATCACAGAAACCGGTACGTTACAAAGGTACAACAATATTATATATTTTATTATCATTGATATCAATATAAAGTTTCTGTCTGCACTATCTCCTTGGGCAAACATTTCCTTTACTTTTTCGGGTTTTTCGTTCGCTTTGGTCGATGTTTTTCATCATAAGTACATTCGCTGTTGAAAATTGCATTTTGGAAATGTCCTTCACAATTTCCATCGGTGTCTCCCGATATCCCGAACGAGAACTATCGGTAGGTAGGTACGTGGACTTCATCAACTTCTAGCCTCGATGTTCAGCACTCGGTACCTGCAATACGTAATAAAGTTTAATACTCCATCCAATATAGCGTTTTCGGGCGTGTCGGATACTCGATTGGGAAATTTTCTAGAAAACATTCACACGCATACCTATTGTTTAATTAAAATATTGTTGAATACAAGAGTTGTGTGTTTTGGTTTCTTCAATGTCAAATGTCAAATGTCAAGTTTGATGTATGACACACAACGTCAGAGAGAATTTATTTTAAATTATTTCACGTGCCGAGGTTCCAGATCAAGGAGTTCCTAGAAAAAGTCTTACTTGATTGCAAAAAAAGTATGAGTTTTTCAATGTGATTCTTCAAAATGGTACCTGCAATGAACGCAAGAATTTCTTTTTATTTTTTTTGTTTTGACATCACTCTGACAGTTGCTATGGCGCGTGACGTCACCATTTGTAGAAAGCGGTCAAGTATTTCGTCGGGTCGGTTGACAGCCCCGGTGGTGGAGTGTGGAGTGAGAACGGCTCTCGCACACACACAAGGGGCCCGGGTTCGATTCCCGGCGGGGTCGATCATTGCAAAATCGGCTCTGTGTCTGGTTAATATTAAGAGTAATTTAGAAATGTACGAGTAAAATAGTTCATAGAAGATAGAAAGTAAGTAGTCCAGTCATTTAAGCTTAAATTAGGTAAGAATCTCGGAATTCGAGATACCCAGCTGTAAGTCTGTAAATACTTGTATATTGACGTCCTAAAAGTTGTCTCAAAACCTACATATTGTAGGGTGTACGCAACTATTTTTTCAAAGTCAAATGTCACAAATATCAGTTTTATAAACTTTTGAGCGAAACAGGGAAGTTTTATCATAAAAGTGTGTAGGAGAAAATTACTTATCTTTTATTTATCTATAAAAATTTTCTGTACGTTTTATTCCTAAGATTCACCATTTCAGAGATACAGCGATGCAAATAGTTGAAAAAGTTGTATTTTCAAAAGCTTCCAGGCCCACGTGCGATTGTGCTAGACAGTTAAAATTTTCACGAATGATGTATTTTAGTAGCCTCTATAACATCTAATACTAGAAAAAGCCTAAAACCAATGTTTAAGTGGGTTCTCATACAAAAACTATGGTTTTTTCTCTCACACTTGGCCGGTTTTTAACGTGGTTACCCCAGTAAACCTATTCCAGACGACACCTATTATACGTGAAGAACACGTTGTTTATATGAAAGCCTAGTTAAATAATTGTTTTATGTTGTTTTTAGTACTATACATATACGTTTCAGTACATTTAAACTGCTTATTATGGGTCAAAAAGTACGAAATAACCAATTATTGGAATTTCTGTTTGAAGTATAACTGAACAAAAATACATTTTAAAAATGTTAACTGTCCATCTAACTCTATTATGAACGTGAAGATCCATATTAACCAAATTTAATTTAATGAAACGCAGAAATCTTGAATCTTCTGAATACTGAAAACAACACAAAACAATTATTTAACTAGGCTTCCTTATAAACAACGTGTTCTTCATGTATAAAAGGTGTCGTCTGGAATAGGTTTACTGGGGTAACCACGTTAAAAACCGGCCAAGTGTGAGAAAAAAAAACCATAGTTTTTGTATGAGAACCCACTTAAACATTGATTTTAAGCTTTTTCTAGTATTAGATGTTATAGAGGCTACTAAAATACATCATTCGTGAAAATTTTAACTGTCTAGCACCATCGCACGTGGGCCTGGAAGCTTTTGAAAATACAACTTTTTCAACTATTTGCATCGCTGTATCTCTGAAATGGTGAATCTTAGGAATAAAACGCACAGACAATTTTTATAGATAAATAGAAGATAAGTAATTTTCTCCTACACACTTTTATGATAAAACTTCCCGTTTCGCTCAAAAGTTCATAAAACTGATATTTGTGACATTTGACCTTGAAAAAATAATAGTTGCGTACACCCTACAATATGTAGGTTTTGAGACAACTTTTAGGACGTCAATATACAAGTATTTACAGACTTACAGCTGGGTATCTCGAATTCCGAGATTTTTACCTAATTTGACTGGACTAAAGGTAGAAGAGATAATAAAAAGTAATTCTCGTGAAACAAAAAGTAATTTAACCACTTTTTGCCAATAAAATTGGCGAAAATTGCTCATTACTCGGCCATTTATTGACCGATTTTGTTGAATCTTGTCTTATTCGAGAGCTTATAACGTGGCGCATTTTTTACAATCATTTTTGTGTATTTTTTACAATAAGTACATTTTATGTACAAATATTTCATACATCTCGCAAAAAAATCACATTCACCAATTATACTCACGCAAATGATGTGCATTTTTTCAGATCATGAGATCTTACATGTCTTTCAGTTGTATTTACTTCGAAAAAACGTATATTCTTGTCCATGCCGAGTGTGACAAAACTACCTACTATTATTACCTTCAAAATGTGATAATTTGCCAGGTTCATACAAACATACTCCATTATCTACTACATAATTTGTATCCTAAAGTAAGACTTATTATGTAAACTTAAGGATTCTATCTAAGGAGCAATCAACATCGTCGTATGTACGTACATACCTACCTGCAGAAAACCTACGAGTTGCAGAAAGTTGCAATAAATTTTCATGGTTAAGTTGCAATAAATACATTTAATTAGTTTCACTGTAATACGAAATTGCACAATCACAGAAACCGGTACGTTACAAGGTACAACAATATTATATATTTTATTATCATTGATATCAATATAAAGTTTCTGTCTGCACTATCTCCTTGGGCAAACATTTCCTTTACTTTTTCGGGTTTTTCGTTCGCTTTGGTCGATGTTTTTCATCATAAGTACATTCGCTGTTGAAAATTGCATTTTGGAAATGTCCTTCACAATTTCCATCGGTGTCTCCCGATATCCCGAACGAGAACTATCGGTAGGTAGGTACGTGGACTTCATCAACTTCTAGCCTCGATGTTCAGCACTCGGTACCTGCAATACGTAATAAAGTTTAATACTCCATCCAATATAGCGTTTTCGGGCGTGTCGGATACTCGATTGGGAAATTTTCTAGAAAACATTCACACGCATACCTATTGTTTAATTAAAATATTGTTGAATACAAGAGTTGTGTGTTTTGGTTTCTTCAATGTCAAATGTCAAATGTCAAGTTTGATGTATGACACACAACGTCAGAGAGAATTTATTTTAAATTATTTCACGTGCCGAGGTTCCAGATCAAGGAGTTCCTAGAAAAAGTCTTACTTGATTGCAAAAAAAGTATGAGTTTTTTTTGTGATTCTTCAAAATGGTACCTGCAATGAACGCAAGAATTTCTTTTTATTTTTTTTGTTTTGACATCACTCTGACAGTTGCTATGGCGCGTGACGTCACCATTTGTAGAAAGCGGTCAAGTATTTCGTCGGGTCGGTTGACAGCCCCGGTGGTGGAGTGTGGAGTGAGAACGGCTCTCGCACACACACAAGGGGCCCGGGTTCGATTCCCGGCGGGGTCGATCATTGCAAAATCGGCTCTGTGTCTGGTTAATATTAAGAGTAATTTAGAAATGTACGAGTAAAATAGTTCATAGAAGATAGAAAGTAAGTAGTCCAGTCATTTAAGCTTAAATTAGGTAAGAATCTCGGAATTCGAGATACCCAGCTGTAAGTCTGTAAATACTTGTATATTGACGTCCTAAAAGTTGTCTCAAAACCTACATATTGTAGGGTGTACGCAACTATTTTTTTTTCAAAGTCAAATGTCACAAATATCAGTTTTATAAACTTTTGAGCGAAACGGGAAGTTTTATCATAAAAGTGTGTAGGAGAAAATTACTTATCTTTTATTTATCTATAAAAATTTTCTGTACGTTTTATTCCTAAGATTCACCATTTCAGAGATACAGCGATGCAAATAGTTGAAAAAGTTGTATTTTCAAAAGCTTCCAGGCCCACGTGCGATTGTGCTAGACAGTTAAAATTTTCACGAATGATGTATTTTAGTAGCCTCTATAACATCTAATACTAGAAAAAGCCTAAAACCAATGTTTAAGTGGGTTCTCATACAAAAACTATGTTTTTTTTCTCTCACACTTGGCCGGTTTTTAACGTGGTTACCCCAGTAAACCTATTCCAGACGACACCTATTATACGTGAAGAACACGTTGTTTATATGAAAGCCTAGTTAAATAATTGTTTTATGTTGTTTTTAGTACTATACATATACGTTTCAGTACATTTAAACTGCTTATTATGGGTCAAAAAGTACGAAATAACCAATTATTGGAATTTCTGTTTGAAGTATAACTGAACAAAAATACATTTTAAAAATGTTAACTGTCCATCTAACTCTATTATGAACGTGAAGATCCATATTAACCAAATTTAATTTAATGAAACGCAGAAATCTTGAATCTTCTGAATACTGAAAACAACACAAAACAATTATTTAACTAGGCTTCCTTATAAACAACGTGTTCTTCATGTATAAAAGGTGTCGTCTGGAATAGGTTTACTGGGGTAACCACGTTAAAAACCGGCCAAGTGTGAGAAAAAAAAAACCATAGTTTTTGTATGAGAACCCACTTAAACATTGATTTTAAGCTTTTTCTAGTATTAGATGTTATAGAGGCTACTAAAATACATCATTCGTGAAAATTTTAACTGTCTAGCACCATCGCACGTGGGCCTGGAAGCTTTTGAAAATACAACTTTTTCAACTATTTGCATCGCTGTATCTCTGAAATGGTGAATCTTAGGAATAAAACGCACAGACAATTTTTATAGATAAATAGAAGATAAGTAATTTTCTCCTACACACTTTTATGATAAAACTTCCCGTTTCGCTCAAAAGTTCATAAAACTGATATTTGTGACATTTGACCTTGAAAAAATAATAGTTGCGTACACCCTACAATATGTAGGTTTTGAGACAACTTTTAGGACGTCAATATACAAGTATTTACAGACTTACAGCTGGGTATCTCGAATTCCGAGATTTTTACCTAATTTGACTGGACTAAAGGTAGAAGAGATAATAAAAAGTAATTCTCGTGAAACAAAAAGTAATTTAACCACTTTTTGCCAATAAAATTGGCGAAAATTGCTCATTACTCGGCCATTTATTGACCGATTTTGTTGAATCTTGTCTTATTCGAGAGCTTATAACGTGGCGCATTTTTTACAATCATTTTTGTGTATTTTTTACAATAAGTACATTTTATGTACAAATATTTCATACATCTCGCAAAAAAATCACATTCACCAATTATACTCACGCAAATGATGTGCATTTTTTCAGATCATGAGATCTTACATGTCTTTCAGTTGTATTTACTTCGAAAAAACGTATATTCTTGTCCATGCCGAGTGTGACAAAACTACCTACTATTATTACCTTCAAAATGTGATAATTTGCCAGGTTCATACAAACATACTCCATTATCTACTACATAATTTGTATCCTAAAGTAAGACTTATTATGTAAACTTAAGGATTCTATCTAAGGAGCAATCAACATCGTCGTATGTACGTACATACCTACCTGCAGAAAACCTACGAGTTGCAGAAAGTTGCAATAAATTTTTCATGGATAATTTTGGATACATTTAATTAGTTTCACTGTAATACGAAATTGCACAATCACAGAAACCGGTACGTTACAAGGTACAACAATATTATAGATTTTATTATCATTGATATCAATATAAAGTTTCTGTCTGCACTATCTCCTTGGGCAAACATTTCCTTTACTTTTTCGGGTTTTTCGTTCGCTTTGGTCGATGTTTTTCATCATAAGTACATTCTTTCGCTGTTGAAAATTGCATTCTGGAAATGTCCTTCACAATTTCCATCGGTGTCTCCCTATATCCCGAACGAGAACTATCGGTAGGTAGGTACGTGGACTTCATCAACTTCTAGCCTCGATGTTCAGCACTCGGTACCTGCAATACGCAATAAAGTTTAATACTCCATCCAATATAGCGTTTTCGGGCGTGTCGGATACTCGATTGGGAAATTTTCTAGAAAACATTCACACGCATACCTATTGTTTAATTAAAATATTGTTGAATACAAGAGTTGTGTGTTTTGGTTTCTTCAATGTCAAATGTCAAATGTCAAGTTTGATGTATGACACACAACGTCAGAGAGAATTTATTTTAAATTATTTCACGTGCCGAGGTTCCAGATCAAGGAGTTCCTAGAAAAAGTCTTACTTGATTGCAAAAA
The DNA here is from genome assembly GCA_039566165.1 of Maruca vitrata. NCBI lineage: Eukaryota > Metazoa > Arthropoda > Insecta > Lepidoptera > Crambidae > Maruca > Maruca vitrata. The sequence continues at coordinate 5,864,981 of CM076939.1, forward strand.
AAGTATGAGTTTTTTTTGTGATTCTTCAAAATGGTACCTGCAATGAACGCAAGAATTTCTTTTTATTTTTTTTGTTTTGACATCACTCTGACAGTTGCTATGGCGCGTGACGTCACCATTTGTAGAAAGCGGTCAAGTATTTCGTCGGGTCGGTTGACAGCCCCGGTGGTGGAGTGTGGAGTGAGAACGGCTCTCGCACACACACAAGGGGCCCGGGTTCGATTCCCGGCGGGGTCGATCATTGCAAAATCGGCTCTGTGTCTGGTTAATATTAAGAGTAATTTAGAAATGTACGAGTAAAATAGTTCATAGAAGATAGAAAGTAAGGTAGAAGAGATAATAAAAAGTAATTCTCGTGAAACAAAAAGTAATTTAACCACTTTTTGCCAATAAAATTGGCGAAAATTGCTCATTACTCGGCCATTTATTGACCGATTTTGTTGAATCTTGTCTTATTCGAGAGCTTATAACGTGGCGCATTTTTTACAATCATTTTTGTGTATTTTTTACAATAAGTACATTTTATGTACAAATATTTCATACATCTCGCAAAAAAATCACATTCACCAATTATACTCACGCAAATGATGTGCAGTTCTTCAGATCATGAGATCTTACATGTCTTTCAGTTGTATTTACTTCGAAAAAACGTATATTCTTGTCCATGCCGAGTGTGACAAAACTACCTACTATTATTACCTTCAAAATGTGATAATTTGCCAGGTTCATACAAACATACTCCATTATCTACTACATAATTTGTATCCTAAAGTAAGACTTATTATGTAAACTTAAGGATTCTATCTAAGGAGCAATCAACATCGTCGTATGTACGTACATACCTACCTGCAGAAAACCTACGAGTTGCAGAAAGTTGCAATAAATTTTCATGGTTAAGTTGCAATAAATACATTTAATTAGTTTCACTGTAATACGAAATTGCACAATCACAGAAACCGGTACGTTACAAGGTACAACAATATTATATATTTTATTATCATTGATATCAATATAAAGTTTCTGTCTGCACTATCTCCTTGGGCAAACATTTCCTTTACTTTTTCGGGTTTTTCGTTCGCTTTGGTCGATGTTTTTCATCATAAGTGCCGAGGTTCCAGATCAAGGAGTTCCTAGAAAAAGTCTTACTTGATTGCAAAAAAAGTATGAGTTTTTTTTGTGATTCTTCAAAATGGTACCTACAATGAACGCAAGAATTTCTTTTTATTTTTTTTGTTTTGACATCACTCTGACAGCTGTTGCTATGGCGCGTGACGTCACCATTTGTAGAAAGCGGTGAAGTATTTCGTCGGGTCGGTTGACAGCCCCGGTGGTGGAGTGTGGAGTGAGAACGGCTCTCGCACACACACAAGGGGCCCGGGTTCGTTTCCCGGCGGGGTCGATCATTGCAAAATCGGCTCTGTGTCTGGTTAATATTAAGAGTAATTTAATAATGTACGAGTAAAATAGTTCATAGAAGATAGAAAGTAAGGTAGAAGAGATAATAAAAAGTAATTCTCGTGAAACAAAAAGTAATTTAACCACTTTTTGCCAATAAAATTGGCGAAAATTGCTCATTACTCGGCCATTTATTGACCGATTTTGTTGAATCTTGTCTTATTCGAGAGCTTATAACGTGGCGCATTTTTTACAATCATTTTTGTGTATTTTTTACAATAAGTACATTTTATGTACAAATATTTCATACATCTCGCAAAAAAATCACATTCACCAATTATACTCACGCAAATGATGTGCATTTTTTCAGATCATGAGATCTTACATGTCTTTCAGTTGTATTTACTTCGAAAAAACGTATATTCTTGTCCATGCCGAGTGTGACAAAACTACCTACTATTATTACCTTCAAAATGTGATAATTTGCCAGGTTCATACAAACATACTCCATTATCTACTACATAATTTGTATCCTAAAGTAAGACTTATGTAAACTTAAGGATTCTATCTAAGGAGCAATCAACATCGTCGTATGTACATACATACATACCTACCTGCAGAAAACCTACGAGTTGCAGAAAGTTGCAATAAATTTTCATGGATAATTTTGGATACATTTAATTAGTTTCACTGTAATACGAAATGGCACAATCACATAAACCGGTACGTTACAAGGTACAACAATATTATATATTTTTTTATCATTGATATCAATATAAAGTTTCTGTCTGCACTATCTCCTTGGGCAAACATTTCCTTTACTTTTTCGGGATTTTCGTTCGCTTTGGTCGATGTTTTTCATCATAAGTACATTCTTTCGCTGTTGAAAATTGCATTTTGGAAATGTCCTTCACAATTTCCATCGGTGTCTCCCGATATCCCGAACGAGAACTATCGGTAGGTAGGTACGTGGACTTCATCAACTTCTAGCCTCGATGTTCAGCACTGGGTACCTGCTGTAGTGTATGTGGATGTTAGTAGGCTGTATGGCCGTATGCTGTCGTCTCCTTAGCCTAGGTCAATAGATAAAAAGGTAGTAAAAAACGGAAGCTGGCAGACGAACGTGAAGAGGCGGGAAAGTGACCGAGGTGGCGTTCCAGGCAAGGAGCCGATAATAAAGTAAATAAGTTATCTAACGAACACTACATTTTGGCACAGTCGGTAAGTAATATTTACAATACATAAAAAAATCGGCTCAGACAACCTAAAACTTAGGTAACCATCAGATATATTTACATCGTTTTGCTGACAAAATTATGAGCTGTCGTTGTTGTTTTAAACTGGGTATTATTCCGATTTATCAAGGATTTATTACGTTATCAATATTAATTTAAGAACATAAACATCTTATTATCACACTGGAAGTTTTATAAGTAGGTCCAAATCATCACCTATTGAAATTTTAGAATTTCTTGAAATCTTTACACTAACTTGAGAAAAGGACAGGAAAATTAAGTTTAAATTAAAAGGATAGCTTTATATAACAATACTCGTCACAGTAACCTAATAAAAGCCAATAAGTATGGTTTTCTAGTCATAGAGTTCATAAGAAAAATTTATTTAAATATGGTTCAAAGAACCAGTATGAAGATTTAATATTTTATGAAGTTATAGCTGTAAACAAACTGGGTAGGTTTTCTAAAAAATTATGTAAGATATAAAGTGGTTGTTTTGATGGCATATATAAAAAAATTACATGTACATATTTTAAGTTCAGTCAAACTAAATAAATTACCTACCTATAAAGTATATACATACCTCCCTGCCTACTTCAGGTAAAATTAATCAGGAAGTAAAGTGTATTTGCTGTTAGGCTGTTAAAGTAATAAAATTTAAAGGTAAATAACATTATATTAAGAAAATATATTTTACAAGATATAAATTATGGGATGAATGTTCATGTATGTATATGTGAACAATTATATTAAATGAGATGCATCAACGAAGTGGTTTGGTGAAGGTCATGAGAATAAATAGTTAATGATGGAAGTGAGACGCTGTAATAATATTTGTTTCATGTATTGATGTATTGATATAAATATGAGAATATTTGATGTTGAAAAAGGAAGCTAGAAGGATGTTAATTGCATATTAATAATATACTAATACTAGTGTTAATGAAATAGGAAGCTGAGATGATGAGGATAGGTGATGGAAGGATGCCGGTTCCATATATTTATTTATGTATGAGAACTGTTAATTTAAAAAATGAAAATAGGAAGCTTAAAAGATGTTTGTTCTATATATTGATACATGAGAACAATTGTTGGGAAGCTAGAAGGATGTTGGTTCCATATAATATTTATATATGTATGAGAACAGTTAATTTTAAGTTAAAAGACAAATTTCTTGGTCTACAGGATACAAAATGGCAAGTCTTACGCTTGACAAATTTGAATGCAATGGAGATGTCAGTTCAGTTCGTACCAGGTGGGAAAGTTGGAAGAGAGGCTTACATATATATCTTGAAGCAGCCAATGTACGAACAGCCAGCCAAAAACGAGCAAGTTTATTACACTGGGGTGGACCTGATTTGCAAGAGATATTTTACAATATACCTGGAGCAGATGAACAGCAAACGGGCAGCGGGGATGGTGTAGATGTTTTCAAAATTGCTCTCGAAAAGTTAGATGCGTATTTCGCACCAAAACAGAGTAAGAGATTCGAAAGACATATTTTTAGGAAAATGACGCAGCAAGAAGAAGAAAAGTTTGAAAAGTATGTTTTACGTTTGAGGCGACATGCTCAAAAATGTCAATTCATGGATGTTGAAGATCAAATTCTAGACCAAGTTACTGAAGCCTGCAGTTCAGAAGAATTGAGAAAAAAAATATTGAAATCTGGGGATACTATGACTCTGGAAGATGTAATTACAGAAGAAAATGCTTTGGAGATTGTAAGTAGGCAGTTAGAGGAATTCAACCATAAAACAACTTTACAGAATGTAAATAAAATTGATTCAAAGTCAAATGAGAAACAGTCAACAAGAAAAGAATGTTTCCGATGTGGAAGTTGGAATCATCTAGCATTTAGTGAGACATGTCCGGCAAGAGGTAAAAAATGCTTGAAATGTGGAGCTCTTGGTCATTTCAAACTAAAATGCAAAACAAATCCATTGAAGAAGAAGTTTGAGAGTAATAATTTCAACAAAAATAATTCAGATTTTAGAAAGAAGTTTAAAAGGCCTAGAAGTCAAGTAAGAAACATCGATGAAGAAGATGACGAGAAGACATTAGACATTAATTATGTTTTTAATATAAATAACAATGAAATGGTTTCATGTGCAATAGGTGGAGTAATGGTACAGATGTTAATAGATTCAGGGTGTAAACACAATTTGATCACAGATAAAACTTGGAGGATGATGAAGCAAGCTAGGGTGAAAGTCACTGAACAAAATGAAAAACCTGATAAAATATTTTTGGCTTATGGTAGCACTGTTCCACTTAAGTTGATTGGATCTTTTCGTAGTGAAGTACCTATCCCTTGTAGGTAATACAGAAGTTACAACATTTTATGTTGTAGATGGAGGCACTCGAAATTTACTAGGTAAAACAACAGCAATTGCCTTAGGAGTTCTGAAAATTGGATTAGATGTTAACAATGTTAAAGAAGAAAGCCATCCGAAGTTTAAAAATGTACTAGTACATATTCCTATTGATGATACGGTGAAACCAGTCGCGCAACCGTATAGGAGGATTCCTATTCCCTTAGAGGAAAAAGTAGAGAAGGAAATCGCAGAGCTTTTAAGAGAAGATATAATAGAAAAAGTGGAAGGCCCGTCAGATTGGATTTCACCTATTGTACCAATACTGAAAGAGAATGGTGAAATTCGATTATGTATTGACATGCGACGTGCCAACATGGCAATAAAACGTGAAAACCATCCATTGCCGACAATGGACCAATTGTTACCAAAGATCAAAGATGCAAGTGTTTTCAGTAAATTAGACATAAAGGACGCTTTTCATCAACTCGAGCTTCACCCCGATTCAAGGCATGTAACAACATTCATAACTAGTAAAGGATTATATCGATACAAAAGGTTAATGTTTGGTATAACTTGTGCCCCTGAAATTTTTCAGAAAACACTTGAAAGAGTCCTCATAAACTGCAACGGCGTGATCAATTTCATTGATGACATCTTAGTATTTGGGAAGAATGAAAAAGAACACAACGAAAGGCTTCAAAATGTGTTGAACATATTAAATAACAATGGTATTGTGTTGCGACAAGATAAATGCCTTTACAATGTAAGCCAAATTCAATTCCTTGGGCACGAGTTATCAAAGCAAGGTATAAAACCTTTTAGATAAATACTTGTCAGCAATAAAGCAGTTCCGGCCTCCAAAAATGATTTCGGAGTTGCTGAGTTTTTTGGGATTAATTAACTATGTGGGAAAATGGATTCCAAACATGTCTACAATGACTGAACCGTTAAAGCTATTACTTCGTCATAAATTTGGTCGTAATACAGATATCACAGAGCTATGGGGTCGAAGTCAAGAAAAAGCTTTTGAAGAGTTAAAGAGCGCACTGATTAAAATACCGAAATTGGGCTTCTATGATGTTAAAGATAAAACAATAGTTTTTGCCGACGCTAGCCCGGTTGCGTTAGGCGCAGTTTTAGTCCAAATGAACAGTGAAGGTCCTAGGATAATTGCATTTGGAAATAAAACCTTAACAGAATGTGAACGACGATATTGCCAGACGGAGAAAGAAGCATTGGCTTTGGTATGGGGAGTGGAGCATTTCCATTTATTTCTATATGGGAAAAGGTTCGATCTGGTCACGGATCATAAACCTCTGGAAGTAATATTCGGGCCAAAATCGAAACCTTGTGCACGAATTGAAAGATGGATCATGAGATTACAGTCATACAATTATAGAGTAATCTATCGCCCTGGAAAGAATAATATTGCAGACCCTCTTTCGCGATTATGCAATCTTACCCACGAATATGGACATCGTGACTATGTACAAGACATTGTTGAATTGACTAGACCAGTAGCAGTTTCATTAAAAGAAATCTCACAACACTCCCGGAACGATTCCGACATTCAAAAGGTCAGGAAAGGAATTTATGAAAATATGTGGGACGACAGCGTAAAAGGCTATAAATTATTTGAAACGGAATTATGTTTTTCTGAAGATATTTTGTTGAGAGGAGGAAGAATTGTCATCCCGAAAGCTTTAAGAAGCCGCGTCTTATCCGCAGCCCATGAAGGACATCCAGGTGTAGTTGCTATGAAGGGACGTTTGAGAACAAAAGTTTGGTGGCCAAAATACGATAAGGATGCAGAAAACATGGTGAAATGTTGCAAAGGGTGCACTCTCGTGTCAGCACCTAATCCACCTCATCCTCTTAAGAGACGAGAATTGCCGGAACATCCGTGGATAGATATTGCCATAGATCTTTTGGGCCCTTTGCCATCAGGAGAATACATTCTGGTGGTAATTGACTATTACTCAAGATATAAAGAAATAAAAATATGCAGGGATATATCAAGCAAAGAGATGATTCGGTTGTTAAAAGAAATTTTCAGTCGTTTAGGATGTCCAGTAACTCTGATTACAGATAATGGAAAACAATTTGTAAGCACTGAGTTCAAAACATTTTGTTTGGAAAATGACATTAAATTGCACCACTCCATTCCGTATTGGCCCCAGCAGAATGGAGAAGTTGAACGGCAGAATAGGGACATTCTCAAACGTCTAAGAATTTGCCAAGCTGAGAAGAAAAGTAATTGGAAGGAATCTCTTTTGGATTACCTGGTGATGTATAATAGCACGCCCCATAGCGTAACAGGGAAAACACCAGCAGAGTTATTTTATCAAAGAAAATTTAGAGACAAAATCCCGATGATAGATACTTTGAACTATACTCCTGCAGATATTGATGTAAGAGATAAGGATAAACAAGAAAAGGAAAAAGGAAAGGAATATAGTGATAGAAAAAGAAGGGCACAGGTTTCGGAGTATGAAACAGGTGATAAAGTTTACATCAAAAATATGAACAAAGCTAACAAACTTTGTACACCGTTTGTACCTGTTAAGCATACAGTAAAAGTGTGCAAAGGAGGTGATGTAGAAATTGAAAATGATGAGACAGGTCAAGTTCTACGCCGAAATGTGATGCATCTGAAAAAGGTCGAAGGAGAATGGCGTGTTATAGAAGAAACTGAGTCAGGAAAAGAAGAAGTTAATTTGGAATGATGTTGTTGATTTTAGAAGTTGTTAAGAAGTTATGGTTATTTGAAGAAAAGTTATTATACCTGTTTAGAAGTTGAACATTTTAATTTTATGTTAATGACAATGTTAAAGTTGATTATATTGAGAGAAAATGAAGCTGAAGGAAGGAAGTGTAATTTACATTTGATGTAGGTGCCTATATCTAAATGGAAATTTTATAGGTCAAATAAAAGTCAATTTTAATTTAATTAAATTGTTTTATTTCAGAAGTATTTAAATTTAATAAACAAATATTAACAAGGAAGAGATGTAGTGTATGTGGATGTTAGTAGGCTGTATGGCCGTATGCTGTCGTCTCCTTAGCCTAGGTCAATAGATAAAAAGGTAGTAAAACGGAAGCTGTCAGACGAACGTAAAGAGGCGGGAAAGTGACCGAGGGGGCGTTCCAGGCAAGGAGCCGATAATAAAGTAAATAAGTTATCTAACGAACACTACAATTACCTTCAAAATGTGATAATTTGCCAGGTTCATACAAACATACTCCATTATCTACTACATAATTTGTATCCTAAAGTAAGACTTATGTAAACTTAAGGATTCTATCTAAGGAGCAATCAACATCGTCGTATGTACGTACATACCTACCTGCAGAAAACCTACGAGTTGCAGAAAGTTGCAATAAATTTTCATGGATAATTTTGGATACATTTAATTAGTTTCACTGTAATACGAAATTGCACAATCACAAAAACCGGTACGTTACAAGGTACAACAATATTATAGATTTTTTTATCATTTATATCAATATAAAGTTTCTGTCTGCACTATCTCCTTGGGCAAACATTTCCTTTACTTTTTCGGGTTTTTCGTTCGCTTTGGTCGACGATTTTCATCATAAGTACATTCTTTCGCTGTTGAAAATTGCATTTTGGAAATGTCCTTCACAACTTCCATCGGTGTCTCCCGATATCCCGAACGAGAACTATCGGTAGGTAGGTACGTGGACTTCATCAACTTCTAGCCTCGATGTTCAGCACTCGGTACCTGCAATACGTAATAAAGTTTAATATAGCGTTTTCGGGCGTGTCGGATACTCGATTGGGAAATTTTCTAGAAAACATTCACACGCATACCTATTGTTTAATTAAAATATTGTTGAATACAAGAGTTGTGTGTTTTGGTTTCTTCAATGTCAAATGTCAAATGTCAAGTTTGATGTATGACATACAACGTCAGACAGAATTTATTTTAAATTATTTCACGTGCCGAGGTTCCAGATCAAGGAGTTCCTAGAAAAAGTCTTACTTGATTGCAAAAGAGTATGAGTTTTTTTGTGATTCTTCAAAAATGGTACCTACAATGAACGCAAGAATTTCTTTTTATTTTTTTTGTTTTGACATCACTCTGACAGTTGCTATGGCGCGTGACGTCACCATTTGTAGAAAGCGGTGAAGTATTTCGTCGGGTCGGTTGACAGCCCCGGTGGTGGAGTGTGGAGTGAGAACGGCTCTCGCACACACACAAGGGGCCCGGGTTCGATTCCCGGCGGGGTCGATCATTGCAAAATCGGCTCTGTGTCTGGTTAATATTAAGAGTAATTTAGAAACATACGAGTAAAATAGTTCATAGAAGATAGAAAGTAAGGTAGAAGAGATAATAAAAAGTAATTCTCGTGAAACAAAAAGTAATTTAACCACTTTTTGCCAATAAAATTGGCGAAAATTGCTCATTACTCGGCCATTTATTGACCGATTTTGTTGAATCTTGTCTTATTCGAGAGCTTATAACGTGGCGCATTTTTTACAATCATTTTTGTGTATTTTTTACAATAAGTACATTTTATGTACAAATATTTCATACATCTCGCAAAAAAATCACATTCACCAATTATACTCACGCAAATGATGTGCATTTTTTCAGGTCATGAGATCTTACATGTCTTTCAGTTGTATTTACTTCGAATAAACGTATATTCTTGTCCATGCCGAGTGTGACAAAACTACCTACTATTATTACCTTCAAAATGTGATAATTTGCCAGGTTCATACTCCATTATCTACTACATAATTTGTATCCTAAAGTAAGACTTATGTAAACTTAAGGATTCTATCTAAGGAGCAATCAACATCGTCGTATGTACGTACATACCTACCTGCAGAAAACCTACGAGTTGCAGAAAGTTGCAATAAATTTTCATGGATAATTTTGGATACATTTAATTAGTTTCACTGTAATACGAAATTGCACAATCACAAAAACCGGTACGTTACAAGGTACAACAATATTATAGATTTTTTTATCATTTATATCAATATAAAGTTTCTGTCTGCACTATCTCCTTGGGCAAACATTTCCTTTACTTTTTCGGGTTTTTCGTTCGCTTTGGTCGACGATTTTCATCATAAGTACATTCTTTCGCTGTTGAAAATTGCATTTTGGAAATGTCCTTCACAACTTCCATCGGTGTCTCCCGATATCCCGAACGAGAACTATCGGTAGGTAGGTACGTGGACTTCATCAACTTCTAGCCTCGATGTTCAGCACTCGGTACCTGCAATACGTAATAAAGTTTAATACTCCATCCAATATAGCGTTTTCGGGCGTGTCGGATACTCGATTGGGAAATTTTCTAGAAAACATTCACACGCATACCTATTGTTTAATTAAAATATTGTTGAATACAAGAGTTGTGTGTTTTGGTTTCTTCAATGTCAAATGTCAAATGTCAAGTTTGATGTATGACATACAACGTCAGACAGAATTTATTTTAAATTATTTCACGTGCCGAGGTTCCAGATCAAGGAGTTCCTAGAAAAAGTCTTACTTGATTGCAAAAAGAGTATGAGTTTTTTTTGTGATTCTTCAAAATGGTAGGTACCTACAATGAACGCAAGAATTTCTTTTTATTTTTTTTGTTTTGACATCTCTCTGACAGTTGCTATGGCGCGTGACGTCACTATTTGTAGAAAGCGGTGAAGTATTTCGTCGGGTCGGTTGACAGCCCCGGTGGTGGAGTGTGGAGTGAGAACGGCTCTCGCACACACACAAGGGGCCCGGGTTCGATTCCCGGCGGGGTCGATCATTGCAAAATCGGCTCTGTGTCTGGTTAATATTAAGAGTAATTTAGAAATGTACGAGTAAAATAGTTCATAGAAGATAGAAAGTAAGGTAGAAGAGATAATAAAAAGTAATTCTCGTGAAACAAAAAGTAATTTAACCACTTTTTGCCAATAAAATTGGCGAAAATTGCTCATTACTCGGCCATTTATTGACCGATTTTGTTGAATCTTGTCTTATTCGAGAGCTTATAACGTGGCGCATTTTTTACAATCATTTTTGTGTATTTTTTACAATAAGTACATTTTATGTACAAATATTTCATACATCTCGCAAAAAAATCACATTCACCAATTATACTCACGCAAATGATGTGCAATTTTTCAGATCATGAGATCTTACATGTCTTTCAGTTGTATTTACTTCGAAAAAACGTATATTCTTGTCCATGCCGAGTGTGACAAAACTACCTACTATTATTACCTTCAAAATGTGATAATTTGCCAGGTTCATACAAACATACTCCATTATCTACTACATAATTTGTATCCTAAAGTAAGACTTATGTAAACTTAAGGATTCTATCTAAGGAGCAATCAACATCGTCGTATGTACGTACATACCTACCTGCAGAAAACCTACGAGTTGCAGAAAGTTGCAATAAATTTTCATGGATAATTTTGGATACATTTAATTAGTTTCACTGTAATACGAAATTGCACAATCACAAAAACCGGTACGTTACAAGGTACAACAATATTATAGATTTTTTTATCATTTATATCAATATAAAGTTTCTGTCTGCACTATCTCCTTGGGCAAACATTTCCTTTACTTTTTCGGGTTTTTCGTTCGCTTTGGTCGACGATTTTCATCATAAGTACATTCTTTCGCTGTTGAAAATTGCATTTTGGAAATGTCCTTCACAACTTCCATCGGTGTCTCCCGATATCCCGAACGAGAACTATCGGTAGGTAGGTACGTGGACTTCATCAACTTCTAGCCTCGATGTTCAGCACTCGGTACCTGCAATACGTAATAAAGTTTAATATAGCGTTTTCGGGCGTGTCGGATACTCGATTGGGAAATTTTCTAGAAAACATTCACACGCATACCTATTGTTTAATTAAAATATTGTTGAATACAAGAGTTGTGTGTTTTGGTTTCTTCAATGTCAAATGTCAAATGTCAAGTTTGATGTATGACATACAACGTCAGACAGAATTTATTTTAAATTATTTCACGTGCCGAGGTTCCAGATCAAGGAGTTCCTAGAAAAAGTCTTACTTGATTGCAAAAAGAGTATGAGTTTTTTTTTGTGGTTCTTCAAAATGGTACCTATAATGAACGCAAGAATTTCTTTTTATTTTTTTTGTTTTGACATCACTCTGACAGTTGCTATGGCGCGTGACGTCACCATTTGTAGAAAGCGGTGAAGTATTTCGTCGGGTCGGTTGACAGCCCCGGTGGTGGAGTGTGGAGTGAGAACGGCTCTCGCACACACACAAGGGGCCCGGGTTCGATTCCCGGCGGGGTCGATCATTGCAAAATCGGCTCTGTGTCTGGTTAATATTAAGAGTAATTTAGAAATGTACGAGTAAAATAGTTCATAGAAGATAGAAAGTAAGGTAGAAGAGATAATAAAAAGTAATTCTCGTGAAACAAAAAGTAATTTAACCACTTTTTGCCAATAAAATTGGCGAAAATTGCTCATTACTCGGCCATTTATTGACCGATTTTGTTGAATCTTGTCTTATTCGAGAGCTTATAACGTGGCGCATTTTTTACAATCATTTTTGTGTATTTTTTACAATAAGTACATTTTATGTACACATATTTCATACATCTCGCAAAAAAATCACATTCACCAATTATACTCACGCAAATGATGTGCATTTTTTCAGATCATGAGATCTTACATGTCTTTCAGTTGTATTTACTTCGAAAAAACGTATATTCTTGTCCATGCCGAGTGTGACAAAACTACCTACTATTATTACCTTCAAAATGTGATAATTTGCCAGGTTCATACAAACATACTCCATTATCTACTACATAATTTGTATCCTAAAGTAAGACTTATGTAAACTTAAGGATTCTATCTAAGGAGCAATCAACATCGTCGTATGTACGTACATACCTACCTGCAGAAAACCTACGAGTTGCAGAAAGTTGCAATAAATTTTCATGGATAATTTTGGATACATTTAATTAGTTTCACTGTAATACGAAATTGCACAATCACAAAAACCGGTACGTTACAAGGTACAACAATATTATAGATTTTTTTATCATTTATATCAATATAAAGTTTCTGTCTGCACTATCTCCTTGGGCAAACATTTCCTTTACTTTTTCGGGTTTTTCGTTCGCTTTGGTCGACGATTTTCATCATAAGTACATTCTTTCGCTGTTGAAAATTGCATTTTGGAAATGTCCTTCACAACTTCCATCGGTGTCTCCCGATATCCCGAACGAGAACTATCGGTAGGTAGGTACGTGGACTTCATCAACTTCTAGCCTCGATGTTCAGCACTCGGTACCTGCAATACGTAATAAAGTTTAATATAGCGTTTTCGGGCGTGTCGGATACTCGATTGGGAAATTTTCTAGAAAACATTCACACGCATACCTATTGTTTAATTAAAATATTGTTGAATACAAGAGTTGTGTGTTTTGGTTTCTTCAATGTCAAATGTCAAATGTCAAGTTTGATGTATGACATACAACGTCAGACAGAATTTATTTTAAATTATTTCACGTGCCGAGGTTCCAGATCAAGGAGTTCCTAGAAAAAGTCTTACTTGATTGCAAAAAGAGTATGAGTTTTTTTGTGATTCTTCAAAATGGTACCTACAATGAACGCAAGAATTTCTTTTTATTTTTTTTGTTTTGACATCACTCTGACAGTTGCTATGGCGCGTGACGTCACCATTTGTAGAAAGCGGTGAAGTATTTCGTCGGGTCGGTTGACAGCCCCGGTGGTGGAGTGTGGAGTGAGAACGGCTCTCGCACACACACAAGGGGCCCGGGTTCGTTTCCCGGCGGGGTCGATCATTGCAAAATCGGCTCTGTGTCTGGTTAATATTAAGAGTAATTTAGAAATGTACGAGTAAAATAGTTCATAGAAGATAGAAAGTAAGGTAGAAGAGATAATAAAAAGTAATTCTCGTGAAACAAAAAGTAATTTAACCACTTTTTGCCAATAAAATTGGCGAAAATTGCTCATTACTCGGCCATTTATTGACCGATTTTGTTGAATCTTGTCTTATTCGAGAGCTTATAACGTGGCGCATTTTTTACAATCATTTTTGTGTATTTTTTACAATAAGTACGTTTTATGTACAAATATTTCATACATCTCGCAAAAAAAATCACATTCACCAATTATACTCACGCAAATGATGTGCATTTTTTCAGGTCATGAGATCTTACATGTCTTTCAGTTGTATTTACTTCGAATAAACGTATATTCTTATCCATGCCGAGTGTGACAAAACTACCTACTATTATTACCTTCAAAATGTGATAATTTGCCAGGTTCATACAAACATACTCCATTATCTACTACATAATTTGTATCCTAAAGTAAAACTTATGTAAACTTAAGGATTCTATCTAAGGAGCAATCAACATCGTCGTATGTACGTACATACCTACCTGCAGAAAACCTACGAGTTGCAGAAAGTTGCAATAAATTTTCATGGATAATTTTGGATACATTTAATTAGTTTCACTGTAATACGAAATTGCACAATCACAGAAACCGGTACGTTATAAGGTACAACAATATTATAGATTTTTTTATCATTGATATCAATTTAAAGTTTCTGTCTGCACTATCTCCTTGGGCAAACATTTCCTTTACTTTTTCGGGTTTTTCGTTCGCTTTGGTCGACGTTGTTCATCATAAGTACATTCTTTCGCTGTTGAAAATTGCATTTTGGAAATGTCCTTCACAACTTCCATCGGTGTCTCCCGATATCCCGAACGAGAACTATCGGTAGGTAGGTACGTGGACTTCATCAACTTCTAGCCTCGATGTTCAGCACTCGGTACCTGCAATACGTAATAAAGTTTAATATAGCGTTTTCGGGCGTGTCGGATACTCGATTGGGAAATTTTCTAGAAAACATTCACACGCATACCTATTGTTTAATTAAAATATTGTTGAATACAAGAGTTGTGTGTTTTGGTTTCTTCAATGTCAAATGTCAAATGTCAAGTTTGATGTATGACATACAACGTCAGACAGAATTTATTTTAAATTATTTCACGTGCCGAGGTTCCAGATCAAGGAGTTCCTAGAAAAAGTCTTACTTGATTGCAAAAAGAGTATGAGTTTTTTTTGTGATTCTTCAAAATGGTACCTACAATGAACGCAAGAATTTCTTTTTATTTTTTTTGTTTTGACATCACTCTGACAGTTGCTATGGCGCGTGACGTCACCATTTGTAGAAAGCGGTGAAGTATTTCGTCGGGTCGGTTGACAGCCCCGGTGGTGGAGTGTGGAGTGAGAACGGCTCTCGCACACACACAAGGGGCCCGGGTTCGATTCCCGGCGGGGTCGATCATTGCAAAATCGGCTCTGTGTCTGGTTAATATTAAGAGTAATTTAGAAATGTACGAGTAAAATAGTTCATAGAAGATAGAAAGTAAGGTAGAAGAGATAATAAAAAGTAATTCTCGTGAAACAAAAAGTAATTTAACCACTTTTTGCCAATAAAATTGGCGAAAATTGCTCATTACTCGGCCATTTATTGACCGATTTTTGTTGAATCTTGTCTTATTCGAGAGCTTATAACGTGGCGCATTTTTACAATCATTTTTGTGTATTTTTACAATAAGTACATTTTATGTACAAATATTTCATACATCTCGCAAAAAAATCACATTCACCAATTATACTCACGCAAATGATGTGCATTTTTTCAGGTCATGAGATCTTACATGTCTTTCAGTTGTATTTACTTCGAATAAACGTATATTCTTGTCCATGCCGAGTGTGACAAAACTACCTACTATTATTACCTTCAAAATGTGATAATTTGCCAGGTTCATACTCCATTATCTACTACATAATTTGTATCCTAAAGTAAGACTTATGTAAACTTAAGGATTCTATCTAAGGAGCAATCAACATCGTCGTATGTACGTACATACCTACCTGCAGAAAACCTACGAGTTGCAGAAAGTTGCAATAAATTTTCATGGATAATTTTGGATACATTTAATTAGTTTCACTGTAATACGAAATTGCACAATCACAGAAACCGGTACGTTATAAGGTACAACAATATTATAGATTTTTTTATCATTGATATCAATATAAAGTTTCTGTCTGCACTATCTCCTTGGGCAAACATTTCCTTTACTTTTTCGGGTTTTTCGTTCGCTTTGGTCGACGTTGTTCATCATAAGTACATTCTTTCGCTGTTGAAAATTGCATTTTGGAAATGTCCTTCACAACTTCCATCGGTGTCTCCCGATATCCCGAACGAGAACTATCGGTAGGTAGGTACGTGGACTTCATCAACTTCTAGCCTCGATGTTCAGCACTCGGTACCTGCAATACGTAATAAAGTTTAATATAGCGTTTTCGGGCGTGTCGGATACTCGATTGGGAAATTTTCTAGAAAACATTCACACGCATACCTATTGTTTAATTAAAATATTGTTGAATACAAGAGTTGTGTGTTTTGGTTTCTTCAATGTCAAATGTCAAATGTCAAGTTTGATGTATGACATACAACGTCAGACAGAATTTATTTTAAATTATTTCACGTGCCGAGGTTCCAGATCAAGGAGTTCCTAGAAAAAGTCTTACTTGATTGCAAAAAGAGTATGAGTTTTTTTTTGTGATTCTTCAAAATGGTCACTATCTCCTTGGGCAAACATTTCCTTTACTTTTTCGGGTTTTTCGTTCGCTTTGGTCGATGTTTTTCATCATAAGTACATTCTTTCGCTGTTGAAAATTGCATTTTGGAAATGTTCTTCACAATTTCCATCGGTGTCTCCCGATATCCCGAACGAGAACTTTGTCTAATGTTAATGTATATAAATCTAACTCATCACCTAAACGCTGTCTTTCTTTAATACACTTTAGCTTGTTGTTTTTGTTTGGTGTTATGGTGTTTTCTCTTGGTACATACTCTTGATTAATACAGTGATCTTGATGGTGTATCATTCACTTTGAAAACCTACTTTACACCCAATGGCTTTCACTCCACCTGGCTTCTTCACCAACTCTCATATTTAATTCTTACTTTCTTTCCACTTATCTTTGTCCAGATATGACAGAGCCTCCCGGTAAGTCATTGGTGTCTTATTTTCTTCGTGTTCTCCACCTTGACAAAGGTAAGTATTAGATTCATGTTTTCTGTTTCCTTCTCTATTTCTAAGAGTTATATTACTAGGTCCTCTAATGTTTATTGTTTTTGTAGGTATATATGGGGGATCATCATCGGAGAAGAATGTTTCTTCATCATCATCGGATAATGTCACAGATGAGTTATTTAACTCTCTTGTGCTTTGCTTTGTTAGCTCAACAGAATCATTAATGTTCTTTGTTTCATCAGCACATATTTTAACATTATTTGTATTTTCTGTTAGCGGAACCATAGCATACTTTCTTTGTACTGAATTTTCAAGAAATACAACATCTTGACTGATAAGAATTTTTCTTATTTTAGTATCTAACAGTCTGTAACCTTTAGTCTATTCTGAGTAGCCAACAAATATCATTTTACTTGCCTTAGGATCCAGTTTTTGACGTTTAACGTCTGGCACATGAACCATGACTTCGCATCCAAAGATTCTAAGGTGTTTCAAATTTGGCTTCTTCCCGGACCATAACTCCTCAGGTGTAGCATATGAAATGGATCTCGTTGGACAGCGGTTCGTTATGTACGAAGCTGTTGTCACTGCTTCAGCCCAGTAGTGTTTCTGTAAATTAGCATTAAGCAACATACAACGAGCTCTCTCCATCAATGTACGGTTCATACGCTCTGCTAACCCATTTTGTTGGGGAGTATATGGATTAAAAGTTTCATGTACAATGCCACAACTATGCATGTACTCAGAAAACTCATTACTTAGATACTCTCTACCATTATCAGTTCTTAATTTCTTTATTTTACATTCAAGTTGATTTTCCGCAAATGCTTTAAACTCGTTAAACTTACTAAAAACCTCAGACTTGTTTTTAAGTAAATAAATAAATACTTTCCTGGTATAGTCATCCACAAATGTGAGGAAATACTTAGCTCCTCCGACTGATTTTACCTCCAGGGGCCCACAGATATCGGAATGTATACGTTCTAGAACCTTCTTAGCACGAGAACCTTCTTTGGGAAACGGCAGCCGAGACTGTTTTCCTTCTTGACAATATTCACCATATCATATCCATCTTATTGTCGGTAAGATTGACACCCTCTGTACATTTGGAGAGTTTATTCAGATCAGTCATATTAAGATGAGCCATCCTTTGATGCCATAAGTAGCTGTCACTTTCCTTTGTATTACATGCATATGCTTGTGCACTACTTACATTCAGACGATACATGTTATTCACTAACTCACAAGCTACAACTTCTTCTTGAGATTTGTTGAATATTTTACAGCCCTCATTACTAAACTGTACAGAACATTCTTTCTTTATCAGCTGACTCACGGAGAGAAGATTGCTTGGTAACTCAGGCACATACAACACATTGGTTACTTGTATGGTTTGTATTTGTCCTTTACTGTTATATATTGGCAGATCTATCTTTCCACAGCTCTTCACTTTCAGCATTTTATCATCAGCAATTCGGATGCTTGTAATCGGAGGTGATGATTCATCATAAAGCCAGTCCTGCCTCATCGTCATATGCATGGATGCTCCTGAATCAACAAACCAGTTATTACTGTCATTTGCTGCAACGGATGTCGAAAACACTGCGACATGTCCAGTTTCTTTGCCTGTCTCTTCGCCCTGGTCCATTATCTTTGTTCTGCAATTTTTACTTATGTGACCATACCTGTTGCACTTGAAACAACGGGGACCTTTCATAAACTTCGGAGGATTATCAAAATCCTTTTGTTTATATTTACTTGGCTTACTTGCATACAATGCAACTGACTTGGAGCTCTTTATTTCTTGTAAGAGCTTAGTCTTCACAGAGTCTGCTGTAATTGGCACACCAGAACTTTCGAGAGCCATAATCATCGGCGTGTAGACAGCGGGTAATCCAGCAAGGAGCAAAGTACCCAGCCACTCATCATTGATGTCGAATGATATGTTTCGAAGTTTATGTGCTGCACTCATTATTCTGTTGACGTAATCTTCAACATTTTGACAATTTTCTAATGTTGTTGTAATCATATCTCGCAATAAGCCAACGCGTCGTGTCAACCCTTTGTCGTCGAAAGCTTTCTGTAAATTGTTCCACACTTCTTTTGCCGTTTTTGCCTCTTGTATATGTACGTAATTCACTGAGTCGACCAACAATATAATTTTCGTCTTTGCTTTCAGGTCGAGCTTTGAATCAACATATTTGCCCTCATTTTCGATGCAGCACCAGAGGTCTTCATGTTGTAAATACGTCATCACGGCAAATCTCCATGTATTATAATTATCTCGACCAATTAATTTTTCGATAAGAGTCATAGCATTTGAAGACATTTTTGACAACTACGCGGTTCACTTTTCACACACAATACGCGGCTTACTTTTCACTGATACTTATTACAAACAGATTACAGTTCTGGGCCCATAGCCTGTTGTAATTAAACGACTTTAGAATAATTACTTGGTTTTATTTAAACAGAATAGAGAACACATTAGCACATTACAGCAGTGATGGCAAAGAGATAAAACAGAATAAAAACGTACTGTCACCTATCTGTCTCAGAGAACGCGTCAATTTCAAATAACTACAACAGTATAGATTTCAGCTGTGGGTGTAGGGCAGTTAAAAGTGTCATTTGTTAAGTCTATTGTCACAATTGGGTTCATGTTATACCAGAGCCGCTCTAAGTTGGCCGATTTGCTACATGTCAGACTGACTGCACTAGTCTTTGAGTATAAAGCCACTGGAGATGCCTTACACGGGCGACCCCCTCCGGCAAAGTACATTGGTCAACTGTTCAAACACGTTTAATAAAACTACTTGTCGCTGCACCACCGCCATTTTGCATTGATCCCTGTCGCGTGACGTTACTCTTGAAAAATGGTTAGTTGTGCAGTATTCTCATGTAAAAGGCGATCGAGAGCTCAAATTCGCAACAAGAGCGCGTTTAGTATCATATCTAAGTGTTTTTATTAACTTTTAAACGTGTATTTAAGAAGAATTGCCATTTAAATAAAAAGTCGTTGCGATACGTAAACGACAGAAAAAAATAAACAAGAATACAGTGGTACGGGGGCTAGTGATGTCACAAAGTCAAAAAAGCGACTCGACATTTGAATGAATCATTCACTCCCTGCAGTTAGTTGTATAATCCGTTTTTTACTTTAATTTTGAATTAAATAAAAGGTCTAAACATATGTTATATTTAAATCTTGTAAGATGAATTAGAAAAATTACTTTTCTTTCCTCTGGTCATACGATATTGAAATTTAGTCTGAAAATGAAAAGAAATTCTGTGACTCCCTTAGAGATATTTTTAAAGACATAGATATTTTAACCGTATCCTCTCAGTACATTTTGGACTGTATCTTATATGTTTACAAGAACATACAATCATTTAATATCGGATCCTCACCATTTTAACACCAGTAATAAACATAAGTTTGCCGTTTCAAGGCTCAGGCTTCAAAAGACTGGAAAGTCGTTCTTGGGTTTAAGCACAAAATTGTTTAATAAGATCCCACAAAATGTTATTGAATTACAATAATCAGTACAAGATAGTTCAGTTCATTCACCAAACTGATTTTATTTTATTCTTTGTGTCATCACTATTTTTTTCGTATGTGTGTTGCGTAGTTACGTGAAAACTTTGTTTGTGTGCGTGTATTGTTTGAAGTGTTGAACATTTTTGTAGTGTGCGTTTATCGTTACAGCAAAATTTGTGTCTGTTGAGTTATTAATTTTTTGGTGGTGTGCTGTACGTGTTTACCTCGCCCCCCGCTAAAAGTGGCGGTTTGTTAGAAGCGTTGACGTTATGGCATCTCCAGTGGCTTTATACTCAAAGGCACTAGTGAGGGACAACGGTAAAATTGCCGAAGTATATAAGTAACAGTTATTTCCACTTTATAACCAAGCAAGGTCTAATTATAACAAATTTTTATTAAAAACATTAATTCACATCCAAAAGATTGAATTTAAGTTCCTTATTTATAAATATATTTATTTTTAAAATACAATACTTATTAAATCCTTCATCCTATTTTTAAAAATACCTGGTGAGTATTACCCACTACGTCACTATGAAAACGTGTCAAACGGCGTAACCTTGTAAAAGCGTAATACAGAGTGGAAATTTTTACGTTTTCTTTTTATAATTCAATTATTTTAGGTAATAAAAGACAAATAACTAGATAATTATACCGGAGCCGTTCTTAGAAGACTGATTTGACACTTTTTATTTTATATTTTGCATTTATCCTTGTTAAGAGGAACATATTTACGCGAATCATAAAGAACAACTTTTAAAAATAATGCGTTATTTCAAAATTTCAAATGCACATAATTATATAATTATTTGTCTTTTATTACCTAAAATAATTGAATTATAAAAAGAAAACGTAAAATTTCCACTCTGTATTACGCTTTTACAAGGTTACGCCGTTTGACACGTTTTCATAGTGACGTAGTGGGTAATACTCACCAGGTATTTTTTTAAAATAGGATGAAGGATTTAATAAGTATTGTATTTTAAAAATAAATATATTTATAAATAAGGAACTTAAATTCAATCTTTTGGATGTGAATTAATGTTTTTAATAAAAATTTGTTATAATTAGACCTTGCTTGGTTATAAAGTGGAAATAACTGTTACTTATATACTTCGGCAATTTTACCGTTGTCCCTCACTAGTGCAGTCAGTCTGACATGTAGCAAATCGGCCAACTTAGAGCGGCTTTGGTATAACTGCATCTTCTATACTATAATAAAAACGTAGAGGTAAAAATTCTTGTACTTTTTTGAAAAACGCAAAAAAAACGAGTCAGGGATATGTTTTGAGAGTAGTAGAACACATCCCCATACTCAAAAAATTTTTTTTTCTCTGTCTGTTTGTTTGTTTGTTTCGACTGACCGCCTAAACGGCTTAACCAATTTAAATGAAAGTTTGCACGAAGGTAACTTAAATTCCGGAAAAATACATAGGATACTTGAAATCACTGACAGTTAACTGGTTCCCGTGGGATATTAAAAAAACCCTAATATTTGACTGATCTCTGAAACTGTTACACCGATTTAAATTAAATTTTGCATGGTGGTACCTTACATCCCCGGTCAAGATCTTAAATACTTTTAGTCACAGAAATTCCTGTAGGATCGTTAAAAATCTAACTTTATCACGAGATCACGTATAAAAATAGTAAAAAGTATATCGACCAAAATCAACCTTCTGACTAGGACTATACGTACTACTTTATTAAGAAAAACGTCATAGTAGGGGAGGTAAATAGCTGGATTTGCACTTACTTAAACGACATGGAATCTGAATCGAAAGATTACGCTAAATCAGAAAAAAGTTTATTACACTTTCTTTATAAGTGGGGGGTCAGCGATTAATACAAGGGGCTGCCTGGTAACAAGCGGTAGAAAGAAAAAAGTTATTTGATCGTGTCAGTCATTCAAAGTGCATGTTAAATAATCCCTAAAAAAATTGTAACGATTTGGATATGGCATAAAGTCATAATTAATGTTTGTGTCTGTTAAAAACACAAAATCATAATCTTGAGATACTTTAGCGCGTTACAATTTTATGCAGGAGGTTCAAGTTGATATCGAAGTCCTCCTGTACAATAATCTGTAATTTTTTTTTCTTAACATGTATCATCTCACTGCTGGAAAAAGGTCTCCTTCAAACCCATCCATTGCTCTCATCCAAGCCTAGGACTTGCCAGTTCTTTGATACATGGACCAGATCTTCATACCACCTTTTCTTGAGTCTTCCTCTTCGGCGAAAATCGTCTTCAGGCACGCGAATTCTGGTCCATCTATTGTTCTTTATCCTGCAGACATTCCGCGCCCATTGCCACATCAGTTTTGACCAAAACAACAGCAGTACGGGAGTGGATGGTGGTATATTTTATTTTATCTTTTAACCTAATATCTTTGATACTGCGCTCTATAGCGCTTTGAAAAACCTTGAGTTTGGATTTCTGATTTTCGGTGAAGGACCAAGATTCTGCCCCATATGATAAGATAGGCAGTATGAAAATGTCGATGAGTTTGCGGTTCAGTGATATAAGAAGGTCACCCTTGATATACCCATTCATAGACCAGAAGCTTTTCCAGGCGTTGTCTGCTCTACGGAGTATTTTTTTTTGTCCTGTCTGTATTCGAAGGAGACTGGATAGCCCAAGTTTATACTCCTCTACATATTGCTTTACCTGCCTGTTGACTGCTATCCTATCATTGGTGCAACAGCACCTGCACAGCACGATGAATAGACCCAAAACCAAGGAAAGCTAATTGGGTTGATGTGGGAGACCAGTTAGAAAAGTTTATGAAATTCGCTACATCTCTCTTTTATCTGGTTTTCGGTATGGAGGTGGTCAGTTGTCCAATATTTGCTTACTGGCTTGCATTGTTGGTTTGATTTTTTTTTAATTGGTAGGCTGTTTGGTATTATCTGAATGTTCAAATAGAGGGATATCGCTATTCTAAGCATATAGAGGGGAATTTATAAACATTCACGTAAAATTGTTGGATATTATAACATTCCATTTAAAAATCTTACAAGACAGAGTCTGTGTCTGATCAAGACTGCAAAACCCCCGTTGGGCTCCCCAACTATCACGTTTTTAGCTGGCAAGTCATGTCAAATATTGTCAGATTTGATATGAATGTTTAGTTCTTCGTTAGTTCAAGAGATGTCACTGTGCTCTATTACTTCACAATATTGCTTCAAATACTAAAAGTAATTAAAAGTTTCTATTTCATTAAACATACGATGATGAAACAATGAGATAATAACGATAAAAGTTATTATCATTACGAATACAAAACAATCTACAAAAGTGGCACATAACAAACTAGCAAAGCATATACTAATGTAATTCGTCACATGGCGACACACGTCCTTTATAGATACCTTAAGGCAGTGGATCGGTAGTTTGTATTTTTGAAGTCAACCTGATATCAAACATCAGTTTTGTGTACTATCTGCATAGGTACAGTACGCTGTTTGCAACCTTTGAAACCTGTTTCTGTCAAATCAAATACATTTTGGTTTTATAGTTCTAAAATGCGAAAAATAATTTTGTGAGTCCTAGCTACCACTCTCCTCATTTGGCTAGAGCATTGCTTAGACAAAAAAAAATTGGGCGAGTGAATCCTCTTTTAGTTGGCCGATTTGTAATGAAAAATTTTGTATGTTGTTTATCACCTATTAATCAGTAAACAATTTTAGGTTCTTTCCTGGGTATTAATCGTATCAATGACTAAGTTTAATTATATTTTATTTTCTAATAGTTTTTATAATTTATGTGTCTTTATTTATTTCACCTGTAATTACTTTAAAAAATGCTTCCTAAAATCAAAATGCTGGCGAAAGTTACGATTCCACGCAGACGAAGTTGCGGGCACAGCTAGTCATGAATAAGGCTGGGCGCACTGTCGATTAGCTCGTCGAATAGGGATTGGGTTTGGGAGGCAGTGAGCTCCTGCTTGGCGGTCTCCAGGTGGCTGATGTGGTGTTGGGCCTCCTGCAGCTCCTGCTGCAGCAGCGTAACGCGCCGCAGGTTGTGGACGTACTCCAGACTGCACTCACCAAACCCATCAACAATTGTTTGCAATTTGTCCCGTTCCTTAACTACAGTTATATGTTGAGTATGTAATTCGGCCATATCTTTTTTTAACTTACTGCTCCTAGCCAATACATCCAACAGTTCCTTCTCATTTTCATCTCTCTCTCGAATTAATTGCGTAACTTCCTCCTTGGTGGATTTTAACTCTCGCAAAGCCAGGTCCTGTTTAGTCTCTGTCGAGACGGTCCCAGACCCCGCCTGGCGAGCAATAGCTTTGCTACGAGTCAACATGTTGACAATGTTTATTTAAAAAGCAAAATAAAACAATCACCAGAAATCGCGGTACCAATGAGATGTTTACACAATGTTTTGGGTAATAAATGTTACTTTATCGCTAAAATGGTACCTGCAATGAACGCAAGAACTTTTTTGTTTTGACATCACTCTGACAGTTGCTATGGCGCGTGACGTCACCATTTGTTGAAACCGGTGAAGTATTTCGTCGGGTCTGTTGACAGCCCCGGTGGTGGCGTGACAAATAACCAATCTTAAACTGTCATGGTTACACACATGAGATTTTGTTTTCAAAACAACATGGTAAATATCCCGGACACTTTCAGTTTTCTAAATAAACAATCATGATGCAATTTGACCTCACGCTTTCGTATTGCTTTCTGATGAATTTTTCATACACGAAAACTTTTATTTAAAGTGTCGGAACGTTAAAATACTATCGCGGATAACCAAATAGGGTATTTGACTATTTTTTTATTTTGATATAGTTCGATGGACCACTCGAACACAAAGACACTGTTGAAAGTATTACTTTGATATCTCAATAGCTCGACGAGATATTACAATTTTAATTGCACATTATTTGGGCGAGCTCAAAAACGCTCCATACAAACCGCCCCTGGCGTGTGACGTCACACGCAAGTTCTTTGTATGCAGCGCCTAGGAAGTTTGTTCGGAAGGTTCATCAAAAGTTGCGTTTATGGATATGTTTTCATAATGAAAGATGTTACTAATTCTGTTATTTATAAGATGACAACGAAATTTTAAATGATTTTCGCAATTTTGAAATGGACTTGCCCACCCAACTTTAAATGTTTTTTGCTGTCTCATTTCGAAAAAAATTTAAGTTTCGATTTCATTAATAATATTGATTTGCTTAAATCTTACTGATTATCATAAAAATGGCAAGCATAACAACCACTGTCAAATACCCTATTGTAGTCTTATTATGTGTCAGATCATCTCCAAGGAAAAAAAAGACGTGTGGCACTCGGGGACTGCCGCGGTACAGCTATTGCATAGCATCGTCCGATTTCGGAGCAGCTCGTCTCGATTCGTGCGAGTTTCGTAGAGTCGTACAATACGTCTAATAGTGGAGTTCCGTAAAACATGAAAATGGTAAAAGCTCGGAATCCAGGGCCAGTCAATGAATGTGTATAGGAAGTGCTTGATTGCATTATTAAAACCTGAAAGAAAAAAGTTAAAAAAAAAAAATGGCCGATCTCGTTTACAACAATTTTTTTTTTACAAAAAATTTTTATAGTTGAAATTTCAATTGTTTATGTGATAAATTATGTTTGCTGAGTAATTTCAATGTTAATTTATTAAATTTTTACAAAAAATAATGATTTACAAAAATAATTTTACCATTAACTATATGACACAACGACGGAACGCAGCCCCCGCCACCGCCATCTCTGCCCCCGGCATTGTAAATGCATCTTGTGTATTAATCCTTACTATCATAACTAATATTATAAATGCGAAAGTAACTCTGTCTGTCTGTCTGAAACTCTTTCACGCCTAAACGGCTGAACGGATTTTGATGAAATTTGGTATGATAATAGATGATAACCTGGAAATGGTTATAGGTTATGAATAATCACGCCATCGTTCTTAGGGTACCCCCTAAGAACGATGGCGTGATTATTCATACTCCTGCCTACCGGCAGTAGGCAGATAACTAGTGATTTTTAGCCGTTTTTGTTAGGTCTTTTGCTCTTTGACGTCTAAACCGATGAACGGATTTTGATGAAATTTGGTATGATGATAGATGATAACTTGAAAATGGTTACAGGCTATAAATAATCACGTCATCGTACTTAGGGGGTAGGCAGTAGGCAGATAACTAAATTGAGTTAGTGATTTTTAGCCGTTTTTGTTAGGACTTTTGCTCTTTGACGTCTAAACGGATGAACGGATTTTGATGAAATTTGGTATGGTGATAGATGATAACCTAGAAATGGTTATAGGCTATAAATAATCACGCCATCGTTCCTAGGGGGTAGGCAGTAGGCAGATAACTAAATTGAGTTAGTGATTTTTAGTCGATTTTGCTAGGACTTTTGCTCTTTGACGTCTAAACGGCTGAACGGATTTTGATGAAATTTGGTATGATGATAGATGATAACCTGGAAATGGTTATAGGTTATAAATAATCACGCCATCGTTCTTAGGGGGTAGGCAGTAGGCAGATAACTAAATTGAGTTAGTGATTTTTAGCCGTTTTTGTTAGGACTTTTGCTCTTTGACGTCTAAACTGATGAACGGATTTTGATGAAATTTGGTATGATGATAGATGATAACCTGGAAATGGTTATAGGCTATAAATAATCACGTCATCGCACTTAGGGGGTAGGAAGTAGGCAGAAAACTGAATTGAATTTGTGATTTTTTATTGTTTTTTGCTGGGAGTTTTGCTCTATCATGCTTAAACGGCTGAACGGGTTTTGATGAAATTTAGTTAAGAGATAGATAGTAACCTAGAAAAGGATATAGGCTATTAATATTCATGCTATCGTACTTAAGGCGTAGGCAGTAGGCAGAAAACTAATAAAGTTAGTGATTTTTAACCATTCGTTTTAAAAGTTTACCTCATTCACGCCTTAACGTCTGAACGGATTTTTATAAGACTTGGTTAATTTAAAAATAGGATTCTAGACACGGACACAGGCTACTTTTTACGGCGGGAAAATTCCTCATTTCTGCGGAAATCTAGCGTGATCGTGTCAAGAAGTCGTTTTTCTACCGTCCGTCTGACAACTGTTACGATTACTCTAATAATTTCTTAAGTAGGTACACCTAAATTATACACCTATAGAATCCCTGGAATGTCTTCTTTCCATTATTGAAAACCGCATAGTTATTGATATAGTACTTTTTGAGATCCTAGGTAACAAACACATTTTGGGCGCCCTTCGCAACTTCATTTTATACTATGTATAGAAAATAATAATTAAAAAGTTGAGATCGCACAAAATATTTTTTTTAACATCCTTACTAATATTATAAATGCGAAAGTAACTCTGTCTGTCTGTCTGTCTGTCTGTCTGTCTGTCTGTCTGTCTGTTACGCTTTCACGCATAAAGTACTGAACCGATTTAAACGAAATTTGGTACAGATATAGTCCAGAGCCTAGAAAAGGTTATAGGCTACTTTTTAACCGACTGCGCTATAAAGAAGTAATGTTTTAGCCGTTAAACATCTCTAAGCGGACGAAGTCGTCACAGCCACTGGACGGATCGAGATGAAATTTAGCATGCAGGTAGATGTTATGACGTAGGCATCCGTTAGGACAGGATTTCCCGAAATTCCCACGGGAACGGGAAATAACAGGAAAATCCTTTTGTATGAAAAATACTAACCGCATAAGTTAGACGCTTGAAATTTGACATGTAGGTACCTTAATAAATTAAAAGCTTAGTTGCAACAGCATATTGTAAAATTCCCACGGGAACGGGAGTAATAGGGAAATAACTTTTGTATGAAAAAATCTAAGCCGCGATATAGATAGACGATTGAGATTTGGCATGCAGGTACCCTAATGAACGTAAAGCTTACTTCCAACGCGATATTACAAAATTCCCACGGGAACGGGAGTAATTGGGAAATAACTTCTGTATGTAAAATCCCTTACGGGTTTGAAATATATTATATAGAGATAGAGATATACCCGAAGCGAAGCGAGGGCGGGTCGCTAGTTTTTTTATATACTATTCTAAACACATTTCAAAACTTGATATAAAGATTCATCGACTGGCCCTGGATTCCGAGGTATAAACCTTAAGGCGCTCCACTATAACTGCACGCATACGAAAAACCGTGCCGAAGTCTACCGAACTGAAACGACGTTAGACGATTGTGAGGTTTTTTTCGTTACGGAATTTCTTGGTTCGGTCGCCGCGCTCAAAGCCCGCGATAAAAGCTATGCAATAGCTTAAAAAGAATAATAAAAAAATTGAAAAATTTAATCTGATAATTCAATTTATTCAAAATTATTAACAATAATTGTCTATAAATTGGTGTTCTTGCATACGTCGCCGTCGATGATATCTTTCGGTATAATGCTAACCTGCAAACAAAAAAGTTTATTAACCTTTAGAACCCCGACCGCACTTATTCTTAAAAATAAGAAATCATGAAAACTTACCGGCCCTCCTATTTGTCTTAGGTTTTGCCCCGTTTACTGTAAAAGAAAATTATTTATAAATATTACCTAAATGACATGACACTAAAAAATTCTTCTTAAAGCTACTAAGGTTCAATATAGCTATGAATAAGGCTAAATGTGAATTTAATGGTTTTTGAGAAGACAGAAGATAAACGTGGTCTTGTTTTCTACTTTCAATTACATTTTTTTACTTTTTGTTTTATTGAAAAACGCGTATTAATGGGTTTTAGTAGCAAGGATAAATAAATAAATAAAAATAAATAAATAAAATCTTTATTAGAAAACTTAAGTGCACAAAAATTAGATCTTAAAATCTACATTACATTTAAAGTTCCGGGTAACCATATGTGTGCCTGAACTAGGATTTTCCTGTGTTTCAGGCAAAAGAGGGGCTTACATTGGGTTATATTATGCTATATATCACTACAAAAACGTGAAACTTACATGTATTTATCTTATCTTAAGTTACATAAACAAAACTATATATTAATAAATGAACTAGGCATGCAGGCTATTTTTAATAAGGATGTATTAAAAATAGCCTGCATGCCTTGTAAAATTTGTTATTTATTAGTTAAAGTTCCGTCAACGTTCTCCCATAGTACGCCCCCCCCCCCCCAATAACTTCCATGGGGGTCGAATTTTGAAAAAAAAGTAGCGCGTGTCTTTCTAGTGTGCCAGCTACCTCCATACCAAGTTTTATGAAAATCTATAAACACGTAAAAGCTCTGCCATAACTAATTTTCACCCCCGCCCATCCCCAATGAGGTTGAATTAAAAAAAAAATGCACTGGGGTCTCTCCGGAGTGTCAGCTACCTCCATACCACGTTTTATAAAAATCTATAAACACGTAAAAGTTCTCCCAAACTAAAGGGGCTGAATTAAAAAATAAAAATGCGCTGGTGTCTCTCCGGAGTGCCAGCTACCTCCATACCAAGCTTTGTAAAAATCGACAAATCGACAAACAGGTAAACATTCTCCCATACTAATTTTCATTCCCCCCCCCCCCTCCCCAATGAACCCCATGGGGGTTAAAATAGCGCTGGTGCCTCTCCGGAGTGTCAGCTACCTCCATACCACTTTTTATAAAAATCTATAAACACGTAAAAGTTCTCCCAAACTAACGCGGCTGAATTAAAAAAAAATGCGCTGGTGTCTCTCCGGAGTGCCAGCTACCTCCATACCAAGTTTTATTAAAATCGACAAACACGTGAAAATTCTCCCATACTAATTTTCAATCGCCCCCCCCCCCCACCAAATAAACCCTATGGAGGTTGAATTAAAAAAAATGCGCTGGTGTCTCTCCGGAGTGCCAGCTACCTCCATACCAAGTTTTATAAAAATCGACAAACACGTAAAAATTCTCCCATACTAATTTTCAATCCCCACCCCCCAATGAACCCCATGGGGGTTGATTTAAAAAAAAAGTAGCCTATATGTTATTCCAGAGTGCCAGCTACCATCATACCAAATTTCATGAAAATCGGTTCAGTCGTTTGAGCGTGAAAGAGTAACAAACATCCATACATACAAACTTTCACCTTTATAATATTAGTAAGGACTAAGCTTTCCACACTTTTTGGTTAATACAATTTCAGAGGTTTCATTATGATACAGCTTTTCTCAACAGAACACCCAGAACGTCGGTCTTTTCAGTTCTTACACGGCGATTGCCACGAATAGTCTAACGAGTCTCATATTAAGATTAGGCGCCCGACCGATTTCGGCCATGGCAGCCAATCTCAAAAGGGATCACCCGACTGCCCAGGACATATTAGAGTTCACAACTGTACGCGCAATCACGAGTGCACTATCTGTTCCCTTACCTTCATAGTTCAGTGAGACGTCAATCCGACATGACCGATTAGAGATCGGGCGCAGGAGCACCGGCATAACGTGCTTTCCGAGGCACGGGTGTGACGGATCAATTGTTTCCATTGTTCTATTGAAGCCATGTCAGAGTCCTACGGGCGGCTTAAAAACTCTGACACCAGGTAGTTCATCAACCATACGATAAGAAGAAGATTGTGCCTGTCGAATTTGGACCTCACGGACCATTACCATCAGGTGGAGTGAGGTTATAAAATCTACTTACATCCCCCTACGAAGTCACCGACTCCATTCAGTACACCGCCAAGTAGACCTGAAAATTGATTATGTTTTATCAGAATATTTAATAGTAGCTGTGCCCGCGACTCCGTTCGCGTACATTTCGATTTTTACAATTAGGTTTGTATGGGGGCCACGTCTTATCATAACTGGAGCTAGAATTTAAATAGACTATCCTGTGTCCCAGGTGTCTATGTGTTTTTATACCAAATTTCATTTCAAATTCGTATTATGGAGGAACATACATACATACACACATACAGAAAAAATTCTAAAAATCGTGAAATTAGTATCAGTATCATATATTGAGCCTATAAACACAATATCTCTGAAAACAAACTACTTAAACTTACAGATTTATTATTAGTATAGATAAGGCGTTCAAACCATTTCGGCCATGACGGCAGATCTCTTGAGATCAGCTTAGTGCGCAGGACATATTATAGTGCATAAGTGTAAACACGAGTGCACTCTCTGGTCTGTCACGTAGTTTGGTGAGACGGCAATACGACATGACCGATGAGAGAACGGGCGCAGGAACACGGGCTTACTCACACAAATTTTACCCGACCATGGACCACTTCTCTGACCCTACGTAGTGCTTGCTGTCATTAGACCAACGAGCCAGTTAATCAGATAATTTAGAGGCTGATAATTCATGCCAAATATCTTTTTGTAATTTTTTTTTTTAATATTTGTTATATTAATTACTCACCGCCCGTTTCCTTGACAACGCCACCTTTAAAGAAATAAAATTAAACGCACATTAGCATTTTAATCAAACCCGTCAACTGACCCAAAAAACATATTATACCAGAGCCGCTCTAAGTTGACTGTTTTGACACATGTCGGACTGACTGCACTAGTGAGGAACAACGGTAAAATTGCCGAAGTATATAAGTAACAGTTATTTCCACTTTATAACCAAGCAAGGTCTAAATAACAATTTTTTATTAAAAACATTTTCCACGTCCAGAAGATTGAAGTTCCTTATTCAAAAATATATTTATTTTTAAAATACAATACTTATTAAATCCTTCATCCTATTTAAAAGAATACTTGGTGAGTATTACCCATTACGTCACTATGAAAACGTGTCAAACGGCGTAACCTTGGAAAAGCGTAATACAGAGTGGAAATTTTACGTTTTCTTTTTATAATTCAATTACAGGCCTTTACATCTATAATAGATGATTTATGTAGCATCTCGCGGTCTATCACGGCTATTTTAAGTAATAAAAGACAAATAATTAGATAATTAGATGCATTTGACATTTTGAAATATCGTCTTATTTTTAAAAGTTGTTCTCTATGATTCGCTAAATATGTTCCAAGGATAAATGCAAAATATAAAATAAAAAGTGTCAAAACAGTCATCTAAGAGCGGCTCCGGTATAGGATACCTTAATATGGCAATAATATCGGCATTTTACTACGCGATCGAATGAAAAACCGTCCAAGTACAAGTCGAATTCGCGCACAAAAGGTTCCGTACCAATAAAGTAAAATAAAACACGGAAATTTTGTGGGGTCTTAATATTTTTTTATTTTTAATATTTGTTGTTATGAAAATTTCCGCTTTCTAGCTATCACAGTTTAAGAGATACATTGGGAAAGACAAACGGGCAGACGGACAGCGGAGGCTTACAGCGTGTTCACACCTAGCGATTTTTGGGTGATTTCGATCGCGGTGATGTCGCCGCGATTAAATAATCACCGCTAGTTCGCCGCGATCACGACGCAATCAGGACGCGATTTCGCGGCGGTTACGCCTCATCCAACCTACCCGCTTAGCGCATGCGCCGCATTCTACAGAGCAGGTCCGTTCATGTTGGAAATATGAACGCAGCACTCGGCGAAATCGTGGCGTGATCGCGGCGATCGGAATAGCCCAAAAATCGCTAGGTGTGAACAGGCACTTAGTAATAGGGTCCCGTTTTTACCTTTCAGGTACGAAACCCTAATTACTATACATTCTTGTATAATACAGGCTCGTGCGTCCCTAAACTAAGGCAATCAGGTCCTAATCAATGTAATCATTATTTTTATTGACCAATACTAATAAGTAAATCATAAACTTACCAAGTAAAGAGAAAAGTCCGTAGTGCTCTGAAAGAAATAAAATACATACTAATTAACTTTAAATAGAACACGTAGGAGTATTTTATTTTTAGAAAATATTATAGTGTCTTTCTTTGTTGTCTGCATTCATTTTCAGGGATGCATGCATGCATTCCGAACCGGTGGTAAAATCCTACTATTGCTGTATTTAGATTTTTTCATCATCATCATCATCATCATCAGCCCATATACATTCTCACTGCTGGGACACGGGTCTAGGCCTAGTGCGATCAGTACTTAGTCGACCACGCTAGCCAAATGAGGGTTGTTCGCCTATACAACCTTAGAATTTCTTCCTAGGTGTGCTTCACGTTTTTCCCACGATTTTCCTTCACCGTTAAACCGCCGAATAATTGTACTCGTACATATGAATTTCAAAATTGAAAAACACAGTGGCGGGGTTTGAATTGGCGACCTCTCGTATGGCAAGCAAGGAACCTAACCACTTTGCCATCGATGCTTTAAAAATGTAAATGAATAATGTTTACGATTTTGATACTTAATGTAATTAGTTTTCAGGTGGGAGACATTTTGTCGACCGGTTGCTGTTACCACCATACAGTTGTGTAAAACCCGCCAAGTGACTCTGACCTCTCTCGGTCAGGTCGCGTTCCGGGATCAGCACTGTACGAACCGGAGCCAGGGGGGACCATTGCTGCGGCAAGCGCCGGACCAGTGGAGTCTTAGCGGCGGTATTGTGCGGGCGGAGCGGGTCAGCCGGGTCAGCCCGCCGGCCTGGGAGACCCGTAGAAACGGGGGCCCTTCCGTCCGGCGGACTGGCCAACTCGGACCCGCACAGCTCAATACCAATGCGAGACTCCACGCCTTGTCTCGTTGTTGCCGCAGCAGTGGTCTCCTTTTTCACGGCTTTCAGGGTGGGTGCGACAGGCTCAATATGGTCTAATGTGCCTGTCGACCTCATATTTGGATCTCACTACCGCTTACCATCAGGTGGAGTGAGGTCATCTTGTTAGCCTCTTTATAAAAAAAAAATAAAAAATATTCGAATCGAAATCGAACTTTAAATGTAATTTAGATTTTAAGATCTAATATTGTAAACTAAGTTTTCTAATAAAGATTTATTATTTATAATTATGATTATGATTACTTACTCTTGGTAGTTTTATCAATTGCGCTGTCAGTGGTTGAAGAATCTGTGGTCAATGAATCTTGAGCTATAAAAGAAAGAAAGGAATATTAATTTCAACAACTAATAGGCATTCCATTAAGATTTTAATCATCAACATACGGGCTTGTCTATTCTTACGATGTAATTAGTTGTGCGATGTATGTAATTAGATTGACGCAACGACTCAAAACGAGGCTAAGGAAAAATACTAAAATACTACTACTACCTACTATTTAAAATTGTTAACTAATGTTGTCCAACCGATTCCGTATTTGAGAGCAAATCTTAATAAAGACCAGCTTTTTGTACACGGCATATTATTATAGGGCGGCACATGTGTGTGCGCATAGGTCATAGGTGCACTCTCTGCTCTTTTACTCTGTGCATTGGACGGCAGAACGATGGAGAAAAAACATGCGCAGGACCACCGGCTTAACGTGCTTCTCGAGGCAACATCTTTCTGTTTCTTTTAGATAAATAAGAAAAAGCTTTTCATTTATGTTTTTATTGTCATGGTTACACATATTAGCAATAATGGAAATGTTCGGGATATTTAACATGAACACCGGTAGCAGTGCCGAAATATCGGGAACTCATTAAAACAAAATGACATTGTAAATATCACGTACAATTTCTTTCTAAACTGACCTATCGATCTGACCTTTATATCAACTTTGCAGTTACCTGTATCATACAATACAACAGAGCTAAATATTATTAAAATATTGTAAAATCAAAACTTACCAATATTTAGACCTGTCTGTTCAATAGATGCGGAGTTCTTTTCAGTTGATGATTCATTATTAGATCCTGATTCGGTAGCTCCTAAACTTGTTCCGTCTGTAGAAATTGGATTCGTTTCCGAAGTCAATTTACCGTCGTTAGATCCCAAATTAGTGAGTGACGTCACACTTTCAGTTGGGTCGGTAGATTGGGGTTCTAAAGCGGAGTTTTTCGTTATCTTTTCAGCATTTGTTTCTGATGTGGGACTATTTGATCCATCATAGTTAATGGTGGCTGATGTGGATTCCTGTGTAGATGAGTCATCATTGTTAGATCCTGTGTCAGAACCCGTATTGGAAGCAACGACATTAGATCCCAAATCAGATGTGTTGTTATCTGTTCCTGTTATGGCTGAATCTTTATTAGATTCAACCGTAGTTGTGTCTGCGTTAGAACCCGTATTGGATAGATCATTGTAAGGTCCTTCAGTAGATGCTTCTGCGTTTGATCTTGTATTAGATGAATCAATGTTAAAACCATCCGTAGATGTGTTACTGTTAGATCCTTGAGCGTATGTATTACTGTTAGAACCCTCAGTTGATGTATTGATGTTATTAGCTCCCGTATTAGATACATCAATGTCAATTTTTTCGGTGTTGTTAGAACCCTTGGTAGATACGTCGCTGTTGGAACCCTCAGTCGACGAATCAGAGATAGATTCCGTACCATTTATATCGGCATTCGGACCTTCAGTATGCGAATTTGAGTTCGTACTAGATGATTCGGTGTTAGATCCTACATTGAACGAATCAGTATTAGATCCAACATTAGATGGATCATTGTTAGATTCTTCCGTAGTTGTGTCACTGATAGATGATCCCTCAGTAGATATATTGATGTTAGATTCCTGAGTTGTAGTATTGGCGTCAGATTCTGTATTAGATACGTCATTATTAGATGTTTCCGTAGTTGACTCGGTATTAGATCCTTCAGTAGATGATCCGGTGGTAGTTCCATCAGTAGACGAATCAACGTTAGCTCCTACATCAGATGTATCAGTGTTAGATCCCGTATTAGATGTGCCACTGCTAGATCCATCAGTAGATGATTCGATTTTAGAACCCTCAGTAGATAAATTATTATTAGCACCTACATCAGATGAATCGGAGTTAGTACCCTTCACAGATGTATCAATGCTTAGTCCTTTAGTAGATGTGACAATTTTAGGTTCCTCGGTAGATGATTCATTATTAGGACCTACAGCAGAGGAACCGGAGGTAGTACCCTCCGTAGAAGTAATAGTGCTAGAACTCTTAACATCTACATCTGAATTAGGTACAACAGTAATGGTCGTGTCAACTCCGTCAATTGCAGCTTCAGTGTTGGCAGTTTGTCTTCCAGCTGTTGTTCTGTAGTTTCCGACTGTAGGACTGACTGTAATAACTGCGAATAAATGTTAAATTATTTATTATTCAAAGAAAATATTTATAAGAAAATTGCTTGAAGAAAGAGGTTGGGTCCCTAAAGGTAGTGTAGAGATGCATGTTTTCTGGTTTCAGTTGGATTCAATTGAATCGCGATTGTAGGTTCTGTCTTATATATAGAACGATATTTTTTCCAAATATTTACAAATATTATGTTTTTTGTTTCCATTAGAACTTTTAAGTATGTAGGTAATTATGGTAGGGAAAGAAATATATAGCACAGGGTCAATGAAGTATCAAATATATTTTTTTCATACCTTCTATTGTTCCATTAGATTTGTGTGGGCGTACTGCAACAGAAAAGTTATATTTTAACACTAGTGAACCGCACTCGCTTCGCTTCTTTTACATTATACATAAAAACAATGGCGGCGACGTGGTCCACAACCCGTCACGTCACGTTTCCCACAGAGGTGAAAAGTGGATCGCTGGAAGTGATCTCTGCCTACCCCTCTGGGAAAAAGGCGTGATTTTATGTATGTATG
Organism: Maruca vitrata; assembly: GCA_039566165.1. Taxonomy (NCBI): domain Eukaryota; kingdom Metazoa; phylum Arthropoda; class Insecta; order Lepidoptera; family Crambidae; genus Maruca; species Maruca vitrata. The sequence goes on from CM076939.1 coordinate 5,902,108, forward strand.
TATGTATACATAAAAACATTCCTCTTAAATCCCTCTATCTATCAAAGACACTCATCCTAATCCGTTGTGAAGTTTTAAAGATTCAAGCATACATAGAGACAGACAGATGCGGGAAGCGACTTTGCTTTATTTTATATAGTACATACATACATACAATCACGCCTTTTTCCCAGAGGGGTAGGCAGAGATCACTTCCAGTGATTCACTTTTCACCTCTGTAGGAAACGTGACGTGACGGTTTTATATAGTGATCATCAATATCTTAGTAAGTCACAAAGGGTCGCGAGCCTACTCTAAACTAGGGCGATCAGGCCACAATCAAGGCCACGCTGGTCTTCACAACCTTCTAATTTCTTCGTAGGTGTGCAGGTTTCCTCACGTAGGTTTCCTTCGCCGTAACGTCTTCTGTTCCAATTTCTTTTTTGTTTAAATGTACGAACTACAATATTACCCGTAGTCTTGATGTTTTATTCAAAAATTAATTAATTTTAATGTACTTACTACCAACGACATAGCCCAATCCGCCAACTACACCTCCAACAAGACCTGCAAATACAAATTGATAAAATAAAATATTTGAAAATAGTAAAACTCAAACAACTAAACTCTTAAAATTATATACGTATGTACAGTCGGGAATTTTGGCGGTAGTACACTTTTCAAACAGATTTCTTTAAACGCCATTGGCCCCGCCCACTAGTTATTTCCGCCAATAGAAGAGCACTTCGACCCTTTGTTTACGAATACGTTCCAATAGTAGGAGAGCTAGCAAGAATTTTTTGGTAGGTATTTGAGGCAAGCTGAAAACTTATCCTGTACCTCTCCTATTATATCCCAGCACGAAACTGCAGACCTGGCTGGTGAGTAGCGGGGCTAAAGCAAACCCCCAAGAATATTTTTCATCTTTTTATTTATAACTAAAAAATAAGACTCACATAGACAAATCATTTCGATGGAACTTCTACCTGTCAGGTGAACTGACAAATTATATTTTTTTGGATTATAAAAATATATTTTTAAATAAACAAAATTGGGGGTTGGTTTAGCCCCGCTACTCAGCCAGGTCTGCGGTTTTGTGTTGGGATATAATAGGAGAGGTACAGGACAAGTTTTCAGCTTGCTTCAAATATCTACCCAAAAATTCTTGCCAGCTCCTTGACCACAATGGGGCGGGGCTTGTTCTGACAGACGCGTAAGCGCCAAGCGATTTTCACCTTATAGGTGGTCGACCGCCAGCGTTGCTGATAGTACATAATATGTCGATAAATAAAATAGTGGTCTTTATGGTTATACGCGATATTAGGCAAAAACATAGTTACTTTCTGCCCGACGTTTCCACTGGGTTACACCAATCATGGTCTCCCGACTACTCAATTCGCGAACGCGTACTCAATATGGCAATACATAAATATCTATTGCTTCTTCTTCTTCTTATCGTATGGTTGATGAACAACCTGGTGTCAGAGTTTTCAAACCGCCCGTAGGCCTCTTACATGGCTTCACACACCGTAGAAAAATCTCTCAGGTGTGCTGGTTTCCTCACGATGTTTTCCTTCACCGTTAAAGCGTCGAATGATGGTACATATGAATTTCAAATTTGAAAAACACATTGGTACCCGGCGGGGTTTGAACTGGCGACCTCTCGCATGGCAAGGAACCTTCACCACCCGGCCATCGACGCTTTTTTAATATGTCAATACATAAATATCTATTGCCATGTCTATCTAATCCACACACGGTCATTTGATCCCAAACTAAGCAAAGTTTGTACTATAATGGGCGTCAGAGACTGATACGCGTACATATACATATATTTATAAATACATACTAAAATAAATAATCACATCTAGACATGGAACAAACACTGATAACACAAATATTATTTTCTACCTAGTGGGAATCGAACCCACGACTCTTGGAACCACCAGCCGGGGTCTCTAACCACTGTTCCACAGAGTCAGTGAAATTGTTATTTTTTTTAACTAATAAGATATAGGATTTAAATATTACCTCCAACCCCTTTCACAACTCCACCCAGGAGCCTAAAGAGACCAGGTGGTCCTGAAAAATATAAGACATTATAGAAAACTGAAAATGTCCGGGATATTTACCATGTTGTAGAGCTTTCGATATTTCAGTTCAGGTCACCCGTGATCATGGCGCTTGCAACAGTGCCGAAATATTGGGAGCTCATTAAAACAAAACAACATGGTTTCCGATAATTTGATTTTCACCAAATTATCCTGAAATTTTCAGTTTTCTAATGTGTGTAGCCATGAAAGTTTAAAATTAAGACACGTTATACTCGTAATACATCAGATTAATAACTCCCGAATACTTAAAAGACAATCGATTATTTTTCAGTTAAATTCATAATATAGTGAGACTTTTAAATTTGGAACACAATTCATTAGAAAACCAGCGCTCTAATAACTAATCCTTTCAGTATTCGGTAGTTAGGTTAGTAGTTTGAGCACTTGTGTAATGTTCAAAACTAACAGAGGCACTGATAATAAGCTACAATTATTATTATTTTAATAATATAAAGCGTCTTTTTCAGCCATGACGGTTGATCTCAATTGAGATCAGCCAAGTGCGCAGGAAATATTAGAGTGCACAAACACAAGTGCACTCTCTGTTACCATACTTACCATACTCTCTTAATTTGGTGAGACGGTAATCCGACATGACCAATGAGAGATCGGGCGCAGGATCACCGACTTAACGTGCTTTCCGAGGCACGGGCGTTCAACCGCCAACTTCCTAACTCCGGGCTGAGTAATATCATTACAGAAAAACACAGGCAAATTTTGCCCGACCCCGGTCTCGAACCGGGGACCTCTCGGTCCTAACGCAGCGCTTGATACCCATAGACCAACGAGGCAGTTAATACATAAGATAAAAAACAAGAATAAAAGTCCCTTTCTACGAATCGAATTTGAATTTGAAATAATTAATTCTAAATCATGAGCGTGCATGAAGAGGTTGATGAATGCGGATGAAGCGAAATTGGTGTGCCAGGACCGTAACACATGGCAGGAAGTGATATCTGCCTACCCCTCTGGGAAAAAGCCGTGATTTTATGTATGTATGTATGTATGTAATTCTAAATCATCATGGTTGTATTCATGAGAAAACTGAACATATCCAGCATGGTAAAGACCATGATTTACCATGCTGTTTTGTATTGACGAGCTTCCGATATTTCGGCATTGTTGCAAGCACCATTATCATGGGTCAGCTATAAAAAAAAATGTTATAATAAAAATACAATAATAGAGAAGTGAAACTTACTCCTTGAAGTAACATGAGTTCCTGTGGAAAAGTAAAAAAAAATATTTGAAGGATGACATTAAATAATTATAAAACGTGCAAAAAAATATCATAGTTCGTATTTTCGTCTCAGTAGACTTTAAGGTATGGGAGTGGGTTATAGAGACTTACAAAATATTTCATTGAAGTATGTATAGTTTGTAACGCGAAATAGTCTTCTTAAAAGGAAACCATTTAAAAAGTAGCTTTCTCTCAGTCCCCAGTCTCTTTGTGTTCAAAATTCCATTTAAATCGGATTGGTATATTTGACGTGAAAGCACTACAGACAGACAGATCAGTTTTCCTAACCTTCCTTAAAGCAAATAATATCTAACACTAAAAAAATTATACAAAATACTACATATAAGTAGTTTTATTGTCCATAATTTGCGTGAACACTACCGATTTCAAATTAAACTAATTTTACGGAATAAAATCGCATGTATTATTAATTTGAATATAATATAATTTAGAGACCCGACGTTTCGAGCTCTTTACAGAGCTCGTGGTCACGGGCAAGACTGAAGATGACAATAAAATTGTGTTCATAAGAAGTTAACTCACTACCGCCATTTGGTGAGATATTTTGTTCGTTCCGTTTCACGCACACAGAACTCACAAAATCCTTAGAAGTGTTTTTATTGAAGTCTCCATTATCAAGGGTTTTATTAATAACATGGTATTGTCTGGTGTTTAGACCACTAATACATAGAATTTAAATCATAATTCAATATAGTTAAAGGCTTAATAAATAACTGAACTGATTATGTAATATCCCTACCTGTATCACCATCCGTGCTATTTCCATTAAAGCCGGGTTCAATGTAGATCCCAGATAGAGTTTCTATATTTAATCCTTCATTGCCTACAGCAGTAGAAGGTATTAAGTTTAATCCAGGAATGGATTCTGTATTGGATCCGCCAGTTGCAGTTTCTGTGTTGGATCCGCCAGTTGTGGATTCTGTGTCGGATCCGCCAGTTGCGGATTCTGTGTTGGTTCCACCAGTTGTGGATTCTGTGACGGATTCGCCAGTTGTGGATTCTGTGTTGGATCCGCCAGTTGTGGATTCTGTGTTGGATCCGCCATTCCCTGAGCCAGAAGTGGATTCTGTGTTGGATTCTCCATTCCCTGGTGCAGTTGTGGATTCTTTGTTGAATCCGTCAGTTGTGGATTCTGTGTTGGATACAACAGTTATGGATTCTGTGTTAGATCCATCATTGCCAGGGCCGGAAGTGGATTCTGTGTTGTAACCATCATTGCCTGAGCCAGTTGTGGATTCTGTGTTGGAACCATCATTTCCTGAGCCAGTTGTGGATTCTGTGTTGGATCCGTCACTTGTGGATTCTGCGTTTGATATTGTGTTAGATTCTGTGTTTGATCCATAATTTTCTGAGGCAGTTGTGAATTCTGAGTTTGATTCTTTGTTTGAATCAGTAATGTTTGATCCTGTGGTTGATTCAGTGCTAGGGCTCACCGTAACGTCTTGAGTCTCGACCCCATCACTATTTTCCGTAACTAAGCTAGATTCGTCTGTGCTTGATTTTGAGTTCGATTCTGTGGTTGATTCTGTGTTGGATCCGTCTGTTGTGTATTCTGTGTTTGATCCCGTGGTTGATTCAGTCGAGTTTGATTCTGTATTGGATCCATTAATCCCTGAGCCACTTGAAGATTCTGTGTTGGAATCGCCATTTGTGGATCCTGTGGTTGATTCTGTGTTTAATCCTGTGGTTGATTCTGTGTTTGATCCTGTGGTTGATTCTGTATTGGACCCATCGTTGCCTGAGCCAGTTGTGGATTCTGTGTTGGCTCCGTCATTGACTGAGCCAGTTATGGATTCTGGGTTTGAATCTGTTATGTTTGATCCCGTGGTTGATTCTGTGTTTGATCCTGTGGTTGATTCAGTACTAGGGCTCACCGTAACATCTTGAGTCTCGACCCCATCATTATTTTCTATAACTGAGCTTGATTCGTCTGTGCTTGATTTTGAGTTTGATTCTGTGGTTGATTCTGTGTTTAATCCTGTGGTTGATCCGTCAGTTGTGGATTCTGTGTTAGATCCATCTTTGACTGAGCCAGTTGTAGATTCTGTGTTGGATCCGGCAGTTGCGGATTCTATGTTTGATCCGTCATTCTCCGAGCCATTTGTGGATTCTGTGTTTGATCTCGTGGTTGATTCTGTGTTTGAATCAGTATTGTTTGATCCTGTGGTTGTTTCTATATTTGATCCTTCATTGCCTGAGCCAGTTGTGGGTTCTGTGTTGGATCCGTCAGTTGTGGATTCTGTGTTGGATCCATCACTGCCTGAGCCAGTTGTGGTTTCTGTATTGGATCCGTCAGTTGTGGTTTCTGTGTTAGATCCATCATTGCCTGAGTTAGTTGTGGATTCTGTATTGGATCCATCGTTGCCTGAGACAGTTTTGGATTCTGTGTTTGATCTGTCAGTTGTGGATTCTGTGTTTGATTCCGTGGTTGATTCTATGTTTGAATCAGTATTGTTTGATCCTGAAGTTAATTCTGTGTTTGATCCTGTGGTTGATTCCGTGCTAGGGCTCACCGTAACGTCTTGAGTCTCGACCCCATCACTATTTTCCATAACTGAGCTAGGTTCGTCTGTGCTTGATTTTGAGTTTGATTCTGTGGTTGATTCTGTTGTAGAATCTGTGTTTGATTCTGTGTTCGATCCGTCTGTTGTGTATTTTGTGTTTGATTCCGTGGTTGATTCAGTCGAGATTGATTCTGTGGTTGATTCTATGTTGGATCCATCAATCCCTGAGCCACTTGAAGATTCTGTATTGGAATCGCCATTTGTAGATCCTGTGGTTGGTTCTGTTTTAGACCCATCATTGCCTGAGCCAGTTGTGGATTCTGTATTGGATCCGTCAGTTGTGGATTCTGTGTTGGCTCCGGCATTGACTGAGCCAGTTGTTGATTTTGTGTTTGATCCTGTGGTTGATTCTGTATTGGAACCATCGTTGCCAGAGTCAGTTGTAGATTCTGCGTTGGATCCGCTAGTTGTGGATTCTGTGTTGGACTCATCATTCCCTGGTGAAGTTGTGGATTCTGTGTTGGATTCGCTAGTTGCGGATTCTGTGTTAGATTCGTCATTCCCTGAGCCATTTGTGGATTCAGTGTTTGATCCTGTGGTCGATTCAGTGCTAGGGCTCACCGTTACGTCTTGAGTGTCGACCCCATCACTATTATCTGTTACTGAGCTAGATCCGTCAATGCTAGATTCTGTGTTTGATTTTGTGGTTGATTCTGTGTTTGATCCTGTGGTTGATTCTGTGTTTGATCCTGTGGTTAATTCTGTGTTTAGTCCTGTGGTTGATTCTGTGTTTGATCCTTCATTGCCTGAGCTAGTTGTGGACTCTGTATTGGATCCATCGTTGCCTGAGCCAATTGTGGATTCTATGTTGGATCCGTCAGTTGTGGATTCTGCGTTTAATCCATCATTGACTGAGTCAGTTGTGGATTCTGTATTGGATCCCTCATTTCCTGAGCCAGTTGTGGATTCTGTGTTAGATCCTGTGGTCGATTCAGTGCTAGAGCTCACAGTAACGTCTTGAGTGTCGACCCCATCACTTTTATCTGTTACTGAGCTAGAGCCGTCTGTGCTAAATTCTGTGTTTGATTCCGTGGTTGATTCTGTGTTTGATCCTGTGTTTGATTCTGTCTTTGTATCAGTAATGTTTGAACCTGTGGTGAGTGCCGTGTTTGATTCCGTAGTTGATTCTATGTCTGATCCTGTTGTTGATTCTGTGGTGGCTTCATCATTGCCTAAGCCAGTTGTGGATTCTGTGTTTGATCCTGTGGTTGATTCTGTGTTTAAATCAGTTATGTTTGATCCTATGTTCGATTCAATGCTAGGGCTCACCGTAACGTCTTGAGTCTCGACCCCATCACTATTATCTGTTACTGAGCTAGATCCGTCTATGCTAGATTCTGTGTTTGATCCCATGGTTGATTCTGTGTTTGATCCGTCATTCCCTAAGCCAATATTGGATCCTGTATTGGATCCGGCAGTTGTGGATTCTGTGATGGACCCATCACTGCCTGAGCCAGCTGTGGATTCTGTGTTGGATCCGTCATTGCCTGAGCCAGCTGTGGATTCTGTGTTGGATCCATCATTGCCTGAGCCAGTTGCGGATTCTGTGTTGGATCCATCATTTACTGAGCCAGTTGTGGATTCTGTGTTGGATCCGACAGTTGTGGATTCTGTGTTGGATACGCCATTTGTGGATTCTGTGTTTGATCCTGTGGTCGATTCAGAGCTAGGGCTCACATTAACGTCTTGAGTCTCGACCCCATCACTATTTTCTGTTACTGAGCTAGATCCGTCTGTGATAGATTCTGTGTTTGGTTCTGTGGTTGATTCCGTGTTTGATCCTGTGGTTGATTCTGTATTTGTATCAGTTATGTTGGAACCTGTGGTGAATTCCGTGTTTGATTCTGTAGTTGATTCTGTGTTTGATCCTGTGGTTGATTCTGTGTTAGATCCATCAATGCCTGAGCCAGTTGTAGATTCTGAGTTTAATTCCGTAGTTGATTCTGTGTTTGATCCTGTGGTAAATTCTGTGGTGGCTTCATTTTTGCCTGAGCCAGTTGTGGATTCTGTGTTTGATTTTGTGGTTGATTCTGTGTTTGAATCAGTTATGTTTGATCCTTTGTTCGATTCAGTGCTAGGGCTCACGGTTAAGTCTTGAGTCTCGACCCCATCACTATTATCTGTTACTGAGCTAGATCCGTCTATGCTAGATCCGTCTATGCTAGATTTTGTGTATGATTTTGTGGTTGATTCTGTTTTGGATCCGTCGGTTGTTAATTCTGTATTTGATTCCCTGGTTGATTCTGTGTTTGATACTGTGGTTGATTCTGTGTTTGATCCTGTGGTTGATTTTGTATTGGACCCATCATTGCCTGAGCCAGCTGTGGATTCTGTATTGAATCCGTCAGTTGTGGATTCTGTGTTTGATCCCGTGGCTGATTCTGTATTTGACCCTGTGGTTGATTCAGTGCTAGGGCTCACTGTTACGTCTTGAGTCTCGACCCCATCACTTTTATCCGTAACTGAACTAGATTCGTCTGTGCTAGTTTTTGAGTTTGAATCTGTGTTTGATCCTGTGGTTGATTCTGTGTTTGATTCTGTGGTTGATCCGTCAGTTGTGGATTCTGTGTGTGATCCATCTTTGCCTGAGCCAGTTGTGGATTCTGTGTTGGATCCGCCAGCTGCGGATTCTATGTTAGATCCGTCATTTCCTAAGCCATTTGTAGATTCAGTGTTTGATCCTGTGTTCGATTCAGTGCTAGGGCTCACAGTTACGTCTTGAGTGTCGACCCCATCACTATTATCTGTTACTGAGCTAGATTGGTATGTGCTAGATTCTGTGTTTGATCCTGTGGTTGATTCTGTGTTTGATCTTTCATTGCCTGAGCCAGTAGTGGATCCTGTATCGGATCCGGCAGTTGGGGATTCTATGTTGGATCCATCATTGCCTGAGCCAGTTGTGGATTCTATGTTGGATCCATCATTTTCTGAGCCAGTTGCGGATTCTGTGTTGGATCCATCAGTTGTGGATTCTGTGTTGGATCCAACAGTTGTGGATTCTGTGTTGGGTCCATCATTCCCTGAGCTTGATCCTGTGGTTGATTCTGTATTTGATCCATCACTGCTTGAGCCAGTTGCGGATTCTGTGTTGGATCCACCAGTTGTGGATTCTGTGCCGGGTCCATCATTGCCTGAGCCAGTTGTGGATTCTGTGTTGGATACGTCAATTGTGGATTCTGTGTTTGATTTAGTGGTTGATTCTGCGTTTGATATTGTGCTAGATTCTGTGTTTGATCCATCATTTTCTGAGGCAGTTGTGAATTCTGAGTTTGATTCTTTGTTCGAATCAGTTATGTTTGATCCTGTGGTTGATTCTGTGTTTGATCCTGTGGTTGATTCAGTGCTAGGGCGCACCGTAATGTCTTGAGTCTCGACCCCATCACCATTTTCCGTAACTGAGCTAGATTCGTCTGTGCTTGATTTTGAGTTTGATTCTATGGTTGATTCTGTTATGGAATCTGTGGTTGATTCTGTGGTTAATTCTGTGTTGGATCCATCTGTTGTGTATTCCGTGTTTGATCCCGTGGTTGATTCAGTGTTAGATACATCAATCCCTGAGCCACTTGAAGATCCTGTGTTGGAATCGCCATTTGAAGAGCCTGTGGTTGATTCTGTGTTTGATACTGTGGTTGATTCTGTATTGGACCCATCGTTGCTTGAGCTAGTTGTAGATTCTGTGATGGATCCAGCGTTGCCTGAGCTAGTTGTGGATTCTGTGTTTAATCCTGTGGTTGATTCATGTCTAGGGTTCACCGTAAAGTCTTGATTGTCGACCTCATCACTATTAACTGTAACTGAGCTAGATCCGTCTGTGCTAGATTCTGTGTTTGATTTTGTGTTTGATTCTGTGTTGGATCCGTCAGTTATTGATTCAGTGTTTGATCCTTCATTGCCTGAGCCAGTTGAGGATTCTGTATTGGATCCGTCAGTTGTGGATTCTGTGTTTGATTTTGTGTTTGATTCCGTGGTTGTTTCTGTGTTTGAATCTGAGCTTGAATCAGTTATGTTTGATCCTGTGGTTGATTCTGTATTTGAATCAGTTATGTTTGATCCTGTGGTTGATTCAGTGTTAAGACTCACAGTAACGTCTTGTGTCTCGACCCCATAACTATTATCCGAAACTGAGCTAGATTCGCCTGTGCTAGATTTTAAGTTTGATTCTGTGTTTATTCCTGTGGTTGATTCTGTGTTGAATCCGTCAGTGGTTGATTCTGTATTTGATTTCGTGGTTGATTCTGTGTTTGATCCTGTGGTCGATTCAGTGCTAGGGCTCAGAGTAACGTCTTGAGTGTCGACCCCATCACTATTATCTGTTACTGAGCTAGATCCGTCTGTGCTAGATCCGTCTGTGCTAGATTCTGTGTTTGATCCTTCTTTCCCTGAGCCAATTGTGGATTCTGATTTGAATTCGTCAGTTGTGGATTCTGTTTTTGATCCTTCATTGCCTGCTCTAGTTGTGGATTCTGAGTTGGATCCTTCATTGCCTGAGCTAGTTGTGGATTCTGTATTGGATCCATCGTTGCCTGAGACAGTTGTGGATTCTGTGTTTGATCCGTCAGTTGTGGATTCTGTGTCTGATTCCGTGGTTGATTCTATGTTTGAATCAGTATTGTTTGATCCTGTAGTCGATTCTGTGTTTGATCCTGTGGTTGATTCCGTGCTAGGGCTCACCGTAACGTCTTGAGTCTCGACCCTATCACTATTTTCCATAACTGAGCTAGGTTCGTCTGTGCTTGATTTTGAGTTTGATTTTGTGGTTGATTCTATTGAGGAATCTGTGTTTGATTCTGTGTTCGATCCGTCTGTTGTGTATTTTGTGTTTGATTCCGTGGTTGATTCAGTCAAGATTGATTCTGTGGTTGATTCTATGTTGGATCCATCAATCCCTGAGCCACTTGAAGATTCTGTGTTGGAATCGCCATTTGTGGATTCTGTAGTTAGTTCTGTGTTTGATACTGTGCTAGATTTTGTGGTTGATTCTGTATTGGACCCATCATTGCCTGAGCCAGTTCCGTCAGTTGTGGATTCTGCGTTGGCTCCGTTATTGGCTGAGCCAGTTGTTGATTTTGTGTTTGATTCTGTGTTTGATTCTGTGTTTGATCCTGTGGTTGGTTCAGTGCCAGGGCTCACCGTTAAGTCTTGAGTGTCGACCCCATCACTATTATCTGTAACTGAGCTAGATCCGTCTGTGCTAGATTCTGTGTATGATTCCGTTGTTGATTCTGTGTTTGATACTGTGGTTGATTCTGTATTGGACCCATCGTTGCCAGGGCCAGTTGTAGATTCTGTGTTGGATCCGCTATTTGTGGATTCTGTGTTCGATCCGTCATTCCCTGAGCCATTTGTGGATTCAGTGCTAGGGCTCACTGTAACGTCTTGAGTCTCGACCCCATCACTATTATCTGTTACTGAGCTAGATCCGTCTGTGCTAGATTCTGTGTTTGATCCCATGGTTGATTCTGTGTTGGATTCATCACTGCCTGAGCCAGTTGTGGATTCTGTGTTTGATCCTGTGGTTGATTCTGTGTTTGAATCAGCAATGTTTTCTGTGTTGGAATCAGTTATGTTTGATCCTGTAGTTGATTCCGTGTTTGACACTATGGTTGATTCTGTGTATGATTCTGTGGTTGATCCTTCAGTAGCGGATTCTGTGTTAGATCCATCATTGCCTGAACCAGTTGTGGATTCTGTATTGGATCCGGCATTTGTGGATTCTGTGTTGGGTCCACCAGTTGAGGATTCTGTGTTTGATCCACTAGTTGTAGATTCTGTGTTGGATCCACCAGTTGTGGTTTCTGTGTTGGATCCATTATTGCCTGAGCCAGTTGTGGATTCTGTGTTGGGTCCGTCATTGCCTGAGCTAGTTGTGGATTCTGTGTTGGATTCATCATTGCCTGAGCCAGTTGCGGATCCTGTGTTGGGTCCATCATTGTTTGAGCCAGTTGTGGATTCTGTGTTGGATCCGTCATTTGTGGATTCTGTGTTAGATCCGTCATTCCCTGAGCCAGATGTGGATTCTATGTTGGATCCATCATTGTTTGAGCCAGTTGCGAATTCTGTGTTGGATCCACCAGTTGTGGATTCTGTGTTGGATCCGGCAGTTGTGGATTCTATGTTGGATCCGGCAATTGTGGATTCTGTATTGGATCCGTCATTGCCTGAGCCAGTTGTGGATTCTGTATTGGATCCGGCAGTTGTGCATTCTGTATTGGATCCGCCAGTTGTGGATTCTGTGTTGGATCCGTCATTGCCTGAGCCAGTTGTGGATTCAGTGTTTGATTCAGTGCTAGGGCTCACCGTAACGTCTTGAGTCTCGACCCCATCACTATTATCTGTTACTGAGCTAGATCCGTCTGTGCTAGATTCTGTGTTTGATTCCATGGTTGATTCTGTGTTGGATTCATCACTGCCTGAGCCAGTTGTGGATTCTGTGTTTGATCCTGTGGTTGATTCTGTGTTTGAATCAGCAATGTTTTCTGTGTTGGAATCAGTTATGTTTGATCCTGTAGTTGATTCCGTGTTTGACACTATGGTTGATTCTGTGTATGATTCTGTGGTTGATCCTTCAGTAGCGGATTCTGTGTTAGATCCGTCATTGCCTGAACCAGTTGTGGATTCTGTATTGGATCCGGCATTTGTGGATTCTGTGTTGGGTCCACCAGTTGAGGATTCTGTGTTGGATCCACTAGTTGTAGATTCTGTGTTGGATCCACCAGTTGTGGTTTCTGTGTTGGATCCATTATTGCCTGAGCCAGTTGCGGATCCTGTGTTGGGTCCATCATTGTTTGAGCCAGTTGTGGATTCTGTGTTGGATCCGTCATTTGTGGATTCTGTGTTGGATCCGTCATTCCCTGAGCCAGATGTGGATTCTACGTTGGATCCATCATTGTTTGAGCCAGTTGCGGATTCTGTGTTGGATCCACCAGTTGTGGATTCTGTGTTGGATCCGGCAGTTGTGGATTCTGTGTTGGATCCGGCAGTTGTGGATTCTGTATTGGATCCGTCATTGCCTGAGCCAGTTGTGGATTCTGTATTGGATCCGGCAGTTGTGGATTCTGTATTGGATCCGCCAGTTGTGGATTCTGTGTTGGATCCGCCATTGCCTGAGCCAGTTGTGGATTCTGTGTTGGATCCGCCAGTTGTGGATTCTGTATTGGATCCGTCAGTTGTGGATTCTGTGTTGGATCCGTCAGTTGTTGATTCAGTGTTTGATCCGTCACTGCCTGAGCCCTTTGTGGATTCTGTATTGGATCCGTCAGTGCTTGAAGGAGTTGTGGATTCCGTATTCGATCCGTCATTGCCAGAGCCAGTTGTCGATTCTGTGTTGGATCCATCACTGCCTGAGCTAGTTGTGGATTCTGTGTTTGATCCGTCACTGCCTGAGCCAGTTGTGGATTCAGTGTTGGATCCATCATTTGTGGATTCTGTGTTTGATCCGTCATTGCCTGAGCCCTTTGTGGATTCCGTATTTAATCCGTCATTGCCTGAGCCAGTTGTGGATTCTGTGTTTGATCCATCACTGCCTGAGCTAGTTGTGGATTCTGTGTTGGATCCATCACTGCCCGAGCTAGTTGTTGATTCTGTATTGGATCCATCACTGCCCGAGCTAGTTGTTGATTCTGTATTGGATCCGTTAGTTGTGGATTCTGTGTTTAATCCGTCACTGCCTGAGCTAGCTGTGGATTCTGTGTTGGATCCGTCATTTCCTGAGCCAGTTGTGGATTCTGTATTGGATCCATCATTGCCTGAGCCAGCTGTGGATTCCGTATTCGATCCGTCATTGCCAGAGCCAGTTGTGGATTCTGTGTCGGATCCGTCAGTTGTTGATTCAGTGTTGGATCCGTCAGTTGCGGATTCGGTGTTGGATCCGTCATTGCCTGAGCCAGCTGCGGATTCTGTGGCGGATTCATCATTGCCTGAGCCAGCTGTGGATTCTGTGGTGGATCCGTTTTTGCCTGAGCCAGTTGTGGATTGTGTATTGGATCCGTCATTGCCAGAGCTAGCTGTGGATTCTGTGGTGAATCCGTCATTGCCTGAGCCAGTTGTGGATTCTGTGTTGGATCCGTCATTGCCTGAGCCAGTGGTGGATTCTGTGTTGGATCCATCATTTCCTGAGCCAGATGTGGATTCTGTATTGGATCCGTCAGTTGTGGATTCTGTGTTCGATCCGTCATTGCCAGAGCCAGTTTCGGATTCTGTGTTGGATCCACCAGTTGTGGATTCTGTGTTGGATCCACCAGTTGTGGATTCTGTGTTGGATCCGTCACTGCCTGAGCCCTTTGTGGATTCTGTATTGGATCCGTCAGTGCTTGAAGAAGTTGTGGATTCCGTATTCGATCCGTCATTGCCAGAACCAATAGTGGATTCTGTGTTGGATCCGTCAGTTGTGGATTCTGTGTTCGATCCGTCATTATTAGAATCGTCAGTGTTGGTTTTTGTTGTAGATTCTGTGTTGGATCCGTCATTGCCTAAGCCAGTTGTGGATTCTGTGTTGGATCCATCATTCCCTGAGCCATTTGTTGATTCTTTGTTGGGTCCATCAGTTGTTGATTCTGTGTTGGATTTGTCAGTGCTTGTTTCAGTTTCTGTAAACAATTTTAAAATTATTTATTAGGCCTTATGTTTTTTGTATGTTGCACGCCATCTCTCACTGTCTTTTGCGCCAATCGTCGTGGGTTCGATTTCCATTTGGAACAAAATATTTGTTTCGTGGTTTCCGGGCGTTTGTGTGTTGTTTATTTATTTTTGTTTATTTCATTTTGGTTGTTGGTTCTGATATCCATAACAGGATGCTTAAACTGTGTTCCTTTTTATCATTCAAAATAATTCGTCATACTCAGATCGTTCGCAGTGTATGGCTTTCCTTTGCTTTTTTTTTCACGAAACAATTTCCTCATCCTTTTTTTCTGATGATATTTTATTTTTCTTCCGTGTGTTACAACTTTAAATCCCCCAGTTTGCCAATGTTTTTATGCTTTACTTAAATCTGTGTTTTTTTTTTATAAAACTTATATCTACCTATCAATTCCCACGTTGATTTCGAGTTATAAATACGCAAACCCATTAAATTTAAGAAAGTTTCATTCACCTTTATGTCACAAATATATTCACTTTTTTTAAAAGTTAAATGTAGGGGGCTAGGAAATCCTAAAAAAAAAAGACTTTAAACTAACTAATCAAATAGAACTTACCTGTGGTTGTCTCGTAGTTCTCCTCGCTAGATTTGCTTGTAGTGGACTCGGTACTTCCGTCTAATGCTGCAAATAAGATAGTTATTTTTAAAATAAGACATGATTTGTGAGTCTAAGTCATAAATTAATACATATTGAAAAAAATAACTTTATTTGCAGACCAATAAATAAATAAATAAAATCAAATGTCTTAATTTGGAAAATCATGAAAAACTTCGTAAAAAGAAAGTGTCAGCTCCATATATATCCCTATCGTAGCTCTATTGACTTCAAACGAGCTTAGCTTTAGAACTTCTAGATTGACTTTTTTATTTTAATTGAAATCTAAATTAATTTGCCAATAAAATAACCAAAATGCAAAACTATATCATAGTATAATCTAAATCCAATCAAAAACATAAATGTGAAATGAGAGCCAAGTTCAATATTATGATAATTGCCTTGGTTGTTGACTTCAACGACAAAAGAAGTGAGATCTAAATGGGTGCCAAGTTCAATGGTCAACAATGAAATATATTTATAAGTAACACTATAACATACCTATCATATCTTCTTATAACATAAGATAATGTATGGTGGTAGCCTATGAAGGTCTGTCTTGGCTAGTTTTCTTTAGTTAGTTAGTTAGTAGTCTAGTTAGTTGTCTTGGTTAGTTTGGTATTTGTCGGTCGAAAATTTGGATTGTTGGTAGAAACTAGCGAGCGAACATAATAATACGTTGGTAGGTTTATAGAAACTAGCCAAGACAGACCTTCATAGGCTACCACCATACATTATCTTATGTTATAAGAAGATATGATAGGTATGTTATAGTGTTACTTATAAATAAATTTCATTGTTGACCATTGAACTTGGCACCCATTTAGATCTCACTTCTTTTGTCGTTGAAGTCAACAACCAAGGCAATTATCATAATATTGAACTTGGCTCTCATTTCACATTTATGTTTTTGATTGGATATCATTACTTTTTGTAGAAAAGTATATATCATCGTAACGCCGTAGGTCCTTTGAAAAGGACAAATTCAAAACTAAAACTAGACTTTATAAGTATAAAACAATTGAATCAGTTACTGTATTTTCCTACGTTTACGGGGTATAACCCTAAGTAATAAATATGAAAACCGACTATAAGTACCTACTCTTAATTGTAAATAAGTAAGTATGTATACCTAAATATATACTTAGTGCTCTGCCTTCCCCGGTATATAGGCGTGATTACGCACTAATTAGGTATTTATGTTAAGCGTTCATAATAGAACCTAACCGCAGCAGTGGTCTCCTTTTTCACGGCTTTCAGGGTGAGTGCGACAGGCTCAACATGGTCTATTGTGCCTGTCGACCTCATATTACACCACTACCGCTTACCATCAGGTGGAGTGAGGTCATCTTGTTAGCCTCTTATAAAAATAAAAAAAATAAAAAAAAAACCTAATTATACAAAAATTGCCAGTTTTTTATTTTTTCCTTTGTATTCATGTAATTACCAATCTGCATACCAAATTTTATCTCTCTAGGTAATTTGGAACTGGGTTAGAATTTTGATCTGTCAGTCAGTCAATGATAAAAATGAGGATTTTTGGACATTAATATCTAAATAACTGTTTGAGATAAGCTTATGAAATTTAGAACACATATTTATCTCGCAAGTCACAATATATGAGCCAAATTTGATACGTTTATGTGAAATAGTTTTTGATTTATGAGGGGTTCAAAAGTGGTTCCAAATGGTTCGTGTAATATTACACACGGTGCGGCTCGCCAGTTCTGTTTCTTGAACTTGGCTTGACACGCTACCGCGTGTCTAGATATAAAACGGATCGGGCTAAAATGAACATGCATGAAAATCTTATGAGGAAGGCATCCGCTAAGAAAGGATAACCGGAAGCGAAACTAGAACATAATATAATATTTAACTTTTGCTTCATATAATTATAGCAAAAGAGTAGGTTTTTGAACGCACTTATCTCAGGAACTACTGGAAAAATATTTTTGTGTTAGAAAGACCATTTATTTTATAGGACAGGCTTTAGACTACATGACATCACGCTGCGACCAATAGGAGTAAAGAAACATTGGAACATGTATACAAAAGTCGCGGTTACAGCAAGTAAAAGATAGGGGCAAGAAAAACCCCTTTGACAACGAAATTAAAATTACTGTGCAAAAGAACTTTCAAATCAAAATACTTACCAGTGTCATTAGATCCTTTGGATGATTCTGTGTTTGATTCTGTGCTGGATGTATCCTTGTTTGGTTCAATACTGACTGAGCCTGTGTTGGACCCGTCATTGCCTGAGCCAGTTGTGGGTTCTGTGTTGGATCCATCACTGCCTGAGCCCTTTGTGGATTCTGTATTGGATCTGTCAGTGTTTGAAGGAGTTGTGGATTCCGTATTCGATCCGTCATGGCCAGAGCCAGTTGTGGATTCTGTGCTGGATCCGCCAGTTGTGGATTCCGTATTCGATCCGTCATTGCCAGAGCCAGTTATGGATTCTCTGTTGGATCCATCATTGCCTGAGCCAGTTGTGGATTCTGTGTTGGATACGTCATTGCCTGAACCAGCTGTGGGTTCTGTGTTGGATCCATCATTGCCTGAGCCAGTTGTAGATTCTGTGTTGGATCCGTCACTGCCTGAGCCCTTTGTGGATTCTGTATTGGATCCGTCAGTGCTTGAAGGAGTTGTGGATATCGTATTCGATCCGCCATTGCCTGAGCCAGTTGTGGATTCTGTGTTGGATCCGTCAGTTGTGGATTCAGTGTTGGATCCGTCAGTTGCGGATTCTGTGTTGGATCCGTCATTCCCTGAGCCACCATTTGTGGACTCTGTGTTGGATCCGTCATTATTAAAATCGTTCGTGTTGGTTTTTGTTGTGGACTCTGTGTTGGATCCGTCATTATTAAAATCGTTCGTGTTGGTTTTTGTTGTGGACTCTGTGTTTGATCCGTCATTATTAGAATCTACAGTGTCGGTTTTAGTTGTGGATTCTGTGTTGGATCCGTCATTGCCAGTTGTGGATTCAGTGCTAGCCTCACTGTTGTCTGTCAAGGTACTAGTACCTTCTGTACTAGACTCTTCCTTCTCAGGTTTCACGCTAACTGATGCTGTACTGACTTCTGAGTCTGTACCATCATTTGGTGTTTCGTTCAGTTCATTATCAGAGTTTGTGCTTGAATCAATGTCTTGAGCTGTGTGGATAAGAAAAATTCTGTTTAAAAATAATATATAAATAGAGTAAATTTAAAATTTTTAAGTGCTAAAGCTTGCACTAGCTGTAATAATATTTAGAAAAACGGAAAAAATTCAACTGCCTCACCGCGGCCCGGGGATTCAAACACCCGTCCTTCCGGGAATCGCACCCAGACGTGCATTACCATCACACCAGACCAGCAGCTATTAATTGAAGCCGTCGATTTTTTCCCGTATATGACCTGTTAGCCACAGGTGGCGCCATCTACTATCAGTGTTACACACTGACAGCCGTAGACATCTCGTTACAGAAATGTAAACTACAGAAAATGATGACACACTAGCAATTAATGTAAATTTAAAATTTTTAAGTGCTAAAGCTTGCACTAGCTGTAATAATATTTAGAAAAACGGAAAAAATTCAACTGCCTCACCGCGGCCCGGGGATTCGAACACCCGTCCTTCCGGGAATCGCGCGGGAACACTGATAGTAGATGGCGCCACCTGTGGCTAACAGGTCATATACGGGAAAAATTCGACGGCTTCAATTAATAGCTGCTGGTCTGGTGTGATGGTAATGCACGTCTGGGCGCGATTCCCGGAAGGACGGGTGTTCGAATCCCCGGGCCGCGGTGAGGCAGTTGAATTTTTTCCGTTTTTCTAAATATTATTACAGCTAGTGCAAGCTTTAGCACTTAAAAAATTTAAATTTACATTAATTGCCAGTGTGTCATCATTTTCTGTAGTTCACATTTCTGTAACGAGATGTCTACGGCTGTCAGTGTGTAACACTGATAGTAGATGGCGCCACTTGTGGCTAACAGGTCATATACGGGAAAAATTCGACGGCTTCAATTAATAGCTGCTGGTCTGGTGTGATGGTAATGCACGTCTGGGCGCGATTGCCGGAAGGACGGGTGTTCGAATCCCCGGGCCGCGGTGAGGCAGTTGAATTTTTTCCGTTTTTCTAAATATTATAAATAGAGTATTGAAAGGATTAATCAATAAATATCATTAATTCATTTGTTAATTTTTTTAAAAAACTTTCCAGTTACAAGACAGACTAAAAAACTAGTGACCCGGTCTATTGTTTTTAATATAGTGTTTTTTTAATAAAATCTATTTTTTTCTTATAAATTGAATAATCATTTCAGTTTGATTTCAGTTTTTGTGTCATGAATAAAGCAGTAATACATGGTTTTTAAAAAAATCAACCTTGCTTTTCTTGGTACCTATATAACCTTGATGACAGACGGACAAACAGACAAATGTACAAAAAGGAAAATAAGGAGTTAATAATTAGGTCCCACATTTAAAGATAAGTTACTAGGAGAGTGGTTAACTAATTTTCACAAATTAATTGAAATGTAACTAGTAAAACAACAATTTAAATTGTTTGATGCCAAAAGACTATTCAAATGATATCAATTTGTCACGCGAACCAAGTCGCGTGTAAACAGTAGTTAAATCACTTACATGTTGGATTATCAGTTGGAGTAGTTTCTGTAAGAAAAATAATTACTTAGTTTTTACCTTAATTTTATTTGGCTCTTTCCGATTCTTGAAGATAGAATTTTATGTTGTTAAATCTAAATATATAAATGGAGAAACTGACTGACTGATTAGAAAACTGAAAGTGTCAGGGATATTTACCATGTTGTTTTGTTTTAATGAGCTCCGGATAAAAAAGGTACCGCAATTTCTACGCTCACCGAAGGATAGCTTTCCTTTAGAAAAACCAGGCGTTTATAAAATTGACTGTAGCTGCGGAAGCTCGTACATAGGGCAAACGAAAAGGACGATTTCGTGCCGGGTGAAAGAGCATATCAGGGCAGTCAAAAACAACGAAGCACAAAAATCGGCAATCGCTCAACATCTTTTAGAATCGGGAACGAACCACTGGATTGAGTTACATTACCCTAAGATACTTTCGACAGAACGCCATTACATACCACGACTGGTCAGGGAAGCAATTGAAATTACAAAATTCAAAAACTTAAATCGTGAATACGGGTTTCAACTATCGAAAGTATGGCATCCAGTGATACGTTTATGTAAAAATAAAAATGTGTCCGTTTTGAGGAAAAAAGAAGTGATACCATGAGTGTAGTGTGTCGGGTTCGAATTCTGAGTGACAATAATGTGAACGAGGGTAGTGGTGTCGTGCGTAATAAAGACTGAGAAAGAGGGTAGACCGATATGTCTGCCCTTAGACCTACCGTCATTCTCGCAGTCCTACAGTTCACCCGTGATCATGGCGCTTGCAACAGTGCCGAAATATCGGGAGCTCATTAAAACAAAACAACATGGTAAATATCCCGGACACTTTCAGTTTTCTAATCTGTGTAACCATGGCAGTTTAAAATTATATATTGAATGACTGATTCACTGACTGACATATCGACGCACAACCTAAACGGCTTAACGTAGGCACTTGAAATTTGGAAGGGACGTAGCTTAGGTACCGTAGAGGTGCACTAAGAAAGGAATTCCTGAAATTCTTACGGGAACGGGAGTAATCGGGAAAATCTTTTTGTATGAAAAATCTAAACCGCTTGAGTAACACACTTGAAATGTTTTATATATGTAATACGGTAGCGAAATCAATTGGGAGAAAGAATAGGTAGGAAAACGCAAGTCACGTGATAATGACGAGGCTACTCCAAGCCATCATCGAAGTCATTTTGAATATCATCATCATTTTGAGAGTCATCCGCTCCCGGTGATGATGACAAGGCAAAACAAGCCATTATCGTAGTCAGTCTATCAGTCAAAAGAGATAACAAGAATTTGATATTAGCGATATGGTAGCTTTAAACAAGACTTCGTAATTTATAAGTTAAGTCTCTTGCTATGGTTCTTATTTTACTTACTTTTATTTTTTCTGCTAAATACTGTAAAAAATAAAAGTAATAAATGAAAAAGAGATTTAGATTGAAATAATGTTAACCATGATGATATTCAACATAATATCGGCCATGGCGGTCGATCAAAATGTGCAAAAACATAGTGCACAAGTGTGCACGCAAAAACAAGTGCACTCTCTGTGCGTGTAATTTGTTCATGTTTATCACACAAATATTTATCCTGGATGGGAATTGAACCCATGTCTCTTAGCGTAAGATAAATGAGTAAGTCAAAAAAATATAAAATAAATAAAATATTTTTCTTTCTTTCAAAAAGAAGACGTGGTAATTATACTTACACCAATGTATAAAATCATTTATTGGGGTCGTTATAGCCTTTACAGTACCTGAAAATTAGTAAATTAACATTAGGTAAGTGTATTATGAATGTATGTGTGTGTATATCTCATAATCTTACATACACAATGAAATTATATCTTAGTAGTAGTAAAATACATCTGTGCAGTGTGCAGTCATTGTTATATGCAGATCAACAAATACCTACCGGTTGTATGAAAGTAATAAGCGAAACTCAAAAGCACGCTAGAACTTCTCCCTGCTTCCACGTAGTCAAACAATTTTGTCCAACTGGTTTGACTAACAGGAATTAGTAAACTACAGTTTCTACGTACACACATACACGGAACCGCTCGAGCAGCATGCATTTCAAATTTGAAAACACAGTACACACACAAGTACGTGGCGGGGATTGAACTGGCGACCTCTCGCATGCCAAGCAACGACCTTAACCACTCGCCATCGACGCTTTTTTCATATATTTTGGTATATTTTATAATTTAAACTTGATATTTGTAAATATAAGAACTTACCCTGGACTGATTTTATGGTACCATCTACCAAGTCATCTGACAAAAGCAAAAAAAAAACGTTTGAATATAGTGGAAAAAGTAGAGGGCTTTAAGAAAATGTGTACATAATACCAGAATGAGATTCATCTCAAGAAGTTAACACAAGGTTGGCTTGGTACGGTCATGTTATAAGGAGAAAAGAAAGTCATGTGACTAGAAGAGTGATAAGTATGAATGTCATTGGACGTTATAGTAGAGGAAGGCCCAAGAAAATATGAAAGATAGCGTGAGAGATGATATGGGGGTGAAAGGAGTAGACACAGAGCTGACGAATGACAGGCCCGAGTGGAAGAAGTACACATGTTGCGCCGACCACACTTAGCGTGGGGCAAGGGCAGAAGAATGATGGTGATGATGATGAATGAGATTAATCCCAGTTGATAGTTTTCAAGCATATTTTATCGTTAAAACAGGTATTAACAATATGTAACTCATTACTCACGTGCCAATTTATTAGTGCTCTTCAAGAGTTTGTCAACAGCTCCAAGGACTTCCTTAGATTCTATTAAAATAAGTTCAGCTAGTTAGTTCACGAAATATGTGTTTAACTCTAGTACCGTTTAGTTTTGACTGTAACCAGACCTCGCATTGCTTTATAAAAACCTTCCTCTTAAATTCTTTTATCTACACCGTGAAATTTTAGTGGTTGTTTTCCCGCAGTAAAATGATTCTATCTTAGTAGTACAATAGATTTGTGCAGGTCTTTTTTGTTAAAATCAATAAATGCCGGTTTTACAAAAGGTTGAACCGAAACTCAAAAGCACGTTTGAACCGCTTTATGACTAAGGGTGTCGAGCTTCTTCAGCTTTAAGCATCGATTTCATGCGACAAGCAGTAGCTTATTACGTCACATCTTATAAAAGAACGATAGCTTCTCTCGTTTTCGAGTTGGAAAATTATTATTTTGAAAATTTGAAAAAAAAAAATTTTTTTTTCGCGGAGTTATTTGCATGATTCGATAGTATTACTAAAGGCAAATCGTTGTGCCACGGGAAAACAACCACTAAAATTTCACGGTGTATATAAAACCGTATCAAGGTCCGTGGCGTAGTTATAGAGATTTAAGCGTAATAAATAAAGGCGTCCGACCGATTTCAGCCATGGCGGCCGATCTCAATTGAGATCAGCCAAGTGCGCAGGACATATAGTGCACAAGTGTGCGCGCAAACACAAGTGCACTCTCTATTCCCTTACTCTCATAATTCGGTGAGACGGCAATCCGACATGATCGTTGAGAGATCGGGCGCAGGACCACCGGCTTAATGTGCTTTCTGAGGCACAGTCGTTCAACCGCCAACTTCCTAACTCCGGGCTGAGTAATTTCATTACAGAAAAACTCACACAAATTTTGCCCGACCCCGGACTCGAACCGGGGACCTCTCGGTCCAACGCAGCACTTGCTACCAGGCAGGCAGTTTAAAATATTATTCCATTATATTCACATACATTGGTCTGACCCCGTGATAAGTAGCTTAAGCACCTGCGTTACGGAAATAGGAATTAACAGTGGATACACACAAATGAACTTCAATGTAACAACTAGATCTAATAAGTATGTTATCAAGAACTTGGTCGACAGTCACAACAAAAATTCTGCAATTTCATTCAGCAAAAAAAATGGTATTGTACAAGACTTTTAAAAAAAAGATTCGCGCGAATAAAAGACAATACTAAATAGAATTACGTTTTAAGTATTTTAAGAAGATAATTTATACTTACTTGAACTCCTGGTGGTCGATTCGATAGGTTTACTTGTGGTAGAATCAGATTTTGGGGAAGCTGAAATAAAATTTAATACATAATTTTAAACTGTCATGGTTACACTCATTAGAAAACTGTAACTGTCCGGGATATTTGCCCGTTCACCCGTGATCATGGCGCTTGCAACAGTGCTGAAATATCGGGAGCTCATAACAAAACAACATGGTAAATATCCCGGACAGTTACAGCTTTCTAAAAGCGTCGATGGCCGAGTGGTTAAGGTCGTAGCTTGCCATGCGAGAGGTCGCCAGTTCAAACCCCGCCAGGTACCAATGTGTTTTTCAAATTTGAAATTCATATGTACCATCATTCGACGCTTTAACGGTGAAGGAAAACATCGTGAGGAAACCAGCACACCTGAGAAATTTTTCAACGGTGTGCGAAGCCATGTCAGAGGCCTACGGGCGGTTTAAAAACTCTGATACCAGGTTGTTCATCAACCATACGATAAGAAGAAGACAGCTTTCTAAAATATAATACGTTTAATAGTAATAATAGTGGCTGTTTCTCACTTTACTAAGAAAAATGATTATATTTTAAGTGAATCTGGATTATTATAGTACACTTTTTTTGGTTGTTTTTGTGCTACTTAATAAAAACATAATGGGGGCGCTTCCACACACGGTCATCTGACCCCAAACTAAGCAGAGCTTGTACTATGGGCGTGATATACATACATTATATTTTTATTACATATAGATTTTAAATACATACTTATATTTGAAATAAAACTGTTTTTACGGATTAAACTCACGTGTTTTGGTATTCTAAACATTATTTAGAGATCCGACGTATCGAGCTCTTTACAGCGCTCGTGCTCGCGCAAATAAAAATAGACAATACTACATACTTATATTCATAATCACACCCAGACACGGAACAAACACCGATGTTCATCACACAAATATTTGTCCCGAGTGGGAATCGAACCCACGACTCTTGGAACCGCCAGTCAGGGTCACTAACCACTGTTCCACCAAGCCAGTCAGTAATGATCAGATATAAATAATACATATTGTAAAAATGTAAAGTATACTTATTTAGGGCTACGGTTAGTTATGTTAATTTTAGGCTGAAATCAGACAATATAAATAAAAGTGGAAACATTGAAATCTAACTGGAACTCAATAGTAAACATTTAAGTTAAGAAAAAATAACTTACTGCTGGAGTCTTCCGGTAAGTCTGCACTAGCAACTGAATCGGCAGCTGCAAATATTTATATGTTAAAAACGTAACACTATACTCGTATCATACTCGTATCACTCGTATACACACGGTCACCTGACCCCAAACTAAGCAGAGCTTGTACTATGGGTGTCAGTGACTGATATACATTCATCTTCCATTCAATCATCATCCAACATCCATCCATCCATAAACATGGCCATATTTATAAATAAACTAGCTTTTCGCTCGCGACTTCGTCCGCGTAGAGACGTTTAACGGGTAAAACGAAAGATATTATAATTTAATGTTTTGTATATGTTCTGTTGGTGTACCTCGTTTTAAATAAATAAATAAATAAATAAAACATTACTTAAAGCGCATTCGGTTAAAAAGTGGCCTTTATCCTTTCCTAGGCTCTGGACTATATCTATACCAAATTTCGTTTAAATCGGTTTAGTACTCTATGCGTGAAAGCGTAACAGACAGACAGACAAAGTTACTTTCGCATTTATAATATTAGTAAGGATACTTATAAAAAATATTCATACACAGACACGGAATAAACGATGTTTATAAAACTAAATATTTGAGCTAAAGTATCGAGTCCACGACACATGGAACAAGCCAGTCACAAATCCTTGTTCCACCATGTCAGAAACAACATAGAAATAAATATTTTTTTTATAGAGGCCTATGTCCAGCAGTGGACAGGAATGGGCTGATGATGATGATGATGATTATAATTTCTAGTTACTTACTAGTGCTAGACTCCTGAGGGTTTTCTGTAGTTGTGTCCGACTCGTCTGCTACTAAAATAACAATAATAATAAATTAATACCACAGACAACATTAGATAATCATATTATTGATTTCATTACGTGATGAGCATTACCCAAAATCAAACCAGAATCAACAGTGGAATAAATTGTAAATTAGCTGTGCCCGCGACTTCGTTCGCGTGGATTTTAAATACATAAGATTTTTCCCAATACCTCCCGTTTCGATCGCGTTGCAAGTAAGCTTTACGTTCATAAGGCTACCTGTACGCCTAATTTCAATCATCTAATGTACGCGGCTTAGATTTTTTCATACAATTTTTTTTTCCAGCTAACTATTTTGAAAGAATTTTGCAATATCCTGTTGCAAGCTTTCAGTTTACTAAGGTAAGTTAACTAAGGTAAGGCTTCGTGCCAAATTTCAAAGGTAACTTAAGCGCTTATCAAAGGATCCAAGAGCAATCTAGGCCACCACTCAATCATGAACAGGTTGCAACGACAGTACAATACACTTAATAATAAAATATTGGATATTGATATACATTCAAATAGTTTCCATAAGTTCAAAAAATATATAATTATGTTACGGCTAATACCCGAAGTGCGGCTACACCTAGGTTTAGCCGGCTTGAACTAGGTGTAGCCACTTACTCTTGGCTAAACCTAGGTGTAGCCGATTGTTTTCGGATAAAACTAGGTCTAGCCTTCATTATGCCGGCTACAACTAGGTCCAGCCATTCCCTGTTGGATAAAACTAGGTCTATCCGATACCATGTCGGCTAATACTAGGTTCAGAGAATCCCTGTTGGATGAAACTTAGATGCGTGTCCCGCCACGCCTTCCGTCCTTCCCCGCATCACACTCAGGACTCACAGCATCTGCAGCAGCAGCGCGGGGTGGAGGGCGTAGCGAGACACGCGCCTCTGCAGGTTGTGAGCGCCAAGTGCTGCTGATCTACTGCAGGTCTCCTAGCGAGTGTGACTCATAGCGTCTGTACATAGTTGTAACTGCCTCGTTGGTCTATTGGTAGCAAGCGCTGCGAAAGGACCGAGAGGTCCCCGGTTCGAGTCTGCGGTCGGTGAAAATTTGTGTGAGTTTTTCTGTAATGAAATTACTCAGCCCGGAGTTAGGATGTTGGCGGTTGAACGCCCGTGCCTCGGAAAGCATGTTAAGCCGGTGGTCCTGCGCCCGATCTCTCATCGGTCATGTCGGATTGCCGACTCACCAAATTATGAGAGTAGGGGAAAAGAGAGTGCACTTGTGTTTGCGCGCACACTTGTGCACTATAATATGACTTACGCACTTGGCTGATCTCAATCGAGATCGGCTGCCATGGCTGAAATCGGTCGGACGCCTTATGTTACATACTTAGTTATAGCCGGCATGCTTTCGGCAGAGCTTTTTTAGATATTACAAAAACATCCAATAATTAGAAACCAAGGTAGTATTTCATTCTTTTTAAATCAAATTGTAATAAATAACAAATGTTAGGAGTAAATTATTAAGTACAATAAGAACAATCAGGAACATTTTTTTAACAACAGACAATAGTTGCATATTATAATTTAAAATAATGTTGCGGGAACGGGGTACGTTTAATTCAAGATACGCCAAAAGTCACCAAAAGACAATTAATTTATTTGTCGACTAACAATTACACAATTAAACACTTAAAAACACAATTAAAAACACTTAATTACAACACTAAACACGGAACACTAAATTACACTAAAACACTGAATCACACTAAAACACTGAATTTCACTGAAACTATCCGCAGGTAACGCACTCGATCACTTCTAGTTGGCAGGAGACTGATTCGCTTCGCTTCCCAAATCGGAACTGTCCCGTCGCGTCGTACATCCCGCTTTTATACCCAGAGACGCAGCTCTTCGCGTGGCGTCGAGAATGTTCTCGCGGGGATCGAAATTTCTAGAACTCGCTGGAGCTTGCTCCGACCGACCAGAGTGTGTGATGTAGTATCGTGCAAGCGAATATAGACCTTATCCATACGTCGATAAGACTAATTTCGCTTGCACGGTCTTTCAAGGTCGTAACACTATTATTATTATTTTAGAACACGCTAGAGCTCGCTACGACCGTGCAAGCGAATATAGACCTTATCCATACGACGATAAGACTAATTCCGCTTGCCCGGTCCCTCGTGGTCGTAACATTATCCCCCTCTTAGTCATGCTCGTCCCGAGCATCATTTGACCCATGGTAACGAGCCAATCGATCAATGTGAACAATTTTCGGCTTGCCTCTTGTCCCTTGTTTGATCCGATAGGTTAAGTCGTTCAGCCTAGTGATGATCTTGTATGGTCCTTCCCACCTTGGCTGGAACTTCGGTGATTTTCCCTTCTTCCTGAGTGGGCTGTGTAACCAAACCAGACTCCCTTCATCGAAACCGTCGGTGTTGGCTTTGCGGTCGTAACGGGTTTTCATTCTTTCGCTGGATTTTAGACTGCAGTCTCTAACGAGAGCATGTACTTCATCCAGGCGCTTCTGTAGGTCAGCCGCATATTCGGTTACTGGTTTCGGAGCTTCTGGCGGTGTCCCAGTCAACGCGTCTACCGGAAGCCGCATTTCTCTACCGAAGTTTACCATTGCTGGGGTTGCGCTGGTGCTATCGTGGATCGCAGATCGGTAGGACAGCAAGAAAAGCGGTATGTACTGGTCCCAGTCTCGTTGATGCTCGTCCACAACTTTGGCCAAGTGGTTTTCCAACGTTTGGTTGAATCTCTCGACCATGCCATCGGATTGCGGGTGTGCTGGTGTAGTACGGGTCTTATGCATACCCAACAGTTGACAGACCTCCTGGAACAGTGCTGACTCAAAGTTTCTTCCTTGGTCAGAATGTATCTCAAGAGGCACACCAAATCGGCAAATTACCTCGTGGACTAACTTCTTGGCGACCGTCTTTGCTTCTTGATTAGGCGTAGCGAAGACTTCAGGCCACTTTGTGAAGTAATCTTGGACCACAATGATGTACTTGTTTCCCTCATCGGATTCTGGAAAGGGGCCAGCTACATCTACTGCGATTCTTTCCCATGGATCGCCGACGTTGTACAGCTTGAGTTTGCCTTTACTTCTGGTTTGTGGGCCCTTAACTGATGCGCAAGTCGTACATTTCTTGCACCAGTCTTCGACATCCTCCCGACAGTGTATCCAGTAGAACCTCTGTCTCAGCTTCTCTAGGGTCTTCTTCACGCCTAAATGTCCCCCGGATACCCCATCGTGTATGTACCTCAGTAGCGAAACAACTTGTTTACGGGGTACAATCAGCTGTAGTGTCGTTTGATCCCCTTTTGGTGTTTCCCATTTCCTGAAGAGTACTCCATCCTTAATCTCCAAACTGTCCCATTGTGCCCAGTAACTTTTCGTGATGGGGCTTGATGATGCTACATGGCTCCAAGAAGGTTTTTGACCTACTTCTTTCCATTCAAATATTTTCCTCAGGTCACTATCCTCTTTTTTGAGCCTTTTTGATAGCGTCTTCGCTCCATTCATTATCAAGTCCCTGGGTGGTAATCATCCGGACTTCTTCTTTAGTCTCCGTCTTAGAACAATGACTGCAGGCCACAGGACAAGGTCTCCTTGATAGGGCATCGGCATTCAAATGCGTTCTACCACTCCGATGTTCTGTTGTGAAGTTGTACTCCTGTAGTTGCTCTAGCCACCGCGCCACTTGTCCTTCAGGGTTCTTAAACTGCAAAGAGCCATTTTAACGCAGCATGATCTGTCCGCAGGGTAAACTGTCTTCCAACGAGGTACTTGTTGAAATGCTGTAGAGTCTTTACTACTGCCAACAGTTCCTTACGAGTCACACAGTAGTTCCTTTCAGGTTTTGAAAGTGACTTACTGAAATAGGCGATCACCACTTCCCGTTCACCTTGCTCTTGCGATAGAACTCCGCCTATGCCAGTATTGCTGGCATCAGTGTCCACGATAAACCTTCCTTCTCTGTTCGGGTAGCCAAGTATAGGACTGGTGCAGAGGTGTTCTTTAATCTGACGAAGGCTTGATCACATTCCAAGTCCCAGGCGAATACTCGTTTATCTTCCGTGAGCCGATGAAGAGGTTTCGCTATATCAGAGAAGTTTTTGACAAAGCGCCGGTAGTATGCGCATAAACCCAAAAATGATCTCACGTCGGTCTTGTTAGCTGGAATAGGCCATTCTTGGACAGCTTTGATCTTCTCTGGGTCAGTCCTTACACCTTTCGATGAAATAATGTGGCCTAAGTAGGCGACTTCTTCTTTGAAAAACGTGCATTTCTTTGGACTGAGTTTCAAGTTTGCTTCTCGTATTCTGGTGAAAACCTTCCTCAGGTTACTGACATGCTCTGTGAAATTTCGACCCATGACAATGATGTCATCCAGATAGACCAGGCATGCATCACCCAGAAGTCCAACCAGTACTCTTTCCATCAACCGCTCGAATGTCGCCGGAGCGTTGCAAAGTCCAAAGGGCATGACGTTGAACTGCCACAATCCATTCCTAGTTCCGGTCGTAAATGCCGTCTTCTCTTTGTCTTCTGGATGGATGTCAACTTGCCAGTACCCACTCTTAAGGTCCACTGTTGAGAACCACTTCATGCCGCTCAACATGTCCAGTGTGTCGTCTATACGGGGCAGGGGGTAGCTGTCCTTCTTCGTTGCATTATTCAACAACCGGTAGTCCACACAAAACCTGGTGCTGCCGTCCTTCTTCTTTACCAGGACTACTGGCGAAGACCACGGGCTTGTTGAAGGTTCTATGATGCGGTTCTTCTGCATCTCAGCAATCATGTCTGCTACCTCCTTCTCTTTGGCAAATGGAAGGCGTCTAGGCCGCTGCTTTATTGGTGGCGCGTCTCCCGTGTCTATTCTGTGTTTAACGAGACCTGTCCTTCCCAAATCATGGTCACCCTTCGAAAATATGTCGTTGAAATCTAGCAATAACCTTTTAGCTTGCTCAAGTTCCCGCTCAGATAGCTTGTCCTTACAATTTGCTAGGAGCGGCGTGACGTCATCTCGTTGACAGGATTCCGGTTCCCGGGCCCTTTTCAGCCTTCTGATGGATTGACCTGCATCGCACCGTCCGATGACACAGTTTCTTCGTAGCTGCACTTCATCTCCGCTAAGATTGATGACTCGCACCAGCGCTCCTTTTCCGGTCATTGCCAGAGTTCTTGCTGTGATCCAACTCGGATGGTCGCCGCAGTTTTTCTATGACGACGCTTCGCCCTTGACACGCAGTGTAAGGGAATCTAACTTTGACCAGTGTTTCAGATCTCGGCGGTAGGGTCGTATTTTTCAGGCAGTAAACTGCGCATGATCTCGCTCCCTCTAGGAATACTTCTTGTTCGGGGAAACTAAGTACTCCTCTAGCGACGTCTACCACACACTTCTGGTCTCTTAAAAGTCCAATCCGATGATGCAATCGTCCGTGATGTCTGCTATGAGTACACCGTATTCAAAGGTTTGTTCTCCAATGGTTATCTTCGCCATCGTCTCACCGAAGACGGTAACTGGCTGGCCTGTTGCTGTTTGAAGCTGAACGGATGGTCTTTGATTCCACACAATAGTCCTTTTCAATAGCTCCGGACGCACTATTGTTCTTGAAGCACCGGTGTCAATAGTAAAATGACACGTTACGCTGTTCAGCTGTCCAACCACTGTAAGGTTGTTCCCATTACCAATCTGTGAAACAGTGACGGTAGGGGCTCGATGTTGACCAGCCAGCGCCCGCCCCACGGCCCTGGCTTCTTCTAGTTTAACGACAGCTCTTCTGCGTCCACCTGTGTAGAGGACGCTACTGTCGTTCTACGTGGCCATCTTCGCTTGGGGCAACTACTCCGAATATGGCCCCTCTCGCCGCAGCCATAGCACATCGGACCCAAAGAAGGTTTTTCCTTTACCACAACCTCCCGAAGTCGTTGAGTTCTAGCGTCTTGACGCACGGCTTCCACCTCCAAAGCATGGGCTAGAGCTTCCTGTAAGGTCTGATGATGGCTCAATTTCACGGTGTGTCTGACGTCTGCGTCTCTAATTCCATCACAGAAAGCTTGCGGGATCATTGATTCCACCATTGTCGGGCATGACACGTACGCACGTCTGACTAGCCTTTCGATTTCCGTTGCCCATTGCTGCAGACTCTCACCAGGCTTCTGCTGTCGATCGCGGAGTTGTGCTCTATACGCGTGTTCCAGGTGTTTGTCGCTGTACCTGCCTTCTAGTGCTCTTTGGAGAGCACCTAAAGTTCTGTTATCCGAAGGCAGGTTTTCCAACGTGAGCAGGGCATCTCCACGAAGAGCCAGAGTCAGAGCTATCAAGGACTCTTCCTCGTTCCACCCCTTTCCTTTAGCCACCGTCTCGAACTGATACCAAAATGCTGCCCAAGACGTCGTTCCATCGAAGTGGGGTACTTCGATTTTCGGAGAATCCGACACTACCGTAGAACCCCGGGTCCCCACTCTTGCCATCTTGGTATGCAGTTGTCGCATCTCAGCATCCACCTGACTCAGACGATCCTCGTGTTGGGTGAATCGGTCTTCATGTTGGATGAATCGATCTTCATGTTGGGTGAATCGATCTTCATGTTGGATGAGTCGATCTTCGTGTTGGGTGAGTCGATCTTCGTGTTGGGTCTTGACGCTTAGCACATCATCTTTGAGAGCATCAATCTGCTTTTCTAATACTTCGTGCTTCTTCTCAATAGCCCCCAACAAACTCTTGCTTAGCTCTTCCTGGCGAAGGTCTTGCTTTTCCTGGCGAAGGGCTTGTTCTTCCCTCAGTTTAGCGAATTGCTCCTCCTGGCGACGGGCTTGCTCCTCCTGGCGACGGGCTTGCTCCTCCTGGCGACGGGCTTGTGTCTGCAGCATTTTAAATAAGTCTGCAAGCTCCACAGGCCCAATTGATGTTTGAATTGATCCCTCCGTTGAAGTGCCTTCACCCTCATGCAGGGCCGCGGTTTGACTCCTTGTTACTCGACCCTCACTGTCTTCTCGTGGTGTAAGAGGCATCTTGAATCCCACTTCTGACACCAATTGTTGCGGGAACGGGGTACGTTTAATTCAAGATACGCCAAAAGTCACCAAAAGACAATTAATTTATTTGTCGACTAACAATTACACAATTAAACACTTAAAAACACAATTAAAAACACTTAATTACAACACTAAACACGGAACACTAAATTACACTAAAACACTGAATCACACTAAAACACTGAATTTCACTGAAACTATCCGCAGGTAACGCACTCGATCACTTCTAGTTGGCAGGAGACTGATTCGCTTCGCTTCCCAAATCGGAACTGTCCCGTCGCGTCGTACATCCCGCTTTTATACCCAGAGACGCAGCTCTTCGCGTGGCGTCGAGAATGTTCTCGCGGGGATCGAAATTTCTAGAACTCGCTGGAGCTTGCTCCGACCGACCAGAGTGTGTGACGTAGTATCGTGCAAGCGAATATAGACCTTATCCATACGTCGATAAGACTAATTTCGCTTGCACGGTCTTTCAAGGTCGTAACACTATTATTATTATTTTAGAACACGCTAGAGCTCGCTACGACCGTGCAAGCGAATATAGACCTTATCCATACGACGATAAGACTAATTCCGCTTGCCCGGTCCCTCGTGGTCGTAACAATAATATTATTATAATTCTGTACCCTCCGTGAACAGTGATATAAGTCGACTTATATCACTTATCATTTTATTGCATCATTGTAAAGAGAAAAATATGGGCTATTTTTCTGTCCAATCGGTGTAGCTCTAGCCCTAATAGAACGGGAGATAAGTTTCGTGACTAATGATACAACTGTGTTTTTGAGATACATCCAATGGTTTCATAAATGTATAGTGATTTAACTCAACTTATATTAAAATACATTTACTTTTTTTATTTTACAAAAGTGTATAATGATACAATTAGCATGTAGATCTTTTGGCAATAAAATATTTAAAATTCAATTGTGCGTATAATGATATAATTTAAGATGTATTGGTAGTCACAAAGGTCTTGTGATTTATACGATTTGTGAAAATTGATATAACTGCTATCGTATCATTTGACACCTATCACAAATTTACAAATATTCGTGTATTTTGATACAATTTCAGGTATATCAAAATGTATATTTACTTTTTACAATTTCAAATTCGTGTAAAGTAATACAACTTAAGTTAAAGCAAAATTATATAGCCAAAGGCGACCGTACAAAATACTTCCGCATTGTGTAAAATGATACAAGTAGAAATCCTCACCTCCCAAAATCTTTATATCTTTGTCTAATAAGGCGTGATAGTAGTACATCCTTTGTTTAAGAAGGACTTCTGAATCTCCAATTTTATAGGCTGCTGCAGAAGCACGAGCTTTTTTTTATTTTGAAAAATTTAGTTGAAGCTAAGGAACATTGCTTAGACGCAGACAGAAACCTGTGTTTATCCTACTATTCTGCGTTTAACATGGTAAATATTTCAGTTTGCTAACATAAAGATGAAAAAAAGAAAAGTCTGATTTAATAGATAAAAGGAAAGATGATGTATAATGAAATTGGAAATAAAGAAAAGAAAAATGCAAATACAGATGACATATATACCGTCTTAATATCGAATCTTAATTAGGAGCAAAAAAGTCGAATATTTTTAAACATAATATTTTTAATTAATCAAAGTTTTGAACCATTGTTTTCTATGCACTTTTGCCATCTCATAGGAAGTTCGTTGATCACTTTACTAAAAAACTAGTTGGACGGGAATTAATAAAATCTTTGAAAGCGATTTGGACTGCCCCATCAGAGTTGAATTTTTTCACTTGCAAGAAGTTATCCAAATTTCGAAAAATATGTAAATCTGTTAGAGCAAGGTTCGGGGAATACGGAGGATGTCTAAGACATTACAATTAAAGCCCTTATAATTTGGTAGTCATCCGTTGTGCAGTGTGTGGTCTAGCATTGTCGTGAAGCAGCAGTGGGGTGCAGCGATTAACCAGCCTAGTTTGTTTAGCCGCTATCTTTTTCATCATGGATTGAAAGGGTATAGCGAGGTAAGGAAGACGAAATGGCCCCCACGGCCCATGACGGAATTATCATTTGTACTGGTATTGGCACTCTAAAAGAATACGAAATGTAAGGTCGTTGACCCCTGACCTTGACCTGTCTTTGAGATATTCGAGAAAGTTCGTAGGCGCGCCGATTTTTTTCAAATTTTTTTTTCCGTAAAACTATAAAAGCTAGAAGGATGGGACCAATTGCGTATAATGAGGGATACTTTGAAGAATATTCTGTATTTTTTTCAGAGTTCTCGTGAAATGACAACTGTGCAAAATAATTGAACAAAATATAAATATTTTTTTTTAGTACTGTTCTATTATGTCTACCGCACCAAAAAAAATATATAATACTCTTTGATTTATATACTTATACCACACAAAAGATAATCAAAATCAAAGAGGCGCTTCTTGAGTAATTATGAATTTACTTAGTGTGCGTACGGCTGGTAGGAACTAATTAAAGAGGTAGTTTTTGGATAAATTATTATAATTACATGTTGAACATAATTTTAATCATCATCATCACTATTTTCATTTATTACAACATTGACTGCATCATTTGAAAATATTTTCGACAGAATTTCAGCAGGACGTAAAATGCGAGATAGATATCTCGCATGAGCTAAATAATATGTTACACTTGCAACATGAGCGCAGCATCCAACCCTTTCTCACAGTAGACATCAGCCGTAATAGTCCGGCCAGATTTGAGAAAACTGTTATGAACAATGGCGGCACTGGTCCGCCAAACGCAGTTTACAAGTAACTTTTTTAGGGTTAAATTTCGCTTGGGGCAGGATTTGACTGACTGGTCAGGTTCCAACCATTGCGCTGATCGCTTCTGATTGTCGTAAAGAATCCGTTTTTCATCACAGGTAATGATTCGGTTTTATATACCTTCATTATTGTACCCTTTCAGTAATGTAACGCGTTTGCCGGTTTGCTTCAGTCAATTCGTGAAGTACTCACCTTTTAAGCTTTATAATCTGCCTAATTTGCTTTAAGTGAATTAAAACCGTTTTATCACTAACATCGGAGCCTGCAGCTAACTCGGACATGGTTTGCGTCAGATCCGCTTCCACGATAGCCTTCAATTCTTCACGATCAACTTGGGTCTCCGGCCCTCCACGGGGCTTGTTCTGCAGGTCAGTATTTTCAGAACGCAAATGTTGGAACCAAAAATGAACTGTGTTTTCTTTTGCAACACGATAAAAAAAAACAGAAAAAAAAAACAAATAAATGCCACTCATCAAAGGTCAAATACATGATTAAATAGCTGTACAAATTTAAATTTGGAATCCCTTACCCAAGTGGAGAAAATCGTGACTAAAGTGGCCAGTACGAAAACCGCCAATTTCATATTTAAGAACCTAATATTAACTACGATATATTCTCATACTAGTGACCCGCCCTCGCTTCACTTCGGGTAAATTTTACATAAAAACCTTCCTCTTGAATCACTCTATATATTGGAAAAAACCGCATCAAAATCCGTTGCATAGATTTAAAGATTTTAGCGCACATAGGGATATAGGGACAGAAAAGGCAACTTTGTTTTATACTTTATAGTGATATGATAAAAGGAAAATAACAATGCGGATGACTTAAAATAAATAGAAAACTAAAAATATTGTAACGGTTTAGATATGGATGAAAGTACAGTAATAAAAGTATTGATGAAGAATGTGAAACAGATATATAATGGAAGATATAAACAATTTAGAAACTGAAGCCAAACAATTTTTACTAACATGCTGTTGGAGGATGCAAAGGAAATAGTATTTATTTCCTTATGATAATAAAAAACTAAACGATAATAACGAAACAAAACGCTGAACCAAATATTATTAACGAAAAGCCCATAACAATGGGAAGCTATTCATCTGATGCACCAAATACATACCTACAAAATTTGTAGTTATATTACTTTACACGTATATTTATGTGATATAAGTTAACATGAATCATTATACACATTTTTATTTGAGTATAACTGCGGTGTATTTTAATATAAGTATTTTAAAACACATATTTTTTAAAAAAAGATTGGGGTACTGCAACCAGGACATTTCAATGGAAATATTTTGTTCCGGACTTTTTTTGTTTCATTCTTTCTACTACTTTTAATCAAGTAAAAAAAGAATATGTATCATTAAACACATTTGCGTTACAAATTGTGTATAGTAATGTAAATTAACTTATATCATTTTACACAATTCACTGGTTTTGTGGTCATTGATACAAATTATAGTTTATTATTATTTTTTAAATATGTAAACAAATTAATGAGAAAAAAATATGTTTTCAGATAATGTTTTTTTATAATATAATAAAAATGCTTTTATTAGGAACTCTACATTTGATAAGGAGACGACAGTAATTTTTCAAAATTTCTAAAACTTTGAAGTCGATTTTCTCAAAACATGATTTTTTGACTTATATCACTTTTCACGGAGGGTACAGAATTATAAATCACAGGTTTATAAAGAAGCATAAACTATTTAGAACAATCTATACTTGAGTGACATTTTGAGTTGCACATAATACCAACAGCTTTGCAGAGGCACTTTATGTAGCCACATTTGGTTTTGTAGTTGCATGTTTTCTAATTAATTGATGTTTTTGTAATATCTAAAAAAGCTCTGCCGATAGTATGCCGGCTATAACTATGTAAGATAAGGCGTCGGACCGATTTCAGCCATGGCAGCCGATCTCAATTGAGAACAGCCAAGTGCGCAGGACATATTATAGTGCACAAGTGTGCGCGCAAACACAAGTGCACTCTCTTTTCCCTTACTCTCATAATTCGGTAAGTCGGCAATCTGACATGACCGATGAGAGATCGGGCCCAGGACCACCGGCTTAACGTGCTTTCCGAGGCACGGGCGTTCAACCGCCAACTTCCTAACTCCGGGCTGAGTAATTTCATTACAGAAAAACTCACACAAATTTTGACCGACCCCGGACTCGAACCGTGGACCTCTCGGTCTTTACGCAGCGCTTGCTACCAATAGACCAACGAGGCAGTTACAACTATGTACAGACGCTATGAGTCACACTCGCTAGTAGACCTGCAGTAGATCAGCAGCACTTGGCGCTCACAACCTGCAGCGCGTGTCTCGCTACGCCCTCCACCCCGCGCTGCTGCTGCAGATGCTGTGAGTCCTGAGTGTGACGCGGGGAAGGACGGAAGGCGTGGCGGGACACGCATCTAAGTTTTATCCAACAGGGATTCTCTGAACCTAGTATTAGCCGACATGGTATCGTATAGACCTAGTTTTATCCAACAGGGAATGGTTGGACCTAGTTGTAGCCGGCATAATGAAGGCTAGACCTAGTTTTATCCGAAAACAATCGGCTACACCTAGGTTTAGCCAAAAGTAAGTGGCTACACCTAGTTCTAGCCGGCTAAACCTAGGTGTAGCCGCACTTCGGGTATTAGCCGTAACATATATATTAAATTCTTTTGCTAATTACTAAAATCTTCATCAGTCTACCACGTTAATACACCGTGAAATTTTAGTGGTTGTTTTCCCGCAGCAAAATGATTCTACCTTAGTAGCACAATAGATTTATGCAGTTCTTTTTTATTAAAATCAATAAATGCCGGTTTTACGAAAGGTTTAACCGAAACAAGAAAATACTTGCGAACCACTTTATTACTTTGGGCATAGAGTTTCTTTAGCTTTAAGTGTCGATTTCATGCGGCAAACAGTACCTAATCACGTCACATCTTAAAAAAGAACCATAGCTTCTCTCGTTTTCGAGTTGGAAAATTATTATTGTGAAAATTTGAAAAAAAAAATTTTTTTTTCAAGGAATAATTTGCATAGTACGGTTGTATTACTAAAGGCAAATCGTTCTGCCACGGGAAAACAACTACTCAAATTTCACGGTGCATACCTAGATTATCTCACATTGCAAGTCGTGGCAACCTGTAATTGAATCTGCACTTAGCTCTTGTTCTATATCATATATATGTTGTATTTGTTTGGTGTAAGATTTGTTGGTTGTCCTTAATAAATAAATAAATAAATTTTCCCGCTATACCCCGTTCAAGTAGGAAATTCGGGATATCCTATCTAGGTGCACCTATAAGGTATCTCAGCTAGTCCCTTTCGAATTTCAAGTGCTATGTTTAGCCGTTTAGGCTGTGCGTTGATATGTCAGTCAGTTTCTCCTTTTAGATATTTAGATATACTTGACAGACACAGGTTAAAGGTGGATCTCCTTCACAAAAATATTTGACCCAGATGGGGATCTAACCCACGATTCTAGGCTAAGATATATGGGCAATAAAAAAAATTAAAGACTAAAAAAGGATGTACAAAACAGATTTTTAAAGTTTTCGACTTACTTGTACTTGATTCCTCAGGGTTGCTAGTTGAATTCGTATCTGCTTTGTCACCTTCTGATAATAAAAAAAAAAAATAATGCGTCCGACTAATTTCAGCCATGGTGGCTTAGGGGTGAGAGCCAATAATTTTATATTATACTAGCATTTGAGGCCACTTTTGACCCCCTCGTGAATCAAAATTTATTTCACACTAGTGGTCCCGGCGAATTTCATACCGCCAATACTGATTCTTTTTCAATATTTACTCATTGAAACCTTCCCTGGACTACGACGAACATTTTAAAACCAAAATTACCTAAATCGGTCCGGGCGTTCTCGAGTTTTAGTCAGACTAACGAACGGCAGTTCATTTTTATTTATAAGAAGAAGAAGATAAACGTATCAAACATAACAAACGTATAATCATAAAGACGGACCTTTTGTCGTTGAAGTCAACAAGGCTATTATCATGATATTGAACTAGGCACTGATTTCACATTAATGTTTTTGATTGGATTAAAATATACTACTACTAACCTGTATCTAGCTCTTCTAGATTGTCTGTAGTTGTATCCAAATCGTCCGCTATAAATAAATAAATAATTGTAACATACATACATACACAAAATCACTTTTTTTCCCAGAGGGGTAGGCAGAGATCACTTCCAGCGATCCACTTTTCACCTCTGTGAGAAACGTGACGAATAATTTTAATTAATATGTAAATATCAGAAAACATCATACACTGAACTGATCCCATATCATTGGTGCAACGGAAATCAGAATCAATAGAGGAATATCTACCTATATACTAATACAATAAAATTGTCAATGACTGGCTCGGTGGAACAGTGGTTAGTGACCCAGGTTCACTACCGGCGGTTCGAAGAGTCGTGGGTTCGATTTCCACCCGGGAAAACCGGTGATTAGGTTACTTACCATGGGATCAGATCACATAAATATGTGATGTTGTTTAATAATGACAAAAATAATGTTCTCCTACTAATAAAATATGTATATTATACGTAAAACTCTATCTTGAATACCTACCGCATAAAATTTCGTTGCTTGCGTAGTTTTAATGGTATAAGCATACATAGGGAGAAACAACGAAAAGCAAATTTGCTACATACTTTGTAGTGCTACTTAAATAAATAAATATCTGGAACATTTCCACACACGGTCATCTGACCCCAAACTAGGGATTGCAATCCGGCGTCATTTTCAGTCCGGCCGGATACGACCGGATTCCCATGATTAAATCAAGATGATTTTCGCTTTTTAGTACAAAATAAGTGAGTTAATTAAGTGTCACTATAAGTGCAGTGACACTTAATTACTTACTTAATGTAGGTAGTTTATATAAATAAATAAAAAATATATAAAATCAACTTTATTTCCTACCCAACGTTAAGACAACAAGAAAACAATTAAAATTTAAAAGTTTATATAGTAATAATTTTACGACGTAGCTCAGTCTTTCTAGATTTCACTTTCAAGGATCATTTATAAGTAACAATAATATAACCCGGAGAGAGTCTCACCGCACAACACCGTCTACTTGTCATGGATCTCTGCGTGAAGCCCAAAGCCAAAAGCTTTGAGCGCTGTCGGCGTCAAATAAGGTGGTGGCGGCTTGACGAAGACAAATCCCAGGTGTTCGTCTCAGCTATCGGCGACAAGTGCGCTGAGGCTGAGAACGAACCAGTTCAGAACCACTGGAACAGGATTCAGGCAGCCATAACCGAAGCGGCGAAGTCAGTGCTTGGCACGTCTAAGGGTGGACGCAAATTTGACAAGGAGACTTGGTGGTGGAACGACGCAGTCCAGAGGGAGACTAGGGTGAAGAAAGCCCTCTTTAAAAAGTGGCAAGCGTCCAACTCTCCTGAAGATCGCGACGCATACAGGTCCGCAAAACGTGCTACTAAGAAAGCTGTTGCCAGAGCCAGGCGAGCCCACCTACAACCGCTCTACGATAGGCTGGAATCGTCTGAGGGGCAGAAGCTTATCTATAGATTGGCACGTTCTAGGGTCAAAGCGGCACAGGATATCTCCGTGCCGCTGTGTTAAAGACCCTCACGGTAACCTACTATGCGAGGACCTCGCGGTGAAGGAGAGATGGCGCTCTTACTTCCACGAGCTGTTAAATAAACAGCATAGAGAAGTGCAGCCACCGGACCTCCCTCCGAATCTTGGACTTGTGCCACCGGTAACGCCTGAAGAAGTAGAGAATGCTCTTCGCCGCATGAAGAATCGGAAAGCTGTCGGAGCCGATGGAGTCCCCATCGAAGCCTGGAAGGCAATGGGTGGTCGTGGTGTGGGCATCCTAACTGACCTTTATAATCGCATACTCAGCACCGGCGGGATTCCTTGCCAATGGAGACTGAGTGTTATCACCCCGGTCTTCAAGGGCAAGGGATCAGTGCAAGAGTGCGGTAGTTATCGCGGTATAAAGGTCATGTCCCACACCATGAAACTATTCGAGCGGATAGTAGACTCTCGAATCCGTCAGGAGTGCACTGTCTCTGGATGTCAATATGGTTTCCGCCCCGGTCACGGGACCATGGACCCCGTTTTTGCCCTAAGAATCATCATGGAGAAATACAGGACGAAGAACACGCCTCTCCACTTCCTATTTCTGGACATGGAGAAGGCCTTCGACTGTGTTCCGCGTGCGATGATTTGGTGGGCCCTGAGGTCCAAGGGAGTGCCAGAAACGTATGTTGATATCATTAGAGACATGTACTGTGATTCCGATTCTGTAGTTAGGACCGCTGTTGGCGACACTTTGCCCTTCCGTATAACCGTCGGAGTACACCAAGGCTCCGTCCTGAGTCCGTTCCTCTTCAGCCTGATATTAGACGTATTGTCAGACAGCATCAGAGACCACCATGAGCAGCCACCATGGCTACTTATGTATGCTGATGATATCGCGCTGGTGGACTCGGACAGGGGACGGCTGGTGAGACGTGTTAACACATGGAAGGAATCGCTTGAGATGGGGGTGCTGAAACTCAACGTGGCGAAGACTGAGTACTTGGCCTGCAACACTACAGATCCCATGTCCGTCCGCATAGGCGAAAACACGGTCGAGCGCACGGACCGGTTCAAGTATCTGGGATCTGTACTCCACGCGAACGGCGACATCGACTCCGACGTCAAGGCACGCATTGCTGCTGCGTGGGATAAATGGCGGGAGGTGAGCGGCGTCACTTGCGACCCTAAAATGCCGGTTAAGCTGAAGGGACAGGTCTATAAATCCATCATTAGGCCTGTTCTCTTATATGGCAGTGAAGCATGGCCAGTACTTGAGCGGCACAAGCAGGAACTGCGGGTCACGGAGATGAAGATGCTGCGCTGGATGTCGGGAGTTACGCGAGCAGATCGCGTAAAGAACTCCCGTATTCGCGGCAGCCTTCATGTTCGAGACATCGCTGACAAATTGCAAGAGTGCCGCCTACGTTGGTACGGTCATGTTTTACGGAAACCGGCAAACTACGTAGGGAACAAGTGTCTAGCTATGTCGCTACCGCCAGGTCCCGGCAGAAGGGGAAGGCCCAAGAAGGCCTGGCTTGACGTCGTAGTGGATGACATGCGTGCCAACAAACTCTCCGTGAAGGATGCCGAAGACCGCGCGAAGTGGAGAGATAGAAGTAGGAAAGCGGACCCCGGGCTCCGCAAGGATGCAACCGGGAAAACGCGGAGATGATGATGATTTATAAGTAACAATATTAATTATCAAGTAACTATAATATCTTATAGATACAACTATAAATAAGGCGTCCGACCGATTTCAGCCATGGCGGCCGATCTCAATTGAGATCCGCCAAGTGCGCACGATATATTATAGTGCACAAGTGTGCCCGCAAACACAAGTGCACTCTCTATTCCCTTACTCTCATAATTCGGTGAGACGGCAATCCGACATGACCGATGAGAGATCGGGCGCAGGACCACCGGCTTAAAGTGCATTCCGAGGCACGGGCGTTCAACCGCCAACTTCCCAACTGCGGGCTGAGTAATTTCATTACAGAAATCTCACACAAATTTTGCCCGACCCCGGATTCGAACCGGGGACCTCTCGGTCTCGGCTTGCCACCAATAGACCAACAACTAACCTTACGTAATTAACTGAAATGAGATCAAAATCATTATTAAAGTATTTGAGAATGCTAATAAACAAGCCTTACAGGTATTTCTGATTATGACAGATACCATCATGATTTGATGACTCTGTCAAACGAATGAATGGCAAAAAATATCACAATAATGAGTTTAGACTCTGCGACGAACGACTTGCACGCATGAACACTACGCACAACGCCTTTAAAGTACCTACTCATGCAACAGCTATATTATTTTCTCACAAACTGCTATCACCGGATCCGGTCTTCGG
The DNA here is from genome assembly GCA_039566165.1 of Maruca vitrata. Lineage (NCBI taxonomy): Eukaryota > Metazoa > Arthropoda > Insecta > Lepidoptera > Crambidae > Maruca > Maruca vitrata. The sequence goes on from CM076939.1 coordinate 5,945,658, forward strand.
ATCCGGTATATTGGTGCCGGATCCGGTAACCATAAAATGATGCCGGATCCGCCGGATTACCGGATCCGTTTTTCCGGATTGCAATCCCTACCCTACCCTAGCTTGTACTACGGGCGTCAGAGACTGATATCCTTACTAATATTATAAATGCGAAAGTAACTCTGTCTGTCTGTCTGTCTGTCTGTCTGTTACTCTTTCACGCCTAAACGGCTGAACGGATTTTGATGAAATTTGGTATGGTGATAGATGATAACCTAGAAATGGTTATAGGCTATAAATAATTACGTCATCGTACTTAGGGCGTAAACTGAATTGAATTTGTGATTTTTTAATGGTTTTTGCTGGGAGTTTTGCTCTATCATGCTTAAACGGCTGAACGGATTTTGATGAAATTTAGTTAGGAGATAAATAGTAACCTAGAAAAGGATAAAGGCTATTAATATTCATGCGATTGTACTTAAGGCGTAGGCAGTAGGCAGAAAACTAATAAAGTTAGTGATTTTTAATCATTTGTTTTAATAGTTCACCTCATTCACGCCTTAACGTCTGAACAAATTTTTAAGAGACTTGGTTAATTTAAAAATAGGATTCTAGACACGGACACAGGCTACTTTTTACGGCGGGAAAATTCCTCATTTCTGCGGAAATCTAGCGTGATCGTGTCAAGAAGCGTAGGCGCCATAATTTAGGGAATTTATGATAAAATTTTGACGCAACTGTCTTTATTTGTCAGTTTTACTCGGATCGAAACTTAGCGACATTCCATCACCCTACTTAACTTATATGGTGGCAGGTAGCTGATGTTAAGGAGAAACTAAGACTACTTTAAGGTTAAAAAAAAATCAAAATCCTGTAGTCCACGCGAACGAAGTCGCGGGCACAGCTATATATTGTATAGAGACATATATATTTTTAAATACATACTTACATACATAATCACACCCACGGAACAAACACCGATGTTCATCACACAAATATTTGTCCCGAGTGGGAATCGAACCCATGACTCTTGGAACCGCCAGCCAGGGTCACTAACCACTGTTCCACCGAGCCAGTCCCAGTGCTTAAAACACACAAGTATCGATTTTTATCACAAAAATATTTGACCTAGATCGAAGGGCATTTGACGTCTAGCAAAAACTTAATTATACTTATAAGTATCGTACAAAAACAGATGTTTAAAGTTTTCACTTACTTGTAATAGATTCATCAGCGTTGCTTGTCGAATTCTTATCTGCTTTGTCACCTTCTAATAAGGAAAAAATAATTAAGCTGGAGAATTAAAAAACAAGAGGCTGCGCTCACTGAAGCAAATATCGGTCTTGTCAGTTTTTAATTAAACCTCAAATCCGCAATGTATCCGTTCTTAGACTTAGACCTGCTGCACATTAGGCGGATACTCTGCCGCGGATCTACCGTTATGGAAGGGCAATACATGTCATCATCATCATAGGCCTTTACGTCCCAACTGCTAGGGCACGGACCTACGCTCAACTAAGGCAATGAGGCTTTAGTCAACCACGCTGGCCAAGTGCGGGTTGGTCGACTACTTTTCTTCGTTGGTGTGCAGGTTTCCTCACGATGTTTTCCTTCGCCGTTAAAGCGTCTAGTTATCGTACATATGAAATTCAAATTTGTAGAACACAGTGGTAGGTACGTGGCGGGGTTGTAACTGGCGACCTCTCGCATGGCAAGCAACGACCATCGACGCTTTTTGTACGATAATACCGGAAGGATAATCCGCGACATAGGTTCCGCCAAGTGTGACTATGACTTACAGCGTGTTCACACCTAGCGATTTTTGGGCGATTTCGATCACGCCGCGATATCGCCGCGATTTTGGCGCGGTTACGCCTCATCCAACCTACCTGCTTAGCGCATGCGCCGCATTCTACAGCACAGGTCCGTTCATGTTGGATATATGAATGCAGTACGCGGCGAAATCACGGCGATATCACAGCACTTAGTGTTTGTTTCTTGTCAACTGCATCGCATCATAAAAAAAAACTTTTTTTCCCAACTGACATACGATGATGACTTGGAGTAGCCTCGTCATCATCACCGGACTTGTGGGGAGCGGATGGCTCTCACACCTATTATATTATTTTTAAATAATCACTTCGAAAAGCGTCGATGGCTGAGTGGTTAAGGTCGTTGCTTGCCATGCGAGAGGTCGCCAGTTCAAACCCCGCCAGGTACCAATGTGTTTTTCAAATTTGAAATTCGTATGTACCATCATTCGACGCTTTAACGGTGAAGGAAAACATCGTGAGGAAACCGGCACACCTGACAAATTTTTCAACGGTGTATAAAGCCATGTCAGAGGCCTACGGGCGGCTTAAAACTCTGACACCAGGTTGTTCATCAACCATACGATAATAAGAAGAAGTGCAGGTTTATTCAGAAATACTGCCAGTAGTGTCGTTTCCATGTATACGAAGTTACCTGCACTGCAAATAGTAAATAAATAAGGATAAAATGGAATGGCTTTTCACTTACTTTTATGTTTCTTACTGCCAACTGTTAAAAGAAAAACATTGTTTTGGTCACAACTATGTTTCATATAAAAATTTAACCAAATCCAAATTAAATACTAATGTTTATTTTCATTTTATAACTCTACTAGTGACCCGCTCTCGTTTCGTTTTGGGTATATCAAGATATAAACCGTGAAATTTTGGTGGTTGTTTACCCCTGGTAGAACGATTTGCCTTTAGTAATACTATCGAATCTTGCAAATTATTCCGTAAAAAAAAAATTGTTTTTCTCAAATTTTCAATCGAATATGCTTTCGAGTTTATAATACAACCACTAAACACACGGTGTATAAAAGGAAAAACTGACTGTCTGACATTTCAACGCATAGCGTCTTAGTACCGTAGAGGTGCACTAAGAAAGGAATTCCCACAGGAACGGGAATTAGCGGGAAAATCCTTTTGTATCAAAAGTTTAAACCGCTTAAGTTAGATGATTGAAATTTGCATGCAGGTACTTTAATGAACGTAAAGCTTACTTGCAACGCGATGTTAAAAATTCTCCCGTTGTAGTCCCGTAAAATCATGTAGTCCACGCGAACGAAGTCGCGGGCGCAGCTAGTTATACAATACATAAAAACCTTCCTTTTAAATTCCTCTATCTATTAAAAAACCCTTTCAAAATCTGTTGTGCGGTTTTTGGATTTAAGCATGTATATAACATACTTATATGCGGACAAACGCGGAAAGCGACTTTGCTTTATGTTATGTAGTGATTTGATAATGAAAGTACATTTTTTTTAAAATGTATTTTTAAATATAAATGTATCAGTCTCTGTCGCCCATAGTACATGCTCTGCTTAATTTTGGGTCATATGACCGTATGTTGCAGACGAAGACGCGGGCAGGAAACTAGTCAGTTTATATTTACTGGATTTCAGGGGTAAAAGCGATTCGCAACATTTTTTTCAATGCACTCGTATTTATCTGTTTTTTTTTGGTTTGTATATGAAAATATATACTTACGCCAATGTATAAAATCGATTACAGGTTCAGAGAGAGCTTTTGTAGCACCTGAAAAAATAAATCATAATAAAAAATATCTAATATAAGCAAAGACGGGTTACTATAACCTTAGTCTAGTCATTCATTGTGAAAAACAAATCAATGTTTCTTTTTTACCATTGGCTTACAAGATGATCTCACTCCACCTGATGGAAAGCGGTAGCGAGATCCACATACGAGGTCGACAGGCACAATAGATCATATTGCGCCTGTCGCACTCACCCTGAAGGCCTGCTTAAATGCCGTTTCACGCACCACCTGAAGAGCCCGGGATCATAGGGAGGGAAAACATGATCTGGAAGGGCATTCCATGCCTTAATGCCTAAAATAAATGATGTTTTCATCTTCAATACAATAAAGTGTATTCTTTATTAAACTTAAAAACCTTTTTGTGGGTGCCCAATATTGGTTGAAGCTACGTAACTTGACATTACCAGTATTTTTTAAGTAGATTCTTATTATTGTAAATAAATAAGGCGTCTGAATGATTTTGGCCATGGTGGCCAATCTCAATTGAGATCAGCCAAGTGCAGGACATTTATAGTGCAAGTGTGCGCGCAAACAAAAGTGCACTCTCTGTTACCTTACTCTCATAGTTCGGTGAGACGGCAATCCGTCATGACCGATGAGGGATCGGGCGCAGGATCACCAACTTAACGTGTTTTCCGAGGCATGGGCGTGCAACCGCCAACTTCCTCACTCCAGGCTGAGTAATTTATTTACAGAAAAACTAAAACAAATTTTGCTCGACTCCGGACTCGAACCAGGGACTTCTCGGTTCTTACGGAGCGCTTGCTACCAATAGCACAACGAGGCAGTTAGTTCGTACGTTATATTTATATACAACTCACCGTGTACAGATTTGATGGCACCACCTACTATATCATCTGTAAAAAGAAGGATTATTTTTAGATACATCATCATCATCATCATCAGCCCATATACGTCCCCACTGCTGGGGCACGGGCCTACCCTAAACTAGGGCGATAAGGCCTTAGTCGACCACGCTGGCCAAGTGCGGGTTGGTCGACTACACAACCTTAGAATTTCTTCATAGACGTGCAGGTTTCCTCACGATGTTTTCCTTCACCGTTAAAGCGTCGAATGATGGTACACATGAATTTCAAATTTGAAAAACACATTGGTACCTGGCGGGGTAATACAAATAAATGTTGTATAAATATAACTTACTTGCTAATTTTTCAGTACTCTTAATAAGTTTGTTGACTGCTCCAGTTAGAGACTTTGATTCTGCGAAAGTATTAAAATTAAATAAATTAAAAAAAAAATTTTATTAAGTAAATGAAAATTGTTTTCTATTAGATGTTTGGTAAAAAGCAAAAAAATTTACAGACGCGGAGCTATAATACATTACTTTTTGGTTTATTTGTACCTGAAACAAAAAAAAACAATTTATTACTAGTATCAACATTTTAAGGAGAATATCTTTATTTACTAGGAAACAATCATAAAATAGAATTCAATTCAAAAACAATTTCATAAAATAAACTCAATACAATAAATTCATTATTTTATCTTAAAATCTTAAAATCTCTATCTTAAAATCACAAACAGACAAGTTTACAATGTCAAATAAAATTTACATTCAAAATAAAATAACCTTACAAAATATGAGATAAAAAAAAAAAAAATGAAACTAAAATTAAAAACCAAATAACATAAATCAAATTTAAACATGTCAACAACTGAACATTTTAAGTAATTTTTCACTAAAGGCTGTTTTTTTTGGCAAACATTTTTATTTTTTATTTATACATAATTTTTAAAATCTTTCGTACCCAAGGCCAAAGTTTAAAAACGAATCCTGTAATTGGAACTTCGCTACCCGTCTCTACCAGGACGATTCTCAAGAACGATGATAGCTGGACAGTTTCCACAGATGATGTATTTCTATTGCATCAAATAGATCAATTAATCATAAACAAACGTTTTTTTTTATTTTGGTACGGAACCCTTCGTGTGCGAGTCCGGCTCGCACTTGGCCGGTTTTTATTAGTGTCCACCATCAAAGAATAGGATTTACACACTAGCTCTCTTACAGAGATAGTAAGAATCTTTTACTTTAACCAAAAATCATTTTAATGTTACTTTTTTACTTACTTGAGGTAGATGTCGTTGATTCGATTGAATCACTTGTAGTAGATTCTGGTTCATCGGAAGCTAAAATAAATAATTATAAAAATTAATGAACTTCCAACATCAATAATAGGATTAAATATTAGTCTTTATGGGTCTACACGCGTTATTAGGAGTAGCAAATTACATAGCTACTTTCTGCCCGACGTTATACTCCTAATAACGCGTGTAAACCTATAAAGACTAATATTTAGTGTAATGGAACGCGAAAGTCTAAAATCTTACATCTATAATAGGAGTCAGCAAAACTGAAGTGGAACAGGGCAGGTCACGTTGGTCGAATGGACGCCGAGAAATCGCCAAGTGGTTGACCCAAAAAGAGATGGCGTAATGATCTCGAAGCTCAAGATCTAAACTGGCCATCTCTAACCACAGATCGGCAGAAATGGAGAGAATTGAGGGAGGCCTTTGCCAGCAGTGTGACACAACAGGCTTGATAAAACTATAATAACTTCCATAAAGATTAGCTCTTAAAAGAACTGACTGTAAGATAAATAAATAAATAAATGTTTCACAACATCACATACATTGATCTGATCCCGTGGTAAGTAGCTTAAGCACTTGTGTTACGGGTATCAGAATCAACAGTGGATACACAAATATACTTAAATATAATTAATAATACACCCAGACCCAGAACAAACACCGATGTTCGTCACACAAATATTTGTCCCGAGTGGGAATCGAACCCACGACTCTTGGAACCGTCGGTAGTAAACCTGGGTCACTAACCAATGTTCCACCGAGCCAGTCAAAGATTTTTGGAGATTAGCGGGAATAAACAGACAGGCAGACAGACAAAAATGTTTTAATTGTGTTTTTGTTATTAGTACCCGATAAAGATTCATAAACCCATTTAGTAAAAAGTCGTTATTTTAAAACAGACACTTAAATTTTATTTACTTGTATAGATATTTATAAATATCTATACAAGTAAATAAAATTTAAGTGTCCAATTGGACCAATTTCGACGGGACTTTCACTAATAGATAGCTAATTTCACAAAAGTATATTATAGGCTATTTTAATTTCCACGCGGATGTAGTCCTGGGCTGCCACTAGTATCAAAATAATTTTCATAACTCATATTTAAAGTAGAATTTACGAAACCACCTATGGTCAATATCAATACATACATAACATCACGCCTTTTTACCAGAGGCAGAGATCACTTCCAGCGATCCACTTTTCACCTCTGTGGGAAACGTGACGTGACGGGTTGTGGACCACGTAGCCGCCATTCTGCCTTGTGCGTTGTTTTAACAAGGTCATTGCGTTCCCACAAGTAGCAAGAATATATGACGCGGGAAGGAAAAGGGGAGGAAGGATACTATCGCCTCGGATGATTTGGACTGAGTCGATAGTAGCTCGAGGAGCCGGGGTCGCTTACCCGTATACCGTTCACCAACCAAAGGACAGATAGTTGTGACTGGTATCCCCTGTCTATAAATATCAATACTCATAATTAAAATAATAGCTTACGTGTAATTTCTGACTCAGTAGCATCATCTGTGGATTCAGATGTACCTAAAAAGAAAAATAATCATGTAGTCAAATTTATTAACATTTCATTTCAACAATTTATTTTATTGCAACTTACTATTGCTGGCAATTGCGTCATTAGAGTTTTCAGTCGTACCTGAAAAAAATAAATATAAATATGGTAAGTAGCGTAAGCACATAAGTAACGGATATGAGAATAAAGTGGATACAAAAATATACTTAAATATTATATTTAATAACACACACAGACACGGAACAAACACCAATGTTCGTCACACAAATATTTGTCCCGAGTGGGACTCGAACCCACGACTTTTGGAACCGTAGATGAACCTGGGACACTAACCACTGTTCCACAGTTCTACAATCAAAATCCGATGCGTAGTTTTAAACATTTAAGCATCATAGGGATATATTAATAATAATAACTTTATTAACAGATAACTGAGATCCACATTACATTACAATAAAAGATACAAAAAAAAATAATTAAATAACTAAAACTAAAACAGAACAAGCCTAACAATACATTACTAGGAGGTGCTAGTTATAAGTTAGCTGCAAAGGGTTCTTATTTGACGTCTTATAATAGGACAGTCATTTTTTTCCGCTATCACCTCCTGAATGCTGTTGGTGCTGCTCCTTATTCTGCTGAGCAAGGAGGCAGACTTCTTGCTATATAGGGACCTAGAAAGCGACTTTGTTTAACTATTACGACTCGTTCGCGTAAGTTACAGGATTTTTCATACAATTTTTTTTCCGGCTTACTCCTGTTCCCGTGGGAATTTTACAATATCCTGTTACAACTAAGCTTAAAGTTAACTAATGTACCTGAATTCCGAATTTGAAGCGTCTAACTCAAGGGGTATAGATTTTTCATACGAAAGGATTTTCCCGATTATTCCGGATCCTGTGAGAATTTCGGGAGTTCCTTTCTTAATTCGCCGCTACGGTAACTAAGCTACGTTCCTTCCAAATTTCAAGTGCCTACGTTTAGCCGTTTAGGCTGTGCGTCGATATGTCAGTCAGTGAGTCAGTTCGTCCTTTTATATATTTAGATTGGGTCTCGACTTGACCGCGACACTCCATACTCCGTAGAGGTCAGTCTATGGGCACGGCAGTGGGCTGGCCAAGTTCAGTAGCGAGAAAGACAAATTTATTTTTAAAGTGAATTCAGTGACAGGGAGTTCCGTTTTTACCCTTTGGATACGGAACCATAAAAAAGTAATGTGTGGAAAAACTACGCAACACATATTTTTTGTATCAAAAATCACCATGACTGTAATAATATGATGGCAGGGAATGTCGCTTGACATTGCACCTTCATATTACACATACGATATTTTGCCACTCACCAATTATGTCTTTTGTGCCTTTTTCGTTACTTTTATCTTGATCCAAGTCTTTATTTGGAGAAACTGAAAATAACAATATTTATATTTAAACATCATCATCATCAGCCCATATACGTCCCCACTGCTGGGGCACGGACCTATCCTAAACTAGGGCGATCAGACCGTGAGAACCTTCAAATATCTTTTTAGATATGTAGGTTTCCTCACCATGTTTTCCTTCACGGTTAAAGCGTCGAATATGAATTTCAAATTTGAAAACACAGTGGTAAGTACTTGCGTCGTGCGTAAAAAAGCGTCGATGGCCGAGTGGTTAAGGTCGTTGCTTGCCATGTGAGAGCTCGCCAGTTCAAACCCCACCAGGTACCGATGTGTTTTTCAAATTTTAAAATCATAAGTAGGTACCATCATTCGACGCTTTAACGGCGAAGGAAAACATCGTGGGGAAACCTGTACACCTACGAAAAAAATCTGAGGTTGTGTAGTTGACCAACCCGCACTTGGCCAGCGTTGTCAACCTAAGTTGATAAGGCCTTAGCCTTATCGCCCTAGTTTCGGGCAGGCCCGTGCCCCAAAAGTGGGGTTGGCAAAATAGTATAAGTTATATATTTAAGTTAATAAATTTTATGTAATGCATATGTTCCTAGTACAAAATTAGGATAAGTTTCAAATTGTTTTGTTTGATTTTAGCCCTCATAATTATTGCATTACCCGACAAGGGTAACTAAGTATTAAGATCCTGTTTTAACGTCAACACCTGTAACAACACTTAGTTCGCAATAAAAACTTTGACTTTGACTTTTTTTTACTTTGAAGTATATGGGCTGATGTTGAGGGCTGGGTATTTTAATGTACTTCTTGACAAAAGCCAAAATTGCTTTCCGATGTATCAGAGTGCATCCACCAACTTCCTGACTCCGGGCTGATTGATTTCTTAACAGAAAAACTCACATAAAGGCCTGACTCGGGATTTGAACCCGGGACCTCTCGGTCTTAAGGTGGCCAATAAACCATTGAAACTAAAAACCAAACAAAAAAGACAGTTGAATTTTTATTCAGATAAAAAAGGATAATAAATCTCGGGCTCTTTAGGCGTAAAAAGGCATCTAAGCAGGCCTTCAGGGTGAGAGCGACAGGCTCAATATGGTCTACTGTGCCTGTCGACCTCATATGTGGATCTCACTACCGCTTACCATCAGCTGGAGTGAGGTCATCTTGAAGGACGCTATTAAAAAAACATTTAGACTATCGCGTTCCATTACACTAAATATTAGTCTTTATGTGTCTACACGCGATATTAGGAGTAGCAATTACACTACTTACTGCCCGACGTTTGGACTGGGTTACACCAATCATGGTCGCTCGCGACCATGTCGCGAATAAGTAGCTATGTAATTGCTACTCCTAATATCGCGTGTAGACCCATAAAGACTAATATTTAGCTATTAAAAAAGTTATTTCAAACGACTCTAAGAGCTAGTACTTACTACTTTCAGTAGGCTCCGTAGCTGAAAAATAGGATACTGTAGTAGAAAAAAAAAGCGGTGACGCGCAAGTTGGACTAACATACGATGGGTTCCGTATTATAATGTTTTAAAAGCCGGCCAAGTGCGATTCCGTCTCTTGCCCAAAGGTTTTCAAAGTGAAGAAGGGTACCAATGTAGTAAACAAAAATTAAGTTATTTTACTTATCTATTAAAAAGGTACACCAACAGTATACATATGAAAGAATTACAAAAATACTTAATTATGGTACAGGTCTTATATGTATACCCTTTATAGGTGTACACAACGTTGATAAAAATCTACGTAAAAACATAAAAAATAAACTAAAAAGAAATAAAACACTTAATAAAATTATTGAAAACATATTATAACAGAAATTAATAAAAATTTGCTACCTTTCATTTAATATGTTTAACAATTTTCGCCTGTAGATAGGCAATGAGTCGAAAAAAATATCAATGTCCTTCAGCTTTTTTGTGTGCGGAATCCTAAAAGTATTATTAGTTTTAAACTGTCATGGTTACACATATTAGAAAACTGAAACTGTCCGGGATATTTACTATGTTGTTTCGTTTTAATGAGCTCCCGATATTTCGGCACTGTTGCAAGCGCCATGATCACGGGTGAACTGATGAGTGTGTTCACCCGTGATCATGGCGCTTCAGTGGCAGTTTCAGTTTTCTTAGTATTATTAGTTGTTTACGAGCCATCTTTATATTAAACTATGTAGCCGTGACTTCGTTCGCGTGGACTACTGGCAGGGTTTTACATATAAAAGATTTTTCCCAAAAGCTCCCGTTCCCGTATAATTTTTTCAATATCCTGTTCCAACTAAGCTTTAAGTTTACTAATGGTACCTGCATGCCAAATTTACAGCATCTAACTTAAGTGGTTGAGATTTTTCAAACAAAAAGATTTTCCCGTTCCCGTGAGAATTTCGGGAATTCCTTTCTTAGTGCACCTCTACGGTACCTAAGCTACGTTCTACTTCCAAATTTCAAGTGCCTACGGATAGCCGTTTAGGCTGTGCGTCGATATGTCAGTCAGTCAGTCAGTCAGTTTCTCCTTTTATATATTTAGATATGAGATAATAATATGGATCTATTTGGTATAACTCACTTGTTTGAGTATCGTTGCTAGTAGTAGTAGTAGTGGAAGAAGTAGAAGAAGTTCCTAGAAAGTAAATATAAGACATTAATGAAAAATAATGACGAAGATCAAAATGCCATGGCGGCCGACCTCAATTGAGATCAGCCAAGTGCGCAGGACAAATTATAGTGCACACATGTGTGCGCAAACACAAGTGCACTCTCTATTTGCTTACTCTCATAATTCGGTGAGACGGCAATCCGACATGACAGATGAGAGATCGGGCGCAGGACCACCGGCTTAACGTGCTTTCCGAGGCACGGGCGTTCAACCGCCAAGTTCGTAACTCCGGGCTGAGTAATTTCATTACAGAAAAACTCAAAAAGAAAAACAAATTTTGCCCGACCCCGAACTCGAACCGGGGACCTCTCGGTCCTAACACAGCACTCGCTACCAATAGACCAACGAGGCAGTTCAATCAATAAATAACAGTTTTACGAAAGGGATTAACGAAACTCGAAAGCACGCTCGAACCGTTTACTTAGGTCGTAGAGCTTCTTTAGCTTTAATCATCAATTTCATGCGGCAAGCAGTACTTGATTACGTCACATCTCTTAAAAGAACTATCGCTTCTCACGGTTTCCCTATGATATTTTGTTAAATAATATAAAAAAGTGTATAGTCACTTACTTCGTCGAGGCTTAAAGAAATCATGTATACTGTCCACGAGATCTGTAAGTAAAATCATTCTCGTTATAATAACACGCCATGTAGAAAATCTCACGGAGTTCATTCAACTGCGAAGAAAATTAGTGGGCATACACAAGTGCACTCTCTGTCCCTTTACTCTCATAGTTAGATGAGACGGCAATCCGACATGACCGATGAGAGATCAGGCGCAGGATCACCGGCTTAAGTTGCTTTTGCGTTCCAATGTTAGTTGACTTTAACGGTGAAGGAAAATATTGTGAGACAACCTGCACACCTAGGAAGAAATTCATAGGTTGTGTAGTCAACCAACCCGTACTTGGCGAGCGTGATTGACTAAGGCCTTATCGCCCTGATCTAGGGTAGATGCCCCTGCAGTAGGGACGTATATGGGCTGATGATGAAGATGATTAAACTTTTAGCATCATCCAAACGAAAGTTATTAGGGATCAAAAAACGATGAAACGTTTAAAGAAACCCAAACTTTGCTTGCCTCGTTTTGTCAAGGGGCACTACTGTGCTCCCAGATGTAATGCAAAATAGATTTAAGGATAAAACAGATTTAAACTTAACTTACCGCCTATTTTCTTTTTAACTGTAACAAAATAAAAGTTCATGGTTTCAAAGATTTATTTATTTAAAACTAGCGGTCGCCCGCTACTTCGTCCGCATTTAAATGGTTTTGGCAGAAATCATAAACGTATAAAATACCTTGTAAAATGACCCATTCATTATTGAAGGTCCCGTCGAAATTGGTCCAGCTTAGTTGGCCAGATTAGCGACAATAAACATACAGACAGATAGACAGACAAAAATGTTAAATTTTATTTTGTTTTTACTTCTTGTTTTAATGCTCTAATGTAAGTTTAAAATTAGAAAAAAAACACATTCATGACTCTGCCTGAACGGGGACTTGAACCACCGGTCTTTAGATATCTGCAGAGAGCAGACGCGATATTTGATGACCGGTGGATCAAGTCCCCTTTAAAGTTAATTTTACATATACTTACGATTAGATTTTCCCGATTTAGTGGTGCTATTACCTAAAATATTAAATTGGAAATAATTCGATTTATAAAAGTTTCAAATATAAATGGGAGATACACAAACAAATCAAAACTTATTAGGTCCGTCTAGTTTCAGAGAGTGAAAAAACATAACGAAAAAATCTCGTCAAAATTTACGTACGCAGAATGTATACGTATACAGAATGGTTGCACTTAGCAATTTTATTTTTATTTGTTGTTTTAGTGCTATTTAATAAAAATCTCATGATTAATGGATTTTTTCTGATTTTCTAATCTGAATGTAATGGCTTAAAGTATAACAAATATTATCATTGCTTTCGTAGCCCTGCACTATACTTAGGATATCAATAATAATAAATACAAACCATCTTTTGTCTCAATATGTTCGTCAATAGTATTAGCCTCCGTGGTAATGCCTGAAAAAAAAAATGGTTAAAAAAGGTTAATATCTGTGACATATCTGGGACATTGCCACATAAATATTTGGCCCAGGTGGGAATCGAACCCACCAATAACCACTAGCTCTTCTTCATCGAGCTCTTCTTTAATTGAGGTGGAGAAAGGGGAAAACATGAGCTGGACGGGCATTCCATGCCTTAATGACACGTGGCAAAAAAGAGGAACTAAACCTCTTGGTCCGAGCCACCAGCGCCTGCATTGTATGTGGATGGCAGAGCTGATCAGCACGTGTCGTTCGGGAGTGGAAAGGGGAGGGAGGGGCTAGTTGAAATAGCTCTATCCCCGTTATAGAGACGGTAGAGAACACATATACCGGCACATGTCTCTACGTAATTGTACACGTCAAGGGATCTTTTCTATTAAGTGCCAGAAAAGGCACTCTTCCTTAATAACTCTTACATAAATTGATGAATTAATTTTATTCTCACCCTCTGTTGTGTTGTTGTTTTCATCATTTGTATTACTTGTAGGTGCCGTGGTAGAGTCTGAAAAAAATAAAAATCAATTAAATAAGACATTCTTGCACGTGACAACGAGCGCTGTAAAGAGCTAGAAACGTCGGATCTCTAAATAATATGTTTAGAATAACAATACTCGCGAGTTTAATCCGTAAAATTAGTTTTATTTCACAACGTGTAGTGTTCGCGCAAATAATAGACAATACTAAGATCTGTCTCTCTAATGGCCTAAAATAAAAAGCGTTTCTTAATTTAAAATTAGTCTTTATGGGTCTACACGCGATATTAGGAGTAGCAAATTACATAGCTACTTACTGCCCGACGTTTCGACTGGGTTACACCAATCGTGGTCGTCAGTAAATATCGCGTGTAGACCCATAAAGACTAATTTTAGTGTAATGGAACGCCAAAGTCTAAAATCTTACGTTTCTTAATTTGTTGCAATATTTCTATTGCTTGCGATTTTGGCAAAAACGTGGTTTTTTCTGCGAACCAAACACAAGATTATTCTATTAGATTTCTTAATATTTCAGGATATATTTGGAAAGTAATAAATAAATAAATACCTGGGACATTTCCACACACGGTCATCTGACCCCAAACTAAGCAGAGCTTGTACTATGGATGTCAGAGATTGATATACATACATATTTTTTAAATACATAATCACACCCAGACACGGAACAAACACCGATGTTCATTACACAAATATTTGTCCTGAGTGGGAATCGAACCCATGACTCTGGGAACCGCCAGCCAGGGTCACTAACCACTGTTCCACCGAGCCAGTCTATCGTCGTAATAAAAGATGGTATACAATTATTACACTAAGTATTATTACTTTTTACTAACCATTTGATGATTCCGTTCCATTATTTTTTTCTATACTAGCTTCAGTCGTTGAGCCTGAAAAAAGTAACTATAATTTAAAAAAAAAATAACAAAACGCTTTATAATGATATACGAGATCACCTAACTTTGCAAAAAACAGGTTTGCGCAAACACAAGTGCACTCTCTGTTCCCTTACTCCTCTCGTCGGTGAGTCGGCAATCCAACATAACCGACGAGAGGTCAGTAGCGGTACCATGAGTTGGCTATCGAAAACTTACGTACGTTAAAAACCTATCGAGTTGTTTTTTTCATACGACCGATTTTAGTTCTTAGCGTGACCACCAGGGGCGCTGTACAAGTTTTTCATAGACATATTTACGTAGGCGATATCGAGTCCGTAACTTTTAAACTCATGGTAGCTCTACAGGCGCCGGACGACCGGCTTAACGTGCTTTTCGGTGCACGGTAGTCTAACCGCTTACTTTCTAACTCCGGGCTGAGAATTTCTTAACAGAAAAGCTCGTGTAAATTTTGCTTGGACCTGGACTCGAACCGGGGACCTCTCGGTCTTTAGGCTTGCTACCAATAGACCAACGAGATAGTGAATAATAATTGAATGCTAACCGTCTGTAGTTTCGTTGTGTTCATCACTTGTATTACTTGAAGATTCTGTGGTTGGGTCTGAAAAAAAAAAACATTTATAAAAAAGCCGTATAAATATTGAAAAAAATCACGTTTTTAGCTATTGCATAGCTTCATCATAGCTATCGCGGGCCTTGAGCGCGGGGACTTATGTATAACTAAAAATCCGTTATGTAGTTTTAAAGATTTAAGGATACATAGAGACAGACAGACGTGGGCAGCTTTGCTTTATACTATGTATGTAGTGATATACCTGAAGCGAAGCAAGGGCCGGTCACTATCCTTACTAATATTATAAATGCGAAAGTAACTGTCTGTCTGTTACGCTTTCACGCATAGAGTACTGAACCATCATCATCATCATCAGCCCATATACATCCACCGCTAGGGCACGGGTCTACCCTAAACCAGGGCTATAAGGCCTTACTTAACAATGCTGGCCAAATGCGCGTTGGTCGACTACACAGCCTAAGAATTTCTCCGTAGGTGTGCACAGTGTGCAGGTTTCCTCACATTTATTATTTATTGCGATTCTGACTACCGATGAACGTTATTTATTTTGTTTTATTCATTATACTAAGTTTTATAAAATCGACAAACAAGTAAAAATTATCTCATACTAATTTTCACCCCCCCCCCCCCCATGAACCACATGGGGGTTGAATTTTAAAAAAAAGTAGCCTTTATGTTATTCAAGAGTGCCAGCTACCATCATAGCAAATTTCATGAAAATCGCTTCAGAAGTTTGAGCGTGAAAGAGTAACAAACATCCTTATATACATCCATACTTACAAACTTTCATAATATATTCTTTCTCCTTTATCATTCTTTATAATATTAGTAAGGATTTACTAACCATTTGATGACTCCGTTCCATTATTATTTTCTGTGACATCAGATTTTGTAGTTTTGCCTGAAAAAAAAAAGGAACTTTTTAGTGTAACAAACAAGTTTGATGAGTGGCCGATATAGCTATGGCAACTTGTATGTACTTATATATTTGTGCTGACTGATTTTAATCGTGATTATCCTATTGAGCAGGGCAGTTAATAGTGCACAGAGAGCCATCCGTTCACCCACAAGTCCGGTGATGATGACGAGGCTACTGCAAGCCATTATCGTATGTCAGTTAGGTAAAAAAAACAAACAGACTCTCTATTCCCTTGATCAAATGACCGATGAGAAATCAGGTGCCTTGCGAAGCACGGACACGTGCATCCACCAACTTCCTGACTCCTGGCTGAGTAAGGCATCCGACCGATTTCAGCCATGGCGGCCAATCTCAATGTATCAGCCAAGTGCTCAGAATATGTTATAGTGCACAAGTGTGCGCGCAAACACAAGTGCACTCTCTATTCCCTTTCTCTCATAATTCGGTGAGACGGCAATCCGACATGACCGATGAGAGATCGGGCGCAGGACCACCGGCTTAACGTGCTTTCCGAGGCACGAGCGTTCAACCGCCAACTTTGTAACTCCGGGTTGAGTATTTCATTACAGAAACACTCACACAAATTTTAATCGAACCGGGGACCTCTCGGTCCTAACGCAGCTCCTGCTACCAATAGACCAACGAAGCAGTTAATCCGGGCTTCTATATCTCAAGTAATCTTGGCCTTGAACCTGGTACCTACCGGGTCTTCTAAGAGACCATCGATATTGAAAAATAATCAATTTCAATATCCGTACTTACGTTTATGGAAAAGATTGAATATGCTTTCAAGAAAGCCTGAAAAAAAGAAATATGTAAAATGTTTAATCTATACTAATATTATAAAGCTGAAGAGTTTGTTTGTTTGTTTGTTTTTTTGAACGCGCTAATCTCAGGAACTACTGGTTCGATTTGAAAAAATCTTTTTGCGTTGTATAGACCATTTATCGAGGAAGGCTTTAGGCTATATAACATCACGCTGCGACCAAAAGGAGCAAAGATACAATGGAAAATGTGTAAAAAACGGGGGAAACGCGAACGAAGTCGCTGGCACAGCTAGTGACAAATATAAAAACAAGTTTTGATGATTAATATCCATCATCATAAACTATATTTAAGTACTACGAGTCTACACGCGATAAAAAGAGTACCAAATAATAAATGTAGCTACTACTGCCCGAAGTTTCGACAGAGTTGCACCAGTCATGGCTGCAGGCTACCATTTATAAGTAGGTATATAGTTTTTACTAAACTCGAAATTCTTAAACATCGATTAAATTTCCTAATATACACCGTGAAATTTTAGTGGTTGTTTTCCCGCAGTAAAATGAATCTATCTTAGTAGTACAATAGATTTGTGCAGTTCTTTTTTGTTAAAATCAATAAATGCCGGTTTTACGAAAGGTTTAACCGAAACTCGAAAGCACGTTCGAACCGCTTTATGACTTAGGGCGTCGAGCTTCTTTAGTATTAAGCATCGATTTCATGCGGCAAGCTGTACCTGATTACGTCAAATCTTATAAAATAACGATAGCTTCTCTCGTTTTTGAGTTGGAAAATTATAATTTTGAAAATTTGAAAAAAAAAAATTTTTTATTCGAGCAATAATTTGCATGATTCGATTGTATTACTAAAGGCAAATCATTCTGCCACGGGAAAACAACCACTAAAATTTCACGGTGTATAGCTCATCAATCATCATCATCATCATCATCATCAGCCCATTCCTGTCCACTGCTGGACATAGGCCTCTCCAAATGCACGCCACTTCTCTCCTTCCTCGGCCACTCGCATCCAGCTCCTACCAGCCGTCCTGCGCAGATCGTCACACCACCTGGCCTGCTATATATAGCTCGAAGACTATGTCCGGTCATGATAAAGTATGGCATTACTAACATTTTGATCATAGTAATAGGTAGAAAAATAGATTTTTTAGAAAAAAAATGTAGTTAGCTACTGTATTAAAACATTTCACTAAACTAAAAATAAAAATATATTTTGCCAGAGGCAGGACAGATTATAGGAACTATAAGTTTTTATTTAATTAAATTATAGTTTAAAAGCTTACTTTCTTTTTTCTTTTCGTCTTTTGGCTTTTGCGTATCTGGAAAAAAAAGATAAGTTAAGACCTTCATTCCCATATAGACTTAAAATTTGAGTCAATTACATTTCTTAAATGATAAGTTTAGACGATGTCAGTGAAATATATCATTGGCTCGGGGGAAAACTGATTCTTGACTGTACATCATCAGTTCATATACGTTCCGACTGCTGGGGTACAGGCCTACCCTAAACTAGGGCGATAAGGCCTTGACTTGACTACACATCCTGAGACTTTTCCATAGTTCGGTGGATTGCCGTCTCAACTATGAGAGTAAAGGAACATAGAGTGCACTTGTGTTTGCGCGCATACTTGTGCACTATAATATGTCCTGCGCTACATTGGTACGGTCATGTTTTACGGAAACCGGCTAACTAAGTAGGGAACAAGTGTCTCGCTATGTCGCTACCGCCGGGGCCCGGCAGAAGGGGAAGGCCCAAGAAGGCCTGGCTTGACGTCGTAGTGGATGACATGCGTGCCAACAAACTCTCCGTGAAGGATGCCGAAGACCGTGCGAAGTGGAGAGATAGGAGTAGAAAAGCGGGCTCCGGGCTCCGCAAGGATGCGACCGGGAAAACGCGGAGATGATGACGATGAATATGTCCTGCGCACTTGGCTGATCTCAATTGAGATCAACCGCCATGGCCGTAATCGGTCGGACCACCTACACATATATAACCATGCCAGTTTAAAACTTCGTCTCATTTTTTTCTAACGTCATACACAAAAATGTATCGTGTTTTTCTAACAGCGTTTAGCACGCATGTTTTCTCACTTTGCAATTTAAATCCAAATAATCTATATAGTTTGAATTAACACGTTGCACGTCAAATTTGCTAAAATTTCAAAGATGGTAAATTATTCTAATAATTATTCAAAGGCACCGTCTTCACGTGTATCTCTTAAAACACGTTTGTGATAACAATTTATTTATTTGGGTAGTTGTCAAAAAATTAACAGTTTGGTACTAAACATTGAGGATTGTGATTCTTCTTCTTATCGTATGGTTGATGAACAACCTGGTGTCAGAGTTTTAAACCGCCCGTAGGCCTCTGACATGGCTTCACACACCGTTGAAAAATCTCACAGGTGTGCTAGTTTCCTTAAGATTTTTTCCTTTACCGTTAAAGCGTCGAATGATGGTACATATTAATTTCAAATTTGAAAAACACATTCTGCCGTCCTCTAGCTATAATGCCGTTAACTAACATTTGGTCATTTTTGACTTTTGAATACCATCCGAATAAGAAAAATATGCGGAATCTAACCATCTTTCCCAATTTTTTATATCTTGAGTAGTTTCTGAGATAGTATGCCGTTAACTACGAATGAGTGCCCCGTTTTTGCGAGGTTACATAGCTATAATGCAGTTACCTTAAGATTCTTAACTAAAACGCGGTTAAAGGATTTTAACTTCTGAAAATGATAAAAATTTACTGAAATTACATAACTAAATTGCCGTTATTTGAATTTCCTTCTCAATAAGGCCGTTAAAGTACTTTAACGGCAATATTGTTTTGCTGTTCTTCGGAAAGCGTTTATATGGCATTTCAAGACTAAAACGCCGTTAAGTTAAATTATTAAACAAAAACGCCGTTAAAGTCCAATAACGGCGTTTTAAATTTGTTTAATAAATTTGCTGTCATTCAATTTGCACGACTTAAATGCGGTTAACCCACATTACTTAACTATAATGCGACTATGTACCAAACGTTGAAAGAGGTCGCAGTCTCAGTCCAAGGGCATGAAAGAGAGGATGTATCACAGAGCACATGAACTCGCAAAACTTGTGATGCAAACAGCACATTCATGAACGATATAAAGTTTAGCATCATATTCGGATTCTTTTTTATGAAACCAAACCTAATTTTATTGTGGGAACAGCAATTCTTTAACCATAATCGTTGACATAATATTATGATAGATTTAAAGGTTTCCAATTTATGGTAAAACTAGCTGACCCAACAGACTTCGTACTGTCAAAAAAATTAGAAAAAGAAAAGGGCTGTTTCTAGGGTTTTCCCGGCAATTATTAAATTTTTTCTCGCCGTAAGAACCATCCTTGGACTTCAACGAACATTTAAAAAAAAGAATTGGCCAAATTAGTTCATGCGTTGTTGAGTTATGCGCTTACCAACACATTTTGCGATTCATTTTTATATTATAGATTATGACTTTTGCAAGATCGACATTAAAATATTTCTCAATCATTTTAAATTGATTTGTGTTCATTGTACAGTGCCCTTGCTTTTTTATATTTTTTGCGTTGTTTAGCCCAGTCAACACAAACAGCGCATTCATGAACAGTATTAAGGTTAGCATCATGTTTGGATTACTTTTTATGTAACCCAGGCTTCGCACAATTCACTCCCTTTTAGATTCATATTTTTACGTGATTTCTATAAGTTTAAAAAGATACTTGTTTATCAGGGTAAGTTGGGGTAAGTTGGTAAATATCGTTCTGTAAACAGCGTCGCAATGGATCATGTTCGCCTCTGTAATGAGGTGCCAATGGGTTAAATGTTTCTATATATGCGTTAATAAATTCCGGTCAAAAGGAAGCGATTGTTGATGCTTGCCGCGTCTTTCGATTTTTCTGTAAAATTATCAAGCAAATGCCTAAAGAAATAACAAACATCTTCAGTCTGTGAAAAAACGAATGACAAACCTTTGCATGATAATTTTACCGAAAAATCGAAAGATTAGCGCAGCAATTTATTAACAAATATATAGGAACATTTAACCCATTGGCACCTCATTACAGACGCCAACGATCATCAACCACGCTGTTCACAGAACGATTTTAATGTAAAACTCATGCATTTGCATTTTATTCAAACTTACCCAGATAAAAAGTATCTTATGAATCTAATAGAAAACACGTAAAAAATATGAAAATAAGTCTAACTCAGCTCAGAAACGAAGAGAGTGAATTGTGCGAAGCCTATAGGGTACAAAAAAGTAATCCAAACATGATGCAAAATTTTATAATGTATTGTTTATGAATGTGCTGTTTGTGTTGACTGGGCTAAACAACGCGAAAAATATAAAAAAGCAAGGGAACTGTACGTGTACAATGAACACAAATCAATCAACAATGATTATGAGAAATATTTTAGTGTAAATCTTGAAAAAGCCATAATGTTACCATAAAATGGAAACCTTTAAATATATCCTTTTACTGTTTAATGTTTTTAATGAAACTTTTGTTCCTGTTGGGAAAACCACTTCTCACTTTAAACTATTGACAGTTATTTGGCACGACGCAATTGCTGTAAAAAAAAACAAAATTATATAGTCAGCTTTCTATAATTTTTTTTCTTCTCTTCCATTGAGATGTTCCAAATATACATTTATGGTTAGATAATTGCAGTTCTCAGAATAAAAATTGGCTTTTTATATTGATAACCTTTTAAAGGAGACTGAAAATGGTGGGCCGCAATTGTAATGGATTGGTATATGGTCTAAAAAATTAGTTTCTGCGTGCTGAGAAATATGAAAAAGATTCTACTTTTCGTAAAAAAATCGATTATTCATATTAATCGATTTATTTACAGGAAAAAAATATTTTGCAATAGAAAGTAAACCCAAATTGTGAGTAAATGCACGTTAAACGTTACACAACACAGTTCAAACATAGTGATGTGTCGTATCAATTGCAAAAAAACAATAATATCGGTACAATGATGATAATATAATTAATTGATTTCAATTCCAATAAATGGATCTATGGTCTATTTACCCGACTGTCTTTATTACTGACATTGACAGTTGACGGGCGTTGTGCCGGCCGGTGGAATTAGCTCACTCTTTTCGTGTTTTCCGATTCCATTATCTCATTTCTCGTATGTCAATACTTGCAAAATTTTCTCTTAAAGCTGATAAGGTATCCTGCCTATCGATTAATACCGATTTCTGTCTTATTACAAGTTATAATTTTTTACGGCCCAAGATTGAATGAAATCGTTTCAGTCTCAGTTAAATTGATGATTAATTGATACAAATTGATCTCAATTTATTTTAAAAATGTTGAAACAGTTGATTTTTAAAGTAAATAGTGGTTTAAAACGGTTTTATAACTTTTTACATAAATGCACTACATTGTAATTTCTAAATTATCAACTTATGAATGCTTAGTTAAAATGCCGTTACGGCAAAAGGTTTTGATTTTAGCTGCATTTTAGTCTAGTAATAAACATTAGTAAAAGATGCATAGTAAAACTTATGTAATTTATGTTGGAAATGCTCGACTTAAATGCCGTTATGAACAGTTAGCTGCACTATTGGTAAGTAATGCACAAGACACAAGAATAAGATTACCGAGCTAAAACGCCGTTATTCTATTTAACGGCATTTTAGTTAAGTAAATATATTAGATAGAAACTCATTTTACAAATTTATCAAAGTTATTCAAAATCAAACACTTAAATGCCGTTAAGGTATCTATAGCGGCATTTTAGCTATGTTTTCTATTAAGTAAATCTAAAGCAATCCTGATTTAAAACGTTTAAATTAAAATATTTTAAAATATATAACACATAGAATTATGAGAGTTTGAGCATATTAAAGCTCTTGTAAATACCTGTGTAATGATATATATCACTTGTATATAAACCTTTTCCTTTTCGTTTAGCGATTTTTTTTTCTTTCGCGCTCTTTAAACCCGTTTTTCTCCGAATGCGGTTTTGTCACATAACGGCATTATAGCTAAAGGACGGCAGCATTGGTATCTGGCGGGGTTTGAACTGGCGACCTCTCGCATGGCAAGCAACGACCTTAACCACTCGGCTATCGACACTAGAAGATTGTGATTTAAGAGCGTCGATGACCGAGTGGTTGGTGGAACGTTGTTATACATGCAAGAAGTAGCCAGTTTAAAATCCGTGACGTATCCCATAATCAGCCCATATACGTCCCCACTGCTGGGGCACGGGCCTACCCTATACTAGGGCTTCCGGGCCTCGGTCAACCACGCTGACTAAGGACGCGTTGGTCGACTACATAACCTTATAATTTCTTCGTAAGTGTGCAGGATTCCTCACGAAGTCACAATGTTTTCCTTCACCGTTAAAGCGTCGGGTATTCGTACATTTATGAAATTCAAATTTGAAAGTGGCGCAAAAATTTAACCTTATTTGCCCATCGCATCAGCAAGCTGCGAAGTGGCAGTGGCCTGGCCACATCAGCCGTAGAACCGACAACCGCTGGGGTAGACGAGTTCTAGAGAGGAGACCGCGTCTCGGCAAACGTAGTGTAGGACGCCCTCAGGTCAGGTGGAGTGACGATCTGCGCGGGACGGCTGGTAGGAGCTGGATGCGAGTAGCCGAGGAACGGATAGAAGTGGCAAGCATTTGGGGAGGCCTATGTCCAGCAGTGGAGAGAGATGGTCTGATGATGATGATGATGTACCTTTTTAAAGCAAGACTACTCATAACCTTACCTGTTGTGGTTGTTTTGTTGTTCCCAGTGTCCGAAGCTGTATTTTCGTCTGTTGTTAATGTATTGTTGTTATATACTGAAAACAATTGACATTTAAGTTTTATCTTGATTGTTGAAATTATCAAATACACGTAAAATTTATGTGGTTCTTTTCTGCAGTTAAATGATTCTGTAGGGTAGTTTCCTATTTTGTTATTTTGATATATATGGATAGGCCACAAATTGCAAAGATGCTGTTAAAAAAATGGTTTGATATTTCGAAAGCTCCCGGAGATACCTATTACAGTTTCAATAGCACATAATTTGGGCGCGATCAAAACGCTTCATACAAATGTTGCAGCGAGCTATGACGTCACCCCGTGTGATACTGTATGCATCGTAGGAACTTTGTTCAGCAACTATATCAAATGTTGCATTAACGAATATGTTTTCATAGTGAATGTTACTACTAATAGACGTTTTGAAGAATTTTCCCAATTTTGAAATGGACTTTCCCACCCAACTTCAAATGTGTATAATTGTCTCATTCCGTCAGAAATTTTGATTTTCTGCATGCTAAATTTCAATCACGTGGTTTCGATATTTTCATACAAAAGTTTTTCACGCTCACTTACGTTCCCTTAGGAATTTTGCAATATCGTATTGCAAGTTCAGTCAGTCAGTTTCTCCTTTTTAACCCCCGACGCAAAAAGAGGGGTATTATAAGTATAACGTGTTTGTCAGTGAGTCTGTCTGTGGCACCATAACTCCCGAACGAGTGGACCGATTTTGATTTAGGTTTTTTTGTTGGAAAGGTCATTTAATCGAGCGTTTTCTTAGCTAATTGAGATATAGTACTCACTAGTGGTAGCATCGGTGGTCGTACCATCTGAGCCAGTATCTGACCCCTGTGGATCAGTGGCTAGTGGCGTAGTGCTCGTGCCCCCATCCGGGTCCGATGATCCTCCCCCGGAATCTATAGGTTCTGTCGCTAAAATCAGAAAAAAAAATTAGAGACTGGCCAAGTGCGAGTCGGATGGATGGGCGGTCGAAGGGTTCCGTGTCATTATATTTAAAGGAAACTTGTTTGTAATATGGAAGGCAACTTGGTTTTTTTTTCTTGTAAATTCAAAATTTGAAAAAATTCGCATTCATGACCCCGCCTGAACGGGGACTTGAACCACCGGACCTCCCGATTTCGCGTCGGTTGCTCTAACCTCTGAGCTATCCAGGCAATTAGTCACCAATGCGAATTCTTCCATCACCTTTTACGCGTAAGCCACGGGTGGCGCCACCACCGGTAGTGATCAAACACAATCGGTCTACATTTTTTTTTTCCTTTTTTAGAATTTGTTGTTAAGGCAACGGAAGTATACGTAGACATAGACATAGACATATTAATTTACAGATATACTGAGCGAGTTTAACGAGTTAAAAAACTCACTAGAATTTATTAGTGAGGGTTTTGATAGCATAAAAAAAGACCTGACTGCCGCAAACACAGAAATTACACATTTAAAAAAAGAAAATGAGACTTTAAAATCGGATATGCGCTCATTAAAACTGCGTTTGAACTCCTTTGATCAACTGTCCCGCTCATCTAACCTGGAGATACAATGCGTCCCCGAACGGAAGTCCGAGAATTTAATAACTATTGTACAGGAACTTGGGAAAACTATTAATTTTAATGTGAATGAGAAGGATATAATCTACTGTTCTCGAACGGCGAAGTTACAATCGGACAGCCCTAGACCCCGCTCAATCTTAGTTAAGCTGAACTCGCCACGAACCAGAGATTGTTTACTCGCAGCTGCCATTGGGTTCAACAAGAAAAATAATGCAACTAAGCTAAATACTGGACATCTTGGAATATCAGCCACTAAAGCTACCCCTATCTACGTTACGGAGAATTTGTCACCGGAAAACAAACATCTTCACGCTGCGACGCGCAAATTAGCGAAAGAAAAAAGCTTTAAGTACGTTTGGATCCGCGGCGGCAGAGTTTACCTACGGAAAACCGATACATCTGAAGCAATTTTTGTGCGTAATGAAGAAGTGCTCGAAAAACTGAATAGATTTTAATGTTAGATTAAGTTAATTATATTTTTTGTATTTAAATTGTGTCATTAGTTTTAAATTGTTAAAATACACTCCTAAATTAAATATTTATTTTCAAAATGTTCGAGGTTTGCGATCTAAGACTAATAGCCTATATATAAACTCTGCTAAATGCGATTATGATATTATTATTCTCAATGAGACGTGGCTCAATAACGGTATTATGGACTCCGAACTTCTTACGTGCAACTACAACGTTTATAGGCGTGACCGCGAAACAAGTCCTTTTCAGCGTAAAAGGGGAGGCGGGGGAGTTTTGATCGCTGTTTCAAAACAAATAAAATCGTGCAACCTGAAAAAATTCGAAAGTTGTTGTGAGGATCTGTGGATCGAGATTGAGGTTGTAGTGGATAAAAATATTGAAAAACTATTACTATGCACTGTCTATTTCGCTCCACCAGTCGCAAAAGAACACTTTGAACACTTTTGTAACCATGCTAACCTGATTCTAAGTAGATACAACCTGATCCTGATTTGCGGTGATTTTAATCAAAGTAATATTGACTGGATTGGTGTGCCAGGATCCCCTTTAACGGCTAAAATTAATTCTAATAGCGCAATTTCAAACGATTTAATAGAGTTTATGTCACTTAATAATTTAAGTCAGCTCAATCATATCACTAATCACAATAACAAAGTATTAGACCTAATTCTTACTAATATGTCTATCAATGACCTTGGAATGGGGGGATGGGGCCCTACCAAGATCTTTGGGCCCAAGCCAACCTCACGTGCAAGTACGTACCCCTGCTGACCAACGAACGAGGCTCTGGCACCAGCTTTCCCCCCGGGGTTGGGTGGTCGGACGGCAGTCGCTCCCGTAAAAGTGAACACGCCACTTTAAAATGGAAAGAAAAATCAAGAAAAGTGCCAGGAATAGGGCGCCGCCGCAAAACGGCGCGCAGGAGTTTCGCCCGACTCCTGTGGCAAGTGGGCGAGGGCTACCGCGTTGGGGACGGACGCGGCTAAAGACGTTAGCCCCAACCCCACGGAAACTCCGCTTCGCGACGTGGAACGTGGGCACGCTCACCGGTCGCGCGAGAGAGCTGGCCGACGTACTCACCAGGCGGAGGGTGGCAGTGGCGTTCCTGCAGGAGACTCGGTGGAAAGGCAGCAGATCCCGGGCCATTGGGAATGACTACAAGCTGATCTACACAGGAGCACCTAGTGGAGAGAACGGGGTTGCGGTAGTGCTGTCCGGGGAGTTGCAGGATGACGTGTTGGAGGTGAAACGCTACAGCGACCGCTTAATGGACGTAACGGTGCTTATCGAAGGGGTTACGACCCACTTGATAAGCGCATACGCTCCACAGGCTGGTTGCAGCGACACCGAAAAGACTTCATTCTGGGATAGACTTGGAGAGGTGCTGCGTGGAATCCCACCATCTCAGGGAGTCGTTCTGGGGGCGATCTGAACGGTCATGTGGGTGAGGAGCCTGAGGAGTTCGAGCGTGTTCATGGTGGCTATGGGTTCGGCAGACGCAACGCTGAAGGAGAACATCCTCCAGTTGTGTTCGGCTGCCGACCTGGCTATTGTGAATACGTTTTTCCAGAAGAGGCCTGAACATTTAATCACCTACAGGAGTGGGCGGCACGCTACCCAGATCGACTTCCTACTCACTAGGAGGCACCACATCGGCAAAGTAGTCAACTGCAAGGTCATACCCGGAGAGAGTCTCACAGCACAACACCGTCTACTTGTCATGGATCTCTGCGTGAAGCCCAAAGCCAAAAGCTTTGAGCGCTGTCGGCGTCAAATAAGGTGGTGGCGGCTTGACGATGACAAATCCCAGGTGTTCGTCTCAGCTATCGGCGACAAGTGCGCTGAGGCTGAGAACGAACCAGTTCAGAACCACTGGGACAGGATTCAGGCAACCATAACCGAAGCGGCGAAGTCAGTGCTTGGCACGTCTAAGGGTGGACGCAAATTTGACAAGGAGACTTGGTGGTGGAACGACACAGTCCAGAGGGAGACGAGGGTGAAGAAAACCCTCTTTAAAAGTGGCAAGCGTCCAACTCTCCCGAAGATCGCGACGCATACAGGTCCGCAAAACGTGCTACTAAGAAAGCTGTTGCCAGAGCCAGGCGAGCCCACCTACAACCGCTCTACGATAGGCTGGAATCGTCTGAGGGGCAGAAGCTTATCTATAGATTGGCACGTTCGAGGGTCAAAGCGGCACAGGATATCTCCAAGTGCCGCTGTGTTAAAGACTCTCACGGTAACCTACTATGCGAGGACCTCGCGGTGAAGGAGAGATGGCGCTCTTACTTCCACGAGCTGTTAAACAAACAGCATAGAGAGGTGCAGCCACCGGACCTCCCTCCGAATCAAGGACTTGTGCCACCGGTAACGCCTGAAGAAGTAGAGAAGGCTCTTCGCCGCATGAAGAATCGGAAAGCTGTCGGAGCCGATGGAGTCCCCATCGAAGCCTGGAAGGCAATGGGTGGTCGTGGTGTGGGCATCCTAATCCAACCTTTATAACCGCATACTAAGCACCGGCGGGATTCCTCGCCAATGGAGACTGAGTGTTATCACCCCGGTCTTCAAGGGCAAGGGATCAGTGCAGGAGTGCGGTAGCTATCGCGGTATAAAGGTCATGTCCCACACCATGAAACTATTCGAGCGGATAGTGGACTCTCGAATCCGTCAGGAGTGCACTGTCTCTGGATGTCAATATGGTTTCCGCCCCGGTCACGGGACTATGGACCCCGTTTTTGCCCTAAGAATCATCATGGAGAAATACAGGACGAAGAACACGCCTCTCCACTTCCTATTTCTGGACATGGAGAAGGCCTTCGACTGTGTTCCGCGTGAGATGATTTGGTGGGCCCTGAGGTCCAAGGGAGTGCCAGAAACGTATGTTGATATCATTAGAGACATGTACTGTGATTCCGATTCTGTAGTTAGGACCGCTGTTGGCGACACTTTGCCCTTCCGTATAACCGTCGGAGTACATCAAGGCTCCGTCCTGAGTCCGTTTCTCTTCAGCCTGATATTAGACGTATTGTCAGACAGCATCAGAGACCAACATGAGCAGCCACCATGGCTACTTATGTATGCTGATGATATCGCGCTGGTGGACTCGGACAGGGGACGGCTGGTGAGACGTGTTAACACATGGAAGGAATCGCTTGAGAACGGGGTCTGAAACTCAACGTGGCGAAGACAGAGTACTTGGCCTGCAACACTACAGATCCCATGTCCGTCCGCATAGGCGAAGACACGGTCGAGCGCACGGACCGGTTCAAGTATCTGGGATCTGTACTCCACGCGAACGGCGACATCGACTCCGACGTCAAGGCACGCATTGCTGCTGCGTGGGATAAATGGCGGAGGTGAGCGGCGTCATTTGCGACCCTAAAATGCCGGTTAAGCTGAAGGGACAGGTCTATAAATCCATCATTAGGCCTGTTCTCTTATATGGCAGTGAAGCATGGCCAGTACTTGAGCGGCACAAGCAAGAACTGCGGGTCACGGAGATGAAGATGCTGCGCTGGATGTCGGGAGTTACGCGAGCAGATCGCGTAAAGAACTCCCGTATTCGCGGCAGCCTTCATGTCCGAGACATCGCTGATAAATTGCAAGAGTGCCGCCTACGTTGGTACGGACATGTTTTACGGAAACCGGCAAACTACGTAGGGAACAAGTGTCTCGCAATGTCGCTACCGCCGGGTCCCGGCAGAAGGGGAAGGCCCAAGAAGGCCTGGCTTGACGTCGTAGTGGATGACATGCGTGCCAACAAACTCTCCGCGAAGGATGCTGAAGATCGTGCGAGGTGGAGAGTTAGGAGCAGGAAAGCGGACCCCGGGCTCCGCAAGGATGCAACCGGGAGAACGCTGAGATGATGATGATGATGTCTATCAATGACCTTATGTCTACATCAGAACCTCTCAGTAAAATTGATTCTCATCATCCCGCGTTGGAATTTAATACTGTTCCCTACTACTGTATTCATAAGTTACAAGCCAATAAAAAGTCATTTAAAAATAATTTCTACAAAGCAGACTATGACAGCATTTGCAAACAACTAGGTAACACTGATTGGTCTCATGAGTTCAGCACTATTGCATCTGTGGATTTGATGGTTGATCGCTTCTATGAGATCCTTAATACCGCGATTAAGAAATTTGTGCCTATTTCACCTACTGCCCCTAACAAAAATCCAGTTTGGTACACCAAAGAACTAAGGCGCATACTAAAAGAAAAAAATAAGTTTCGTGTGCGTTTTAATAAGTATAAGAATCCACTTGATAACTTATCATTTAAGTCACTTAAAAAAAGAAGTGATGCATTAATTATTAAGTGCTACAATCAATACATAGAACTGATTGAATCATCTATCAAATCCGATCCAAAATTCTTTTTTACATACATTAAGCAAAAAAAATCCAAAAATATTTCATTTCCATCTTTCATTGAATATCAGGACACAACAGTTTCTACAGGGCCCGAAATATGCAATACCTTAGCAGCTTTTTTTTCGACCTCCTATAGTGCGGTTGACGTTGAAACTTCACTTGAAACCCCCATTAGCAAAAATTGTATAGTCTCCCACTCATTGACTACCTTATCTTTTTCTGAAGTTCAAGTCTTTCAACGTCTTAAATCCCTTGACAGAAACAAGGGGGCTGGAGCAGATGGCATACCTTCCATTTTCGCTGTCAACTGTGCAAAGCAATTGTCCGTGCCCCTTACATTTATCTTCAACGCATCGCTTGCCTCAGGGACGTTTCCTTTAGCCTGGAAGACTGGCCTAATTGTGCCCATTCACAAATCTGGTTCCATAAACGACGCAACAAATTACAGGCCTATTGCCATTTTATCTGTGTTCGCTAAGTTGTTGGAATCCTTGCTATGCCCTCACATATCATGGCACATTAAGAGTGTACTAGCTGACTCCCAACATGGATTCGTTGCAGCCCGTTCCACTAGCACCAACCTGGTGGACTTTATTGAGGAGATATCCCGCTCTGTAGATGGCGGCGTTCCTGTAGATGTTATATATACAGATCTGTCAAAGGCCTTCGATAAGGTCCCACATGATATCCTACTTCATAAACTATCACAGTTTGGATTCGCTGGCACCTTTCTCAAATGGTGCTCGTCCTACCTAAGTGGTCGCACATCCAAAGTGGTTGTAAGTGGTTATATGTCCAATCCTTTTGACAATTTATCTGGCGTCCCTCAAGGTTCCCATTTGGGTCCTGTATTTTTTAATATCTTTATGAACGACGTCATCTCTTGCTTCAAATATAGCCAACCATATCTTTACGCAGATGATCTAAAGTTAGTGAGACCAATTAGGAGTATTAATGATAAAACGCTTCTTCAAGCCGATTTAAACAGATTGGTTCACTGGTGTGACAATAATAAGATGGTCTTGAATGCAGAAAAATGCTGCCATATTCATTTTACTAGAAAGCACAGTGAATTACCGGGAGGTTACACAATATCTGGCAATCGTATTCGAGATGTTGCATCCGTTCGAGACCTTGGCGTTATTGTCGATAAGCAATTAAATTTTAAGGAACATTATGACCATATCGTAAATAAATCATTAAAATGCCTTGGTTTTATTATCAGAAACACCAAAACCTTTAAAAACTTATCGTGCATCATCAGATTATACGAAAGTCTAGTTAGATCTCTTCTGGAATATTGTTGCGCAGTTTGGCACCCCCATTATGAAGTCCACTCCAATAAAATAGAACGTGTTCAAAAAAGATTTTTATATCATTTATCATATAAATATAAATTATGTCGAAAACTTAACAGCTACTCAGATCGCTTAACTCACTTCAAATTAAAATCACTTAAAAATCGCCGTATTAATTTAAATTTGTCATTCCTTCACAAGTTAATCAATGGAACCATTAATTGTCCCCAACTGCTACAAAAACTTAACATAACAATCACACATAATCTTCCACGTCTCTCTAGGTACTCGCTGTTTAAACCTAAACATTCTAAAACTAACCTTGGCCTATTTTCCCCCATTAACAGGGTTCAAGCTGATTATAACAGTATTAGTAAAAATAACAATATCGACATATTCTTTGATAGTCAACCTAAATTTAAAAATAAGTTAAGCTCCATAAAATACTGTAACACATAATGTCTATGTACTTAAATTATGTTTTCTTTATACTTAATATTTCTCACCTATTAATAATATTATACTATTTTTAAGTTAAGGGATGCCTTATGCTCCCAACTACTCTTGTTTGTGCTTTCCGTGGCAACCTGTCATTAAGGCCGCACCAACTCTTGTATCCTTACCATGTTGTAGTTCTCTAGCTATTAAGGTGTATGATCTTGTTGGTTGTCCAAATAAATAAAATAAAATAAATAAATAAATAAAATATTCAACGCAAATTTTCCCCTTTTCAAAAAAACTTTTTCGAATGTAATTATAGCGGAAGTGTCATCTTCACTCACTCAACCCACAGGATACAAAAAAAAACAAAAATCATGATTTATGCCTCTAATTGTTTTTGATTTATATGTACATTTATATTTTTGTTATTTTTTTATGTGATATTTATTTGATTTTTGGCTTACGAGTATATGATGTGTTCTGCAACTTAAGACTAAGATAATGTATTTATAAGTTTCTTTAATAATAAGTTTGTTTTGTAACCATACTGGAACATGCTGTGTATACTAAAATTAGTCTTTATGGGTCTACACGCGATATTAGGAGTAGCAAATTACACAGCTACTTACTTTGTTCGCTTGCGACCATGATTAGTGTAACCCAGTCGAAACGTCGGGCAGTAAGTAACTATGTAATTTGCTACTCCTAATATCGCGTGTAGACCCATAAATACTAATTTAAGTGTAATGAAACGCGAAGGTCTAAAATGCTGTGTAGGTATACAATTTATGGACTACGACTACTACTCCTTAATAGTTAGGAGCACTGTCTAGCCCATTTCATCAATTAAGATTTAAGTTTTTAGCTCATGTATCTGTCTGTAATCTGTTTACCTATGATAAATAAATAAATAAAAGCACATCATTAGATTCTGTTGTCTGAAACTTATCAACTGTGGAACTATAGTGGTTCTTGAGTGGGTGTATAAACAGACGGACAGACAGACAGAGATCTCTTTGTTGGTAATAGGGTACCAATTATACGCTTCCAGTACATAATCCGAAAATTTGTAACTTTTTCTCGAGGACGAAGTCGCAGGCACAGCTAGTAATTCAATAATCCCACCAAAAATATAAAGGTAATTTTTTTTATTTATTTATTTAGGTTCACAAAACAGAATAACATCAGCGTAGCTTCTAAATTACAAATACAAAACTTATGGACTAGATGTTATCCTAAAACATGTAATAAAAAGGAAAGACAAGTTCAATACAAAAATTATGCATGGCTGCTGCTGCCGTGAAAAATTAATGCCTATCTAAATGACTGCAAAGTTATAGACTTGACTTTGAAAGTTTGTGATGTGAAAATGTATTTAAATGTATTTATAAAATATGGAACACACTATAAATATTCATAAAGTAGTACCTAAATCTTTAACTTTTAGACAATCTAATACTAGTTAAATTTTAGACTTTTAGTAAGTAACATTTGGAGGAGCGTTCTCATCCTACTACAGGTTCTAGAAACTTACCAGAGGGCCTACCATGAGTTGGCTATCGTAAACTTACGTACGTTAAAAACCTATCGAGTTGTTTTTTTCATATGGCCGATTGTAGTTCTTCGCGTAACCACCAGCCGGCGCTGTACAAGTTTTTCATAGACATATTTACGTAGGCGATATCGAGCGCGTAAGTTTTAAACTCATGGTAGCTCCACTGGATGAGATCCATATTCGTTTTGTAAAATGATACTTTTGTTATGAATAAAGATTTTTGTATATTTTATATTTTAGTTTTTATCGGCAGTATAAATATAATGTAATATGTTTTATAACGATGTAATGAAAACTGGCCATTTATAGCAAAAATATACTCACGTAAACCATGTTTTTCGTCTGTTACAGGATTTTTTGGGTGAGAGAAGACTGAAACAAAAAAATACAATTACTTAGTGAGATAACAACACATTCATAATTTTATTTTAGTATGTGTATTCTTTTAAGAATTTAAATATTTGTGACATCTATCCACACACAGTCATCTGACCTCAAACTAAGCAGAGCTTGTACTATGGGCGTCAGAGACTGATATAAATACATACACCGTGAAATTTTAGTGGTTGTTTTCACGTAGCAAAATGATTCTACTTTAGTAGCACAATATATTTGTGCAGTACTTAATTAATGCCGGTTTTACGAAAGGTATAACCGACTGCCTCGTTGGTCTATTGGTAGCAAGTGCTGCGTTAGGACCGAGAGGTCCCCGGTTCGAGTCCGGGGTCGGGCAAAATTTGTGTGAGTTTTTCTGTAATGAAATTACTCAGCCCGGAGTTCGGAAGTTGGCGGTTGAACGCCCGTGCCTCGGAAAGCACGTTAAGCCGGTGGTCCTGCGCCCGATCTCTCATCGGTCATGTCGGATTGCCGTCTCACCGAACTATGAGAGTAAGGGAACAGAGAGTGCACTTGTGTTTGCGCGTACACTTGTGCACTATAATATGTCCTGCGCACTTGGCTGATCTCAATTGAGATCGGCCGCCATGACTGAAATCGGTCGGACGCCTTTATTTATTATTATAACCGAAACTTGAAAATACTTTCGAACCACTTTATTACTAAGTGCGTAGAGATTATTTAGCTTAAAGCATCGATTTCATGCGGCAAGCAGTACCTAATCACGTCACATCTTTAAAAACAACGATAGCTTCTCTCGTTTTCGAGTTGGAAAATTATTATTTTGAAAATTTGAAAAAAACATTTTTTTTTTCTATGAAGAATTACACGGGTGACGGTCGGGGATCGAACCCGCGACTTTTTGAACCGTAGCCAGGGTCCCTGACCATGTTTCACTGAGGCAGTCAAGGCATAATATTAAAATTATTTCCACAGAAAAAAATAGGATTTTATTAGTCAACAATGAATTGGGTGTCGATATTATTACTATTTTCTTGTTTATAGAGAACATAGATAATAATAATAAGGCGTCCGACTGATTTCAGCCATGGTGGCCGATCTCATTTGAGATCAGCCAATATGCATATTATAGTGCACAAGTGTGCGCGCAAACACAAGTGCACTCTCTATGCCCTTACTCTCATAATTCGGTGAGACGGCAGTCCGACATGACCGATGAGAGATCGGGCGCAGGATCACCGTCTTAACGTGCTTTCCGAGGCACGGGCGTTCAACCGCTAACTTCCTAACTCCAGGCTGAGTAATTTCATTACAGAAAAACTCACACAAATTTTGCCCGACCCCGGACTCGAACCGGGGACCTCTCGGTCCTAAGGCAGCACATGCTACCAATATACCAACGAGGCAGTTGAACATAAATAAACATTATTATTTACTGTTTTTTTTTAAATTTACAATGGTTAAATTACATTTTTAATTGACTTCAAAAAAGGAGGAGGTTCTCAATTCGTCGTGATCTTTTTTTTTTAAATAAAGATTCGAAAATACTTACTTCCACCAATACCTTTGAATATGCCACTTATGAGGCTAGGTTTCGGAGTAGTGGTGGCTGTAAAAAAAATTAAATTAATTAAAATTAACTGCAATTAATAGAAAGAAACTAAATGAATACGTACTTATTAAGCTAAAATGTAGCGTTTTTTTCCTAACTGACATACGATGATGGCTTGGAGTAGCCTCGTCATCATTACAAGACTTGCGGGGGAGCGGATGACTCTCACCCTTAATAAATATAAAGTGCAAATATTATGCATGTTTTAAAGTCGCCACTGCTGGGACATGGGCCTATGCTAAACTAGGGCGGCAAGGACTTAATCAACCACGCTGGCCAAGTTTGGCTAGTTTGACTACACAACCTCAGAATTTCATCGTAGGTGTGCAGGTTTCCTCATACATATTTATTTATGTGATTTCATATTTGAATACACAGTGGTACAGTCAGCCAAAAATGTGGTCTACCACCCTACGGTTGAGATTCGTTTGAACGTCATGAAACAACAAGGTCAATTTTCCTTTGCAATCAGATTGTGTCAGTGGCTATTGTCAACCTTAGCTATAGTTATATCTCACAGAAACTTCTGTCAAAAGTGGTAGAAACTTTCTTGGCTGACTGTACCCGGTGGGGTTTGAACTAATAACCTCTTGCATGGCAAACAACGATCGTAACCACTCGGCCATTGAAGCTTTTACACACTTTTTTTAAACAAACCTACTTTTGGACACATCCTTTTTAATTTTAAATCTTCTTACCTTCTTTTTCTGGGTCTTCATTAGCTGTAAATGAAAAATAAATTTCGATATTATGTAATAATACTCGTATAACCGAATTTTCTTCCAATTAGAATTTTTGTAACGACACAACTTAAGTATTTTAATGTTCACATAATTAGAAAAACGGAAAAAATAGAACAGCTAGTGCAAGATTTAACACTTAAAAATTTTAAATTAACATTAACATAAATTGACTTACTAGGCTTGCAGGCAACTAAGCCAATCTGAAAGAAAATAATATAATAGATTAACCCTTAAAGGCTACAACGGTGTTTTTACACCCGGGTGGCTTAAATTTCTGTCTCTATCTTTTTTCGTTTTTACCGCAGCGCCTTGCGATTTCGTGTATTCTCATAAGTCGAGAGGAGTCCTCGAACGCGCGGGGAAATGAGTTGTGCGCGCGCGCTGGTCCCGAGATACACTCGCAACCCGGTGTTTTTACACCCGTTGTAGTTATAGTGGGCTACTGATTTACATCGTAAGTAATAAACTTTTAATGTTTTATTTTTATAATGTGTATAGAATATGTTGTTTAAATGTTTAATATTATATGTATTGTGTATATTATTACTAATAGGTATTATTTTTAACTGTGTTATTTAATCTAATGCTATTTTTATTTTAGCTTGTGCATCGACTGAGAGACCAACAAATAGAAGATGCACTACTGGCATCGGATGAAGAATCGGCAGAAGAAGAAGATTCTGTAGAAGTAGACAACCACGAAGAAGATGTACTAAGTGTCGACGAAGATTTCATTGTATTAGAAGCTCCTTTGGATATGTTAGGTTACAAACAGTAACTTTGAAAAAGACCTCATTTTGATTTCAAAAATTTATATGTTTTTTTCAATTTATAAACATAAGTTCCATGACAAATTAAAGGCTTATCTGTAATTATACAGAAATATAAAGACTGATAAAAATTTATAATAAGTTTTTTTTCTTTTTGCATTTTTTCACACCCCTTCAAAAATTACCATGATTTTGAGGACCCTTGTTCACACGTAAATTAAATGGTTTTATACTTTGAAAATCTAAACTTTTGAATAAAAATATTAAAGAGCATGACCCATAGTTAAAGCATATACAATAAAAAAAAAAGTATATACTCATTTATTTATTTTACTCCAATAATTAAATCCGGGTGTTTTTTCACCCATTGTAGTCTTAGTAGTATACAAATTCATTGTAGCCTTTAAGGGTTAAATAAATAAATCTATACATAGACAACAATATACGTAATAAAAAGAAAGAAATATAAATATAAAGAACCGCCATCAAAAACCGGACTCACTAAAAATTATAAAGTTAAAATTATCTGGGTTGAATGAATTCGATATGTTTTTGAAGGCGGTGCTAATCAAAATTTTGAGGACAACGAAGCACTCTGTGCTTGTCTGTACGATTTTTTTCGGGATCTTCGAGTAATCAGCGAACACAAATAAAAAAAAAGTAAAGAAAAAGATCCCGACGAATTGAGAATCTCCTCCTTTTTTGAAGTCGGTTAAAATGTAACTGATTGCTGTTTGTACTTACATTTATAATATATGATAAAAATATTATAGAAGAGACCTTAATCTACGCAGTAGTATGTAAGTTAGCGGAACAATACCAAAAATATTTTAGAAAAAAAAATAATAACAAGAACATAACCGCCTTTAAAAACCCAGCTCACTAAAATTACTAGTAGCCTGAATATGTATACGGTATTGAAAGAATTATCTTTTCACTCATAACTATTAAGCAGTTGACCTTCCATCATCAGCTCAGCATCAAAACATTATGATTGCCAGACTATCGACTCAGTCCAAATCATCCGAGGCTATAGTATCCTTCCTCCCCTTTTCCTTCCCCCGTCATAAATATCCTTGCTACTCGTGGGAACGCAATGACCTTGTTAAAACAATGCACAAGGCAGAATGGCGGCGTCGTGGTCCACAACCCGTCACGTCACGTTTCCCACAGAGGTGAAAAGTGGATCGCTGGAAGTGATCTCTGCCTACCCCTCTGGGATAAAGGCGTGATTTTATGTATGTATGATTGCCAGAAACAAATGCCAATATAACTTCAGAAAATATGTAATGCGTAGTCATGTGCCTATAAAATTTGAGGGTGGCCCTCGATTTCCCTCATATTCCATCACCAGGTCAAGATATGCTGAAAATGGGACCACCCGGACACTTTATCTTTTAGACAAAAAAATAATTTTCCAAATTGGTCCAGGCGCCTTCGAGTACTCAGCGAACACTCAATAAATTAAAAACAAAATCCCGACGAATCGAGAACCTCCTCCTTTTTTTATGTCGGTTAGAAATGTAACGGATCGCTGTCTGTACGTACATATAATATACGGATGAAATATGATAAAAACTGTAAGGCGTCCGACCGATTTCAGCCATAGCGGCCGATCTCCATTGAGATGAGACAAGTGCGCAGGACATATTATAGTGCACAAATGTGCGCGCAAACACAAGTGCACTCTCTAGTCCCTTACTCTCATAATTCGGTGAGACGGCAATCCGACATGACCGATGAGAGATCGGGCGCAGAAACACCGGCTTAACGTGCTTTCCGAGACACGGGCGTTCAACCGCCAACTTCCTAACTCCGGGCTGAGTAATTTCATCACAGAAAAACTCACACAAATTTTGCCCGACCCCGGATTTGAACCGGGGACCTCTCGGTCCTAACGCAGCGCTTGTTACCAATAGACCAACGAGGCAGTAACTAAAAAGAGAGAGGATATAAATAGTATAGGAGAAACAAAATTATAGTTCTGCGGACCCAATACAATATTGTGTTTTTTGGAATTTTTGTCTGTTTATCTATTCATTTGTGCACGCTTATCCCTTATCCTTAGAAATATATTATGTGTAGATATAATGCACTGTGGTTGTCTACGTAAAATTTTAGACTTTCAGGTTCCATTACACTAAATAGTTTTTATGGGTCTACACGCTATATTAGGAGTAGCAAATTAATTTATAGCGATTGTCGTTGTAGATTGTCTATTAAAATGAAGTATTTGACAGTCGGTTTTAATAAATAGGGTGAAGATTTTTTTTTATTTGTCTCTTTTCTACTTGGACGAAGTCACTTGCACAGCTTTTATGTAAAAAAACATAAGTATTGACCATGGACATGTGTATTCCCTTAGTACTCGCAATCTTTTGATGTTGAACTCAACAACTAACTTACTAACTAGATTGGCGCATCGACCCAAAACAGAGAGTGCACTTGTGTTTGGTCGTACACTTGTGCTCTATAATATAGGTAGGTAGGAAGACTGAATATAGGTTGGTAGACTGGCTCAGTGGAACAGTGGTTAGTGACCCAGGTTTACTACCTACAGTCGTGGGTTCGATTCCCACTCGGGACAAATATTTGTGTGACGAACATCGGTGTTTGTTCCGTGTCTGGGTGTGTATTAAATATATTCAAGTATATTTGTGTATCTGTTACGGCTAATACCCGAAGTGCGGCTACACCTAGGTTTAGCCGGCTAGAACTAGGTGTAGCCACTTACTCTTGGCTAAACCTAGGTGTAGCCGATTGTTTTCGGCTAAAACTAGGTCTAGCCTTCATCATGCTGGCTACAACTAGGTCCAGCCAATCCCTGTTGGATAAAACTTAGATGCGAGTCCCGCCAAGCCTTCCGTCCTTCCCCGCGTCACACTCAGGACTCACAGCTGACCGAAAGGCGTCCGACCGATTTCAGCCATGGCAGCCGATCTTAATTAAGATCAGCCAAGTGCGTAGGTCATATTATAGTGCACAAGTGTGCGCGCAAACACAAGTGCACTCTCTTTTCCCCTACTCTCATAATTTGGTGACTCGGCAATCCGACATGACCGATGAGAGATCGGGCGCAGGACCAAACCAAATTTTCACCGACCGCAGACTCGAACCGCTAGTAGACCTGCAGGAGATCAGCAGCACTTGGTGCTCACAACCTGCAGAGGCGCGTGTCTCGCTACGCCCTCCACCCCGCGCTGCTGCTGCAGATGCTGTGAGTCCTGAGTGTAACGCGGGGAAGGACGGAAGGCTTGGCGGGACTCGCATCTAAGTTTTATCCAACAGGGATTCTCTGAACCTAGTATTAGCCGACATGGAATGGCTGGACCTAGTTGTAGCCGGCATGATGAAGGCTAGACCTAGTTTTAGCCGAAAACAATCGGCTACACCTAGGTTTAGCCAAGAGTAAGTGGCTACACCTAGTTCTAGCCGGCTAAACCTAGGTGTAGCCGCACTTCGGGTATTAGCCGTAACATATCCACTGTTGAGTCTGATATCTGTAGCACAAGTGCTAAAGCTACTTACATCGGGATCAGATCAATGTATGTGATGTCGTGTAATATTATTTATACACCGTGAAATTTTAGTGGTTGTTTTCCCGCAGTAAAATGATTCTATCTTAGAAGTACAAAACGAACAAAAAGAACTGCACACATCGTGCAGTTCTTTTTTGGTAAAATCAATAAATGCCGGTTTTACGAAAGGTTTAACCGTAACTCGAAAGCACGTTCGAACCGCTTTATGACTTAGGGTGTAGAGCTTCTTTAGCTTTAAGCATCGATTTCATGCGGCAAGCAGTACCTGAATACGTCACATCTTCAAAAACAACGATAGCTTCTCTCGTTTTCGAGTTGGAAAATTATTATTCTGAAAAATCGATAAAAATTTGATTTTTTTTCGAGTAATAATTTGCATGATTCGATAGTATTACTAAAGGCAAATCGTTCTGCCACGGGAAAACAACCACTAAAATTTCACGGTGTATAAAACATAAGTAAATAAACTCCCTCTTCCGAATGCGAACAGCTGTAACCAACTTAGTTAATACACCTTTGACATTGAAAGAATTTAAGTGCGATTTTTAATGTTTTTTACTGGCCCGATAGTAGGTTAACTGTCATTATTGTCAGTGTAATAAAGCTTTATTACTCCATGTTAATTGCGTCGGTTTTGAGAGTAAACTAACTAAACTGTAAGATTTGAAACATAACATTTTCTTATCACAATTCAATGTCAAATAGACGATCGGATTATTATTTCATGCGTTAACTGTTTTATAACTTTACCTTTTTTTTTCAATAAATGTATCGATTTTACAGAAAAACCCTACTTTCTTAAATGAAATATATTTTTTTTAGTTCATAGTAAGGAAGTAGATGGTTGCACACCCGTGTATAGGAAAACATATTGAAAAAAAAAACATCTGAGAAAATTTTATCGGTCGAACTTTTGCGATTTATGGGCTAAAACCCTGTGCCATACTAAAAGGGTACCGTTAGTACCCCTCAGGTATGGAATCCTGAGAATTTAACTTTTAAATCGTTTTGTTAATTTGAACAGCGTATTTGAACGGAATTAACGTTAAACCATACAATGTATTTTTTGTGACGTATTTTTTTAAGTGTCTGTTTAGCTGTTTTTCGTTGTAATATTTAATTTTTTTTTTAAATGTTTTTCAAGTTTACTAATAACGATAATTCATACAGATTTGATGAACCTTCTGATTGTATTATTTATTTATAACTAGCTTTCCACCCGCGACTTCGTCCGCGTAGAGACGTTAAACGGGTAAAACATTACTTCCTTATAGCGTAGTCGGTTAAAAAGTAGCGTATAACCTTTCCTAGGCTCTGGACTATATCTGTACCAAATTTTATTTAAATCGGTCCAGTACTCTATGCGTGAAAGCGTAACAGACAGACAGACAGACAGAGTTATTTTCGCATTTATAATATTACTAGTAAGGATTCATAACAATTCTATTTTATTGCAACATACTACTTAATTTACCTAAAAGAAAAAAAAAGCCTCTTAACCTCCTAAATACCTCTGAACTTGTAATTCTCGTAACTCAGTTCAGACTTACTTTAGAGGTGCACTAGAAAAATAAGTTTAGGTAGATGGCCGCTGGTAAATATATACCACTTCCCATACAAAATTATACGGCATTGTCCTCTCATTAGAATCAGGAGTGAGAGCCATCCGCTACCCCGCAAGTCCGGTGATGATGACGAGGCTACTCCAAGCCATCACCGTAGGGCGTAGTGAGAGCCATCCGCTCCCCCGCAAGTCCGGTGATGATGACGAGGCTACTCCAAGCCATCATCGTAGGGGTGAGAGCCATCCGCTCCCCCGCAAGTCCGGTGATGATGACGAGGTTACTCCAAGCCATCATCGTAGGGGTGAGAGCCATCCGCTCCCCGCAAGTCCGGTGATGATGACGAGGCTACTCCAAGCCATCATCGTAGGGGTGAGAGCCATCCGCTCCCCCGCAAGTCCGGTGATGATGACGAGGCTACTCCAAGCCATCATCGTAGGGGTGAGAGCCATCCGCTCCCCGCAAGTCCGGTGATGATGACGAGGCTACTCTAAGCCATCATCGTAGGGGTGAGAGCCATCCGCTCCCCCGCAAGTCCGGTGATGATGACGAGGCTACTCCAAGCCATCATCGTAGGGGTGAGAGCCATCCGCTCCCCCGCAAGTCCGGTGATGATGACGAGGTTACTCCAAGCCATCATCGTAGGGGTGAGAGCCATCCGCTCCCCCGCAAGTCCGGTGATGATGACGAGGCTACTCCAAGCCATCATCGTAGGGGTGAGAGCCATCCGCTCCCCGCAAGTCCGGTGATGATGACGAGGCTACTCCAAGCCATCATCGTAGGGGTGAGAGCCATCCGCTCCCCGCAAGTCCGGTGATGATGACGAGGCTACTCCAAGCCATCATCGTAGGGGTGAGAGCCATCCGCTCCCCGCAAGTCCGGTGATGATGACGAGGCTACTCCAAGCCATCATCGTAGGGGTGAGAGCCATCCGCTCCCCGCAAGTCCGGTGATGATGACGAGGCTACTCCAAGCCATCATCGTAGGGGTGAGAGCCATCCGCTCCCCCGCAAGTCCGGTGATGATGACGAGGCTACTCCAAGCCATCACCGTAGGGCGTAGTGAGAGCCATCCGCTCCCCCGCAAGTCCGGTGATGATGACAAGGCTACTCCAAGCCATCATCGTAGGGGTGAGAG
Organism: Maruca vitrata; assembly: GCA_039566165.1. Lineage (NCBI taxonomy): Eukaryota > Metazoa > Arthropoda > Insecta > Lepidoptera > Crambidae > Maruca > Maruca vitrata. Next base: position 5,988,872 of record CM076939.1, read on the forward strand.
CCATCCGCTCCCCCGCAAGTCCGGTGATGATGACGAGGCTACTCCAAGCCATCATCGTAGGGGTGAGAGCCATCCGCTCCCCCGCAAGTCCGGTGATGATGACGAGGCTACTCCAAGCCATCATCGTAGGGGTGAGAGCCATCCGCTCCCCTGCAAGTCCGGTGATGATGACGAGGCTACTCCAAGCCATCATCGTGTATCAGTTAGGAAAGAAAAATTTAGCCATGACGGCCGATCTCAATGTCATCAGCCGACTGCGCAGGACAAGATAGAGAACAAGTGTCCGAACATATCTGTGCACTCTCTGTTCCCTTACCCTCATAGTTCGGTGAGACGGCATACCGACATGACTGAGAAGATATCGGGCACAGGCTTTACGTGCTTTTCGAGGCACGGGGTGTGCAACCGCCATCGTCCTAACTCCGGGCTGATTAACATACATACATAAAATCACGCCTTTTTCCCAGAGGGGTAGGCAGAGATCACTTCCTGCCGTGTGCTACGGTCCTGGCACACAACTAAAATCTTAACAAACTCAACTAATTGAGGTTTGATCATCAAACGTCTTTCGATCTAGTAGATAGCGTAGTTCTATTTATAATTTATAATAATAATAATTTATAATATTTCACAACATCACATACATTGATCCGATTCCATGGTAAGTAGCTTAAGCACCTTTGTTACAGATATCAGAATCAACAGTGGATACTCAAATATACTTAAATATATTTAATAATACACCCAGACACGGAACCTACACCGATGTTCGTCACACAAATATTTGTCCCGAGTGGGAATCGAACCCACGACTCTTGGAACCGTAGGTAGTGAACCTGGGTCACTAACCACAGTTCCACCGAGCCAGTCACAACAGAGAAAAGTCACACAAATTTCGCCCGACCCCGGACTCGAACCGGGAACCCCTCGGTCCTTACGCACTACCAATAGACCAAAGAGGCCTTCAACCAAACAACAACCGTCACAAACTTATCTTATCATTATACACAAAACCCATTACTCATGTTTAAAATAATATATTACATAAAAGTAATTGAAAAACAGAAGTGTTAGTTAAAAATTAATTACTTTTAATTATTTTCCTATCTATTACATTTTAAATTGCGTTTTAGGGAGATTTACAGAGTAAATGAGAATTTTGTAACTAGCGTTGTGAGATAAAATCGATTGACGTAAAACCTTCAGTAAACGAATTCTTGTTTTACTGTCTGTTAATTAGTTAAAAAGACAATTTGTAAATCTTAAACAGTCTTTAGATTTGGATATAATCTAATCTTACTATTTGACAGGCTCGGTAGAACAGTGGTTAGTCTTCTTCTTATCGTATGGTTGATGAACAACCTGGTGTCAGAGTTTTTAAACCGCCCGTAGGCCTCTCACACGGCTTCACACACCGTTGAAAAATTTCTCAGGAGTGCTGGTTTCCTCACGATGTTTTCCTTCACCGTTAAAGCGTCGAATGATGGTACATATGAATTTAAAATTTGAAAAACACATTGGTACCTGGCGGGGTTTGAACTGGCGACCTCTCGCATGGCAAGCAACGACCTTAACCACTCGGCCATCGACGCTTTTTTTACAGCGATTAGTGACCAACAATCACTTACAACGATTCCAAAAGTGGTGGGTTCGATTCCCACCCGGTTCAAATATTTTTGTGAGACAAATATACATAGGTGTGTCTTCCATGTTTGGGTGTGTCATTAATATATTTGTATTGTACCCAAGGTTAGTTTAGATATCTGTAACACAAGTGTTTAAGCTACTTACTACGGGATCAGATCAATGTATGATATTGTGAAATATTTATTAGTTTGGGTTAAATATTGTAACACTGTTCTGTTAGCACTGAACCTGTATTTGATTTAAGCTAATCTTAAGGATGTAACATTTCATTTTGATTTTAGTGCAATAAAGAATTATTATAACTTTTACCTATTCACCTATAAATCTATTAGGACATCACCACACACGGTCGTCTGACCCCAAACTAAGCAATGCTTGCACTGTAGGTGTCAGAGACTGACAAACATAGATACCTATAAATACATGTTTAAATACATATTCATACCCAGACACGGAACAAACACGGATTTTCACCATGCTTTTGTTTGTTTCGGGTGGCGATCGAATTTTGTAACCGTAAGGTCACTAACCAATTTTCTCTTTTCCTAACTGACATACGATGATGGCTTGGCCTCGTCATCATCACCGGACTTGCAGGAGAAGGGATGGCTCTCACCCCTACTATGATGGCTTGCAGTAGCCTCGTCATCATCACCGGATTTGCGGGAGAGCGGATGGCTCTCACTCCTACGATGGTGGCTTAGAGTAGCCTCGTCGTCATCACCGGACTTGCGGTGGAGCGGATGGCTCTCCTACAATGATGGCTTGGAGTAGCCTCGTCATCATCACCGGACTTGCGGGGGAGCGGATGGCTCTCACCTCTACTATGATGGCTTGCAGTAGCCTCGTCATCATCACTGGACTTGCGGGAGAGCGGATGGCTCTCACCCCTACTATAATGGCTTGGAGTAGCCTCGTCATCATCACCGGACTTGCGAGGGAGCTTATGGCTCTCCCCCTTACTATGATGGCTTGGAGTAGCCTCGTCATCATTACCGGACTTGCGGGAAAGCGGATGGCTCTCACCCCTACTATGATGGCTTGGAGTAGCCTCGTCATCATCACCGGACTTGCGGGAGAGCGGATGGCTCTCACCCCTACAATGATGGCTTGGAGTAGCCTCGTCATCATCACCGGACTTGCGGGAGAGCGGATGACTCTCACCCCTACTATGATGGCTTGGAGTAGCTTCGTCATAATCACCGGATTTGCGGGGGAGCGGATGGCTCTCACCCCTACGATAATGGCTTGGAGTAGCCTCGTCATCATCACCGGACTTGCGGGAGAGCGGATGGCTTTCACCCCCGCTATGATGGCTTGGAGTAGCCTCGTCATCATCACCGGACTTGCGGGAGAGCGGATGGCTTTCACCCCTACTATGATGGCTTGGAGTAGCCTCGTCATAATCACCGGATTTGCGGGAGAGCGGATGGCTCTCACCCTTACGATGATGGCTTGGAGTAGCCTCGTCATCATCACCGGACTTGCGGGAGAGCGGATGGCTCTCCTACTATGATGGCTTGGAGTAGCCTCGTCAACATCACCGGACTTGCGGGAGAACAATGGTTCTCACCCCTACTATGAAAAGGAAGAATTTAAATGTATAGTGTAGAGTTAGTTTTTAGCCTGTTAAAATGAAAAAAAGAACGCACAAATTTAAATATGAGTTGATAGGTAAGTGTTACTAGATACTGAGATTTAGCGAACAATACTAGTCACTAACGCAGTGGATATAGCCCCTATTACTTTTGCAAAAGGTACAACCCTTTTTGAGTTCGATTCCCACTCAAGACAAATGTTATAAACATCGGTATTTGTTTCGTATCTGTTGTTTCTAATATCTGTAAGTGCTTTTTATCGATAGTAATCCTCCAAAATATCTGATTTTGCTGGCCCAAGGTAAAATCTGTTTTGCCCCCAAATAGCAATTGGATGAGAGTAACTTAAGTTTACTGAAAGTTTATTTTAAATTTATTTAAATTTCTATTGTTTATTTTTATTCCCATTACTGAGAAATATAAGTTACTAGCTTTCCGCCCGCGACTTCGTTCGCGTAGAGACGTTTCACGGGTAAAACATTACTTTTTGTAGCGCAGTCGGTTAAAAAGTAGCCTATGTCCTTTCTCTGGTTCTGGACTATATCTGTACCAAATTTCATTTAAATCGGTTCAGTACTCCATGCGTGAAAGCGTAACAGACGGACAGACAGAGTTACTTTCGGATTTAAAATAATAATAACGATATATCTTTTTGAAAAATTTACAAGATCAAGTACCTATGTATAATGTATATAGAGGCAAGTGACGTGTTCACTGATAAATACGTCTGAAACGCGAGATTTGCATAATAATGTATAAATATATAAAAAAATATTTACCAAAAGAAGAATATGAATTATTTTCATATTGCTGTTACACTGGGGGTTAGAGCACTACTAAATTAAATAAATTAAAAAACACAATATATAAGTTCGGTCTAATCAACGAATTAGCGGGTTCAATTATGTTTAACATTTTTAAAAGAAATTTATCTCTACAGAGAAGTGTGTGTCTTTCTGTATATATGCAAATTTTCATGCTTTCGTAAATTGGCTAAATATATTAATAGATAAGTAGCACATATGTAAAACTTATTATTTATGATTATAATACACACATATAATATCAAGCCTTTTTCCCAGAGGGGTAGGCAGAGATCACTTCCAGCGATCCACTTTTCACCTCTGTGGGAAACGTGACGTGACGGGTTGTGGACCACGTCGCTGCCATTCTGCCTTGTGCATTGTTTTAACAAGGCGTTCCCACGATTATTATAATAATCGTTATTAATATTAATTTAGGTATTTCACTTATGAGAAACACGTGCTATACAGCATACTATGGAGGAGCTGATGGCCCGGACCAAGAGTTTAATCACCATCAGCCCATATACGTCCCTACTGCTGGAGCACGGGTCTATCCTAAACTAGGGCGATCAGGCCTTAGTCAATTACACTGGCCAAGTACAGGTTACTTAGTTAGACTATACAACCTAAGAATTTCTTCGTAGGTGTGCAAGTTAGCTCACGATTTTTTCCTTCACCGTTAAAGCGTCGAATTATCGTACATCTGGGTGCACGGCAGTGCCCCCGCCAAGTCGGGCGCGAAGCAAACACTGCCGTACCATCCTTTACTGGAACTATTTCGCCGCATTTTCCGGCCTGGTTTTGTACCCTTGTGTTCCCTTCAACGGCCAAGTCACACAACACTAATTATAATAATGAAGAAATCGCAGTAAGGAACCTTAGGCTTGGCACAATTTTGTCTAGATTTCATTACTTTTTAGAGATGAGCAATCTGCTCCATCGAGACTTGGCTAGTTTTTTTTACAGGATGTTTTTTTATGGGATATGAATTTCAAATTTGAAAAACACAATGGCACGTGGCGGAGTTTGAACTGGCGACCTATTGCATGGCAAAAACGACGTTAACCACTTGGCCATCGACGCTTTTCTGGATATAATAGTTAAAAATAATGATTTATTTTGTTTCAAATTTGAGAATTTATAAAATCGTATTCTGATTGTGTAAGAAGAAGAAAAAAGAAAGAAAGAAAAACTTTTATTGACCACGGCTTGTGGTAACAATGACACATAGGTACATACACAAGACACAAAACGCTCACAAAGAAATAGAACACATATGTAAGTACTTCATGAGTGGTCAACGAGGTACAGGCCTCAGCATATGCCGCATCAGCCCGAGAGCCACTGCAGCGCTGGTATTCTGGCCGTACCCCATTGTGTCGTTTATGGGGTAGTAGCCGGTGACATAGGCACGCATTTTGCGAGATACCAATATACCTATACCAATTTACTTTCGGTTTCGTGGCCGGAGAAAAACATCGTCTTACCGTTGCGTAGTGACGTCACACGCCAGCAGACGTTTGTATGGAACGTTTTTGAGCTCGCCCAAATAATGTGCAATTAAAACTGCAATATCTCGTCGAGTTATCGAGAAATCAAAGTGATCTTCAACAGTGATCGAGTGGTCCATCCACTTTATCAAAATAAAAAATAGTAAAATACCCTATTATGAGCTCATGTGCGCTCATCTCCTTTTCGACTATAGCTAGTTTCCCTGGTTTTAGTAGACCTCGGACATTCCACGTTCCTATACTGTGCTTGTCACGTATTGAAGGTTTTTGTCATGTCTTCAGCTGTGTTAACTGCTTCGGTAGGCTGATGACATTCTATCGAAGAGTCTGCGATTGCATATTTCACACTTGCCAACCCGGGTATTGTCAAGCCGGGTCCGGTCGACCTTATTTAATAATAATAAAAATAAATAAATCTTTTATTCGTTCAGGTCAGGGGATACCAGTCACAACTATTTGTCCGGTGGTTAATAAACGGTATACGGGTAAGCGACCCCGGCTCCTCGAGCTACTATCGACTCAATCCAAATCATCCGAGGCGATAGTATCCTTGCACCCCTTTTCCTTCCCCCGTCATATATCCTTGCTACTCGTGGGAACGCAATGACCTTGTTAAAACAATGCACAAGGCAGAATGGCGGCGACGTGGTTCACAACCCGGCACGTCACTTTTCCCACAGAGGTGAAAAGTGGATCGCTGGAAGTGATCGCTTGATTTTATGTATGTATGTTTTTTTCGTTATCTCTAAAGTTTACAAACAATAGTAGTGATTACAATTTTTCATCATCATCATGGAGTTCTCTTGGGAGTTTAAGCGTAGTGGGTTCCCATTACCTTCTACGTCGAATTGTTCAGGGGGTATTTAGTCCCCACGGCCTCCGAAGCCTAAATAAAAAGAGTGGGTTATCTAACCGCCGCATACTGCTCGGGGTTGGCGCACTTTATGACTGTCTCTTTCCCCGATGGTATTGAGTGTACGCCAATCACAGCCAACCCTCCTCCTTTTTCAAACCGGGCTTGGGACCGTCTATGGCGGAGTTAGTGTATTTGATTATGCATTTATTATGACTGTCCTTTTTCAAGCTCACTGCAATCAGTGTCCAAATTTTATTGAAATCGGTTCGGTAGTTGCAATTTAAGTAATGTTGTATCAAGATCACAATATTTTTTAATTAACATTAAGACAAAAATATAACGTAAAATACAAGAAAATAATTAACTGTTCCGCGGTTTGAGGTTAAAAATAAATATTTAAAACACCTTGTGCAAGTTTTAGCACTTAAAATATAAAATTAGCATGTATTAAGATCTGTATGTATGTCCTATGTAGTAGATGAAGACATCTAAAACTTTAATTCAAAACACTCTTTCTTAGGAAAAATAATGCGTTACGAAAAAACTACGTTTTTATTGACTAAAAATAATAGGGGGTTAACTATAAAAAACAGCCGTATGTTAAAGTAGGTATTGCACAGTATTGCATAAATGACGTTAGTAATAGCCTCGTTGGTCTATTGGTGGAATGCATTGTTTAAAAAAGCACGAGAGTTTCCGGGTTTGAGTCTCGGTTCGGGTGAAAACTGCAATGATTTTCTATAAAGATTTCATTTAGATTCGTATGAAGAAATAAGCATCGGGTGTGAAGTACCATATGACAGTGGTCCTGCGCCTAATCTTTAATCTAAAAATACATAAATCTACTTTTCCTGACCCAAAAACTTTAGCTAAGCGTAACCCCTATTCAGTAATTATGCAACCAAATGTTAGAACTAAATTTGCTAGTGTTCAGTTTAATGCCCAATCTAACTATCTTTACAATAAAGTAAATAGGAACCTACATTTTTACAATAAAAATTACTTAGAATGTAAAAAAAATTGGTAATAAGCTGGCTAAATCAACTTTATTATGATTGTACCGAATTGTTATTAAGGCGTAATAAATAAGTAGGATACCTCTTGTTCTAAGAATTTGTATTGAAAATGTAACTCTGTACAATTGTGTATTTACATTAAGTTTATTATTTATATATTTAAGCTACATTATATATTTATAAAATGAGAAAGTTAGACTGTACTTTATAATTTTCTGTGATGTTAATTTTTCCTTGTTAGTTTATTTTAGCGGTTAGTTTAATTTTTAAATTTAAGCGTTATTATAATAATAATAATATGTTAGCTGCACTACTTTTGCAGACAAGTCATACTGAAGATGACAAATTGTTTTAGGAAGAGCGGTCTCATCCTAATACAGGTTTTTTAAACTTAAAAGGATGAGATCCATACCTACCCTGTAACACCGACTTGTTATAAAATAAATATTTTTGTATTTGTATTTTTTGTATCTGTCAGGTGGTTTCTTCGAGTTATGAGAGCGAGAGCACAGTGCACTTGTTTTTGCACACATTTGTGCACTATTATCATATGTAAAGAAGATTTTTGGACTGAGAATACGTTATACGTAAATTTGTATTCAAATTGTATCACCAGTTCACGCGTTCTTGGCACGTGAAATAAAGAGGAATACTATTATGATAAGAAACGAGTAATTTGATTTTCCATGAAGCAATTATCTATGTACTTCATAAACACCTATAAAAATCTAAGTTCGTTAGAAGACAACCAACCCGCACCTGTTTAGGGTAGGCCCGTGATCCAGCAGTGGAGACGTATATGGGCTGATAAATATAATTTTTCTATTTATTTTATATGCAGTCTTATGTAATAGAAAAACTACTTATGGCGTTTGATTGCATCATCCTAAAACAAGCCGAGCGAAAAGGTATTAAATTATCTTCTGCATTAATTATTGTCAAAATTAGATACATGTTTTATTTAGTCGGTTATATCGCATTTCAATGCTGATCTTCTTATACCTACTGTATGTGCTGAAACAGAAACGTCGTTATTTTTTTCTCTTGAACCAAAATCATTTTCTGTTGTTTCTGATATCCGTAAGAATGCAGGAAACTTGATCGTAATCTTCATCAGTTACCTGTTGATCATGGCACTTGCAATAGTGCCAAAATAAAGAGACACAAAAAAGTAATACAAAGGCTTTATTAATTGACTTATGATTTTAAAGTCCGTCTATCCACAATATGCCGGCGACGCATCCTTAGCTACTTTGGCCATATTATCCAGCGCCAGGATGACAACTTGGAGAAACTTATCGTCTATGCAAATGTGGAGGGCAAACGATCAAGAGGGAGATCTCCATTACGGTGGTCGGATCAGCTAAAGCCGGATAGCTCCCACAAGTTCGAGGAAGTTGTACGTATGGCTGCCGACCGCAACATTTGGAAACGCCTTACGGACCGCTGGATGAAGAATGTTGACCGCGAACTTCAGTCATGAAGGATCGACCACAGAGAGAGAATATTACACAATATCACATCCATTGTTGTGATTCTGTGGTAAGTATCTGAAGCACTTGTGTTACGAATATCAGATACGACAATAGTAAACATGAATATTTAAATAACACACCCAGACACGGAACATACACCGACCGATGTTCAATACTCAAATATTTGTCCAGAATGGGAATCGAACCCGGTTTTGACCTCGGGAAGAGACAGAGACATTATCCAATGAGCCATGGAGCCAGTCAACATTGTTTCTCATTTATAAGGCGTCCGACCGATTTCAGCCATGGCGGCCGATCTCAATTGAGATCAGCCAAGTGCGCAGGACATATAATAGTGCACAAGTGTGCGCGCAAACACAAGTGCACTTTCTATTCCCTTACTCTCAAAATTCGGTGAGACGGCTATCCGACATGACCGTAGAGATCGGGCGCAGGACCACCGGCTTAACGTGCTTTCCAAGGCACGGACGTTCAACCGCCAACTTCCTAACTCCTGGCTGAGTAATTTGATTAAAGAAAAACTTACACAAATTTTGCCCGACCCCGGACTCGAACCGGGGACCTCTCGGTCCTAACGCAGCACTTGCTACCAATAGACCAACGAGGCAGTTATTAGTTTCTCATTTATCATGCTCATTAAAACCCCATGATTCCTCGTATACCCTATGAGTTTTCCCTTCGGTGTTTTTTTTTGGTATAAATGTTTCAATCTCACCAAAACCCTCTTTTTAAGTGCAATTAACCTTTTGCTCCAATTTTCAAACAGGTTCTAATAAAAATATAATGAGCTTCACTAGGTCCGATAAAAATTTAAACGAGGTGATACATATTTGAATTGAAAATTATTAAATAACCACAAGGAAAAACGTATCAAAACGGTCCACACATGTAAGAGCTGCTGTGCCAAAGGACAGACACACACACACACACACACACCTCCTTATGAGTAGGAGGTAAAAAATTTGCTGTGCTGTCTGCGGTCTTTTTCTTCTTATCGTATGGTTGATGAACAACCTGGTGTCAGAGTTTAAACCGCCCGTAGGCCTCTGACATGGCTTCACACATCGTTGAAAAATCTCCCAGATGTGCTGGTTTCCTCACGATGTTTTCCTTCACCGATAAAGCGTCGAATAATGGTACATATGAATTTCAAATTTGAAAAACACATTGGTACCTGGCGGGGTTTGAACTGGCGACCTCTCGCATGGCAAGCAACGACCTTAACCACTCGGCCGTCGACGCTATTAGATATATTACCCAATCAAACAGAACAGGATATAATTACGGTACAAAAGTGTTATTTTGGCTACAGTGACCGATCTCAATTAAGATCAGCCAAGTGCGCAGGACATATTATAGTGCACAAGTATACGCGCAAAAACAAGTACACTCTCTGTTCCCTTACTCTCATAGTTCAGTAAGACGGCAATCCGAACTACCTGACTAAGTACATATTTTTTAATAGAAAAACTCACACAAATTTTGCCCAACCCCGGCCTCGAATCGGGGACCTCTCGGTCCTTACGCAACGCTTGCTACCAATAGTACAACAATAGTGTATACAGCAGAAATGAAGAAACAGGCAGAGGATCATGAATCTGACGTTTAAAAAAAAAAAAAACTATCCACCCCCGAGAAGGGTCAGCAACCACCATGTGTTTGTGGGATTCAAATAATTTTCGCTTTTGAACTTAGGGGTGATATGAACCTAAATTCAAAATTTCATGCAAATCGGTTCACAGTAAAAAAAATCTGACCCATAATGCTTCAATGACTGTACTAGAATGGCAAGACGTAGATATGAAGTCTGACTGCTACATGTTTGGTGAATATTGATTTGTCTGTCAATGTCACGTCAAAAATAACCAATCACGCTGGCCAGACAGAGGCTCAGACTTCTGGGAACGGCTTACCCGACTCCAGAAGAATACAGGCACCTCAGACCCAAGGACATTATTGCATTACTGCATTTTCTCTTCAGGGAGTAGGTGTATAAAGGTAGGGGAAACACAAAAGATCCCTGAGGGTCGACGTGAACTGGTTAGTCGGTCCCCACTACAAGATAAGATAAGATAAGATAAACCAATGACGCTGCAGTTGGACCTCACACCTACGTACGTATTTCTATCTAGTGAATTTCAAAAACGCGAAAACTCTTGATTCGTTTCAAGATTTCAAGACCAGTAGCGACATCTTTGGTAGTTCGCTCGTAAAAAATTGCAACACAACATATACTCGAACCACCATTGATTTAGTTATGTTTAAGGACAAAAGATGGCAGTACTAACATGATCAAAACTTTAAATATTAGTCTCTATGGGTCTACACGCGTTATTAGGAGCAGCAAATACATAGCTACTGACTGCCCGACGTTTCGACTGGGTTACACCAATCGTGGTCGCGAGCGAACTGGCGCTGCCCGTCTTCGTCTGCCACAGCGGGACCGCTGTAGTGTAGCGTGTAGACCCATAATTTGAATGAATATTTTTAATTGTTAATTTTGACTGAAATAAATGTTCTCCAGTTTTACAGTACTAAGATAATATTATCATTAATATCTAAGAGTACAAAACTGTGGAACATTTAATAATAATAAAATGTTTATTCCAAAAACCTTAAAACTAGTACACTAAGATATCATACGGCCGCCACACTAAGCATTGGCTTGTCTCGCAGCGGCCACTTACTAAAGACTAATATTTAGTGTAATGGAACGCGAAAGTCTAAAATCATACATGATAAAAACCTTGTTCATGAACTTGAAAATAATAAAAGTATTTACTTACACATGTAAAGGAAATACAAAAAACATGCTAATTAGTCGTAATGAGAGTTTTATTGCGCCATTACGTACGTAATTTGCTAAAGATAATGCGACATCCGATTGAAATTTAACTATTTGGTACTTTTATAAAATAGAGGAAGAACAAATGGTTTCTGAAAGGTTGTATGACTCATCTTATTAGGATACCGTGGACAACTTACTTTTTACTCTCTGTTTTTAAATGGAAACTGACAGTTTTGTGTCAACATACGTACATAAAATCACTCCCATTTCCCAGAGGGGTAGGCAGAGATCACTTCCAGCGATCCACTTTTGACCTCTGTGGGAAACGTGACGTGACGGGTTGTGGACCACGTCGCCGCCATTCTGCCTTGTGCATTGTTTTAACAAGGTCATTGCGTTCCCACGAGTAGCAAGGATATATGACGGGGGAAGGAAAAGGGGAGAAAGGATACTATCGCCTCGGATGATTTGGACTGAGTCGATAGTAGCTCGAGGAGCCGGGATCGCTTACCCGTATACCGTTCGCCAACCACCGGACAGATAGTTGTGACTGGTATCCCCTGACTGAAAACTACTACAAAAAACGTGCAGCTAGCTTTACATAAAAACATTCCTCTAGAGTCCCTCTATCGTTTAAATAAACCCCATCAAAATCTGTTGCGCAGTTTTAAAGATTTAAGCATACATAGGGAAGTCAGAGTAACGATTTTGTTTTATACTATGTAGTAATAATTAAGATAGTATCCTTCCTCCCTTTTTCCTTCCCCCGTCATATATCCTTGCTACTCGTGGGAACGCAATGATCTTGTTAAAACAATGCACAGGGCAGAATGGCGGCGACGTGGTCCACAACCCGTCACGTCACGTTTCCCACAGAGGTGAAAAGTGGATCGCTGGAAGTGATCTCTGCCTACAACTCTGGGAAAAAGGCGTGATTTTATGTATGTATGTATATGTATAGGGAAGTCAGAGAAAGCGACTTTGTTTTATACTATGTAGTAATAATTAAGAGTACAAAATGAATGTCTGAGTCCGACTTGACCGGTGTATCGTCATATCTCTTAATGTCTAATTAGAGTTCGATGTATCTTTACATCCTTACTAATATTACAAATGCCATGAAAGTAACTCTGTCAGTCTGTGTGTTCCACAATCACGCTTAAACTAAACTTTTTAACTTTTTTAAATAAAATTTGGTACAGATAATATAATCTAGGGTCTGAGAAAGAACATTTCTCTCTCTGGTCGGTCCTTCATGTCTGAAGATTGATATTATGGTGGGTCGCAAGTCGTGAACGGACGAACTGTTTCCAACGGCCCTGTCAGTTGCAATGGCAGCCACCTTGTAGAAACTTGGTGTGTCGGGATTTTTCAGTTGGTCAGACCTATCTAGTCGGCGAGCGGCCTCTGGATCTTTTCCCCTCTGTGTTCCCAACGATGACCATCTTTTCAAGAAAGAACATAGGCTACTTTTTAACCAACGTTCCTAAATGATGTAATGTTTTGCAAGAAGATGCATTTGAATGACTTCACGTCATTATTCTTTTCTAATCGAATTGTCTTCTAATGAAATATTAGTTTTATTTAAAAAATGTGTAGTGTTCGCACAATCCTTACTAATATTATAAATGCGAAAGTAACTCTGTCTGTCTGTCTGTCTGTCTATCCGTTACGCTTTCACGCATAGAGTACTGAACCGATTTAAATGAAATTTGGTACAGATATAGTTCAGAGCCTGAGAAAGGATATAGGGATTTTTAGAAAACTGATGTTTTGTTTTAATGAGCTCCCGACATTTCGGCACTGTTGCAAGCGCCATGATCACGGGTGAACTCTCCCGTGGAGACTCCCGGACACTTTCAGTTTTCTAATGTGTGTCCATGACAGTTTAAGATTATAAATAGGGATTTTTAACCAACTGCGCTATAAAGAAGTAATGTTTTACCCGTTTAACTTCTCTACGCGGACGGAGTAGCGGGCGGAAAGCTACTAGGCAATAAATAAATACTTAATATTGTCTACTTTATCCAGAACCCTCATTGCACGAAACTCACTCGAATCTGTTTTTTTTTAGGTCTAGAACCGTAAAGAATAAGTTTAATACTATTTACAATTCCGCCGTATAATTTATTGATCTTAAGTGTAACATTATCTTCAATATAAAAGGAAAACGTTGATAATTTTTAATTCAGTACTTGTGGATTATTTCTTAAAGCACACCATCATGAAGACGACAATTCTGTTCATTGTTTTGGTGAGTAAGAATCAATTAAATTACTTTTATTGGTGAATTTGGATGAAGGGTACTTACGAGTACAATCATCATCATCATCATCAGCCCATATACGTCCCACTGCTGGGGCACGGGCCTACCCTAAACTAAGGCGATAAGACCTTAGTCAACCACACTGGCCAAGTGCGGGTTGGTCGACTACACAACCTTAGAATTTCTTCGTAGGTGTGAAGGTTTCCTCGCGATGTTTTCCTTCATCGTTAAAGCGTCGAATGATGGTACATATGAATTTCAAATATGTAAAACACATTGGTACCTGGCGGGGTTTGAACTGAGTACAACTACTATACACTTACTAAATTTTTTTGAGAAAATAATGGTAACCCTCCGATTACGGTCATGGCGGCCGATCTCAATATAGATTAGCCAACTGCCCTGGACATTTAGGCCCGTCATACATGAACCGCTCGAGCAGTTAGCTAGTGATCAACATACACGGACCGCTCTTGCAGTCATAGTCAACAGCTTATGGCTGGCGGCTGCTTGAGATTTCATCGTGCTGCTAACTGCTCGGAGCAGCTACGAATGCTCGAGCGGTTCCGTGTATGTGTGTACGTAGAATCTGTAGTTTACTATGCCTATAACTGCCTCGTTGGTCTATTGGTAGCAAGCGCTGCGTAAGAACCGAGAGGTTCCCGGTTCGAGTCCGGGGTTGGGCAAAATTTGTGTGAGTTTTCTGTAATGAAATTACTCAACCCGGAGTTAGGAAGTTGGAGGTTGAACGCCCGTGTCTCTAAAAGCACGTTAAGCCGGTGGTCCTGCGCCCGATCTCTCATCGGTCATGTCGGATTGCCGTCTCACCGAATTATGAGAGTAAGGGAATAGAGACTGCCCTTGTGTTTGCGCGCACACTTGTGCACTATAATATGTCCTGCGCACTTGGCTGATCTCAATTGAGATCGGCCGCCATGGCTGAAATAAGTCGGACGCCTTATTTTTTAGTTTACTATGCAGCCGCAGCTTCAAGCAGTCCGTCTTGATTGCTTGAAGCTGTGCTTGTATATCGGTACTTATAGTGCACAAGTATGCGCGCAAACACAAGCGCACTCTCTGTTATATCACTCTCATAGTTCGATAAGACGGCATTTCGACATGAACGCAAAGATCAGGTGTAGGACCACCGGCTTATCATGCTTTCCGAGGCACGGGCGTGCATCCGCCAACATCTTGACTCAGGACTGAATAATTAATTAATAGAAAATACTTACGAAAACTCGGCTTGCTAATAGACCAAGGAGGCAGTTCAAATAAAATAGGACTTAATTGGAACCAATGATATAATAATCTAAAGATATATTTTACCTTCAAAGTAATTTGTGTTCTTTTAGTTTAAATCTTTGCCACTGTGCAATTATTTTTACACTTTACTGACTTATGAACCTATTATATCATCATCATTAGCCCATATACGTCCCCACTGCTGGGGCACGGACCTACTATAAACTAGGGCGATAAGGCCTAGTCAACCACGCTGGCCCAGTGTGGGTTAATTGACTACACAACCTAAGTAGGTGTGCAGGCATCGACTTCATACCCAATAGACACCTAATGTCAATTATTCGCAATGCAAACATTTCAGTCAACTACCTGAGGTACGCGGGGGGAGGGTGCTGAATGCTAATTGGTCGCAACCAAATCACCACAAAACAAAGGGATGGGGTACATAAGTTTTCTTTGAAAATAGGTAATCGATAAATTGATGCAGTTCGTAACATAATTTAAATATACACCGTGAAATTTTAGTGGTTGTTTTCCCGTGGCAGAACGATTTGCCTTTAGTAATACTATCGAACCATGCAAATTATTCCTCGAAAAAAAAATTTTTTTCTTCGATTTTTCAGAATAATAATTTTTCAACTTGAAAACGAGAGAAGCTATCGTTGTTTTTGAAGATGTGACGTATTCAGGTACTGCTTGCCGCATGAAATCGATGCTTAAAGCTAAAGAAGCTCTACACCCTAAGTCATAAAGCGGTTCGAACGTGCTTTTGAGTTACGGTTAAACCTTTCGTAAAACCGGCATTTATTGATTTTACCAAAAAAGAACTGCACACATCTTTTGTACTCCTAAGATAGAATCATTTTACTGCGGGAAAACAACCACTAAAATTTCACGGTGTATTATAAAAGAAAATTTTTGCTTGGACATGTAATTTATATTTACCTACATTTAATGGATTTGATTTGATTTAAGATATAGATTAATACTATCTGGAATACATGATTGATTTATTTATTTGTGTCTGTCTCTCACTATTTGTATCTGATGGCTAGGTGAAATTTTAAAAGATTATTTATATAACGGATCACCGAGCGAATGAGGCGGAATTGCGTCGGACCCGTTATCCATCCTGACGGGTATGTCTAACAGTTGGAGTTAAAATAATATCACTCGTATAGTTGCTGAACACTATTTTAATTATTGAAACACGATAACACAAACTACGTAAACAACAAATCAATTTAGAGCCAATGGGTTTGCGCGCGCGGTACCCGCCCAACCGTGCATTCTTTTCGAATGACAGCGCAGGCGCGTCACGTTCACAACTCCATTCGGTGTTAACCGCTCTAAAATAAAATCAACGCAAATTGTATTCCACATCGATTATCGATAATTATTAATACGGAAATTATAATCAAATAATTAATAACTGCAAGCGAAAATCGACAACGCGCCGTCACGGCCGTCCTGCATCTTCACACGTCCTCGTGTGTGATCTCTTCAGATTCTGTGAACAAACAAGGACCAAGTTGTATGCTTCATTTATCACTCGGTCATTCTGACCACTGTAAGTGTACCCAAAGGTATTGCACCCAGCCTTACATATTTCACACAGACTTACAATCTCGCAGAGTTACAACACTTACACTGAATTACCGTCACAAATAACTATTGTTACACAGTTACCTACTAGTATTAGGCCAAATACTTCTCTCTAAAACACAGCTTATCACTATGCGCTAATGCTACCTAGATTTGTAGAACCACACAGATACACACACACATACACACGGATCATCAAACGCACCACTAAGATCAATACACAAAACCACTGCCACACAGGCTATTGCCACTCAGGCTATTGCCACACAGGCTATTGCCACACAGGCTATTGCCACACAGGCTATTGCCACACAGGCTATTGCCACACAGGCTAATTCTACACAGGACTTTGCCACATAGGCCATTGCCACTGAGGCTAGAGTCATAGGGGCTAGTGCCACAGAGGCTTGTGCCACAGATACTAGTGCCACAGAGGCTAGTGCCACAGAGGCTAGTGCCACAGAGGCTAGTGCCACAGAGGCTAGTGCCACAGAGGCTAGTGCCACAGAGGCTAGTGCCACAGAGGCTAGTGCAGAGGCTAGTGCCACAGAGGCTAGTGCCACAGAGGCTAGTGCCACAGAGGCTAATGCCACAGAGGCTAGTGCCACAGAGGCTAGTGCCACACAGGCTAGTGCCATAGAGGCTATGGTAATACTGACTTATAGAAGTGATCACTCACCATCGCCGTCACTGGAACGTCCTGACTCAATGCTGTTTGTAGGTACTTCCAACCCTACATTTAACTCCAATGGGACGTAGCATTCAGGCATGGGGCGTATGCGATCATGTGCATACTTATAAGTTCTATTGGAGTCTAATGCTTTTAACAAATACCTGTCACCATCAAGCAGCTCTCGGATTACATATGGCCCTTTAAATTTAGGCTCTAACTTAGTTTTATTACGTTCGTGGTTCTCAAGAAGAACATAGTCACCAACTTTAAAGTTCTTAACTTTAGCTTTATTTTTATCAAATCTAGCTTTCTCAATGGACGCGCTTGCTTCCATTTCTCGCGCAGCGTGCTCTCTTACAACATCCAAGTCTACTTCAGGCTCATCAGTGTCCAAGGTCATCAATTGCAACGGTCTAGCTACCTTTCCTATAAGAAGTTCAAGGGGGCTGGCTTTTGTTATTCGATTGTGTGTACAGTTAATGGCAAGTTGAGTTTCAGGTAGAGAGGATTGCCATGATTTTTGGTAACTTGTCTCAATTGTGGTTAACATATTTTTTAGCGTGCTCATAACCCGCTCAACCTGTCCGTTAGCACGACTACTACCCGTTGCAATAAGATGTAGGCCAATGTTATGTGCGGTACAAAAGTCCTTAAATTCTTTTCCTGCAAAGCACCTACCCTGATCTGCAATAATACGCACCGGACATCCAAATAGTGAAACGCTTGCTTTTAAGGCTTTTAAAGCGGCCTTGGAATCTATATTAGAAGTATGATGTAAGAGTACATACTTTGTAAAAGCGTCGATAGTCACGAACACATACTCTTTTGAATCCTTTTTGCCGCTTAACTTGCCTGTCGCATCCATGTGAATAGTATGCCAGGGTATGGTTACTTTAGGTATCGGATGTAGTTCCGCCTGAACTTTACCCGAATGCGACTTAGATACCCTGCATGCTATGCAATTATCGACAAATTTCCTCACGTATTTGTTCATATTTGGGAACCAATAATGACAAAAAGCCTTCTCCAACGTTTTCTCCCACCCCAAATGCATTATGCTTTCATGCACGTGGTTGATAATAGACCATTGAAATGCTCTCGGAATTATTGGTAACCAAATACTCCTGTTATTTCGTTCAATCTTGCGATGCAAGACACCTCGTCTCATCTCATACGTCTTAGCTACGTCATCGCTTAGTTCATTGTTTTGGTGCTTAACAATAATGGATTTTATTTCTTCATCTTTTTCTTGCTCTGCTTGCAACCAAGAATCCGAAATTTCCGTCAAGTTAACACGCTTTTGCTGAACTTTTGATACGGGTGCAGATGTAGAAGGCGGTAGTGGGTTTCGTGACAAAAAGTCTACATGGCCCATATTTTTGCCCTGACGATACTCAATGTCGAATTCAAAAGTTTGTAGGAAACACCACCACCTATGAACTCGTGGGGTGAGGTCTATTTTTGATTTTGATGCCTTGACTGCATTGCAATCTGTTACGACTACAAACTTTCGACCATGCAAGTAGTGGCGAAAATGCTTTACAGCATTTACTACTGCAAGAGTTTCCAGCTCGTATGAGTGATATCTGGACTCAGCGCTGGAGGTCCGGCGGCTAAAGTACTCAACTGCGTGTGATTTCCCATCAATTTTCTGCATTAATATGGCCCCGTAACCTTCAGCGCCGGCGTCAGTATGCAACTCGATAGGCCGGTCAGGGTCAAAAATGGTCAAAACAGGTCTGTTTGTCAGTATTCTAATAATCTCTGTCCTAATTTTCTCAAACGATGGTGTCCATGTTATTTTGCCTTTTCCAGATGTCAATCGATAAAGAGGAGCGGTCATTGTTGAGAAACCAGGTATAAATTGCCTAAAATAGGACGCCAAACCTATAAATTGACGTAACTGAGTGACGGTCTGAGGTGGTTGAAGCTCTGTCAATGCATTGATTTTACGTGGATTGGGTCTTATTTCTCCCGCAGATACGTGGTATCCAAGAAACTCAACTTCGGTCTTCAAGAATGAACATTTTTTAAGATTCAAGGAAAAACCAGCATTCGTCAAAGCTGATAGCACTTGGTGCAGACGGTCAAGCCCTTCCTCTATTGTACGAGATGGTACGATGACGTCATCGATATAGACAACGGCAAACGATTCCGTAAGATCTCCCAGAGCCTTATTTATACCTTATTTAAGACCGAATGGCATTGCCAAATATTCAAACTGCCCATCCGGCGTCACAAAGGCTGTACGCTCAATAGACTCTCTCTGGACGGGGATCTGGTGGTAACCACTGGCCATATCCAACGAAGTAAAGAAGTTGGCTCCTGTCAGGCGCCCTATCTGATCAGAAATTATCGGAAGAGGGTAACGATCAGGTACAGTATTGGCATTCAATTCGCGATAGTCTACGCAAAGACGGTCCGAACCGTCTTTCTTTGTGACCAATAAAATTGGAGAAGCATAAGGTGAACAGCTTTCCCTGATGATACCCGCCTCCAACAACTCTTTAACTTTAGAACGTACTACCTGCCTTTCATCGGGGCTCAACCTATATGGTCGTCGTTGTACAGTGCGGTTTGGATCAATCAACCTAATTTCTAATTGCCCTGTACTAACCCTGCCCGTTGGAGTGCCTTCTACAAAGTACTCAGAATTCCCCTCGAGCAACGTAATTAATTGGTCCCGGTATTCTAAAGGAACATCACTATTGATATTGTTAAAATCATTAACTTTGGAGCCTACATCACAAGTGAATATTACTTTAGACTTTTTCATTACAAGTTTATTTTCAAAAATTTCAACCGAAAACCCCAAAAAAAGTAAGTCACGTCCAATCATGATACTTTCCGAAATACAGTGATCAGGTACTACATGAAATAATAATTGAAATGTGTGTCCCTGTATCGAAATAGTGGATAGTATCTGAACATTACATTGTACACTAGACTGACCGATACCCAACAGAGTAACTAAATTATGCTGCCTCTTACCAGGAAAATGATTTGCTAGACTTTGCATAATTAGAGAGCACTCAGCGCCAGAATCGAAGCAAAATGAAAACTTCTCACCGGTCTCAGTTGAAAGCTGATCCGTAGCTGGCTTAATGGTGCAGGTATTCACGCGGTGTTCTTGCTGACTTCCGCTCGTACTAGCTTCTTTCTTGGGGCAATGTGGAGCAATGTGTCCCTGGTCGCCGCAATGAAAACAGGTCGGCAGTAGTGTTTTCTTCGTCATGATCCTCTCAGGAAGCTGTTGAGTCGTACTTGCCGCTGAAAATTGGGGTCTTGGTTGAGAAATGTTACTACGATTATTTTTAGATTGACACTCGACCGCTACATGGCCTGGCCTGCCACAATTATAGCAGCGACGAGCTATTTGGTCTAATCTAGGCTTCTTCGGGTCACTAGGCGTATTAAATTTGTCCTGGATCGGATTTGGTGTTCGCTTTCGGTAAGTAAAAGCCATTAACTCTTGCTGTAACTTCACTCGAGTATCAATTTCAGTAGTAAAGGCTAATCTTTGCAGCCGTGGTTCAACCTTAGCGGCATGCGCTATAGTTACCGCAATAGCTATCTGTTCGTTCGATAAGGCACGCCATTGACTCAATAATGTGCTCAAAAATCGACTGGCATACGATGACAAACACTCTCCTTCTTTTGGACTTTCATTAAAAAGTTTATACAAGGTCGCGGCTGGTGTTTCCACAAAATCAAAACGAGCCAGAAATAAATCTCTCAATTGAGGCCATGTTATACCAGGGAAGCTATTCTGAGATAGCCATGAAGCCGCCGGCCCTTTTAATGATTTACTCATTGCAATAATCAGGTTACTGCTAGTTAACTGTTTTTCTTGCATGCATAAATCGACAGTATTGCACCAAGCGCGTGCATCACTATCTCGGTTATCAGGGTTAAACTCTGGAAAAGTCACTTTTGAATCGCTTGAACTTGGCTCTTTAATTGCACTAATCAGTTCCATCATTTGGCGCTGTTGCATTTCAAATAACATTTTCCAACGTTCAGATTCACTGTTTAGAGAATGATTGATACTCTGACCTGTTTGTTGCTGCTGATCCATGACGGGTAATCCCACTTCTGATAACGGATCACCGAGCGAATGAGGCGGAATTGCGTCGGACCCGTTATCCATCCTGACGGGTATGTCTAACAGTTGGAGTTAAAATAATATCACTCGTATAGTTGCTGAACACTATTTTAATTATTGAAACACGATAACACAAACTACGTAAACAACAAATCAATTTAGAGCCAATGGGTTTGCGCGCGCGGTACCCGCCCAACCGTGCATTCTTTTCGAATGACAGCGCAGGCGCGTCACGTTCACAACTCCATTCGGTGTTAACCGCTCTAAAATAAAATCAACGCAAATTGTATTCCACATCGATTATCGATAATTATTAATACGGAAATTATAATCAAATAATTAATAACTGCAAGCGAAAATCGACAACGCGCCGTCATATATATATTGCGAGTGAATAACATTAGTTAAATAAGAGAATATATTGTAGTTTTACGTATAACAATTTATTTAATCGTTTTTAAAATGAATTAATTTTGTAAATATTCGCCAGACTGAGGACATGCGATCGACGGACTTGGATAAAAATACATATGTTTGCATCACATTCATTGTCAGGTCAACGACATGATTGGTGGTTTCCGAGTGAAATTTATTTAGGTACGGAACCCTCTAATTAGTGTAAACATAATTATCTCACCAATAGTGATAAAAACAGTGAAGATATGGCAAATGTGAGGAGTCTCCGACGTTTTTTCATATTAATAAAGCAGTCTTGAGTAAAATGTCGAGAGCAAATTATGCTATACTCTGATATCAGTTAGTTAATCAGTGAATGAAGTGACATTTCGCGTTTATATATATAGTAAATTAGAAATCTATATATCATACTGAATAAGATAATAAAATATGATAAATTTAAGTCAACTCTTATATTAGCAAAATATAATTTAGAATTATCCAATTAAAAATTTAAATCGATCGATTCTGAGTATTTGGTACGGTACAGCACTACGTACACGTGCACGGAGAACGATAAGGATAAAGGATATAAAACTGCATGTTACAAAAAGAGATGGGTGGTTGATGACGCCGACCGACCGGCCATCTAAGATGGCCTCCGGTCAATCAAAAAAATATTAGTTTTAATTGATTAAAAACACTAACCGGTGACACTAAATGCCATCAATTTTAAAATTTGAGCTCTTGCAATCTTTTCCACACCATCTTATGCTACAAGGAGCCATGGCAACAAAGTTTTAATTTTATCTGTAAGCGAGCGCGGAGATGTTCACGGGTCTCGGATCTGGTCGTTACTGACGAAGCATCAGTGGGCGTGGTTTAATATAAGATCTATTTATCTTATGTGTTGTCTGAAAACGCTCGTTCTTTATTAGGTGTCTATTGGGTATGAAGTCGTTGTGTGCAGGTTTCCTCACGATGTTTTCCTTCACCGTTAAAACGTCGAATAATCGTTCATTCGAATTTCAAATTTGAAAAACACATTCATACGTTACGGGGTTTGAACTGGCGACCTCTCGCATGGCAAGCAACGACCTTAACCACTCGGCCATCGACGCTATGAGCAGAGCCCGCTGAAAATTCAAATGTGTTTTATGGGAATCCCCTTCAATACGTTTTTGTTTTTATCAACATCACTGATGTCACCAATCACATCCTGTTTACAGACAGAATAGAACGTGAATTAATTACATTGCAAATATCCACGAGTATTCAGCTTTAGGCAGGATGCAAACAGGTTAATAAATAAATAATGTCTGGGACATTTCCCCACTAATAATTCAAAACATAAATTTCTCATTTCAGATTGCTTCAGCCACCTGCGAGCCCGCATGTAAGTTTTTTTCTTGTTTTTGGATCGATTAAAGCAAGCTTTAAAAGCAGCATGCTTTAACCACTCGGCCATCGACGTTTTGTATACCACTCGGCCATCGACGCTCTTTATACCACTCGGCCATCGAAGTTTTGTATAACACTAGGCCATCGACGCTTTTTCTTAACCACTCGGCATTTATTAAATAAAAACGTATTTATTACGCCATTTATTTTTATTTATTTTACTTGACTGAATATCTGACTAACCATCCAATCCGGATAGACCCATGAAATTGTAGTGGGTTCGATTCCCATACAGGACAAATATTTTTGAATAATTTAAGTTCACTTTGTGTATACTAGTGTTATTTCTGATATCCGTAACACAAGTGATTAAAAGCAACTTCGCTCGGAATGAAAAATGTATGTGATTTTGTGTGACATCGATTTATGTTTTTAATACACCGTGAAATTTTAGTGGTTGTTTTCCCGTGGCAAAATGATTTGCCTTTAGTAATACAATCGAATCATGTAAATTATTCCTAGAAAAAAATAATTTTGTTTCAAATTTTCAAAATAATAATTTTCCAACTCGAAAACGAGAGAAGCTATCGTTATTTTATAAGATGTGACGTAATCAGGTACTGCTTGCCGCATGAAATCGATGCTTAAAGCTAAAGAAGCTCGCCGCCCTAAGTCATAAAGCGGTTCGAACGTGCTTTCGAGTTTCGGTTAAACCTTTCGTAAAACCGGCATTTATTGATTTTAACAAAAAAGAACGGCACAAATCTATTGTACTACTGAGATAGATTCATTTAACTGCGGGAAAACAACCACTAAAATTTCACGGTGTATAAGTAATTGTACATAATTTTTTTTTATCAATAATTACAGTTGGCTTTGGGAGTATTATATCTGGACTAGGGCAAGGATTAAGTAAGTATATTTCCTAATTTAATCAAATCCCCTCCTCCCCTTTTTGTTTCCCCCGTCATTTATCCTTGCTACTCGTGGGAACGCAATGACCTTGTTAAAACAATGCACAAGGCAGAATGGCGGCGACGTGGTCCACAACCGGTCACGTCATGTTTCCCACAGAGGTGAAAAGTGGATCGCTGGAAGTGATCTCTGCCTACCCTTCTGCTAAAAAGGCGTGATTTTATGTATGTAATCAAATATTTAGAGGTACAATACACGTATTTCAAATATGACAATGTAAAAAAATGTTATATTTTCGATTTTACATTCATGTATTTATTTATTTATTTAAAATAGGTACACAAACAGATTACTGTCAGTTTTACAGCCATAAAATTAGTACAATAGATATAATAAACTAGACAGCAATCTATAAATAGCGTACACAGCATGAACCATTTATTATTTTACAAGCTAGTACAATTTAAGTTTAAACTATAGAAAGAACAATTCAATACAAAAAAAAGACGTGTGGCACTCGGGGACTGCCGCGGTATAGCTATTGCATAGCATCGTCCGATTTCGGAGCAGCTCGTCTCGATTCGTGCGAGTTTCGTAGAATCGTACAATACGTCTAACCGCACGCACACAAACACCGTGCTGAAGTCTACCGAACTGAAACGACGTTAGACGATTGTGAGGTTTTTTTCGTTACGGAATTTCTTGGTTCGGTCGCCGCGCTCAAATCCCGCGATAAAAGCTATGCAATAGCTTAAAAACAATAATAATTATGGTGGTTCCGCCAACTCAGCTCTAACTAAGTCAGTAACAGCACTCTTGAACCGGGGTAAGCTCACATTGTAAATGTCAATGGGTCTGCCAGTGCGAACAATATCGTTGTAGGTGCGGCACATCCTTACAATAGGATTATAAAACGAGGTATTGTTTTTGTAAACTATTTGAAATGTAAAGCAACATCGCACTATCTAATGCTTAAGATTTAAGACTTCCGCGTTCCATTACATCAAAAACTATAAATTAACCGTCTATACGCGATAAGAAGAGTAGCAAACGTCGGGCGGTAAGTAACTATTATGTATTTGCTACTCTTTTTTAACCGACTTCAAAAAAAGGAGGAGGTTCTCAATTCGTCTGTATGAATAATATTTTATCACATGTAGACGTTTATAGTTTTTTTTTAACCGGCATTAAAAAAGGAGGAGGTTCTGAATTCGTCTGTATGTATAATTTTTTTTTTGTATGTTCATCGATATCTTCGTCAATTATACAAAATTTTTTTTTTGTTGGATAGAGTTGACTTCCGAGATGGTCCTATTTTCCAGTTCCAGATACGAACACTTATATCATATTAAATTCATTTCGAGATAATTATAAGTGTTCGGATTATATTATTATGCAATTTTTAATGAGTCGGGTTTTTGAAGGCGGTTTTTTTTTGTTTACAATTTTTTTATCAAAAGCTTAGGAAACAGTTAAGTGTTATTCCCAAAAACATAAATGTTAAAAGGAAAGCCAAATTCAATCCAAAAATGAGGCGTGCCTGTGCGTTTGGCTCAATAATAATGGAGTTCTAAACGAGTGCCAAGTTCCATGACAATGGGGTACTTGACTATTATTTTTTTTTGTATGCAGAGCCTTGGAAGTTTGCTGTCTCATTTTAAATAGCAATTAAATTCGGTTTCATTAATGATTTTGATTTATCTAAATCTTATTTCTTATATCCTTGCTACTCGTGGGAACGCAATGACCTTGTTAAAACAATGCACAATGCAGAATGGCGGCAACGTCGTCCACAACCCGTCACGTCACGTTTCCCACAGAGGTGAAAAGTGGATCGCTGGAAGTGATCTCTGCCTACCCCTCTGGGAAAAAGGCGTGATTTTGTGTGTGTGTGTGTGTGAGTGTGTGGTATTTCTTATCATAAAAATGGCAAGCACAACAACTACACTCAAAATAAACTGCTGTTATTTTAAAAACATGTGGGGTCTATCTAGTAGGTTAGATTTGGCAACGCCATTTTTATCTAACAATTTAAGAAAACTGGTCAAGTCAAGTCTAACCTATATATTATTTTGCAATTGAAAAAGGGGTTTGTCACAATGTAGTCAGTAGTATTGACGTTTATTAGCGCGAACACTACACATCTTCTTCTTATAAATAAAAATGAATTGCTGTTCATTAGTCTGACTAAAACTCGAGAACGCCCGGACCGATTTAGGTAATTTTGGTTTTAAAATGTTCGTCGTAGTCCAGGGAAGGTTTCAATGAGAGAATATAGAAAAAAAAATCAGTATTGGCGGTATGAAATTTGCCGGGACCACTAGTTTAAATAAAACTCATTTTACGGATAAAACTAGCGTTTATTGTTTTTTAAACGTATTGTTTAGAGACCCGACGTTCCAAGCTCTTTACAGCACTCACGGTCACAGAAAGCTTTATTTTAAATGCAAAATTAAGTATTTTCACAAACAGTTTTTGAAATATGACGTAACCAAAATTAGAACCCCTTGTAACATGCTGTCTCACTTCGTCAACTCCCTCCCTCCCATTTATGGATAGTCTGTTTTTATCTTGGTTGTGTCAAGCTATTTTTTTAAAAATATTTTTTTTTGTAGGTGACGCTGTGGGAACCTTTGCAGGTTAGTAGTTGATCTAAAAAAAAATAATTAGAATGAAATCAAATTACTAATCATTGACTGGCTCGATGGAACAGGGGCGTGGTCCATGGCTATGGTACCAAAAGTAATGGGTTCGATTCCCACCCGGGATAAATATGTTTGATGACATTTGTGTTTATTCCGTATTAGTCTAGAAACAGCCAAACAGCCTATCAAACAAGCCGACTAACAGACATAGAATAAAATATACTTTATTTAGCATATAAATATTAACCAAATACATACACCGTGAAATTTTAGTGGTTGTTTTCCCGCAGTAAAATGATTCTATCTTAGTAGTACAAAAGATGTGTGTGCAGTCCTTTTTTGGTAAAAACAATAAATGCCGGTTTTACGAAAGGTTTAACCGTAACTCGAAAACACGTTCGAACCGCTTTATGACTTAGGGTGTAGAGCTTCTTTAGCTTTGAGCATCAATTTCATGCGGCAAGCAGTACCTGAATACGTCACATCTTCAAAAACAACGATAGCTTCTCTCGTTTTCGAGTTGGAAAATTATTATTCTGAAAAATCAAAAAAAAAAAAATTTTTTTTCGAGGATCAATTTGCATGATTCGATAGTATTACTAAAGGCAAGTCGTTCTGCCACGGGAAAACAACCACTAAAATTTCACGGTGTATAAATCTAACATACAACACTGACTGGCTCGGTGGAACAGTAACTAGTGACCCAGGTTTACTACCTACGGTTCCAAGAGTCGTGGGTTCGATTCCCACTCGGGACAAATATTTGTGTGACGAACATCGGTGTTTGTTCCGTGTCTGGGTGTATTATTAAATATATTTAAGTATATTTGTGTATCCACTGTTGATTCTGATACCTGTAACACAAGTGCTTAAGCTACTTACCACGGGATCAGATCAATGTATGTGATGTTGTGAAATATTTATTATATTTATATTTATACAAATAAAACGCTTATGTGCTAAAAGGGCTCCCACCAATGTGTTGCTGTTCCCGAGGGGGAGCCTCGACGCTGATTTTCAGTGGTCACCCTTTGGTAGAAAAGGGAGAGTGCCATTAAAACCAATTTTACATAATCATGATCATCATCATCATCATCATCATCATCCACCCACTTTCATCCACTGCTGGACATAGGCCTCTCCAAAAGCTCGCCACTTATTTCTGTCCTCGGCCACTCGCATCCAGTTCCTACCAGCCGTCCCGCGCAGATCGTCACTCCACCTGGCCTTAGGGCGTCCTACACTACGTTTGCTGAAGGTGCATTTACATTAGGGTGCATTTACATCAAACGAGCGAATGCTCATTCTATCCCCACTACATAAAATTCTTCTAGTGTAAACAGGCGTAGAGCATTCTTTCGTTGTTCTTAGTGTAGAATATTCACTAAAAGAACACTTAAGAATGCTTTTGTTCTCAAGAATGCTCTTGTTGAGCATTCGCTCGTTTATTGTAAATGCACCTTGAGACGCGGTATCCACTCCAGAACTCGTCTACCCCAGCGGTTGTCGGTTCTACGGCTGATGTGGCCAGCCCACTGCCACTTCAGCTTGCTAATGCGATGAGATATGTCAATGACTTTATCCGGATCACCTCATTTCTTCATTTTATTTCATTTCAAACGAACACTTATCTTTAGGTAAATAATAATCAAACATATGGACAAGAAATCCAAATTATATTCTAGTTTATTTTATTTTATAAAAGGCTAACAAGATGACCTCACTCCACCTGATGGTAAGCGGTAGTGAGATCCAAATATGAGGTCGACAAGCACAATAGATCGTATTGAGCCTGTCGCACTCACCCTGAAGGCCTGCTTTAATGCCGTTTTACGCCCCGCCTGAAGAGCCCGGGATCATAGGAGGGAGGGAAAACATGAGCTGGAAGGGCATTCCATGCCTTAATGGCACAGGGCAGAAATGAGGAGAGTTTACTCTTCACATTAAAATGAAACCTCTTTTTCAGGCCCAAAAGCTTCAGAACTTATCAGTTCACTGGGAAATGGAGTGGGAGATTTGGTTGACGGTGCATGTACGTATTATCTTATTCCTAGAACCTTTTGACCAGCTGTCGAAGAAAAAGGATAATGTTTTTTATCTGCTTCAATAGACTATCGGTGGAATTAGCGCTTTACTCCGTGAAATTTTAGTGGTACTTTCCCTTTAATAGTGCTATCGAAGCATGCTAATTATTAAAAGAAAAATATAAAAAAGCATCAAACTCGAAAGAGTGAGAAGCGATGGTTCTTCTACGAGATGTGACGTAATCAGGTACTGCTTGCCGAATAAAATCGATGATAGGTAATAAGGCGGTTTGAGCGTGCTTTCGAGTTTAGTTTATAAAATTCGTAAAACTGGTAATATTGATCAGAATATAAAAGACTACAGAAATCTTGCACTAGTAAGATAAAATCATTTTACTGCGGGAAAACAACCGTGTATGCGAACTGTGAAATCTCAGGTTCGAGTCCGGGGTCAGCCAAATTGAAACATGAACTCAAACTCAAAATTTTTATTGCTTTTTCATAATGCACAAAACTGTTGCTTAAATTAAGGTTCAATGTAAGTTTGGCTTTTTTGTCTTATTGTAATCAGAAATGTAATTTTGATTATTCTATCATCCAGAAATTTTTCAACGGTGTGTGAAGCCATGTCAGAGGCCTACGGGCGGTTTAAAAACTCTGACACCAGGTTGTTCATCAACCATACGATAAGAAGAAGAAAAAGACTATCATCCAAATCGATTAGACATAGATGTGGCACATTTTGTGCTTAAAATTGAAATTCCCTTAAATATGCCAAATAAATGTGAGTAAAGCTACAATTATTAAAAAAAACTTTACAAAACAACCTTTTAAAACATTTTTTTTTATTTTATTTCAGTAAAACCTGTCAGTGATACAGTTTGTAAGTAAAATGTTACATTTATCCATTTTTTATTAATAAGTATAAGTACCCTACTATGAATTTAATACACATCACTTATTTTTTTGAGCTTTATTGAGTCTGATCTTTAAAGCAGTTAGACCGTTGGTGCAATGCCGACGGGGGTGTCAGATGATCAGGCCTTTTTTTTTTTAACACGGAGAATGCGATGCACCGTCACCCTGGGCAGAGGTTTACCCAAGATGGTGTGTGGGACTCCCGGCTGCCGGTGCTGAGATGGAAAACCGGCAGCTGCTCCTGGGCTAAGGTGCAATGCCCAGGGGTGCAATGCCCACCCACTAAACTCCGCGGCGTACCTCATCGCCTTAGCGGCGTTATGGTTCCTAGCATAGCCCAACTACCACAACGAAGGTGATCAGGCCTTAGTCGACCACGCTGGCCAAGTGCGGGTTGGTCGACTACACAACCTTAAAATTTTTTCGTAGGTGTGCAAGATTGATGTTTTTTTTCACCGTAAGAGAGTCGAATAAAAGTATCGACTTAACCACTCGGTCATCGACGTTATTATACACCGTGAAATTTTAGTGGTTGTTTTCCCGTGGCGGAACGATTTGCCTTTAGTAATACTACCGAATCATGCAAATTACTCCTTGAAAAAAAATGGTTTTTTTTTTCAAATTTTCAAAATAATAATTTTCCAACTCGAAAACGACAGAAGCTATCGTTATTTTATTAGATGTGACGTACTCAGGTACTGCTTGCCGCATGAAATCGATGCTTAAAGCTAAAGAAGCTCGACACCCTAAGTGATAAAGCGGTACGAACGTGCTTTCGAGTTTCGCATCAACCTTTCGTAAAACCGGCATTTATTGATTTTGATAAAAAAGAACTGCACAAATCTATTGTGCTACTAAAGTAGAATCATTTTACTGCCGGAAAACAACCACTAAAATTTCACGGTGTATTTATTATTAACTAGCGGCTGTCCACAACTTCGTTCGCGTCGGAATGGTTTTGGCAGCAATCATCATTATCATCATCATCATCACCCTACTTTAGTCCGCCCCTGGACAAAGGCCTCCCCCAAATGCTTTTTTTTCAATTGTGTTTTTGACATTATATTCTGAGGCTTAGGCCTAATTGGCCAGAAAAATGAGAAAACATGTTGTGTTTTTTATTTTTTTATTTCTGTACGTTTGTGGTAAAAAAACTTTTTCTTATTCTTATTTTTTATGCTTATACCTGATATTTATTCATACAGTAAAATATCGTTACCTTAATGTTTGTAACAGG
Organism: Maruca vitrata; assembly: GCA_039566165.1. Classification (NCBI taxonomy): domain Eukaryota; kingdom Metazoa; phylum Arthropoda; class Insecta; order Lepidoptera; family Crambidae; genus Maruca; species Maruca vitrata. The sequence continues at coordinate 6,020,020 of CM076939.1, forward strand.
CATTTAAATTTTATTAAGTTGTATTTAGAGTATAGATAACTAAAAAGTTTACTGCCTCGTTGGTCTATTGGTAGCAAACGGTGCGTAAGGACCGAGAGGTCCTCGGTTCAAGTCCGGGGTCAGGCAAAATTTGTGTGAGTTTTTTTGTAATGAAATTACTCAGCCCGGAGTTAGGAAGTTGGCGGTTGAACGCCCGTGCCTCGGAAAGCACGTTAAGCCTACGGTCCTGCGGCCGATCTCTCATCGGTCATGTCGGGTTACCGTCTCACCGTCGTTACTGCCATTTGAATTATGAGGGTAAGGGAATAGATAGTGCACTTGTGTTTGCGCGCACACTTGTGCACTATAATATGTCCTGCGCACTTGGCTGATCTCCATTGAAATCGGACGTCATAGTTGAAATCGGTCGGACGCCTTATAGATAATTATCTTTTTTTACAGCGTCAGTAACAGGTGGACTCGAAGGAGTAGTTACAGACGTCATCGGAGCGATCCCTGGTGAGTACCAAACCGTTTTTTAACAGATAAATACATAGATAAAGCACTTTTCAATAATAGTTCATCTTATAAATAAAAATGAATTGTCATTCGTTAGTCTGACTAAAACTCGAGAACGCCCGGACCGATTTAGGTAATTTGGTTTTAAAATGTTCGTCGTAGTCCAGGGAAGGTCTCAATGAGAAAAAGAATCAGTATTGGCGGTACGAAATTCGCCGGGACCACTAATAAAAAATAAATATCATAGGCATTCCCATACACGGTCATCTGACCCCTAACTAAGCCGTGCTTGACCCCTAACTAAGTATTGCGTCAGAGACTGATATACCTTCATACATAGATATTTTTTTTAAATACATACTTGTTTACATAATCACACCCAGACACGGAACAATAACCGATGTTAATCACATAAATATTTGTCACGAGTTGGAATGACGAACATCGGTATTTGTTAATTTATGTATCCATTGTTGATTCTGATATTCGTAACACAAGTGCTCCAGCTACTTCCCACGGGATCAGATCGATGTATGAATCCGTTGATGGAATCTTACTATATGAAAATACTAACTTATATGAATTTGAATAGAGCAAAGAGAGAAGAAAATACAAGAAAAAATATTCAAAAATTTAATCACCTTTTTCCATTTTTCCAGGTTTAGGAGATAAACCAGGTATGATTTATATATTTATTTTAATGGCTTATCAGTTTTATATTAATTTTCAAAAACTTTGTTTATTTTTGTCATATAAAAACAAAATTTATTATTATTTTTCAGCTTTCATCTCATTTGTGACCAAAATTATATCCTTCGTAGTACAAATAGGTAAGTTTAAGCTTAATATCATAAGTTAAGATTTTGTAACTCTTCAATAATATAATGATCCCTATTCCTTCATACACATTTGGTGATTTATTTTATATAGAAAAAAAAACTAATTTTACGGTTTAAACTCACGTGTATTGCTAATCTAAACATATTATTTAGAGACCCGACGTTTCGGGTTCTTTATAGCACTCAAGGTCACGAGCAAGGCTTATTTTATTTTATTAAATAAAATAAACTATTTCTGCACATGTAAAAAAATTATATTTTGTTACATTTTTTGTTGCAGTCAAGAAAATCAAGGATGCTTTCTCAAATTTAATCGGTTGAATTCATTACAATGCAAAAAGGTTAGTGAGTGTTTTTTTTTTTTTTTTTTTTTATAAAGAGGCTAACAAGATGACCTCACTCCACCTGATGGTAAGCGGTAGTGAGATCCAAATATGAGGTCGACAGGCACAATAGACCATATTGAGCCTGTCGCACCCACCCTGAAAGCCGTGAAAAAGGAGACCACTGCTGCGGCAACAACGAGACAAGGCGTGGAGTCTCGCATTGGTATTGAGCTGTGCGGGTCGGAGTTGGCCAGTCCGCCGGACGGAAGGGCCCCCGTTTTTACGGGTCTCCCTGGCCGCCGGGCTGACCCGCTCCACCCGCACAATACCGCCGCTAAGACTCCACTGGTCCGGCGCTTGCCGCAACAATGGTCCCCCCTGGCTCCGGTTCGTACAGTGCTGATCCCGGAACGCGACCTGACCAAGAGAGGTCAGAGTCACTTGGCGGGTTTTACACAACTGTATGGTGGTAACAGCAACCGGTCGACAAAATGTCTCCCACCTGAAAACCTGTTTTTATTTATTTGCTTAATATAAATTTTAATAACTCAAGTTAATTCCATTTAAAAATGCGGTCTAAAAAACTAAAAAAAGGAACATTTGGGGTATCTCTACACACGACCATCTGACCCCATACTAAGCAGAGTTTGTACTATGGGCATTAGATACTGACATACATTAACTTTTAAGATAAGCTGATAAGTAGACGAGTTCTGGAGTGTATACCGCGTCTCGGCAAACGTAGTGTAGGACGCCCGCAGGCCAGGTCGTGTGACGATCTGCGCAGGACGGCTGGTAGGAGCTGGATGCGAGTGGCCGAGGACAGAGAGAAGTGGCGTGCATTTGGGGAGGCCTATGTCCAGCAGTGGACAGGAATGGGCTCATGATGGTGATGACTAGCTCATACGAATTCAAATACATAAAATGGTATAGTTTATATGAAACCATACATATGTACATAAATTAGCTTCCCGCATTATTAATCAAAAAAATTAAATTAATAAAATATATGTTTATTTTAATTACAGACGTGTACAGAATTGGTGTTTCAAACAACGCATAACCAAAAAGACTACGATCATGAAATAAAAAAGTACAATCTTTTATACAACTTCAATTTGTTTTATTTCATTCTGAATATCATCATCAGCTTTATTTTTACATAAATCCGGAGTCTTCTTCTTATCGTATGGTTGATGAACAACCTGGTGTCAGAGTTTAAACCGCCCGTAGGCCTCTGACATGGCTTCACACACCGTTGAAAAATCTCTCAGGTGTGCTGGTTTCCTCACGATGTTTTCCTTCACCGTTGAAGCGTCGAATGATGGTACATAATGAATTTCAAATTTGAAAAACACTTTGGTACTGGCGGGGATTGAATTGGCGACCTCTCGCATGGCAGGAAACGACGTTAACCACTCGGCCATCGAAAGCCGGAGTTAAGAAGCAGTATAACATGACCCTCTTACAGCGAATTCTTTTTTTTCTCATTGACCTGATCCCGTGATAGGTAGCTTAAGTACTTACTTGTGCCACTCATTGCATATCAAAAACAATTGTGTTAGGTATACACAAATAATCTTTTGAAATAAAACTAATTTTACGGATAAAACTTGCGTGTATTGTTAATCTAAACATATTATTTTGATATCCTACGTTTCGAGCTCTTCACAGCGCTCGTGGTCACGGGCAAGACTTATTTAATTTAATTAAAAAAATAAACTATATTTAGACTGACCGTATTTAAAAATACACGCGAGTTTAATCCGTAAAATAAGTTTTGTTTCAAATGCTCAGTGCTCACAATTATATAAGGGAAAGTCTGAAAGTTGCACCAATTTTAGAAAAGGTGAGAAGTGTAAGGTTAGCTTGGTACGAGCATGTTATGAGGAGGGAAGAAAGCCATGTAACTAGAAGAGTGATGAGTATGAATGTCAATGGACGTAATGATAGAGGAAGGCCGAAGAAGACATGGATGGATTGCGTGAGAGATGATATGGGAGTGAAAAGAGTAGAGACAGAGCTGACGAATGATAGGCCCGAGTGGAAGAAATATACATGTTGCGCCGACCACACTTAGCGTGGGACAAGGGCAGGAGAATGATGAGTGCTCGCAAAAATAATAGACAATACTACAAATAATCATCGAACACACGACTCTTAGAACAATAGCAAGGGTCACTATCTACTGTTCCACCGATCCAGTCAAACAAACAACACGTGGAAAATATTCTTTTTCAGTATCTAGTCTATTGGTACACCAAATTCCATAAGAAACGGTTCAGTGCAGTGTTTCCTTTCGTATTTGTAATTAAGTAAAGATAGTTTTCAGCAAGTGACTCTGTCTGCTTTATGTACCTGCACCTACAAATGCCCAGCTAGTTCGACGTGATATTTTAAATAAGCATAACATTTTAATATACATACATACATATATAAAATTACGCCTTTTTCTCAGAGGGCTAGGCAGAGATCACTTCCAGCGATCCACTTTTCACCTCTGTGGGAAACGTGACGTGCCGCGTTTTGGACCACGTCGCCGCCATTCTGCCTTGTGCATTGTTTTAACAAGGTCATTGCGTTCCCACGAGTAGCAAGGATATGACGGGGAAAGGAAAAGGGGAGGAAGGATACTATCGCCTCGGATGATTTGGACTGAGTCGATAGTAGCTCGAGGAGCCGGGGTCGCTTACCCGTATACCGTTTACCAACCACCGGACAGATAACTGGTATCCCCTGACTTTTTAATATACACAACATCACATACATTGATCTGATTACATGGGAAGTAGCTTAAGCACTTGTGTAACGTAAATCAGTATCAACAGTAGATATACAATATACTTAAATATATTTAATAATACACCCAGACATGGAACAAACACCGATGTTCGTCACACAAATATTTGTCCCGGGTGGTAATCGAACCCACGACTCTTGGAACCGTAAGTAGTGGGTAACCCTGGGTAACTAATCACTGTTCCACTGAGCTAGTCAATAATTATAATAATAATACAGCCACAGTCCTGCCCATAGTCCCGGTTACCCAGTCCATCAGCACCTCAACCCAATAGCCCAGATTCTTTGTTTTTCCACTCCATTCCATAGTCCTGCACTGACCGGGGGTAGTCCTTGGCTCTATATTATAGTATAAACTGGGAAAATCGTCGGCTGGTGCCACATTACATATTAATAGCATACAAGTCATTAAAGGGCCTCTACGTGTTGGCTTTGGCCCCACGCACGCCTCCCAAAAACCCGGGACTCTGTAGTCCCTAGAAATTGGCAATGGCTAATATTATTTTTTTAAGAAAAACACTTACAGTAAGATGACGTAGGTTTGGCGGCAATGTGATCTTGTTCCAACTGGTTACACTAACAAAAAATAATCAAAACAACATAAACTTAAAGCTAAGTGCTAATCTTAATTAAAGGTTGCCACGGCATGCATTATATAAATAGTTTCATCGTCATCATCAGCCCATATACGTCCCCACGGCTGGGGCACAGGCCTATCCTAAAATAAGGCCTTAGCTAGTCAACCACGCTGGCCAAGTGCGGGTTGGTTGACTACACATCCTCAGAATTTCTTCTTAGGTGTGGTGCAGGTTTCCTCGCGATGTTTTCCTTCACCGTTTCATACTTAGTTCATAATGCTAGGTTATTATAATGTCAGTTTACGACACTATACACACTGATAAGAAGCATTTAAATATATTCAGAACGTAGTTCTTATATAAAGCGTATTCTAAAGTAATACCTATATTAACAAGTAATTAAAAATTTAGTGTGTAAATATCGCTCAGCAAGAAAAGTGTACAAAATGAAATACATATTCTTACTTGTGTTTTTGGTGAGTAAATTATGTTTAAACTAGTGACCCGTCTTTGCTTCGCTTCCGGTGAATATTTCGTGAATACCTTCCTCTTGAATCTCTCAATCTATAAAAAAAACTGTATCAAAATCCGCTGCGTAGTTTTAAAGATTTAAGCATACATTATATAAATAAATATATAAATATTGCACATCACATACATTGATCTGATCCCGTGGTAAGTAGCTTAAGCACTTGTGTTACAGATATCAGAACCAACAGTGGATACACAAATAAACTTAATTATATTTAATAATACACCCAGACACGGAACAAACACCGATGTTCGTCACACAAATATTTGTCCCGAGTGGGAATCGAACCCACGACTCTTGGAATCTTGAGTAGTAAACCTAGGACACTAACCACTGTTCCACCAAGCCAGTCAAATATGGATGGATAAAGGGACAGAGAAGCACCTTTTTTTAGTATACCCACTATGTAGTGATAACAATAATATGAGGGGAAAATCCGAGAGTTTAGGTCAGGGTGAAAAGCATGAACTGTGGTGATGACAGTAAAAACACGTACCATGTTTTCCCTCCTATAATCCCGGGCTCTTCGTGCGGGGCGTGAAACGGCATCTAAGCAGGCCTTCAGGGTTAGTCTTCTTCTTATCGTATGGTTGATGAACAACCTGGTGTCAGAGTTTTTAAACCGCCCGTAGGCCTCTGACATGGCTTCACACACCGTTGAAAAATCTCTCAGGTGTGCTTGTTACCTCACGATGTTTTCCTTCACCGTTAAAGCGTCGAATGAAGGTAAATATGAATTTCAAATTTGAAAAACACATTGGTACCTAGTGGGGTTTGAACTGGCGACCTCTCGCATGGCAAGCAACCACCTTAATCACTCGGCCATCGACGCTTTTTAGCAGGGTTAATGCAACAGGCTCAATAGAGACTATTGTGCCTGTCGACCTTATATGTGTGTATACTCAGATATAATTATTAATGTAGATAATCACTGAGAAACGCAATAAATAGGTGTTAAATTCATCACAGAAATAATTATCCTGTGTAAGGATCGACAATGGCTCTACTAAATGAAGATACTAATCATCATCAGCCCATATATGCCCCTACTGGGCCTAAACAAGGGCGATAAGGCCTTAGTCAACTACGCTGGCCAAGTTCAGGTCGACTACACAACCTGAGAATTTCTTCAATGGTTACCTCACGATGTTTTCCTTCACTGTTAAAGTGTCCAATAATCGAACATGTAAAGTTCAAATTTGAGAACACAGCGTTACGTGGCGGGGTTTAAACTGGCGACCACTTGCATGGCAAAGCTTAACCATCCAACCAACCTTAACGCGATCATCGACGCTTTTTGTAAGTAATAATCACAAAAATAGTTGTCATGGGTGGGAATCGAATCCACGGCTCTTTAGAGCTAAAGACAGTGGCTCTAAAAAGCGTCGATGGCCGAGTGGTTTAGGTCGTTAGTCATGCGAGATTTTCAAAAGTTCATAAAACTGATATTTGTGACATTTGACCTTGAAAATGTTATAGTTGCGTACACCCTACCATATGTAGGTTTTGAGACCACTTTTATCTAAGTATTTACAGACTTACAGCTGGGTATCTCGAATTCTGAGATTCTTACCTAATTTAAGCTTAAATGACTGGACTATACACTAAATATTAGTCTTTATGGGTTACACGCGATATTAGGAGTAGCAAATACTTAGCTACTTACTGCCCGACGCCAGTTCGCTCGCGACCATGATTGCCCATATGTAGGCCATGTAGGCCCATAAAGACTAAATTTAGTTTAAAATAAATTGATTTGTATCATAAGTCCAGCTGGTAGGCTTGATAGTACGTTAGGTGGTGTCTATGTCTCTTGATTCGTGGGTTCGATTCCCACTCGGCACAAAAAGTTATGTAATAAATAAATATTAAATAAATAATAATAAATATCTGGGACATTTCCACACACGGTCACCAGACCCCAAACTAAGCAGAGCAATCTTTTTGACACATTTTAGTCCAGTTTTCAGTTATTACTTGACCATGGCGAAGCGAAAAGGAGGGTTATGATTTTGTATATTTGTATTATTTTTAACTGCGTGAAAATGTGCTGAATAAATAAAGTTCTTTCTTTCATTCTTTTGAAACTGAATAATCATAATTATTAGATAAGAAAACAAAATAAAACTAATGCATTGATTTAGATGAATAAGCAGTGGACGAAAGTGGGCTGATGATGAACCAACAGCTACCTTAAATCTCAAATGGCGTAACCGCCAATTTGGTCAAAATGACTTTTTAATGCAGTTTTATTCAGTTTTTTTTTCTCTATCGATCTGTATATTTAAAATCCTCAAATTCGCAAAAAAAAAAGGTTATTACGACCCAATGTTTTTTATAGATTTGAACACTTTTCATAAGGTAAACAGGTCGTAAAAGGCTTAGTCTAATTTACTTGGTGTTTACGCCCCTAGAAATTATTGTGACGTGAAAAAAATGTCAAAAAAAAGGGTGTAAGTGACATAATTTTCTGGCGTAACTCGTAAGACACGCTATTTTTCGAAATTGCAATACAAAAGAAAGGCGTTTACACCCAACATCGCTGAACACATGATTGTCATTATTATTGTTAGTATTGATGCGCGGGGGGATTAAGATTGCGGAGACATTGGCTATTTATTGCCTTTCCTTGTTTCGGCATTTTAAATCAATGTCCAAACACAAATCAGGATCAAAGACCAATAACGCGCCAAAGTCAACGTAACGGTCACAAAAAATAATAAATACACCGAGGAACGTAATCTATGCGCACAAGTACGCAAATGGCTGAATACATAGATAAATGTATGGTGAATACACATCAGCGGGGGTTTCAAATGACAAATATAATCAATTTAGATACGTAAAAATCTTAGTGAAGTTTCCCATATTCCAAAATTTTTCATCCAATTCTAAAAATTACGCGTTGAGTCACTATGAAAAAGTGTCAAACGGCGTAACTTTGTAAAAGCGTAATACAGAGTGAATATTTTACGTTTTCTTTTATTATTAAATGAGTTTAAAGCACAAGAAACATTTTTTTATTGGAGATACGACCTTCACCTCTTAAAAATCGTGATTTTTATGGGGCGTAAACGCCTTTTTGTAATATTTTCACAAGTCGTAACCGACTTCTAGTTTCTTAAATATAAGATTTAGGTACAAAGAGTTCCTACTGAAGCCTTTATCTCAAAATTCTAAGAAATTTGATGTATAAAACATTTTCATTGTATTAAAATTGATAAAGTTATGAATTAAAAAAACATTTTGTTTTTGTTTTTCTACTCTCCTGAAAAGTAGTGTTTTGGTGGTTACGCCATTTGAGATTTAAAGTATCGATTTATACAGTAAATACCCATAATTTTAGATAAGCGACAATACCGATTAGTTAATTACGTAAATATACTAGGTATTAATAATAATTTATCCAGTATCATTTGTCCCATATCGACATAACAGATGATAGTATAAATTTCCATACTAAGTGTTCTATGACGAGATACTCGTTTTGTTATTGTAATAGATATATTCATATGACGTCATTATCAGTTAAACATTTGAATACTTTAATTGAAGACCATAATTAATTAATTGTAGGTAGATACTGATACTGTTTTTCAAATATCATTGTATTCAACGCGATATAATTAAAGAAATTGTAAGCACCCAACATTAACACTCGGTGAAACAGTGGTTGGTGACCCAGATTCATTATTTTCGGCCTTCTACTTCTTATCGTATGGTTGATGAACAACCTGGTGTTAGAGTTTTTAAACCGCCCGTAGGCCTCTGACATGGCTTCACACACCGTTGAAAAATCTCTCAGGTGTGCAGGTTTCCTCACGATGTTTTCCTTCACCGTTAAAGCGTCGATGATGGTACATATGAATTTCAAATTTGAAAAACACATTGGTACCTGGCGGGGTTTGAACTGGCGACCTCTCGCATGGCAAGTAACGACCTTAACCACTCGGCCATCGACGCTTTTTACAAACATTCATGTGATTAACATTTGTGTTTGTTCCGTGTCTGGAGGCTCAGACAAAGTAACATATCGAACCGATAACGAAGTTCGAAATGAACAAAATGCATGTCTGGGAATGACCACTTGATTTATCGCGTCTAATGTCAAAAACATACATTTTATTCTTTTCGAACGTCGTTATCGTTTCGATATTGTCTACGGCACCTGGGTACATTAATAAGAAATAAGGCGTCCGACCGATTTCAATTGAGATCAGCCAAGTGCGCAGGACATATTAAAGTGCACAAGTGTACGCGCAAACACAAGTGCACTCTCTATTCCCTTACTCTCATAATTCGGTGAGACGGCAATCCGACATGACCGATGAGAGATCGGGCGCAGGACCACCGGCTTAACGTGCTTTCCGAGGCACGGGCGTTCAACCGCCAACTTCCTAACTCCGGGCTGAGTAATTTCATTACAGAAAAACTCACACATATTTTGCCCGACCCCGGATTCGAACCGGGGACCTCTCGGTCCGAACGCTACGCTTGCTATCAATAGACCAACGAGGCAGTTAAATAAATATAAATTGTGAAATTGTAATTGTTGAGATACAATATTATGGGGCCACAGACAGACAAAGTTTGGCTTGTCTGTCTGCCTCTTTTTGTGTATGGGGTTAAAAAATAAATACATAGGTAAACATATAAAAATGTGTACACACACATACACACGGTCATCCGACCCCAAACTTTAAGCTTGCACTTTGGGCGTCAGAGACTGATAGATATTTATGTATTATATACAATTTTGTAATTGTTTGTAATTGGCACCATAATATTGTATCTCGAACGGATGAAACGATTTCAATTTTGTTTTCATAAACTGGACTGGCTCGGTGGAACAGTGGTTAGTGACCCAGGTTTACTACCTACGGTTCCAAGAGTCGTGGGTTCGATTCCCACTCGGGACAAATATTTGTGTGACGAACATCGGTGTTTGTTCTGTGTCTGGGTGTGTTATAAAATATTATATTTAAGTTTATTTGTGTATCCACTGTTGATTCTGATATCTGTAACACAAGTGCTTAAGCTACTTACCACGGAATCAGATCAATGTATGTGATGTTGTGATTGTGAAATATTTGTGAAATAAACGAGGAACTCATATTTAATAACCATTTTTATAATCTAGCCCCTTGAGTCCCACTGCTGGGCCAGATTTATGGCTTGAGATAGCCAGAAATTACCATCTAAATTAAATTAAAGAAAATTTGTTTATTTTTTTTCAGATCGGTGCAGTTTCTTGCGCACCTACTGGTATGTAAATTTTTTCACGGTAGAATTTGTGTTTTTTTTTGTAAGCAATAGTATGAAAAAATACAAGTGAAGTCTTTAATTCAATTAATTAAAAGTACAATAAACCATTTAACTGATAACATAGATAACTGATAGCATTGACCGTGACTTGAATTGAAGCAAAATTTATTACATTTTTACCATCATTTTTTTTCGTATTAGGCACTGCCTTGGCTTTTGCAGCCGGATTTGTGGGTTAGATCCCCACCCGGGACAAATATTTATATCAAATCAAATCCACTTATTTTCAAGAACTTTGTAGTTTGACAGGACATACACCGCGAAATAATAGTGGTTGTTTTCCCGCAGCAAAATGATTCTACCTTAGTAGCAGAATAGATTTGTGCACTTATTTTTTATTAAAATCAATAAATGCCGGTTTTACGAAAAGTATAACCGAAACTTCATTTTGAAATCACACATAAGAAAACTGAAAGTGTCCGGGATATTTACCATGTTGTTTTGTTTGAATGAGCTCCCGATATTACGGCACTGTTGCAAGCGCCATGATCACGGGTGAACTGTTCACCCGTGATCGATTTTCAGTTTTCAGATTTTGACCATTGTTTTTTCATAAAAACACTGTCTGGATGACCTCACTCCATCTCGTAACGGTAGTGAGGTTCACATATGAGGTCGACAGGCACAATAGACCATATTGAGCCTGTCGCACTCACCCTGAAGGCCTGCTTAAATTCGTCTCATGCCCCGCCTGAAGAGCCCGGGATCATAGGAGGGAGGGAAAACATGAGCTGGAAGGGCATTCCATGCCCAAATGGCTGTTATGTGATATTCTGGGGTAGTAATTTATTTCTATCATTTCAGGTTTAGTATCGGGTCTCGGTGGTGTATTAGGCGGTGTCGTAAAAGGATTAGGTATGTACATAATATATTATACACCGTAAAATTTGATTAGTTGTATTCCCGCAGTAAAATGATTTTATTTTACTAGTACAATTCATTTGTGCATTTTTTTTTCATATCAATTCAAATCATAAAATATCAATTTTAAGAAAGTGATATGAAAATCGAAAGTACGCAAGAATCGCTTTATTATTTAAGGCGTTTAAAAAAGCGTCGATGGCCGAGTGGTTAAGGTCATTGCTTGCCATGCGAGAGGTCGCCAGTTCAAACCCCGCCAGGTACCAATGTGTTTTTCAAATTTGAAATTCATATGTACCATCATTCGACTCTTTAACGGTGAAGGAAAACATTGTGAGGAAACCAGCACACCTGAGAGATTTATCAATGGTGTGTGAAGCCATGTCAGAGGCCTACGGGTGGTTTAAACCCTGACACCAAGTTGTTCATCAACCATACGATAAGAAGAAGACTTAGGGCATCAAACTTCTTTAGCTTTAATCATCGATTTCATACGGCAAGCAGTACTTCATTATGATTATCATTATCATCTAGTAAACGAACTACCGCTTCTCACGCTTTTGAGTTGGATGATTAAATTTCTTTTTAATTAAACAAAATCCAAAACTTAAATGAGAATTTTTTCAAATTTTAAATTTACATTCAGCTTTAATAGCATTAAAAACAACGAATAAAAATAAATTACATAATATGAAAAACACACATTTTCTTTCTTATTTATGTCTTGTTTTTATTTTCTAGGGAATGTCGTCACCGGCACGGTCTCTGGAATTTTAGGTAAAGGAAATCTTATGTAATCTGTTTTATCTATACTATAATTTGCTAAAGCTGAAGAGCTTGTTTGTTTGTGAGTTTGAACGCGTTAATTTGAAGTACTACTGGTTCGAATTGAAAAATTATAGACTTAGATATTAGTACTAGAAATATATTGCAGAACAGTTCCATTGACCAAGAGATATATATGTAGTTGTCAATAATCGAAGTGTTGTCTCAAACGCTTTATACTGAGAAAGTTATTATTATTGCTACTAAGCTAATGTCTAATATTCACACAATCTAAATGTTAATTTAAATTTCACATCTCTATTTTTGTAATTTTCCAGGAGAGAACGGGATTGTTACAGGCACGTTGAAAAAAGCGGGTAAGTACCTAATTATTTTAAATATTAAATGTGTAATATTGGTAGTTAAATATGTAACACAAAACTCTTATACTTCCTGTAAGTGTTATATTTCAGTTAATTCAATTTATAAGTATGTACAATGTTTCATACATTGTACATAAGCTAAATGTTTTTTTTTAATTAAATAAATAGTTACTTAAAACTTTTTTATTTTTCAAATAATTTTTTAATTACAGAGGTGCTACATCAGACATTTCTTTTCAATTTAATTTTCAATATTTACATTTATGTAAGATTTTAGACTTTCGCGTTCCATTACACTAAAATTAGTCTTTATGGGTCTACACGCGATATTAGGAGTAGCAAATTACATAGCTACTTACTGCCCGACGTGCAAACTGGGTTATGAGCTATGTAATTTGCTACTCCTAGTATCGCGTGTAGACCCATAAAGACAATTTTTTTGCAAATGTGACTTAAAAATAACCTCCCTTTTAATTTAGTTTGTGTATTTCAGGTGGTTTCATCGGTGGCGTTGGAGGTAATTATAAATATCCGTAATACAAAAAAATGATACCAATTACACATCAAAACCGTTTAAAAAGTAACCGATAATAACTGGTTAAAACTAGTTTTAGTAATAAACTGGCTCGGTGGATCAGTGACCCATGGTCACTATCTATGGGTTCAAGAGTCGTGGGTTCGATTCCTACCCGGTACAAGTGTTTGTGTGACGAACGTCGGTGTTTGTTCCGTGTCTGGGTGTGTTATTAAATATATTTATGAATATTTGTGCATTCAATTTTGATTCTGATATTTGTAACACAAGCGATTAAGTTACGTACCACGGGATCAGATCAATGTATGTGATGTTGTGTAATATTTATTCAGTCTTAAACCGAGTCACAGTTGTTACGGCCAACTCCCAGACTAATGAATTTAGGGTACACTTATAAAGTATCTTAACTGCCTCGTTGGTCTATTACATCGTCGCGCTACGTAAAAAGCGGGAGGTCCCCGGTTCGAGTACGGGGTCGGGCAAAATTTGTGTGAGTTTTTCTTTAAGGAACTTACTCAGCCAGAAGTTAGGAAGTTGGCGGTTGTACGCCCGTGCCTCGTTAATAAGCCGGCGGTCCTGCGCCCGATCTCTCATCGGTCGGGTTGCCGTCTCACCGAATTATGAGAGTAAGGGAACAGAGAGTGCACTTGTGTTTGCGCGCACACTTGCACTCTCTGCTTTTTTTCTCACTAGTATTCATATTTTTAACCTACTGTGTTGTTCATAGATATAATAATTTGAATGTTGTGTACACCTGTATTGGCTTATACACCGTAAAATTTTAGTGGTAGTTTTACACCTTGATAATCGATTAAAATTTACAGGAACGTTGGGATCAGTTTTTGATGGTGTTACAAAAGGTCTTATAAGTAAGTATTCGCTAATTTTATTACCCGACTACGGCAAAGCAAAAGGAGGGTTATGATTTTGACAGGCTATGTATGTATGTATGTATGTATGTATGTATGTATGTTCATCTGTTTCCACATAACTTCTAAATTGCTTGTCAGAATTCGACAAATGACATATCATTAGAAGCGTCTTAATTGTCCGCTGGTTATAGGCTATATAGGGTTTCACAAAATCTAATGTGGCGCCCACTAGCGGACAAAACATACAGAGTAAAAAAATAAAGTTAAGATAAATACGCCGTGTTTGGTATCATTGGAAAGCGCTTTACTTGTACATTTTAAATATATATATATTACTAGCATTTGCATGTGACTTTACGTATATTCATGGACTGATAAAATATAAAACATGTTGGTTCATCAATTTAACTTTTGATAATATTATGCGCCACAAATACACTTTAACACCAAAATAGTACAAATAATAAAAAGTTAAAAACTAAAACCAACTACGACAAAAAACGACGCTGAAAAAGTATAAAACAAGACTTTTAGAACACTGAACTGAACAAAGTTGCTTATGTAGTTCCAAGTAAATGGACACAGTAGACTCTACCAAAATGCTTATGTTGAAAATTGACAATAATGTCATACAATACTATTTTGAAGTATGCAATATTTACTATGTAGAGATAAGTTTTCATGTTTGGAAAGGCGTAGTCACACGTTCCATACACAAGTACCTACCTACCGTAGCACTTTGACAACGTGTGACTGCGGTTTCCCAAACATGAAAACCTATCTCTACATAGTAAATATTGCATACTTCAAAATAGTATTGTATGACATTATTGTCAATTTTCAACATAAGCATTTTGGTAGAGTCTACTGTGTCCATTTACTTGGAACTACATAAGCAACTTTGTTCAGTTCAGTGTTCTAAAAGTCTTGTTTTATACTTTTTCAGCGTCGTTTTTTGTCGTAGTTGGATTTTAGTTTTTAACTTTTTTTATACCACCGACTTCATTCGCCTTTTATCCCGTTTTTAACAAATTTTCTATTGTTTCTTCGCTTCTATTGGTCGCAGCGTGATGTAACACTTAAACTAGTGGCCCTGCGCCCGATCTCTCATCAATCATGTCGGATTGGCGTCTCACCGAACTATTAGAGTACATATACGTCCACCATACACGGACCGCTCGAGCAGTCATAGTCAACAGCTTTACGCCTGGTGACTGCTCGAGATTTCATCGTGCAGCTAACTGCTCGGAGCAGTCACGACTGCTCGAGCGGTTCCGTGTATGTGTGTACGTAGAATCTGTAGTTCACTATGCAGCCGCAGCTTCAAGCAGTCAGGACGGACTGGTTGAAGCTGTCCGTGTATGTCGGACCTAAGGGAACTAGTGCACTAGTATTTGCGCTACACTTGTCCACTATATGTCCAGTTGGCTGATCTCCATTGAGATGTTCATAAACATTGTTTCAGAACCAGTGACGGGCGTTGTTGGGGGACTATTAGGTACGTGAAATTTTTCATCTTCTTAAAGTAATTGATGTTTATTTTAAGTGGACTAAGCTTGAAACGCTAAAAGGTCTTATGATAGTTTTTATTAGCACATTTTGAATTATCTTCTTCTTCTTCTTATCGTATGGTTGATGAACAACCTGGTGTCAGAGTATTTAATCCGCCCGTAGGCCTCTGACATGGCTTCACACACCGTTGAAAAATCTCTCAGGTGTGCTGGTTTCCTCACGAGGTTTTCCTTCACCGTTAAAGCGTCGAATGATGGTACATATGAATTTCAAATTTGAAAAACACATTGGTACCTGGCGGGGTGTGAATTGGCGACCTCTCGCATGGCAAGCAGCGACCTTAACCACTCGGCCATCGACGCTTTTTTTTGGAATTATGAAAATAAATGATGACATGATTAGTTGCTCGCTTGGACATCCAAGAATTGTGTAACATGTATTTTGTATTTGAAGTAAATTAAAAAGGCGTTGATGATCGTGTGGTTATGTTGCTTGCCATGCGAGAGGTCGCCACTGTGTTTTCAACTTTGAAATTCATATGTACGATTATTCGATGCTTGAGCGATGAAGGGAAACATCGTGAGGAAACCTGTACACCTACGAAGAATTTCTTAGGTTGTGTAGTCGACCAACCCGCACTTGGCCAGCGTGGTAGACTGAGGTCTTACCGCCCGCGTTTAGGGTAGATCCATGCTCCAGTGGTGGGGAATGTATATGGGCTGATGATAATAATGATAAAGGAAACTATTTTTATTAAATTATAACAGCAATTTATTTCAAATTTCAATTTTAAGTGTTTTTAAAAAGGTTTTATGTTGTTTACAGGCGGAGTTACGGGATTAGTCGCTCAGGTGGTGGATTTAGTGTTGAAGATGTTAGGTGAGTCTTCCAAGCAATCATTCTCTTTTTGAGACTGTTGGATGAATTAATAAATATTTGGGACAGACGGCGTAATCTTAGTAATAGGGTCTCGTTTTGCACTTTGAGTACGGTACTCTAAAAACACCAACGTAATTGGTCATGGATGGTCTTTACATCTATACTTCCACTTTATATTCCCTACGTTAATCGTTTTTCATTAATCCTTCAAAATAACCAAACCATCTAAGCGTACCTTTTTCAACCTTAATAATTTTTATTCCTATGTTTCAGGCCTGGCGTCAGACAAGCCGAGTAAGTATTTTACTTCTTCTACTTCTTTCTATGTGCAGTACCTTTAGGGTACTGCATATAGAATTTTTTTATTGGTTTTCGTCGGTATTACAAACGCATAAGGTTCAAAATCTGGTGGGGTGAATGGCAACGTGAATATAGTCACGTGGCCCTGTTAAGGGTATACATCGAAACTTTCACGTTACATAAAACTACAATATAAACGTTAGTACTAGCTTCACACATAAGTAAAGTAGCAAAATATAGCTTGGTATTAGTATGCGGTCAAGTGCCTATTGCATCCAGTGTACCCGTGGTCATGACCAGACTACTGGTCCATCTTGTTTGTAGAGTTTGCGTGTTCTAAAGTGGACTAGGTCTGATCTGGTTGCACTGAAGGAGCTACTATTATCGTAATATAACAAGTAACAACAACGTAGCTTGTTCTACGTTTCTATTGTTTCCAAAACGAGTTATGGTCTTACGCTATTCGAAAAAGGAAACGCTTGCGCGATGTAAACAACGCGCAACGACATCTAGCGGTGTTAGGTGGAACTACGTTGTACTGCCTGAAACGTTATGCTTACATTTACAAGAAACGTACACATAGCGCCATCTAGTGGCGTGGTGAATTAACCCGGTCTATAATCGTCACTCAAGAAACCTTCTGCTCCAAAGACTATTGGCTATTGCTACCTTTTTTACATAGGCGTCCCTCATGGAACTCATAAATCCACCTGATGATAAAAGGTCGTTAGGTCCATTAAGAGAAGTCGACAGGCACAATAGACCCTATTCCTCTCTCTGGAGGCCTGATTGGATGCAATATATAATTTTTAACTGTCATGGTATTGAGCATGTTGTGTTGTTTTAATGAGCTCCCGATATTTCGGCACTGTTGCAAGCGCCATGGTCACGGGTGAACATATTATCGGGAGCTCATTAAAACAAACAACATGGTAAATATCCCGGACAGTTTCAGTTTTCTACTGATTGGATGCAGTTTCACGCCCCGCCTTAAGAGCCCGGGATCATAGGAGGGAGGGATACTTTTATTTATCAAATAGATTAATTCTAAACGTTTTTAATTACAGATCCAATCAGTGTCATTGCAAAACTTATCGGTGACGCGTTCGAAGCAAGTAAGTATAAAAATTGTATAATTTATTTAAAATGTCAATGGACGTAAAAGTAGAGGAAGGCCGAAGAAGACATGGATAGATTGCGTGAAAGATGATATGGGAGTGAAAGGAGTACACGTAGAGATGACGAATGACAGGCACGAGTGGAAGAAATATACATGTTGCGCCGACCACACTTAGCGTGGGACAAGGGCAGGAGAATGATGATTTGAAATTCTAAACTGAGTAGATATAAAAGTGATTTTTGTGGTAATCTTCGTAATTTAAGGGCTACTCATGTTTTACGTTTACCTGATTGTATTTTTTTTTTACTCGTGATGTTTATTTTATTTCTGCCCTATTTTTCAGTCAAATTCGTCAAAAAGCAAAAGGGATAGAAAAGGTACGTTCTGAATGTTTTTTTTTATATACGGAAAAATATGTTCTATATACATATTTTTAGTTCATGATGACCTCATCCTTTCTTATGGTAAGATTCAGTGAGGTTCACATGTTATGAGGTCAACCTATTAATTGACTGTAAGATTTATATTTTTCTGTTCCAGGAGTCATCATCATCATACATCACAGCAACTACCTCTGACATTGTTTTTGGAAATCTGGGTATAGAAGGGAACATGGGAAGTTAGGCAGCACTAATACCGTATTTTTAATTATTGGTTTGACCTGCCAGTTTTAGGCTTAAATAGAGAGCAGTGGATAGATTTGGAGGAGACCTTTGCCCAGCAGTGGGATGACATAGGTTAAATAAAAAAAAAAAAAACGAGTTTGACCAAACGCAAGTACAAAGGGGAGATGGCCTAAGCGACTGTGCACTGTCAAGTCAAAAGTCATAATTCTTTTATAGGCATTTACAATGCATTTATGAATCATCAGATAAGTGAAAGAAGAAAAGAAGAAAGAAAAACATTTATTGACCACGACATAGAAATTACAATTACAATGAGACATAAATATACAAGACACAAAATCTCAAACAAAGAAATAACACACAAAAAATCAACTGCCTTACCTTCGAACACCCGTCGTTCCGGGAATCGCGCCCAGACATGCATTACCATCACACCAGACCAGCAGCTATGTGCTGAAGTCTTCGAATTTTTCCCTCACAATACCTGTTAAGCTACACGTAGCGCCATCTACAATAAGCGATACACAATGCCGTAGACATGTTCATTGCAGAAATGCAAACTACAGACATTGATGACACACTGGCAATTAGTGTACCTAAATTTAAAAAAAAAGTTGTGCTAAAGCTTGCACTAGCTGTTTCAATATTAAGAGCTAATTTCTCTTTGTACTTGCTAAAATGTAATAAGTTTATTAAACGTAACAAAATAGTTAGGTACGTATTAAATTATACTAACCTCTAGCTCTAGACTTTACTAATCAGAATAAAAACAACAATTGTCATTATTTATAAGAAATTTTACATCTGTATACAAGAGAATAAATTTGTACAATGAATCTGGAATTGTAATTTATCCCTGATAAAGTATAATGTTAATACTGGACAGATGTGTAATCAGTGGGGCTACCATGAGTTTAAAACTTACGCACTCGATATCGCCTACGTAAATATGTCTATGAAAAACTTGTACAGCGCCGCTGGTGGTTACGCGAAGAACTAAAATCGGCCGTATGAAAAAAACAACTCGATAGGTTTTTAACGTAAGTAAGTTTTAGATAGCCAACTCATGGTAGGCCCTCAGAACCGTAGCAGTTCTTAGTAGTGTATAGGAGCTCAACGAATCGTTAAAATCGTAGCAGTACGTAGCAATGTGGGAGGTCAACGCAAGGTGGCACTTCGTAGCACTAATATATAGGTAGTGAACGCCACGTAGCAAGTCAAAGCCTCGTAGTTGTTCGTAGCACTGTAGGATAGGAGGTGAACGCAATATAGCAAATCATAGCACCGCATGTCAAATCTATCAAACAAATTGTAGCATCTCTAAGTAGGAAGTCAACGCAACGTGGTAACGTAGTAAATCGTAGCACCGTAGGGAGGTCAACATAAAATAGAAATTTGCAACACTTTATTTATTCATTTATTTATTTTAGGAAGACCAGGATTTACATTTATAACATAAGAAACAATTAAAAAATCAATTAATTGTCCTCAAAATTAAAAATTGAGTATGTAAGTACATTCAACGTCACATTGTAAGTTCTTATCTATACATAACAAAAATAAGAAAACAGAACAAAAATCTGATTATGACTTTTAAGAAACAAAGAACCGCCTGCCCGCAAGCCGTCCAACCGTTGGCACGCTAGTGTTAAAGAGATCTAGGTCGAGCTCTTTACTTAGCCTGTTAAATCCGTCGCTCACACACCATAAATAATTCTTTTTATTAGTTCTTTGCAAGGTAGAAGATCAATGAAACGTAGTAAATCGTAGCACCATAACATAGTAAACTCGGACGATGCGAAATATCAAAACAGCTAGTGCAAAATCTTGCGCTAGCTGTTATAGCTATAGCTGATATATTTATATTTTGAAAAATGGGGAAGATTCAATTGCTTCCAGGAATCGCGGCCAGACGTGCGAAACCATTACCCCAACCAGCAGGTTATTAAAGCTTTTTGAAGCAGGTGACACCTAGGTAGGTGGTAATAAAACAAAACAACATGGTAAATATCCCGAACAGTTAGTTTTCTAACAGGTGACACCTACCTATTACTTGTTAGCCTATTATGATGTGTATCGTGTAAATTATATAACTGCCTCGTTGATCTATTGGTAGCAAGCGCTGCGTAAGGACCGAGAATTCCCCGGTTCGAGTCCGGAGTCGGGCAAATTTTGTGTGAGTTTTTCTGTAATGAAATTACTCAGCCCGGAGTTAGGAAGTTGGCGGTTGAACGCACGTTAAGCCGGTGGTCCTGCGCCCGATCTCTCATCGGTCATGTAGGATTGCCGTCTCACCGAATATAAGAGTAAGGGAATAGAGAGTGCACTTGTGTTTGCGCGCACACTTGTGCACGTATAATACATACATACATACATACAATCACGCCTTTTTCCCAGAGGGGTAGGCAGAGATCACTACCAGCGATCCACTTTTCACTCCTGTGGGAAACGTGACGTGACGGGTTGTGGACCACGTCGCCGCTATTCTGCCTTGTGCATTGTTTTACCAAGGTCATTGCGTTCCCACGAGTAGCAAGGATATATGACGGCACGTATAATATGTCCTGCGCACTTGGCTGTTCTAAATTGAGATCGGCCGCCATGGCTGAAATCGGTCGGACGCCTTATTATTATTAATATTATATAATATTGTATTACAATTCTCTAACTTAACAAATCCTTTGTTGTTTTAACAATAATACGATCACGTTGCAGGCATGTAAGAGACATTTACAATCATTTGCATACAAACTATCTAACAGTTTGATGAAACGGCGTAGTACGAAAAGTAAATATTTATCAACTTCAATACATAATGGATGTAGTTTTTTTAGCATATGGCATACAAAATGAATGTTTTGAACATTATTTCTCCTTTGAAATAGGACTGACTCATCTGGTTGTGCCCTACTGCATCAAGGTTCGTTAGTGGGTTCGACCTCCATCCGGGTCCAATATAGGTGTGATGAATATTGGTATTAGTCCCATGTCTGGGTGTTATTTTAACATATTTCGATTTGACTGGCTCGGCGGAACAGTGGTTAGTGACCCTGGCTGGCGGTTCCAAGAGTCGTGGGTTCGATGAACATCCGTGTCTGGGTGTGATTATAACAGTATTTAAGTATGTATTTAAAAATTAATCTGTACCCTCCGTGAAGTAATGTATAAGTCAAAAAAGTATAAGTCAAAAAATAAATTTTTGAGAAAATCGACTTCAAAGTTTTAGAATTTTTTTTGTCGTCTCCTTATTAAACGTAGCGTTTCTAATAAAATAATTTTTATTATATTATAAAAAGAAGTATCTGAAAATATGTTTGTTTCTTATTAATTTGTTAACAAATTAAAAAAATAATAATAAACCATAATTTGTATCAATGACCACAAAACCTGTGAATTGTGTAAAATGTTATTAGTTAATATACATTACTATACACAATTTGTAACGCAAATGTGTTAAATGATACATTTCTCGTCAGAGAGTGATATATATACATACATAGTATGTATGTATATCAGTCTCTGACGCCTATAGTACAAGCTCTGCTTAGTTTGGGGTCAGATGACCGCGTGTGGAAATGTCCCAGATATTTGTTTATTTATTTATTTATTTAATTTATTATTTATTGTATACGCTTTCACCGTGAGGGTAAGGTCTAACGCAAAAGGTTGTATGAAGTTAATAACCTATATTTGGGCAGTGTGGTCGACTGAGGCCTGATGGCCCTGTCATGGTAGTTGGGCTATGCTAGGAACCATGACACTGCTAAGGCCATAACGCCGCTAAGGTTTTTCATCTCAGCAGCCGGGAGTTCCACACCCCACCTTGGGAAACCCCTGCCTAAGGTGACGGTTCATCAAGCATTCTCCACGATGAAAAATGACCTGATCGCCATAGTTTAGAGTAGTAAAAAAAAAAAATATCTGGGACACTTCCACACACGGTCATCTGACCCCAGACTAAGCAAAGCGTGTACTATGGGCATCAGAGACTGATATACATACTTATATATTTATAAATAAATAATCACACCCAGACACGGAACGAACACCGATGTTCATCACACAAAAAATTATCCCGAGTGGGAATCGAACCCACGACTCTCGGAACCGCTAGCTGGGGCCACTAACCACTGTTCCACCGAGCCAGCCAATAGTAGTAGAGTAGACTCGAATCATTCGATGGGGACGTATATGGTTTAATGAATCAAACGTATTTTATCCATGTTTATTCCGACATCACCTACACACGTTCCTTTAATTACTAATTTAATATACCTAGCAGAATTACTATAAAAATGTAGAATGTTTTTCTCAAAAAATCCCTCGCAAAGAGATAACAAAATAACAAACTTAGAAAAATACATTAAAACAAAATAAGCATAAACAGGGCAAACACGATTCATTAAAAAAGTTCCTAACAACGAAAAAACTTGCCAAAATGTAAAAACTCCGTACTATGTAAAATTATTTTTATTCATTTATTTTCAAGTCACACCACGTAATCCTTACTAATATTATAAATCCGAAAGTTAATCTGTCTGTCTGTCTGTTACGCTTTCACGCATAGAGTACTGGGCCGATTTAAATGTAATTTGGTACAGATATAGTCCAGAGCCTAGAAAAGGACTACTTTTTAACCGACTTAGGCAACTTTTTAACCGACTGCGCTATAAAGAAGAAATGTTTTACCTGTTAAACGTCTCTACGCGGACGAAGTCGCGGGCGGAAAGCTAGTAATAAATATATTTTGATATTTTTGGTTACTTCAATACAAATTAATATTCTGCGATTTTTTACTCTCACATTCATGACAGACAAACATACAGGCGGTTTTGAGATATATGGTCCGTTTTTGCTCTTTAACCTTGAAAAAGCATACCCTTTTAATATATAACTATGAAATAGTAAATACCTACATAATGTACCTATCTACCTACTTGCATTTTTGAGTCGTTAAAGGGATTAAAACACTATTTCATCATTTCTATCTGTTACGGGTAAAGTATGAAATCAGTTATTGCACACAATTCCTAGGAAACGCTATAATTTCTAAATGCACCACGAAACTTATGAAGTAATGGTAACACGCCCAGACCCGGAATAAACACCGATTTTTAACACAAAAATTATTTGCTCCGAGTGGGAATCGAACCCACAAGTTCAAACCCCGCCAGGTAGCAATGTGTTTTTCAAATTTGAAATTCATATGTACCATCATTCGACGCTTTAACGGTGAAGGAAAACATCGTGAGGAAACTTGCACACCTAAAAAGAAATTTTAAGGTTGTGTATCGACCAACCCGCACTTGGCCAGCGTCGACTAAGACCTTATCGCCCTAGTTTAGGGTAGGCCCATGCCCCAGCAGTGGGGACTTATATGGGCCGATGATGATGTGTACTTGCGATTTTGTCAAAGTCTACTTTAAATTAATAATTATTTTTGACATTTAATTCTTCTTCAGTTGTTTTAAAAAATACCTCATTAAATTGTCTATACGCCACATTAGATTATCATGCTACATTAGGATTTTTTTTTCAATGAATTTGTATAATTAATCCATTTATCTTGCTATATAAAGTCATTTAAGCTAATCATTTAGTATATTCTAAGTCTGGACTTTGACAATCACAATGAAAACCATACTAGCTCTTTTCTTTGTGGTGAGTAAATAAATAAAAATAAATAAATATTACAAAACATCACATACACCGATCTGATCCCGTGGTAAGTAGCTAAAGCATTTGTGACTGGCTCGGTAGAACAATGGTTACTGACCCAGGGTTACTACCTACGGTTCCAAGAGTAGTGGGTTCGATTCCCACTCGGGACAAATATTTGAGTGACGAACATCGGTGTTTGTTTCGTGTATGGGTGTGTTAATTTATATGTTTAAGTATATTTGTATATCCACTGTTGATTGTGATGTCCGTAACACAAGTGCTTAATCTATTTACTACGGGATTCATCATCATCATCAGCCCATATACGTCCCCACTTCTAGGGCATGGGCTTACCCTAAACTAGGGTGATAAGGCTTAAGTCGACCACGCTGGCCAAGTGCGGGTTGGTCGACTACACAACCTTAGAATTTCTCCTTGGGTGTGCAGGTTTCCTCACGATGTTTTCCTTCACCGTTAAAGCGTCAAATGATGGGACCACGGGATTAGATCAATGTATGTGATTTTGTGTAATATGTATCCCACCAAAATCATTCTGAAAAAAAAACTAGCCAAGTCTCGATGGAGCAGCTTGCTCATCTCTAAAAAGTAATGAAATCTAGACAAAATCGTGCCAAGTCTAAGGTTTCTTACTGCGATTTCTTCATTATTATAGTTAGTGTTATGTGACTGGGCCGTTGAAGGAAACACAAGGGTACAGAACTATACCCTAACTTCGTACCAAATTTCAGCGCTCTGAGTTTACAGATACGCCGTGAAATTTTAGTAGTTGTTTTCTCGTAGCAGAACGATTTACTAGTTCTTTTAAGTGGTGTGACGTAATCAGGTACCTACTGTAGTCAACTAACCCGCATTTGGCCAGCGTGATTTACATACATACATACATAAAATCACGCCTTTTTCCCAGAGGGGTAGGCAGAGATCACTTCCAGCGATCCACTTTTCACCTCTCTGGGAAACGTAACGTGACGGGTTGTGGACCACGTCGCCGCCATTCTGCCTTGTGCATTATTTTAACAAGGTCATTGCGTTCCCACGAGTAGCAAGGATATATGACGGGGGAAGGAAAAGGGGAGGAAGGATACTATCGCCTCGGATGATTTGGACTGAGTCGATAGTAGCTCGAGGAGCCGGGGGGGGGGGGGGAGGGGGGTGATTTACTAAGGCCTAATAGTTAAGGGCAGGCCCGAGCCGCAGTAAACGGGTCGTAAATGGACTGATGATGATGATGAATGTATAGTAATATTTTTATTTCAGATTGGCATGGTATCCTGTGTACCGGTGCCGAGTAGCGAGGAAAGTAAGTAGAAACATTTGATAATGATCTTATATCTAAGTTCAAAATATGCCTACCAAAGGCTAAAGATTTATTAGTTTACAAGCCTTGCCCGCGACTTCGTTTGCGTGGACTACCCTATTTTACATGCATAAGTTTTTTCCCAATAACTCCCGTTCCCGTGAGAATTTAGCAATATCGCGTTGCAAGTAAGCTTTACGATTATCAAAGTACCTGCAATCTGCATGCCAAATCATCTATCTTACGTTGGAAATTTGGAATATTCTGTTGCAACTAAGCTTTAAGTTTACTAAGGTACATGCACGCCAAATTTCAAGCGTCTATCTCAAGCGGTTTAGATTTTCGATACAAATGTTTTTTTTCCCGCTAACGCCCGTTTCCGTGGGAATTTCGGGAATCACTTTCTAAGTGCTCCTCTAAAGTACCTAAGCTATGTCCCTTTCCAAATTTGAAGTGCCTACGTTTAGCCGTTTAGGCTGTGCGTCGATATGTCAGTCAGTGAATCAGTCAGTCAGTTCCTCCTTTTTTTTTTATTAAAAACAAAAAGCAATTTTATAATCAGGTCAGCAAATTAATATTTTATTTGCAATAAAAATGTGGCAGCAGTCCATGTTTAGCAAATAATTATGAATATGGTCAGAAATTAAATTCAACTGCCTCACCGCGGCCCGGGGACTCGAACACCCGTCCTTCTAGGAATTGCGCCCAGACGTGCAATACCATCACACCAGACCAGCAGCTATGTATTGAAGCCGTCGAATGCATCCCGTTCACTACCTCTTAAACCACAAGTGGCGCCATCTACTATTAGCGATACTCACTAACAACCGCAGACATTTCATTGTAGAAATTTAAACTACATAAAATGATGACACATTGACAATTATAATATGGTTTATTGCCAAAGTCAAAATTAAGAATATCTAAAAAATGGACCGGGCCGCAGTAGGGAAGAAGTATTTTTTCCGTAACTTTTTTTATATGAATTTCAATAAGATTCAATCGTCTATTTCATTTAAAGTGAATTCTTAATTTCTTATGAGAATTCTTCTTCTTCTTAGTCGTTCACTCTTGGCAGAGTGGTCGTGATTATGGTCTTTCAGTGCTGACCGCAGCCTTCGCGATTGCTCTCCACCGGTCTCTGTGTGTGGCACTGCGAGTACACTCTGTGATGGAGGAACCAGTCGTAGTTTTTATAAGATCGGTCCACCTAGTTGGGGACCGACCCCGTGATCTTTTGCCTTCCACTCGCCCCTGCACAACCAGGCGCTCCATGGAATCCTGTTTAAGGGTGACATGACCAAAGAACTTGAGGAATCGTAATTGGACAGTCGACGAGAGCCTTTGTTTTATTTTTAGTTCCTTAAGTATGGATGCGTTTGTTCTATGGGCAGTCCAGCTTATCCTTAAAGACGACGCCAGCACCACATCTCCAGGGCGTCAATCTTCTTTCTATCCTGCATTCTTATGAGAATAGATTCTTTAAAATCTAACGTATTTTTATGTTTGCAGATTTCATCACGGGAATTCTATCGGGCGTCAGTAAGTTCAACCACATTCTCTTATTAAAATTTGTTAGACTTGCATGTATGTTTGTCAACGTTTCCCTGCACCGATTTGGTTGCGGTTTTCATACGAATATTCCTAACTCCTAGGAGAAGGTTTTTATATTTTGAACCGACTTCAAATTAAGGAAATTCTCAGTTTTATCCGTTATTGTGTTAGTTTTTATTTTAAAGATGTTACTGAAATCAATTATTAATTTTTAGGTACCCTTGTCACCACTATTCTTGAGGGAACAATAGGTAAGAATATGTTTGTTAAATAATAAGAGTATGTCTATCTGTCTATCAATACCCTTTTAAAACTACGTGCTTTTAATTATAATATTCAATTGTAAATTCATGTAGAGTCTCCTACTTTCGTAATCTACTTCTCCTTCGTCTTATAGTATGGTTGATGAACAACCTGGTGTCAGGGTTTTTAAACCGCCCGAAGGCCTCTGACATGGCTTCATACACTGTAGAAAAATCTCTCAGGTGTGCTGGTTTTCTGACGATGTTTTCCTTCACCGTTAAAGCGTCGAATGATGGTACATATAAATAAACTAAAATAAATAAAATGTATTTATTTATTTATTTATTTATTTATTTATTGGTTTACCAACAATCATACACTAATACATGTTTAAAACTAAGTAACAATTAACATTAACTAAATGTACAATATAATAAAGGCAAACACTGCATGCTAAAGTGTTTACATGTGCACTACTAATAAATGTTTATGAAAGGTACAAAATAAAAATAGACTAATTGACTATGTCTAAGAATAAAATTATGATCTAACTATTGTGATTACTTGATTTCTAAATTTACGGATTGAAGTTCCAAATACATCTAAGTCTGAGCCAAAGTTGTTATAGAGCTTACAGAACCTGGATACTGGGGAATTGCTACCTAGGACAGTCCTTCGGAAAGGAGGGGATAATAATTTTACTGGATATCTTGGGAGCCTATATGGTATTCTAAAGGAGATCAATGATAATAAAACAGAGCAGTCTACCATGCTATTTAGAATTTTATAAAGGAATATTAAATCCTGCACAGTTCTGCGTGATTCAAGTGAGTCAAGTTTAAATTTTTTAAGGCGTTTATTATAGCTAGTGAGTGTTTTGGATATGCCTGAAGCGAATGCCAAGTGATTCAAGAATCTCTTTTGGATACGTTCCATTCTTAAACTATGGGTAGCATAATGAGGACGCCAGACCACCCCACAATATTCAAGGTGACTACGTACGAGACAATTGTATAATATTATTTTAGTCTTCTGTTTATGAAAGGGTCGTGCGTTTCTCAATACAAAACCAAGAGCCTTAGATGATTTTTTAATAACATGATCTAAATGCGGTATAAAAGTTAATTTTCGGTCCAAAAGAACACCAAGATCTCTTATGATATCTACACTACTTAAATCGCTATCCTGAATACTGTATTTGTTCTCAACTGGGATACATTTACGTGTAAAAGTGATCTGTGAACATTTTTTTGTGTTCAAATACATATTGTTATGTTTGCACCAAGTAACCAGTCTATTGATATCGCTCTGCAATAGCAAGGTGTCCGATTGAGAGTTAATAACTCGAGATATTTTAAGGTCATCAGCGAACATATACGGTGTCGAATAGATAAAGCATTCAGGAAGATCGTTAATGAAGATGTTAAAAGAATTGGTCCCAGGTGCGAACCCTGCGGTACTCCTGAGCATATTTGGTATGTGTTTGATCTATAACCGTCGACGACCACATAAAAAAGATCGATCGGCTCGGTATGAGTTAAGCCATGCCAGAAATGAACCAGCGAATCCGTAAGCAGACAGTTTTCTGATCAGTATACTATGAGAAACTTTGTCAAACGCCTTACTGAAGTCAGTATATATAGCATCAGTTTGTTTGTTTAAATCCATGCTCCCAATAATATTCTCAACAAAAGACACCAAGTTAGTACACGTGGACCTACGCGATGTAAACCCATGCTGATGAATTGATAAGTACTTTTAAAATAACTTTGGATTTTTGGACAGATTAGTGACTCCAAGACTTTAGCCAGTGCTGCCAAAATTGATATTGGTCTATAATTGTCTACAATACCGATGTCACCACTTTTGTATACTGGAACAACCTTGGCCAGTTTCCACTGCTTGGGAAAGTTTCCAGTCAGAAGAGAGCTATTGAAGATGTAAGTCAGTGGCGACACCAATTCGTTTGCACAGTTGACTATAAATTTTGGGGGAATTCCGTCAAACCCAGGCCCTTTAGTTATATTTAAGGATATCAATTTTCTTTTGACTTCATGTTCTTCTATATATAACTCTGACAAACTGTGTATTGAATGTATTTATGGTATATGAATTTCAAATTTGAAAAACACATTGGTACCTGGCGGGGTTTTGAACTGGCGACCTCTCGCATGGCAAGCAACCACCCTAACCACTCGGCCATCGACGCTTTTCTCTACTTTCTCTACTTAGAGCGTCGATCTCTGTAACCTCTGTAGTCTTTTCTATTCCAGCGCTCCACGCTTTTACAATCAAATATAATAATTAATAGCACATAGTTTACATTGCACATAGTTTTGGGTTGAATCTCAGAAATCGAGACAATTTGAACGACCCGTAATTTATTTTTGGCTTTTACGTGCACCTATTAAAGCTCGTTTTTTAGTGTTTGATAAACTATTACTAGATCGGTCGTTTTATCTTAAATTAGTTCAGTGAAATCGATTTTCTTATTATATTCAAAAATAATATCGTTATTTACCAATTATGTTTTGTACTCAGGAAAAAGGGGCATTGTCAACAATGTAGGAAAAGGAGTAGGTGAGTATTGGGAGCGTGCACGACAGTGCTGCCCTCATTTTGGTGGCGTTTCTTTCGTTAAATCTTATGGAGTGAAATTAGTACCAACGGCCGCCGCTAGCAATAACAACGGACATATCATAAGATAACATGCTTTTTGACAATCAGCGCCATTTCTCCCTCCACCCACTTCGCACGGTCCCAATAGTTGACGTCCATAAATCAATTAATATTGAATGAAAAAAAAAACACTCAGGGACTGCCGCGGTATAGCTATTGCATAGCATCGTCCGATTTCGGAGCAGCTCGTCTCGATTCGTGCGAGTTTCGCAGAGTCGTACAATACGTCTAACCGCACGCACACAAACACCGTGCCGAAGTCTACCGAACTGAAACGACGTTAGACGATTGTGAGGTTTTTTTCTTTACGGAATTTCTTGGTTGGGTCGCCGCGCTCAAAGCCCGCGATAAAAGCTATGCAATAGCTTAAAAACGGTACTTGAACTAAACATTTTTTTTATTTTCCAACCTGGATAGTACCACTGCTGGGCAAAGATCTTCTCCAATTCCTCCACCATCCACTGCCCTCTATCGAACCCTGCTATCATAAATACAAAATATTAAGAAAATACAAAATAATATGCTGCCAATCCACATACAATGCAGGCGCTGGTGGCTCGGACCAAGAGGTTCAGTTCCTCTTTTCTGCCCCGTGCCATTAAGGCATGGAATGCCCTTCCAGCTCATGTTTTCCCTCCCTCCTATGATCCCGGGCTCTTCAGGCGGGGCGTGAAACGGCTTTAAGCAGGCCTACAGGGTGATTGCGACAGGCTCAATACGATCTATTGTGCCTGTCGACCTCATATTTGGATCTCACTACCGCTTACCATCAGGTGGAGTGAGGTCATCTTGTTAGCCTTTTATAAAAAAAAAGAAATTTGATGTGAGAAGAACGAAATTTAAAGTTATTATTTTTAATGATGCTAATGTAACTTAATGTTTATTTTTCAGATGATCTTTTGCACCATATTACAGGTAAATATTTAAAACCTACTATAATTTATGTTTAAACAATATTCAAATCACTACAACAAATTATACTATAGAATATCGTTTCAGTTTTTGAAAGTTTAAGTAGTAAGCAAGCCTGATTCATACTTATTTCATAATAGTATAGAATCACTTCGACCCGAGGGCCTACCATGAGTTGACTATCGAAAACTTACGTACGTTAAAAACCTATCGAGTTGTTTTTTTCATACGGCCGATTTTAGTTCTTCGCGTAACCACCAGGGGCGCTGTACAAGTTTTTCATAGACATATTTACGTAGGCGATATCGAGTACGTGAGTTTTAAACTCATGGTAGCCCTACCAGTCCCGCAGTCAGATAGTATAAACTGTCTTGTGGGTCTTAATGTAAAAATAGATTACCGTAACACATTCCTTTTTTAATAACAAATAAATTAAAAATTATCGTTAATTTTTTTTTCAGGACCCGGTGGTTTAATCGATAACATTGGGAAAGATGTTAAAAACTTATTAAGTAACCCCGGTAAGTGTATTTTTTTTCTAACTCGACTAATTATGACTGGCTCTTTGGCGTGTTGAGTAGTGACTAGTGTCCCTATCACTCCCGCCAAGAGTAGTGGGTTCGATTCCCACTTAGGACTAATATTTGTGTCGTTTTTTGTTCCTTTTCTGGGTGTGTTATTTGTACACCGTGAAATGTTAGTGGTTGTTTTCCCGTGGCAGAACGATTTGCCTTTAGTAGTACTATCGATTCATGCAAATTAATCCGCGAAAAAAAAAATTTTTTTTTCAAATTTTCAAAATAATAATTTTCCAACTCGAAAACGAGAGAAGCTATCGTTCTTTTATAAGATGTGACGTAATAAGGTACTGCTTGCCGCATGAAATCGATGCTTAAAGCTGAAGAAGCTCGACACCCTCAGTCATAAAGCGGTTCGAACGTGCTTTCGAGGTTCGGTTCAACCTTTCGTAAAACCGGCATTTATTGATTTTAACAAAAAAGAACTGCTCAAATCTATTGTACTACTAAGATAGAATCATTTTACTGCGGGAAAACAACCACTAAAATTTCACGGTGTATATGCATTTTATTTTAATTTTTATAAAACTTTTCTGATGTCTGTAACACAAGTGCTTAAGCAACGTAACTGCCTCGTTGGTCTATTGGTAGCAAGCGCTGCATAAGGACCGAGGGTCCCCGGTTCGAGTCCGGGGTCGAGAATTTGTGTGAGTTTTTCTATAAAGAAATTATTCAGCTCGGAGTAAGGAAGTTGGCGGTTGCACGCCCGTGCCTCGGAAAGCACGTTAAGCCGGTGGTCCTGCGCCCGATCTCTCAACGGTCATGTCGGATTGAAGTCTCACCGAACTATGAGAGTAAAAGATCAGAGAGTGCACTTGTGTTTGCGCGCATACTTGTGCACTATAATATGTCCTGCGCACTTGGCTGATCTCAATTGTGATCGGCCGCCATGGCCGAAATCTGTCGGACGCCTTATGAAGTAAGTTGCTTAAAAAACTTACTTCAGAATCTGATCAAAGTATGGGACGTTGCATACATACATAAAATCACGCCTTTTTCCCAGAGGGGTAGGCAGAGATCACTTCCAGCGATCCACTTTTCACCTCTGTGGGAAACGTGACGTGACGGGTTGTGGACCACGTCGCCGCCATTCTGCACTGTGCATTGTTTTAAAAAGATCATTGCGTTCCCACGAGTAGCAAGGATACTTATATGACGGGGGAAGGAAAAGGGGGGGAAGGATACTATCACCACGTATGATTTGGGCTGAGTCGATAGTAGCTCGAGGAGCCGGGGACACTTACCCGTATACCGTTCACCAACCACCGGACAGATGGTTGTGACGGGTATCCCCTGACTTAATGATGGGACGTTGTGTAACATTTATTTATTTATTTACTAAACTAATAAGCTTATTTTAATTGCAGATAAAAGTGGTATCTTAGACAACGTCAATACTGGATTAGGCGGTATATTCAGGGGTAAGTTCAATCATGTGTTTATTTGTTTAAATATATTTTTATATTAGCGTCGATGGCCGAGTGGTTAAGGTCGTTGCTTGCCATGCGAGAGGACGCCAGTTCAA
The DNA here is from genome assembly GCA_039566165.1 of Maruca vitrata. NCBI lineage: Eukaryota > Metazoa > Arthropoda > Insecta > Lepidoptera > Crambidae > Maruca > Maruca vitrata. The sequence goes on from CM076939.1 coordinate 6,053,237, forward strand.
ACCCCGCCAGGTACCAATGTGTTTTCCAAATTTGAAATTCATATGTACCATCATTCGACGCTTTAACGGTGAAGGAAAACATTGTGAGGAAACCAGCACACCTGAGAGTTTTTTCAACGTTGTGTGAAGCCATGTCAGAGGCCTACGGGCGGTTAACCTCTGACACCAGGTTGTTCATCAACCATACGATAAGAAGAAGAATATAATGACTTTGATACTTTGGGAAGCTTTGTGTTTTTCAACAATGAAATACATACATAAAAAAACAATTCATACGTACGATTATTTCACGCTTTAACGGTGAAGGGAAAACATCATGAGGGAACCTGCAGGATAAGGCCTGGTGGCCCTGGTTTAAGGTAGGCCCGTGCCTCAGCAGTAGGGACGTATATGGGCTGAAGATGATGATTAATCCTTACTAATATTACAAACCCTGAAAGTAACTCTTTCTGTCTGTCTGTCTGTCAGTATGTTACGCAGTCACGCAGAGTACTGAACCGATTTAAATGAAATTTGGTACAGAATACAGATATAGTCCAGAGCCTCAGAGAGGATAGGCTACTTTTTAACCGACTGCGCTATAATGAAGTAATGTTTTACCCGTTAAACGTCTCTACGCGGACGAAGTTGCGGATGGATAGCTAGTAAACATAATAAACCGAACTCTTAAATCATACTTTTTAAGAGAAACTGCATCAAATTCAAGTGTAAAAAGATCTTAGCATACTAAGAGATAGGGAAAGCGGGAAACTTATTTTGTTTAATATACTATGAAGTGATGTCATATCAACTATACTTCTTAATAACCACCTATTTTTTTTGTAAACAGGAGGCAAGAACGACGACTTGGAATAAAAGGTAAAATTACTAAAAAGTTATATAATATTAGGTGTGCCAGTGACATCGCAAGGACAAGAGACTTTTAGCAGATTTTCACCATCATCAAGGACACATAGATGCCGAAATTTCAATAAGCTACTTCAAATGATTTAAAGATATAAGGGTCCCAAAGTCGTAAATTTTAGTATTGACTGATCGACTGACTGACTATGTCAGTAGCGGTACCATGAGTTGGCTATCGAAAACTTACGTACGTTAAAAACCTATCGAGTTGTTTTTTTCATACGACCGATTTTAGTTCCTAGCGTAACCACCAGGGGCGCTGCACAAGTTTTTCATATACATATTTACGTAGGCAATATCGAGTCCGTAACTTTTGAACTCATGGTAGCACTACTGGTGACCTAGAAGGATACCAGTTCAGTAATTGTGTGCAAGCTTAGAGAAAAAACTCAAAATAAAAATTCAAATATCACTCATTTTCACAGGCCTTATTAAGCCTGTATGTATATTTTATTTAAAAAAAACACTTTTATATTTCGTTGCAGATGTAACTAACAGTCTTCATCGTCTCTCGACCAACATTGCTTGCAACTCAATAGTTCCAAGATCTTCAAAACAAAGAAACTTATGACGAAAATAAATAAATAATCATATAAAACTGGTAGTATTTTGTTTTATTCATTATCAGTCCATACCGGCTGTAATACATACGAAAAAGCGTCGATGGCCGAGTGGTTAAGGTCGTTGCTTGCCATGCGAGAGGTCGCCAGTTCAAACACCGCCAGGTACCAATGTGTTTTTCAAATTTGAATTTCATATGTACCATCATTCGACGCTTTAACTGTGAAGAAAACATCGTGAGGAAACAACAAGCACACCTGAGAAATTTTTCAACGGTGTGTGAAGCCATGTCAGAGGCCTACGGGCGGTTTAAAAACTCTGACACCAGGTTGTTCATCAACCATACTATTACGATAAGAAGAAGAAGTCCATACGTCCCCACTGCTGGGGAAAGGGCCTACCCTTAACTAAGGCGATAAAACCTTAGTCAACCACTCTGGCCTCGTGCGGGTTGGTAGACTTCACAACCTAAGAATATCTTCGTAGGTGTGCCGATTTCCTCATGATGTTTTCCTTCACCATTCAAGCGTCGAATAATCGTATATATGAATTTCAAATTGGGATCACAATGGGACATGGCGGAGTTTGAACTGACTACCTCTAACTTGGAGAGGGAAAGGATTTAAACCACTCTGCCGTCGATGATTTTAATTTTAATGAATGTTCTTAAAGTAGAAACCCATAAAATTGTGGGTAATTTAATATATAAATATAAATAAATATTTCACAACATCAAATACTTGAATATATTTAAACAAATCACAAATATACTTAACTAACGGAACAAACACCGATGTTCGTCACACAAACATTTGTCCCGGGTGGGAATCGAAATGAAAATTGCCTATATAAATAAAGAAATTTTTGATTTGAATGGATTTGAGCATAGATTGAAAAAATAAAACATAAATACTCGTGTAAGCATCAACCTAAAGAACAAAATATCTCTATTATCAGATAATTTATTTTACAAAAATCATTAAAATTCCTACATCCTTTTTCACGATTTACACTATTTCTGAACTAAAATTAGATGTAAATCGCTACAGTTTTTGGCTCAAAACATCAAGCAGTAGAGTATTCTTTGTCCCTTAGTCTCTACCTAGACCAGGGTTCCTTAAAGTGGGGTCCACGGCCCCTTAGGGGTCCACGGATACCTTAGGGGTCCCATAGAGGCGATCTGGGAGATGGCCGACAAAGAAGCCTGGCACCTACGCGTCGAGGACCTGAATACCAAAATGTTGAAAAATATCGCCGAATTACAAATCGGAGATCTCGAATTTTTTTGGGCAGGGGTCCGTAGATTTTTTTGAATTTAGAAAGTGGTCTGTGTCTGCAAAAAGTTTAAGAAACCCTGACCTAGACTCTTTACTACATGTACCTACCAAATTTCATTTAAGTAAATAAATAAATAAATAAATCGTTTATTCTCTCTCCAAAGTCTACAATGTTTCCTTAAATCTAAAACAAAACCATTCAATGCGCGAACGGTACCTAGTTAACAAAAATGGCAAGCATTCAATTAACTCCTACGTGGATAGTCAAAGCCAGTTAACTATCTTCTAACAAATTTACTGTCCCACAAGCGGCACCTTGCCTCGCAGTATATTGAAGGAACAATTAAATTAATAAATACTAATGAACTACGAGTACAGATAAAGTAAGGAATAACATTGCATTATCAATAATATGGAATTATAGTTCATGTGCCGGATTTTGTAGGTATATCGAGAAAAAAAGATCCATTACCTTCCGTGCTAGTTCGAGACTGTGTTACGGCAAGGTAAGTTTCTTGTCTAATGCAATAAGGTACACTTTTGCGAGCACACATGGCCTAGCGAGGCATGACACAAACTAAAGCAAAGTAATCGTTGAAATATGCAGCTTACTTACGCATAGTATATGCAAAGACGTAAGATGCAAAAATTTGGTAGGCTGTACGTACAGTCTTTATACTAAGTTATATTTATTAATTACTAATTTAGGTATTTAAATGTAAGATAATATATTGAGTTTAAGTAAAATAGAATATAATATAAATTTCAATTATTTAAGATAAAATACATTAAGTTTAAGTAAAATATGGAATAAATATATATTTTAAGTACATACTAAAGTATATTTTTATTTGATATTATTGTTTTATGTACTTTCCTTTGTAGTCAGTGCTTAGGTACATTAGTATATTAAAAATGCAAATATATAGTGTATTATAAAACATTGATATGTGTATATTTGATAAATCATTTTGATATATATAGTGTTTTAATTATATATTAAAATATGTATATATAAATTATTATTATTTTACAATTTTACACAGCATTTCAGTCTTATTGTAGTTAAACCCACCCATATATTCACAAAGCGTCTTCTTACAAATAGATTTTGGTTTTTCCTCTAGATTAATGTCTTTATTAAGACGATTGTATAAAAACGGTCCCAAGAAGTAAAAAAATCTTTGGGCAAAAGATGTTCTACACGCGGGTACTTCAAAGACCTTATGTGACCGTCGATCTGAGCGGTGGTTTCGACAAGTGGTATGCTGTTTTAAGACGACTGCATTTATAAAAAGTTGTCTTACTGTGAGCGTTTGGAATTCGTTATACAATTTCGTTGTAGGAAAAATTTGACGTTTAAATAAAATGACTTTCAAAATCGCTCTTTGGGCTCTTTCTATTGTTATTAGAGTGCTTTTGGGCACACCACCCCATATTATTAGGCAATACGATAACAAAGATTGAAATAAACTATAATATACAGTTTTGTTAATACTGAGGTTTCGCAAGTGTCTTAGTTTTTTAAAAATGGGTAACAGTTTACGAAGACGTCCTTTCAAAATACCTATGTGTTCTTTCCAATTCAGATGTGCATCAATGACAACACCTAGGTATCTAATACTACCTGTTCTAGTTAAGGGATCGCAGTTGCAATTATCAGCGTTGCTACATAAATGTACTCTTAGAGCGAAATTGGGAGCTATTTGTGAAATTTTATTTTGAATGCTAAAGGCGATATATTTTGTTTTATTTAAATTAAGTGTTAATAAGTTATCATTCATCATGTTTAAAATAAATTGCATACTTTCTTCAGCCCTCGAATTGACCTCTTCCCAAGTCTTCCCAGTAATGATCAAAGCGGTATCATCAGCGTAAGTTATCAATTTAGATTTTTTCAGATTGGCATTACAAATACTATTGATATATATCAAAAAGAGTGTCGGTCCAAGGACAGAACCCTGTGGCACACCATAGTGTATTCGTTTTTTTGAGCTGAATAAGTTACCTATTCTAACTGACTGCGATCTGTCAGTTAGGTAGTCCCTTAGAAGATCAAGGGGAAGACCCCGGACACCAATCTCTTCAAGCTTGCAAATCATTAAAGGAACCGAAACTGTGTCAAAGGCCTTCGCCAAGTCCAAAAAGACACCTAAGCACTTCAGTTTACTGTCGATGCTCTTAACTACATGATTTACCAGGCTATCAACCGCGTCAGAAGTCGACTTCGAGTGCCTAAAGCCGAATTGGTTTGCTGACAGCAAGTTGTTCGATTCCAGGTAATTTACTAGTCTCCCATTAATAACCTTTTCTAAAACTTTGGCAATAGTAGGAAGCAGTGCTATAGGTCGGTAGTTAGCTATATCACTTACGTCACCTTGCTTAAATATAGGAATGACAACAGATTCCTTCAAAAGTAGAGGGAATGATCCAGAACGAATACTTAGGTTACAGATATGAGCAATAGGTGTTGCGAGTAAGTGACAAAATTTTTTCAGGAATATTGAAGAAATGCAGTCCCACCCAGCAGATGAAGAGTTTTTGAGCGAGTTGATAATTTTTGTGATTTCTAGCTCATCGGTTTCTAGCAATACAAAAGAGTCTTTTGGGCTATTCATAGGTTTGTATTTTTTTACTAGGTCATTTTGGTTCATATTTAACTTTCGTAATACTTTTTCGGCAAGGTTTTTGCCAGCATGTACAAAGTAGTCATTTATGTAGTTTAGAGAGTTTAGAGGGGTTTGTTTTAGTTTTAATAGGTTCGATGTATCAGCTATATTTTTAGTGTTTTTTAAGCAACAGACGCGTTTAATAGTATTCCAGGTCTTTTTTATGTCATTTCGATTTTGCTGCAGCTCTTTGATATTGTGTTGGTTATTTAAGTTATGAATTATATTATTGCAAAAATTTCTATATCGTTTGTATGTTATCAGAAGGTTTGTATCGTTTGGGTATTTTTTATGTCTTTGATGTAGTATGTCCCTGAATCGCACACATCGTAGGAGGCCAGGTGTCATCCAGGGCTTGATTGTATGTTTCCTTTTTGGCACCTTTACTTCATAGCTACTTTGGTTTATAACATCCTTTATAGCATTCAGAAAATAGGTTGTTGCAGTATTTACATCTTTTAAGTCAAGGAGAATATTCCAGTTAGTTTGCTGTAGTAATGTTGAGGCTAAGGAGTCATTTAATTTAGTCCGAGTTAGATTTGGGGCTTTGTTCCTATAAACGGTATTATTCATTAATTCGATTTCAATGGAAACGGTATAATGATCTGTTATTGATGATTTACAGATAATAGTTAGAACACTATTTTTTGTTTTAGCAAAGCAGTGATCGAGGCATTTGGATTCTCGAGTGGGTAAAATATGACTCGGTAGAAGACCGTGCATTGCAAGAACATCCATATACTCATCTGATCTGTGGTCTTTAGTGCATGTACTGATATCGATGTTAATGTCACCTAGCATAAAAATATTGGGAACGATCTTTATATTTTGTAATAGATTATCTAATGAGTTCTGAAAGCTTTCCGGGGAAGAAAAAGATGGTGATCTGTACACACAAATAAAAGAATAACAAGTGCCGATCCGGACCTCTAAACAGTCGGCATCGATTAAGGCAGGTTCGTCTACAGAAACGTTGTCTATGTTTTCCCTAATATAAACTACGACCCCACCATTTTGATTAGAGTGTCTTTGTGTCCTGAAAGTGTTGAATCCTTTCAGATCCGGTATAAGATCATTGTTTTGGAGCCAGCATTCTGTCAACACAATTAAGTCATATTCCAGATCACACCTTGCCAAAAAGACCTCAAAGTCATTGAAATTCCTATTGATACTACGAATATTTTGTACTACTACTTTCAGAGATTTTTTAAATTCGTTTCTATGTTGCTTAAAGTCGCTTGGATCACCAACTATAATCGATTTTCCGACGTTGATTTTATCAACGTCTATAGAAATCTCAACTTGATCAATAACCATTTTCAGGATTTATATTTTTGAGGTAAGTGTTGTGATTCAGTTGGCGAATAGTGGATACAAAGGAGTTCAAAAACAAATTTCTGTCTGTGTAGAATTGCAAGTATAAATATGACAAATATATACTAAAATATGGTAATAAATATATTGAAAATTTTATGGAACTAGTTGATAAATTAAAGTTTTTATGATATACGTTACTGAATGAAATACATATAAGAAAACAAAAAAACATGCAATATAGAAACTGATAATATAGTCATGTTGCACGCAATTCGTTGACTTGAGCACAAGATTTTAGCACTATTGCAGGTTCGCCATCAGATTTACGTAAGAGAATGTTTCCACGGGAAATCCAACAATACTTGAATAAGCCCTCCTTGACAAGGTTTCGCGCTGCTCCGAAGATTATCTTGTTTAAAGGTGTCAAAGCCTCGGAGACATAGACTGGTAGCTGCTGTTCGTAGCCAAGGTGAGTAGAGTTTAATTTTGAATCTTTGTTTTCCTTGTTAAAGGTTTTTATTGCCTTTAGTAGGTTTTCTTTGGCCTTCAAGTTGCTGAATTCAACGATGATAGGTGAATTATTTTTACCCTTCCTGTAGCATTGTAAGGTGTTGGGTTCAGAAGGAATCCTTACATTTGTGTAAAGAGAAGTCATTACATTCTGGAGGTTTTCGTTTTCCGTTCTAGGCACATTTCTTATTTCTAGCACGTTCCGAAAGCGGTGCTTTTGTAGTTCATTTAATTGAGACTCAAGTTCATCGATACGGCATAATGCGTCAGCATTTTTGGTTTCAAGGGTATTTATTTTTTCATTTAATTGATTAAACATTACTGCATTGGCGTGTAGCAGTTCCAAAATCTCTGAATTTGACTTTAATATCTGAGTGTTTTGTTCCTTCATTTCGCTGATTTCACTGTTCAGCATGTCTTTGAAAGATTTCATAAGGCATTCCTTCAATTTATCCATATCTTCGTGTTCCGGATTTTTCCTTTTCCTGATATTGATGTTTCTTATGACTTCATTATCCTGTGATTCCAAATGAAGATTTGGTTGAGAGGAATAGATCAGAGATTGATTAGGAGTCGGTGTGCGTTGCATTTTATCTTTATTTTTTGCGTATACTACGCGCCAACTAGTACACAAGTCTTCCGATCGCACTATGTCGCTACTGCCGCGCGAGGTGCGCGTGCGGCTCACCGTGCAATATTAGCGTAAGTAGCAAGTAGGTGATAGTTCACAAATAAGCTTTAATACATTACACTGTGGGTTCACTTTGGAGCGCGACAAGTCTTGAAGATTTTGCAAAAAATCTGTACGCGTGTGCTCGCGGTCACAGTTTGGGGGTAACTGACTGAAGTGCGTAAAACGGACGTATTTCGATCTCTTAATTCCAGTGAGTTTAAAAATGGGCATCATCATCATCATCATCAGCCCATTCCCAGCAGTGGGGATGTGTTCAGATTCCGAAGTAAGTTGCTTATGCACTTGTATTACAGACATCAGAAAAGTTGTATACAAAATTAAATTCAAATATACAAAAAACACACCCACGGAATAAACACCCAGTGTTCGACACAATTTTATGTAATCTTTAATATTTATTTATAAACTAGCTGTGCCCGCGACTTCGTTCGCGTAGACTACAGGATTTAAATACAAATTTTCTTAGATTTTGGCAATTGAATTCACAATTAATATTCATAAAATATGTGAACAAAATTGTCAACATCTATACTAATATTATAAAGCTGAAGAGTTTGTTTGTTTGTTTGTTTGAACGCGCTAATCTCAGAAACAACTGGTTCATTTGAAAAAATCTTTTTGCGTTGTATAGACCATTTATCGAGGAAGGCTTTAGGCTATATAACATCACGCTGCGACCAATAGGAGCAAAGATACAATGGAAAATGTGTAAAAAACGGGGGAAACGCGGACGAAGTCGCTGGCACAGCTAGTCTTAAATATACTATTATTATAATAAAAAGTTGATACACAATTTTTTTACTATCATAAATGTGAATCAATCTGAAACGATAACCATATACCTACTTTCGTTACTACTTTCGTAGATTGTATTGTATTCCTAATAAAACAATGAGATAATCTCAATGATGATGATGAAGGAATTATAGGCACAGTTGAGGAGGTAGTTAGACGTAACAGGATTCCTGCGGCGGACGCGGAAACCTTAAGGCAAGATGTCGCCGTTACCTTACGTCATGCGAAACCTCCCAAAGCGAATATTTCTTCTGAAGAGCTTTCCGCACTGAGAGACCTCCGAAATGATAAGAGCGTAATAGTGTTGAAGGCGGATAAGGGCAATGCGACAGTACTTTTAAATGTCACTGATTATGATAAGAAAGTCAGAGACCTGCTAAGTGACATAAGTACGTATGAAAAAGTGAGCTATAACCCGACGAGTAGGACGAATCGGGCAACCCAAAAGCTCATCAAGGAGTGCAAGGAGGCTATTGGTGATGATATTGCTACGTATCTCCTACGACCGAGAAACCTCCAACCTCCCAAATTGTATGGACTACCAAAGGTTCATAAGCCAAATGTACCTCTGCGGCCAATAGTGAGTCAAATTGATTCTCCGACCTATGAATTGGCAAAGCATGTAGCCGGTATCCTACAGCCATTGGTGGGTGGCACCACATCGTACGTGAAGGACTCCAGACATTTTATTGACATTCTGCGACTTAGTAATATCAATAAGAACGAAGTGATGGTCAGTTTTGACGTAGAATCACTGTTCACAAACGTTCCCATTACTGACTGCATGGAAGTAATTAAGCGTAGAATGGAAGAAAATGATATTCCTGTGGAATATGCCAAATTGGTGCAACATTGCCTTTCGACTAATTACTTCATATACCAAGGCGAATACTACCTCCAAATAGATGGTGTGGCAATGGGAAGTCCTGTGGCCCCTGTAGTTGCAAACTTATGGATGGAACATTTTGAAAACAGAGCCATTGCCACGGCCCCTTATAGTATTAGAATTTGGAAGCGGTACGTCGATGACATTTTTGGTATTGTAGAGGGTGATGAAAGTACCGTGCAGAACTACTTGGCACACTTAAATAGCATCCATAGGAAAATGAATTTCACGTACGAAATGGAAAAAGAGAGGAGCATTGCCTTTTTAGATGTGCTGGTCAAAGTTCGAGACGATGGTTCGTTCAGCCATTCAGTATACAGGAAGCCAACTCATACTGATCGCTACCTACATGCAGAGTCACATCATCATCCGCGTCAACTGAACTCTGTAGTGAAGTCGCTTACAGACCGTGCATATAATCTATGTGACGAGGAACATAATTAATGATGAGATAAAACACATAAGCGACGTCTTACGGAGGAATGGATACAGCGGGCGAATTTCAAGACCGACACGCAGTAAACGCCTGGATTATAGGGTAGATCGGCATCCAGCATATTTGCCGTATGTAAAAGGAGTGACAGATAAGATCTCGAACTTATTTAAAAAATTCTCATTTAAAACTATCTTCACTCCTCTTAAAAAGCTGTCACAGTTTCTACGCTCCCCAAAGGATAGCTTCCTTTTGGAAAAACCAGGCGTTTATAAAATTGACTGTAGCTGCGGGAGCTCGTACATAGGGCAAACGAAAAGAACTATTTCGTGCCGTGTGAAAGAGCATATCAGGGCAGTCAAGAACAATCAAACACAAAAATCGGCAATTGCTCAACATCTTATAGATTCGGGAACGAACCACTGGATTGAGTTACATAACCCTAAAGTACTTTCTACAGAACGCCATTATATACCACGACTGGTGAGGGAAGCAATTGAAATTAAAAAATTCAAAAACTTCAATCGTGAGGATGGGTTTCAACTGTCGAATGTATGGCATCCAGTGATACGTTTATGTAAAAATAAAAATAAACAAGTGTCCGTTCTCAAAAAAAGATGTGATACTGTAAGTGTAGTGTGTTGTGATCGAATTCGGAGTGACAATATTGTGAACGAGGGTAGTGGTGTCGTGCGTAATAAAAGACTTAGAAAGAGGGTAGACCGATATGTCTGCCCTTAGACCTACCGTCATTCTCGCAGTCCTACAGGTCACCCGTGATCATGGCGCTTGCAACTGTAAGGGATATAATGTTTTTAGTAGATGTGATTTAGCTATCAATTTTTATTTACACTATTAAGCCCAATTATTGTCATATTTCTTTTAAATATTATTTTAATTTATGGTAATAAAACTGATTATTTTGGTTGGGTTGTAAACCGATACTTTAGAAATCGATAGATGGGCAACACTAGTGAAAAAAGATGGCGGAACGGCATTCTATGCCGAGCGTTGGTACATGAGATGTAGTGAGCGGAGTAAACGAAAAATAAGATGTAATTTATAGATTAAGGTGTTGAGTGCTGCAATAATAAACGTGTTGCTGTGTATTAAGTGTTTTATTATACTTCAGAAGTGGTAAGTACCCGTATTTGTCTTATAACGGAAAATAAAGTTTAAATATAAAATACTTAACGGTGGGTAACCGTTATCAGTGACGACCGATTTGGTCCACGGGTTACGAACGTTGCCTTTGAACTAAAAGTGTCGCGGGTTCGAATCCCGCACAAGACAAACATTTCTTTTTGTCTTGGCTTGGGTGTATACGTAGTTGCAAGGATAGGTATATAAGTAAGTTTATCCGTTACCTGGCATTTATAACGCAGGCCTTGGTATGCTGTGGGCCGGGTGATTGATATTAAAGTGTAAAATACAATATCAGACAATTTTAGTGTCGCATAAAAATGCCTAAAAGTATTTGAAATTACCATTCCCAACGATATAGTTGATACAATATTAATCTAAAATATATGAAAGATTAAGTTAAAAGAAAATGAGATAATAATAATAATATGCTGGCGTGCAATAACGTAATAACGGGATGCAATAATTTGAATGAAGTGACGGTTGATCTTATATTTTTATTTTTGTATTTATACACTATTATTGAAATCTTAACTTCGGGCTGACCTTGAAGTCACTTTTGAGGTCAAAGTTTTGGAGTACAAGTGTGGGTGAGGGTGTCTTAGAGGGACCCGAAAATTTCATCCATTTTGTGATAGGACGCCTCGTTTTCGAGATACATCAAGTTTTATTTTTACCTAATTTAGGATTTTGAGTCTCACTTGAGAAGTGAGTCTAATGCCGTATCATTTTGTTTTTACATGAAACAACGGAGCAAGACAAGAATCGCCGATTGAAAACTCCTACGTGAGGCGCTGGTCGCACCGACGACGATGGAGGCAGGCTGAGTCGCGGTCAGCCACGGAGCGTGGTGCAGGATCGCGGTAGCCGTTTTCGTCGAAGTCAGTCGCAGACACAGCCATCGGTGGATTCAAGAACTGGATCGCGACCGCGAGCGTGCAGTTGAACGGGATCCCGTTCACGTGCATCGCGCTCGCATGAGCGGCTTCAGCACTTACGGGAGAGGAAGACGGAGATGGAGCGTCACAAGCCGGAGCAGCAGAAAACGAGAAACAAGCAGAGGACTCCCCGGCTCACCGAGCGCTGGACTTGACAACTCACAAGGTTATGTACTCCTCCCATTTATTTTTCTTCTACCTCAAAATATGTTTTGCAAATCATTCCATCAAAAGTGGCCTGATATTGTTTGTATGGGAGGAATGGCAGGTTTAACTGTTGGCTGTTATCCATGGGAGCTTTTCAGTCGGTCACCGGAGGATATGCTAAGGTATATAAGTAAATTAAATGAGTCAATCAAAAGCATTATTGTGAGTAGCTAGCCTTGTTTAACCAATTATTATTATCATTTTATTGTCTCTGTTGCGATGATCACAGTAAGGGTTAATTTCCCGGCCCTTGTGGAAGACTTGCGTGTGAGCACAGGCCCAACACGTAGTGGCCCCTTGGGACGTTTACTATAAGTGTGAAATGGATATGCTACTCCTGTATGCACATGACGATGCGCTCTGCAGTAATACCCGGCGCAGAAACATATAGGACGGATTGGAATGTAAATATTTGGGCCTATGGAGTGAGGTTTTGTGGAACTGGGCCTGGTTATTATTATCAGTTATTATTGTTGTTTCCTACGATATTAGGTTCTCCATTTTTATTATTTACAGTTTAGTGTTTTAGACGGTAGGTCACTTGCCAAGTGATTACTCTGACGGGAATGAGAAGTCGTCCTGTAGGAACCTCCGGCTGCAGGTGTTGAGAATTACGGAAATTTTACGTTAGGGTTCCTACAGCAGTACAAAGTGTGATTATTATTATTTTATTAGTTTAAGTTCATACTCTCCAAAGAGGATATCAAATAAATGGTATGTATTTAGAATTGCTGTCTTTTGGACGAGTTTATAATGTGTGAGGGTATGTCAAGTGTAATGAAACTTGTATGTAGTGATCGAAGAATATAATCAGTTGTGAGACTACGAATGGCACTATTTTGTTATATTCATATTTCTATAGATAGGTTACGATACCCTTTCATCTTTTCGGTGAGGGTTGGTTGGAGGTTATGGCTTAGTAGTCATCTGGCTAAGTCTTTTAAATAAACTGTTTATTGATTATATTAGGATCCGGTCCGGTAAAGTGCACTGTTTTTCCTAATTGTTCTGTCGTTTCTCATTTCCTAGTATTGCATCTGGTTTATATTTATAAAATGGTAATCTCTTTTTAGGAAATCATACTTGAGGGCTAAACATTACAGACTATTCTGGCTACTTTATCGTGCCTGTATCTGCACTATAACACTGCAGGCGATATCCTTACTAATATTATAAATCCGAAAGTAACTCTGTCTGTCTGTCTGTCTGTCTGTTACGCTTTCACGCATAGAGTACTGGACCGATTTAAGTGAAATTTGGTACAGATATAGTCCAGAGGCTAGAAAAGGTTATAGGCTACTTTTTAACCGACTGCGCTATAAGGAAGTAATGTTTTACCCGTTAAACGTCTCTACGCGGACGAAGTCGTCACAGCCCAAACTATTGGACAGATCCAGATGAAATTTGGCATGCAGGTAGATGTTATGACATAGGCATTCGTTAAAAAAGGATTTCCCGAAATTCCCACGGGAACAGGAATTAACGGGAAAATCCTTTTGTATTAGACGCTTGAAATTTGGCATGCAGGTACTTTAATAAATTTAAAGCTTAGTCGAACAGGATATTGTAAAATTCCCACGGGAACGGGGGTAACAGAAAAAAAAAAAACTTTTGTATCAAAAAAAATCTAAACCGCGTAAGATAGATGATTGAGATTTGGCATGCAGGTACCTTAATGGACGTAAAGCTTACTTGCAACGCGATATTACAAAATTCCCAGGGGAACGGGCGTTATTGGGAAACAACTTCTGTATGTTAAATCCTGTAGGACACGCGAACGAAGTCGCGGGCACAGCTAGTGTTGAATATGTTCTGGGCTATTCTCTATCTTTTGACTGGTGATTCCTCAGTATTTTTTTAATAATTCTTTGTTTTCATCTTGAATAGCGATTATGAAGGTTTTGGTATCCGGACGTCGCAGCCGCGATTGGATGTTGATGTCAGCAAGGGGCTGTTGAAGGTCTCTGTAGTGGCGCCTATGCAGACCCTTTTGTTTCCATACGCTTACGTTTGTACCACTAGGTGTTATTTATTTATAACATTACTATTCTGTATGTTTGACAAAGGGGAAAACACAAGGCAGAAAAAGGTAGCTGAGACTGGTACCTATTGTCAAATAATACACTCTTGATAAACTTAACTTTAGATATTAATGTTTTTTTTATATCTTATGTTAATTAGTTATTAGAATAAGTTTGTATGTACTTGTGATACTTATAGTTTGACAATAAAGCTTTTTATTAAGGGGCTGTTGAAGGTCTCTGTAGTGGCGCCTATGCAGACCCTTTTGTTTCCATACGCTTACGTTTGTACCACTAGGTGTTATTTATTTATAACATTACTATTCTGTATGTTTGACAAAGGGGAAAACACAAGGCAGAAAAAGGTAGCTGAGACTGGTACCTATTGTCAAATAATACACTCTTGATAAACTTAACTTTAGATATTAATGTTTTTTTTATATCTTATGTTAATTAGTTATTAGAATAAGTTTGTATGTACTTGTGATACTTATAGTTTGACAATAAAGCTTTTTATTATTATTATTTAGTTCAACATTAAGAAGGTTGTGATGTACCTGAAGTGTGTATTGGCTCTTCTTAAGTGTTTTCGGTATGACTCCTGTGGCTGATAATGCTATTGGTACGATATGGACGGTCTGTATTTTCCACTGTATTTTAATTTGAATCGCTAAATCTGTGTATTTGGAAAGTTTTTCGTTGATGGTGATTCGGATGTTATAAGTATTGGTAATTGCTATGTCAATGAAGTATACTACGTTTTGCTGTTGGTCATGAATTGTTATATTGGGTCTGTTATAGTGAGTGGTTTGGTCTGTTAATATAGTGCGGTCCCAATATATTTTGTGTTTGTTATTTTCCAGAACAGGGTTAGGTTTATACTTATAATATGTATTGTATTTATGGGCTAAGTATTGGTTGATAACTGAGGCAACCTGGTCGTGACGGTGTTTGTAGTCCGTGTTGGCCAATACTTTACAAGCACTAGTAATTTATTTATTTAAGATCACCAGCAAGATTACATTAACAATATGATATAAGTAACATGACCAAGATGAACATTTAGATAAACGCAAACTTGATTATAGGTGACAACTACCTACATGCATTTCAGACAACAGGCATTTTGAATTTTATCTAGTTTAAAATACAAGAAGTGGTTTTAGTTTTAATACTTACGAAACTTCAAGTGAAACATATTATATAACAATAATCGAATAGTTGGTTCAACCACTCAGGGATTGACCAAGCATTTAGATTTAAATTTGTGCAAGGTATCGGAATAAATATCGATGGATGTGGACTTAGACAGAGAATTATATTTAGAGAACATTCTATATAAAGGGGAAAATAAACCTAAATTTGATTTAGAACTCTTGGGGGTGAACAAATTGTATCTAGTCTTTCTAGGTAATTGAATAGGTACATTAAGTTAACTTTCAAGAGCAGATTCGGGCAGTCAACTAATCCATTCACCAATTTGAACAGAAACATATTGTCCAGCATAGTTCTTTTAACGTATTCATTTTAAAGTAATGTAATCTATTTTTGTAGTGGGGCTGTAGGAAAGATGGTACAAAAATATGTTTTTGAACTATTTAATTTTTTTTTTTTAATATAGACGTCATAGTGTGGGTTCTACACCACACTGCAGTAATGTGTTGTATAGTCTAAATGGCACTGTTGTATTGACGACACAGGTCGGTGGGAAGATTAAGTTCTTTAGTGATGTGTTTTCTGTAGTTGCGAGTGGCAATCACTTCATCCTGTATGGCAGCCATAAACGCTTCTTTCTCTGGGAAGAGCTCACCTTTCTGAAGCCACCCTCTGTCCACATGGGGCCGGTTTATCGCCGCAAGATATTATTAAAACCACAACACCACAGGGAACTAAAAGTTTTCTTTGAATATTCCTTGCTTCATCGGGGTATTTTCAGGTTGATATTATTAGTTTTTCAGTCTTTCATACATGCGTGCAGGCACGTTTTAATTTGTGTGGAGGACTTTGTAACGGTGCAACACCTGATTAAGCCAGCTGTGGGGCACGAAGTCATATGATTTGCGGTAGTCGACATACATGCTGCTAGTGCCCCTTTCATGTCTGAATGCAGTTCTCATAACAACGGAGTACATTATAAACTGGTCCCTACGTCTCGTATGTTTCTCTTGCACTTTTGTTATTATAATTTATTTTTGTAAAGTTTTATACCTCGGTAGATATCTGTTGATTTTCCAAAAATGAACGGACCGGAGCCTTAGCAAACTCCCTACAAGGCTTTGGATGAATTTATTTATTTATTTGCAGTCACATGGTTTACAATGATGATGGTAACAAAATATGAAAGTACATTATACATGACACTCGGTAAGGGCACTGCAAAGAGTGGACAGCTGAATAAATGTATGCTTAAATTATTATTATATTGCACAAGGAAATTAAATAACTTTACAACAATTTAAAATAGAGATACTTAACTATTATTTTATATTATATTTATAAATTTTATCGGCAAAGAAATCATTTAATGGGTAGTAAGATTTATTGAAAAGGTGAATATTTAAATGTTTTATAAATTTATCAGTGTGTTCTATATCTTTCAATTTTATATTTGTCAGGAAAGGAGATGTCAAAGACGGGAGCCCCGCAATCCCTATCATGGCTGAAAATGATCTCAACCGCCTGCTCAGTGCGCAGCCAGAATCGAACACAGCCGCCCGGGGAATGTCTCCTGTCTGTCTTCTGTGGGAAGATCTATTATATCACGACGTGATTGGCTAGCCAAATGTTATGTATACATGATAGAATATTATTTGACTGATGCTTGAATCTTTGTGATGGAGTCTGCCTAGCCGGCTATCCAGTTGATGGGGAGGTTGAGCACGAATGGATGGGTTCGTGTCTTGACTTTACCACGATGGTTGACTGGTCGGGCGCGAGAATGGATGGGTTCGTGTCCTGACCTGTCCGCGATGGTTGGCCGGTTGGATAGATCCTATCTTGCTGTCCCGTTGGTGGGGATGTCGAGCGCGAGAATGGATGGGTTCGTGCCTTGACTTTCCCACTGTGGTTGACTGGTCAGGCGCGAGAATGGATGGGTTCGTGTCCTGACCGGCCCACGACGGTTGTCTGGTTAAATTAATGGTATATACATTGGTTATGATATGTTCTATACATAAGCTAGTTAATTGTGGTATTAAATTAAAATATTATAAAGCAAACATTAATGTACTATATGAAGAAGTATGGAAATACTTTAATGTATCGGTGATTATATTATGTTGTATTTATTTCATTGAAAAGGCTGTAAGAATGGATGGGTTTACAGTTTTGTATTATTTATAGTCTGGTAACAAAAATGGATGGACTGGTTGCCAAATTTGTAAATGGTCTATATCTCAAGATTATGGAATGTTTCCTATTTGCAAAAGTTGCAAATACTTATAGAAATAATTTAGTGAAGTGTGCTTCCTGTGGTACCCATAGGAATACCCAAGTCCTATTTCTAGTTTGGTAATTTACATGGACTGGTTGCCAAGCTATAATTTAGTTGTGTGCTTCCTGTGGTACCCATGGGAATACCCAAGTCCTATTTCTAGTTTGGTAATTTACATGGACTGGTTGCCAAGCTATAATTTAGTTGTGTGCTTCCTGTGGTACCCATGGGAATACCCAAGTCCTATTTCTAGTTTGGTAATTTACATGGACTGGTTGCCAACCTGGTAAATGGTCTATATCTCAAGAGTATGGAATGTTTCCTATTTGCAAAAGTTGCAAATACTTATAGAAATAATTTAGTGAAGTGTGCTTCCTGTGGTACCCATAGGAATACCCAAGTCCTATTTCTAGTTTGGTAATTTACATGGACTGGTTGCCAAGCTATAATTTAGTTGTGTGCTTCCTGTGGTACCCATGGGAATACCCAAGTCCTATTTCTAGTTTGGTAATTTACATGGACTGGTTGCCAACCTGGTAAATGGTCTATATCTCAAGAGTATGGAATGTTTCCTATTTGCAAAAGTTGCAAATACTTATAGAAATAATTTAGTGAAGTGTGCTTCCTGTGGTACCCATAGGAATACCCAAGTCCTATTTCTAGTTTGGTAATTTACATGGACTGGTTGCCAAGCTATAATTTAGTTGTGTGCTTCCTGTGGTACCCATGGGAATACCCAAGTCCTATTTCTAGTTTGGTAATTTACATGGACTGGTTGCCAACCTGGTAAATGGTCTATATCTCAAGAGTATGGAATGTTTCCTATTTGCAAAAGTTGCAAATACTTATAGAAATAATTTAGTGAAGTGTGCTTCCTGTGGTACCCATAGGAATACCCAAGTCCTATTTCTAGTTTGGTAATTTACATGGACTGGTTGCCAAGCTATAATTTAGTTGTGTGCTTCCTGTGGTACCCATGGGAATACCCAAGTCCTATTTCTAGTTTGGTAATTTACATGGACTGGTTACCAACCTGGTAAATGGTCTATATCTCAAGAGTATGGAATGTTTCCTATTTGCAAAAATGGATGGGTCTGCAAATGGGACTCATTCTTTGTTATGTTTCTTATTGTATTTTTGATCAGCGGCGAGAATAGATGGGTTCGTCGCAGGTTGCAAATACTTATAGAAATAATTTTGTTTTGTGTGTTTCCTATGGTACCCATAGGAATACCTATTGTGCATGAGGACATGCACAGTGTCAGGATGGGCGAATGTAAGGGATATAATGTTTTTAGTAGATGTGATTTAGCTATCAATTTTTATTTACACTATTAAGCCCAATTATTGTCATATTTCTTTTAAATATTATTTTAATTTATGGTAATAAAACTGATTATTTTGGTTGGGTTGTAAACCGATACTTTAGAAATCGATAGATGGGCAACACTAGTGAAAAAAAGATGGCGGAACGGCATTCTATGCCGAGCGTTGGTACATGAGATGTAGTGAGCGGAGTAAACGAAAAATAAGATGTAATTTATAGATTAAGGTGTTGAGTGCTGCAATAATAAACGTGTTGCTGTGTATTAAGTGTTTTATTATACAACAGTGCCGAAATATCGGGAGCTCATTAAAACAAAACAACATGGTAAATATCCCGAACAGTTACAGTTTTCTAATGTGTGTAACCATGACAGTTTAAAATTATATAATGAGATAATAACGTAAAGCGCAATAAAATATAACTTATGAATTACTTTTTGTATTTGAAACAATATTATTGCGAAATAATAGAGCATAGTGACATCTCTTTAACTAACCAAGAACTAAACACTCATCACATCATATCAAATCTGACAGCATTTGACATGACTTGCCAGCTAAGAACGTGATAGTTGGGGAGCCCAACGGGAGTTTTTGGAGAATTGATCAGACTCAGACACTGTCTTGTAAGATTTTTAAATTTTATTGGAGACTCCTTGCACCCTTTCATGTACCTCTGCCGTGTATGTACAATTCATACGGTTGGAAGGGGTGCGTGATCTTAAATAGGATAGCTGCTAATGCTAATAACAAAGACACTGTTAAAAGAATTGGGCAGGATTATGAAGAACTAATAATCTCTGATGGTTTCCATGGGGCGATGACCGTAGAATCGCGCCTATAACAACAATTACTAAAACCTTTGACACAACAAAGATCCAAGGGGCACTTGACCACAAGACGTAAGAAAGGCCTTCAAAGCTGCCATTGGGAAGGCCAAAGACCTGGCCAGAGAGGAGATGCTCCGGAGTCTCGATGACGATCCTTGGGGGAGACCATACAAGGCTGCGCGACAAAAACTGCGCCCAATAGCTCCCCCTGTCACCGAGACCCTGGAACCATCTCTTCTCATGCAGGTGGTGCGCGGTCTCTTCCCACTCAGGGACCGTAATTTCGCGCCGCCCAATATGTACGGCCGTATGCGCGCGATTCCAATATCGGAGGCCATCCCTATACTGACGCCGGAAGAGTACGACGCAGCAGTCCTTCCTTTCCGTGCAAAAAAGACCGCCCCCGGTCCAGATGGCGTTCCGGCCAGAGTCCTGGCCCTTGTCTGCGCGGAGATGGAAGATTCCTTTCGGGGCCTCTTTGACCAATGTTTTGCGGTCGGGAAGTTTCCGAAAGTATGGAAGGAGGGCCAGCTGTGTCTAATTAGAAAGGAAGGTCGCCCCGTTGACTCCCCATCCGCCTACCGGCCCATCGTCCTTCTTGATGAGGCCGGTAAGCTTTTCGAGCGTATCATCGCTGGGCGGATCAACGACCACTTGAGAGAGTCGGGGCCAGACCTCTCGGACCTGCAATTCGGTTTCCGGGCAGGGCGATCGACTATAGACGCCCTGTCCCGACTAAAAAGCGTGGTTCTGAGGCAACTAGGGAGTGGCGGTGGAGTGATGGCGGTGTCTTTTGACATCGCCAATGCTTTTAACACCATCCCCCACTCCACTATCTTGCAGGGGCTGAGTTACCACAGGGTCCCAAAATACCTACGGGCCCTGTTGGAAAATTATCTGGAAAACAGATCAGTGGCGTTTATCACGCGTTCCGGCGAAATGGTGCAGTACAGCGTCGAGTCCGGTGTTCCACAGGGGTCCGTCTTGGGGCCTCTTCTGTGGAACATCGGATTTAATTGGTTGTTGCGCGGTGTTCTCCCCACGGGCACGGGTGTTATATGCTACGCTGATGACACTCTTGTTACGGCCCGCGGGAAGGACTTTGGGGAAGCGGCAGAAAGAGCCACAGCCGCCAGTAATATCATTGCGGAAAGGATCCGGCGTCTTGGGCTTCGTGTAGCGCTGGAAAAGACCGAGGCCGTTTACTTTCACGGACCTCGGAAAGGACCCCCTCCCAACGCTTATATCTTAGTTGGGGGAGTCCGAGTGGCTGTTCAGCGCCACATGAAGTACTTGGGTTTGGTGCTAGATGCGCGGTGGCAATTCCTACCACATTTTAGTGGGCTATCGCCGCGCCTGCTTAAGGCGGCGGACTCGCTGGGGTGGCTCCTTCCAAACCTGAGGGGGCCCAGGGCCAAATGCCGGCGGCTTTACGCCGGTATTCTTCGCAGCATGGCCCTCTACGGAGCGCCCATCTGGGCGGATTCCCTCTATCACAGAGGAAACACCGCCCTACTTCGTAGGCCCCAGCGGGTGATTGCGTGCCGGGTGGTGCGAGCTTACCGGTCAGTGGGCTTTCCGGCGGCGTGTGCATTAGCTAGCACCCCGCCATGGGAACTGGAAGCTCGTATGATGGCCAGAACATATCAGTGGCAGGCCGATCTGAAGGAGCTGGGAGTCCGGCCCTCACTAGAGGAGCGCTTAACCCTCGCAAGAGAGGAGCGGGAAGAGCTTATTCGGCGGTGGGCATTGGAGATTGAGACCGCCCCATCGGGTCGCCGCCTATTGGATGCGCTCGGACCGGTCCTGGAACACTGGTTCGAGCGAGCGCATGGGTTCCTATCCTATCGCCTGGTGCAGGTGCTGACCGGGCACGGCTGTTTTGGTCAGTTCCTGCACCGCATCCAGAGGGAGGATTCGCCCATTTGTCGGGCTTGTGAGGTGGACATCGACACGGCTGATCACACGCTCTTCGTGTGTCCGTCGTGGTCCGCGGAAAGGTCGGCCCTTAACACCGTGGCCGGCCAGATAAACTCCTTCCCCCAACTTTTGGCGGGGATGTTACAAAAAAAGGAGGTTTGGGTGGCGGTCGCCTCGTTCTGTGAGGCAGTTATCTCGCAGAAGGAGGAAGCCGAAAGGGCGCGTGAGGATGATCCCTCCGCCCCGGCGCTGCGAAGGCGCAGAACAGGGCGTGCGCGGCGTAATTTTATGCGTCAGTTTGCGCACTCCAGCGGAGGCCAGCCGGCGGTGAGTGTGGGGACTCTCCC
The DNA here is from genome assembly GCA_039566165.1 of Maruca vitrata. Lineage (NCBI taxonomy): Eukaryota > Metazoa > Arthropoda > Insecta > Lepidoptera > Crambidae > Maruca > Maruca vitrata. Next base: position 6,075,447 of record CM076939.1, read on the forward strand.
GGTGGCATTGCACTAACGGCCGACGCTGAGGGACGGGAGCGACCCCGTGTACCGGGTTGCCCCGCGCCCCCCTCAAAGGGGGCTAGAGAGGAGCTCTTTGGGGCTGTTCGCCGGTGACGTCGTGGTAGTTGGGCTATGCTAGGAACCATGACGTCGCCAAGGCGATGAGGTACATCGCGGTGTTTTAGTCGGTAAACCCCCTGGGCATTGCACTCCGCCCAGGAGCAGCGATTGGCATTTACCATCTTCGCGCCAGTCGCCGGGGAGTCCGACACACCACTGGGAGAGAACCCCATCTCCCGGTGACGGTGCGTCAAGCATTTCACCGCGTCAAAAAAAAAAAAAAAAAGGGGCACTTGACCAGTTTTCCAGATTTTATTTGTAACGATCTTTATATACGATATCTTTCTTTAATTTTATAATGTCCAACATTTTTACGTGAATGTTTATAAATTTCCCTTTAATACCGATATCCCTCTATAGAAACATTCAGATAATATCGAACAGTCTATCAATTGGAACAACATACATACATACATACAATCACGCCTTCTTCCCAGAGGGGTAGGCAGAGATCACTTCCAGCGATCCACTTTTCACCTCTGTGGGAAACGTGACGTGACGGGTTGTGGACCACGTCGCCGCCATTCTGCCTTGTGCATTGTTTTAACAAGGTCACTGCGTTCCCACGAGTAGAAAGGATATATGACGGGGGAAGGAAAAGGGGAGGAAGGATACTATCGCCTCGGATGATTTGGACTGAGTCGATAGTAGCTCGAGGAGCCGGGGTCGCTTACCCGTATACCGTTCACCAACCACCGGACAGATAGTTGTGACTGGTATCCCCTGACAGTCTTACCCGTATACCGTTCACCAACCACCGGACAGATAGTTGTGACTGGTATCCCCTGACAATTGGAACAACACAACGCACCAATGTAAGCCAGCAAGCAAATATTGGACAACTGACCACCTCCATACCGAAAACCAGGTAAAAGAGAAATGTAGCGAATTCAATAAACCTTTGAACCTGGCTTTTGTGGATTATACAAAGGTCTTCGACGGTATCACCCACATCAACCCATTTAGCTTTCTCATCTTCAGCAAATCATCGAACCCACATATAGATAACTTCTCCAAATCATTTACCAACAAAGCACAGCCGATATCAAACTGCACACTGAAGGCCTGACATTCAAAATACAAAAAAGAGTTAAACAGGGTGATTCCCTATCATCAAAGCTTTCAGTAGCACGCTCCAAGAAGTCTTCAGGTCACTTGATATTCTTAGGAAACAAAAGGAATTGGTGTAGAGAATATGCGACTGATGAACTTTCGCTTTGCAGATGACATTTTCCTAGTCGAAATACGTATACTTCGACAGAACTTGAGTTGATGCTCGAACAACTGAGCGCAGAAAGCGTTGACGTTAGACTGACGATGAATAGATCCAAAACCAAGGTCATGACCAACAGCACCACTGATTAGATGGATTGCAGTCAACAGGCAGGTGAAGCAATATGTAGAGGAGCATACTTGGGCTAGGCAGTCTCCTTCGAAAACAGGCAGGACAAAGAAGTAATCCGTAGAGCAGACAACGCCTGGAAAAGCTTCTGGTCCATGAATGGGTATATGAAGGGTGATCTTCTTATATCACTGAACCTATCCTAACACATGGGGCACAATCTTTCTGCCCCCCGCCAAAAATCTGAAGTCTAAACTCAAGGTTTTTCAAAAAGTTATGAAGCGGAGTATCATAGGTATTATGTTAAAAGAAAAAATAAATATACCACCATCCACTCCCGTACTGGTATTGTTGTTGGTCAAAACTGATGTAGCAATGGTCGGGGAATGTGATGTGAAATGTGCGAGGATAAAGAACAATAGATGCACCAGAATTGTTACAAATCGCGTGCCTGAAGATGATTTTCGCCGAAGAAGACCTAAGAAAAGGTGGTATGACGATCTGGTCCATGTATCAAAGAACTGGCAAGTCCTAGCATTGGACAGAGAGCAGTAGATGAGTTTGAAGGATACTTTGCCCAGCTGTGAGGTGATACAGGTTAAGAAAAAAAATTACAGTTTATTATACAGCAGGACTTCGATATCAACTTGAACCTCCTGCATAAAAATGTAACGCGCTGAAGTATCTCAAGATTTTGAACAGGCACAAAGATTAATAATAACTTTGTGGTCCAAATCGGTATAATGACACTTTTTAGGGATTATTTAACATGCACTTTGAATGACTGACACGGTCAAATAACTTTTTTCTTTCAACAGCTTGTTACCAGGTAGCCCTCCTGTATTAATCGCTGTCCCCCCGTAATAAACTTTTTTTCTTATTTAGCGTAATCTTTCTATTCCGATTCCATGTCGTTCGAGTAACTGCAAATCTAGCCATTTACCTCCCCTACTATGACGTTTTGCTCAATAAAGTAGTCCGTATTGTCCTAGTCAGAAGGTTCAGTTTGGTCGATATACTTTTACCAGTTTTGTACGTGATCTAATAAAGTTATATTTTTAACTATCCTACAGGAATTTCTGTGACTAAAAGTATTTAAGATCTTGACCGGGGATGTATGGTACCAGGCAAAATTTCATTTAAATCGGTGTAATAGTTTCAGAGATCAGTCATTTATTTAGGTTTTTTGAATATCCCACGGGAACCAGTTAACTGTCAGTGATTTAAAGTATCCTATGCATTTTTCCGGAATTTAAAATACCTTCGTGTAAACTTTCATTTAAATTGGTTCAGCCGTTTAGGAGGTCAGTCGAAACAAACAAACAAACAGACAGAGATGCAAATTTTTTTAAGTATGGGGATGTGTTCTACTACTCTCAAAACATATCCCTGACTCGTTTTTTTTGCGTTTTTCAAAAAAGTACAAGAATTTTTACCTATACGTTTTTATTATAGTAATAGATAGTCGAGTTAGTTTGACTGGCTCGGTGGAACAGTGGTTAGTGACCCAGGTTTACTACCTACGGTTCCAAGAGCCGTGGGTTCGATTCCCACCCGGAACAAATATTTGTGTGACGAACATCGGTGTTTGTTCCGTGTCTGGGTGTATTATTAGATATATTTAATTTATTTTTATTTATTTATGTATATTTGTGTATCCACTGTTGATTCTGATATCTGTAACACAAGTGCTTGCTTAAGCTACTTACCACGGGATCAGAACAATGTATGTGATGTTTTGAAATATTAATATTATATTATAGTAAGAAACACACTTACCGGCGTTACTTAATAAGTTTTTAACTACTGTCCCAATGTAATCGATTAAGGCTTTAATCAACCACGCTGGCCAAGTGCGGGTAGACCGATAAGACTACCTTAGAATTTCTTCGAAGGTGTGCAGGTTTCCTCACTATGTTTTCCTACACCGTTAAAGCAGCGAATAAAAATTGTTAATTTGAATTTCAAATATAAAAAACACAGTGGTACGTATCGGGGTTTGTACTGGCGATCTCTCGCATGGCAAGCAACGACCTTAACCACTCGGCCATCGATACTTCTTGTATGAGTTCATTTTTTACTAATGAAAACAGGGCAAAAAACGAATTACATTAAATTGTAAGGTTGTTCAACCCATTTGTTATTGTAAGGGTGCATTTAATATTTATTTTTTTCATTTGTTTTGCCCGTCGAACATTCAAAATCCCTTTGCCCACCACACGTACCAGCTTTGCCCAACATCTTCCTCCATACTCCCATCGTTTCGTGTATAATAAGGTAGTATCAGTAATAAAAAACACCAAAGATCTCTCTGCAACCGAACTAAAGTGTTCCTTAAAACAATATTTAAGTAATCTGGACTACCAGGAAACTGAGACATTTCTGGCACTTCGCAGCTAATGTTCCGAAACTCATAATCATACACACTCCCTCACGCACTCACACACACTCACTCACACATACACCACACACTCACAAACACACACACACACACTAAAACTTTTTATTATTTATTTTTAACCATTTCCTGAATTGTGATCTCAATATCCAATATTTTATAATTTTATTTTTTAACAAGTGTACAAGTCGTCTTATCTGCTTAAAACAAATGTTAATCATTTATGGTTCCTGCGATACAGGCCTAGAGTCTAGTGCAGTGGCCGCTGCCTAAATGTGTAATATTGTTAGTTTAAGATGTCTTTGAGTTAATTTAGTTTATAAGTCTGTAAATGTATAAACTAACATTCCTTTAATTAACAAATAAATATATATTATTATTATTGTTGTCTCCGTTGGGATGATCACGGGAAGGGTTACCTTCCCGGCCCTTTTGGAAGGCTTGCGTGGGGGCACAGGCCCAACACGTAGAGGCCCCTTGAGACGTTTAATATAAGTTTGGGATGGATATGCTACCCGGATATCACTCCTAAATGCACAAAATGATGCACTCAGCAGTCATACCCGGTGAGCATATAATAACTATTGCGTAAAAATGGATTCTAAAAATTTGGGTCTATGGTGATATGTATGTGGACTGTATATCTGGGCTATGGGATGAGATATCGTCACCTGCCATTCCAATATCTCACAAATTGTTTTAAGTTGGCAGGCAGTGACTCGCCAACCACTAGGTGGGCCCCCAAAATTAGCCACCATGTAGGCGGCAAGGGCCACTGGCTGCCCTGCGGAGACTGACTGCACTGGTAGGAGTTGTTGCCTCTCTTGGTGCGAGACGCACCAACTCTCACCAGCGGGCGATGGGGTCGTCACATCAAACAGTCATTACAGTAATAGTTTTATTTTAAATCTAGACATACAAAAAGACAAAATAGTACCGAGACTTAAAATATAAATATGACTCTTTATTGCTACAAGATGTTCTTAATCCAATAGCCACGTGGTCTTCAGTTAACAAATTGCCACTTAATCCAGACAAATGTAAGTGTAGTGTATGTGGATGTTAGTAGGCTGTATGGCCGTATGCTGTCGTCTCCTTAGCCTAGGTCAATAGATAAAAAGGTAGTAAAACGGAAGCTGTCAGACGAACGGAAAGAGGCGGGAAAGTGACCGAGGTGGAGTTTCAGGCAAGGAGCCGATAATAAAGTAAATAAGTTATCTAACGAACAATACAGTAAGCATATTAAATTCACAAGGAAGCGTTGTCCTCTGACAACCGCTTACTCGATAAACTCTCAAACATTGGAAGAAGTTACGGTCATCCGTGATCTAGGGGTCATCTTGGACAGCAAACTTTCTTTTACTAATCATTTCGATCATATTATTTCAAAATCTCTTAAAATTCTTGGTTTAATTTGGCGAATTTCACATTTATAATATTAGTAAGGATGTTAAAAATATTGGCAGACCTTAAAAATAAATAAATATGAATAATACAAGACACTCCAAGAAAATATCCTCTTTCGTACAGGCACTTATACATTTGCAATAATAAATAGCAAATAGTATTCGATCGTTGGTAATGCCCACTCTACCGAGGAATCTCCGGCAAGAAAGGTTGTGTAATCAACCAACCCGCACTTGGCCAGCGTCGTTAACTAAGGCCTGATCGCCCTAGTTTAGGGTAGGCCCGTGCCTAGTTAGTAGAGTGCCGCCTACGTTGGTACGGTCATGTTTTACGGAAACCGGCAAACTACGTAGGGAACAAGTGTCTAGCTATGTCGCTACCGCCGGGTCCCGGCAGAAGGGGAAGGCCCAAGAAGGCCTGGCTTGACGTCGTAATGGATGACATGCGTGCCAACAAACTCTCCGTGAAGGATGCCGAAGACCGTGCGAAGTGGAGAGATAGGAGTAGGAAAGCGGACCCCGGGCTCCGCAAGGATGCAACCGGGAAAACGCGGAGATGATGATGATGGGTCTCTAGTTATTAGAATAAATTGCGTTAAATGGACAATAAAAAACAGTTACTACACATCGTCACCAAAGGTTATCTGTAAGAAAGAAAAACATCATTATTTTATCTCCAAATTACTTTGAATTTGTAAATGGGTCTTCAGACGAAACACATTGAAATCGAAAGGCTGGTTTGATCGAATAATTTACTTTGTTTAAGTATAAAAGTAGAATTAATTGTATAAATTATTTAGTGCCTCATGATTCTTTGTGTAAACATCTAAAATGAAAAGTGCACTCACAATATGTTTTGTGGTAAGTTTCATCTGTTAATTGACGTCATATATATACCTAAATATAAAAGGCTTTGTTTACATGTGAAATATCGATAGAGAGAGATAGAGTAGCCGATGGCCGAGTGGAGAAAGGTACTGCTTTCCTTGCGAATGGCTACGGTTCAAACCTCGCCACATATCAATGTGTTTTTGAACTGCTCTTACCGGATGGATAAAGGGAAATATCGTGAGGAAACCTGCACGCCCGTAAAGAAATAAAAAAAAAACTACGGCTGTGTGAAGTCGACCAACCCGCACTTAGCCAGAGTCGTGGTAGTTGGGCTATGCCAGGAACCATGACGTCGCCAAGGCCATGGAGGTACATCGCGGTGTTTTAGTCGGTAAACCCCCTGGGCATTGCACCTCGCCCAGGAGCCGCGTCTAGCATTTACCATCTCCTCGCCAGCCGCTAGGGAGTCCGACACACCACTGGGAGAGAACCCCCTCTCCCAGTGACGGTGCGAAAAGCATTTCACCGCGAAAAAAAAAAGGCACTTTGTGTCACGGATATCAGAAACAACAATGGTCTTTAACAATAAAGCATTTAGATTTCGGACAACAAACAAACATCGTTGTTAATCACGGAAATAAGGCTGGACTCTTGGCGGAAAGACAGGGGCTTTTTTTTCCTAACTGACTTACAATGATGTCTTGGAGTAGCCTCGTCTTCATCACCGGACTTGCGAGGGAGCGGATGGCTCTCAACTCTATTCTAACAGACATACGATGATGGCTTGGAGTAGCCTCGTCATCATCACCGGACTTGCGGCGGAGCGGATGGCTCTCACCTCTACGATGATGGCTTGGAGTAGCCTCGTCATCATCACCGGACATGCGGGGGAGCGGAAGGCTCTCACCCCTACGATGATGGCTTGGAGTAGCCTCGTCATCATCACCGGACATGCGGGGGAGCGGAAGGCTCTCACCCCTACGATGATGGCTTGGAGTAGCCTCGTCATCATCACCGGACTTGTGGGGGAGTGGATGGCTCTCACCTCTATTCTAACTGACATACGATGATGGCTTGGAGTAGCCTCGTCATCCTCACCGGACTTGCGGCGGAGCGGATGGCTCTCACCTCTACGATGATGGCTTGGAGTAGCCTCGTCATCATCACCGGACATGCGGGGGAGCGGAAGGCTCTCACCCCTACGATGATGGCTTGGAGTAGCCTCGTCATCATCACCGGACTTGTGGGGGAGTGGATGGCTCTCACCTCTATTCTAACTGACATACGATGATGGCTTGGAGTAGCCTCGTCATCCTCACCGGACTTGCGGCGGAGCGGATGGCTCTCACCTCTACGATGATGGCTTGGAGTAGCCTCGTCATCATCACCGGACATGCGGGGGAGCGGATGGCTCTCACCCCTACGATAATGGCTTGGAGCAGCCTCGTCATCATCACCGGACTTGCGGGGGAGCGGATGACTCTCACCTCTATGATGATGGCTTGGAGTAGCCTCGTCATCATCACCGGACTTGTGGGGGAGTGGATGGCTCTCACCCCTACGCTACGATGGTGGCTTGGAGTAGCCTCGTTATCATCACCGGACTTGCGGGGGAGCGGATAACTCTCACCCCTATGATGATGGCTTGGAGTGGTCTCGTCATCATTCCCGGACTTGTGGGGGGGCGGATGGCTCTCACCCCTATGATGATGGCTTGGAGTAGCCTCGTCATCATCACCGGACTTGTGGGGGAGTGGATGGCTCTCACCCCTACGCTACGATGGTGGCTTGGAGTAGCCTCGTCATCATCACCGGACTTGCGGGGGAGCGGATGACTCTCACCCCTATGATGATGGCTTGGAGTGGTCTCGTCATCATTCCCGGACTTGTGGGGGGGCGGATGGCTCTCACCCCTATGATGATGGCTTGGAGTAGCCTCGTCATCATCACCGGACTTGTGGGGGAGTGGATGGCTCTCACCCCTACGCTACGATGGTGGCTTGGAGTAGCCTCGTCATCATCACCGGACTTGCGGGGGAGCGGATGACTCTCACCCCTATGATGATGGCTTGGAGTAGCCTCGTCATCATCACCGGACTTGTGGGGGAGTGGATGGCTCTCACCGCTAAGAGATGGGCATTACCAAAGGCGGTATGAAGTCAACCGAATCAATTATTTTAGTTCTTATATATACATTGCATTAATTATCATACATTTATAAGTAACGACATTCATATTGACAAGAAAATTGCATTTTATAATGAATGCACCGAAGATTGCTATATAACTGGCTCGTTGGAACAGTGGATAGTGACCCTGGCTGGCGGTTGCGAGAATCGTGGGTTCGATTCCCACCTGGGACAAATAATTGTGTGAAGAACATCGGTGTTTGTTCCGTGTCTGGGTGTGATTATGTATTTAAGTACCTAAGTATTTATAAATATATACACCGTGAAATTTTAGTGGTTGTTTTCCCGCAGTAAAATGATTCTGTCTTAGTAGTACAATAGATTTGTCCAGTATTTTTTTGTTAAAATTGTAAACAAAAAAAAACCGCCTTCAAAAACCCGACTCACTAAAAATTACAAAATAATATAATACGAACATTTATAATCATCTGGGTATGAATTTTATATGTTTTTGAAGGCGGTGCCAATCAAAATTTTGAGGAAAAAGAAGCACTCTGTGCTTGTCTGTTTGAAATATAAACGGCACCGCCTTCAACAACATATAAAATTCATACCCAGATGATTATAAATGTTCGTATTATATTATTTTGTAAGGCGGTTTTTTTTTGTTTACAATATTTTTTCATACTTTTTAACCGACTTCAAAAAAGGAGGAGGTTCTCAATTCGTCTGTATGTATAATATTTTTTTTAGTGTTAAATTTTTTGTTACCCTATTAGTTCAGCTCACCTGTAATACTACTCATATTATTACTAGTAGTCTTAATATGTATACAGTATTGAAAGAATTATCCTTTTACTCCAAACAATTAAGGAGTTGACCTTCCATCATCAGCTCAGCATCATAACATTATGATTGCAAGAAGCAATGCCAATATCACTTCAGAAAATATATAAAACGCGGTACATGTGCCTATAAAATTTGAGGGTTGCCCTCGATTTCTCCTGGATCCCATCATCAGATCCTAGACTGGTCACCCTATTAGTTCAGCTCACTTATAATGCTACTGATATTATAACTAGTAGTCTTAATATGTATACAGTATTGAAAGAATTATCCTTTTACTCCTAAGTATTAAGGAGTTGACCTTCCATCATCAGCTCAGCATCATAAGATTATGATTTCCATAAGCAAATGCCAATATAACTTCAGATAATATGCAAAACGCGGTACATGTCCCTATAAAATTTGAGGGTTGCCCTCGATTTCTCCTGGATCCCATCATCAGATCCGGGACTGGTGAAAATGGGACCACCTCGGAAGTGAACTCTACCCAACCAAAAAAAAATTTTTGAAATCCGTCTATAATTGACGAAAATATCGGTGAACATACATAAAAAAAAAAATATTATACATACAGACGAATTGAGAACCTCCTCCTTTTTTGAAGTCGGTTAAAAATCAATAAATGCCGGATTTACGAAAGGTTTAACCGAAACTCGAAAGCACGTTAGAACCGCTTTATGACTTAGGGTGTCGAGCTTCTTCAGCTTTAAGCATCGATTTCATGTGGCAAGCAGTACCTGATTACGTCACATCTTATAAAAGAACGATAGCTTCTCTCGTTTTTCGAGTTGGAAAATTAATGTTTTGAAAATTTGAAAAAAAATATATATTTTTTTCTATTTATTATTTGCATGACGCGATAGTATTACTAAAGGCAAATCATTCTGCCACGGGAAAACAACCACTAAAATTTCACGGTGTCTGTATGTATATCAGTCTCTGACGCCCATAGTACAAGCTCTGCTTAGTTTGGGGTCAGATGATCGTGGCCTTCAGGGTGAGGGCGACAAGCTTAATAGGTTATATTGTGCCCGTCGACCTTACGACCTTACCATCGGGTGGAGTGAGGTCATCTTGAATATCGATCATAAAAAAAATACGATTCGATATGCAAATTCTCAAAATATAATCTATTAAATTTGGTATTCTATAAAACACCAACCACGTATTCAAAAACATTTTTTTTTTGTATGCTCTACCTTATATTTTTTATTGACTGATATCCTTAATAATTTAAATTGCTAAATTCTTTATGCTAATATGCCTATGTAACACCTTTTTGCTATTGAATTCATATTATATTTAAGTGTTGTAGGCATGCAAAGGCTTCTAGATATAATTAAGTATTCACACATCATCATCATCATCATCATCAACCCATATAGGTATGTCCCCACTGCTGGGGCACGGACCTACCCCGAGTTAGGGAGATAAGGCCTTAGTCGACCACGCTGGCCAAGTGCGGGTTGGTCGACTACACAACCTTAAAATTTCTTCATAGGTATGCAGGTTTCCTCACGATTTTTTCCTTAACCGTTAAGCTTCGAATAACCGTTCGCATGAATTATTCAAATTTGAAGAACACAGTGGTGGGTGGTGGGTTTTGAACAGGCGACCTCACGCATGGCAACGACCTTAACCACTCGGCCATCGGCACTTTAGAAATACCTCATGTTTAGTCACCTAAAAAACATTTTGACAGACAATAATAATAAGGCGTCCGACCGATTTCGGCCATGGCGGCCGATCTCAATTGAGATCAGCCAAGTGCGCAGGACATATTATACTGCACAAGTGTGCACTCTCTATTCCCTTACTCTCATAATTCGGTGAGACGGCAATCCGACATGACCGATGAGAGATCGGGCGCAGGACCACCGGCTTAAAGTGCTTTCCGAGTCACGGGCTTTCAACCGCCAACTCCGGGCTGAGTAATTTCAGTACAGAAAAACTCACACAAATTTTGCCCGACCCCGGACTCGAGCCGGGAACCTCTCGGTCCTAACGCAGCACTTGCTACCTTATTGTCTTGACAGACAATAATGTAATTTTGAACACTTTCTTATCCCACAGAATCAGGTGAATTTACACGAATGTTAAAATGTATTTACCTAATTGTGTCAATTTATATTCTAAAGGACATTATATTGATAATGCTAGCACTTAATTTGAATCTCGTTACGTTATATTTTATTGCGAACAAGTGTCGATACATGTGATTAAATGTGATGAAAAAACATACATACTCATACATACATATCTATTTGGCGTTCTAAGGATAAATGTATTTTAATTACATTGTTTTGGAAACTGCATGTATAAGGAAAATCTATATGGTATTCTTTATATTTTACAAATTTAGTACAATGTAAAAAAGGGATATAAACACCACAAAAAAAAAGAGCGGTTAAAATTCTCACCAATAATTCGTGTAACCACTAGTGATGTTCCGAATATCCGTATCCGTATCCGAGGATATCCGAGGGAAAATAAAAATCCGTTTCCGTATCCGGTTCGTTACTTTTCACGCGAATCTTTTACGGATCTTTTTAGGTGATTATTAGAATTAAAAAACTTTAAATGTTCATTCAGAGTATTTGTATTTCCTACTGGTCTACTACTACGTGGTCCCGGCGAATTTCATACCGCCTATAAGTACTTATGTTTTCTATATTTTTTTACAATTTAAACCATTCCTGGACTACAGCAAACATTTCAAAACCAAAATTGGTTCAGGCGTTCGAGTAGAGAGACTAACGGACGGTAATTATTTTTTATATATAAGATGATCATATATTTGGGACCTTTATATTGCAAACATATAGATAGATAGATGGATACATCTTTATAATAATGAGAGAAAGTTATAACTTACATCACTTTTATAAAAATGAAATAACTAAAACTCAAATAATTCTTTAATCACAATATAAAAATAAAGATTAACTTTATTTTTATATTGTGATTAAGGAATACTATAGTAAATTATAACATCATTCGACTGGCTCGGTGGAACAGTGGCTAGTGACTCAGGTTCATAACCTACGGTTCCAAGAGTCGTGTGTTCGATTCCCACTCGGGACAAATATTTGTGTGACGAACATCGGTGTTTGTTCCGTGTCTGGGTGTATTATTAAATTTATTTAAGTATATTTGTGTATCCACTGTTGATTCTTATATCCGTAACACAAGTGCTTGCTAAAGCTACTTACCACGGAATCGGATCAATGTATGTGATGTTGTGCAATATTTATTTATGTCACTTTTATGTCAATGGAAAAAAAACTTAAACCTAAACCTCCTTTTTTATAATTATGAGACCAATCAATACAAAGTTACGGATACGGACGTTTACGGATATTTATTGTCAAAATCCGTATCCGTATCCGCGGATCTTGACAATAAAAATCCGTATTCAGATCCGTATCCGCGGATATACATTTTTGAAGATGCGGCACATCACTAGTAGCCACTAATAACTTTTGTACTTAGCTTTGATATGCTGCCACGCTTGAGTCGTAAGTTCTTGTTAGTTGAACTTATCTATACAACTAAATATTAATTGAATATCTGTATGTAATATTACTACGTTTGCCGCGTCTCGGCAAACGTAGTGTAGGACGCCCGCAGGCCAAGTAGTGTGACGATCTGCGCAGGACGGCTGGTAGGAGCTGGATGCGAGTGGCCGAGGATAGAGAGATGTGGCGTGCATTTGGAAAGGCCTATGTCCAACAGTCCAGTATCACCCTAGTTTAGGGTAGGCCCATGCCCCAGCAGTGGGGACGTATATGGGCTCATGATGATGATGATGATGATGATGATGATGCAATATTAAAATAACTACTTTTTACTAAATGAATATGGATCTCTATCGGGTGCCAATAACAAAAGCACATGTGTAAACAATTTTCGTCTGTTTGTTTGTTCCCGCTATTCTCCGAAACGGCTGGACCAATTTTGACGGGACTTTCGTTAATTAATAGCAGATCTCTTCTGTTTATTGTATGGTTGATGAACAACCTGGTGTCAGAGTATTTAAACCGCCCGTAGGCATCTGACATGGCTTCACACACCGTTGAATAATCTCTCAGATGTGCTGGTTTCCTCACGATGTTTTCCTTCACCGTTAAAGCGTAGAATGATGGTACATATGAATTTCAAATTTGAAAAACACATTAGTACCTGGCGGGGTACCACCACTTAACCACTCGGCCATCGACGCTTTTACCAATAGCAAATATAACAAGGTATAAAAAAGGTTTAATTAATCATTGCTACTAAAAACATTTACACGCGAACGAAGTCGAGCTTAGGGCGCCCGCTGGTAAATAAATACACCGTGAAATTTTAGTGGTTGTTTTCCCGTGGCAGAACGATTTGCCTTTAGTAATACTATCGAATCACGCAAATTATTCGTCGAAAAAAAAAAAAAAATTTTTTCGATTTTTCAGAATAATAATTTTCCAACTCGAAAACGAGAGAAGCTTTCGTTGTTTTTGAAGATGTGACGTATTCAGGTACTGCTTGCCGCATGAAATCGATGCTTAAAGCTAAAGAAGCTCTACACCCTAAGTCATAAAGCGGTTCGAACGTGCTTTCGGGTTACGGTTAAACCTTTCGTAAATCCGGCATTTATTGATTTAACCAAAAAAGAACTGCACACATCTTTTGTACTACTAAGATAGAATCATTTTACTGCGAGAAAACAACCACTAAAATTTCACGGTGTATATGAAATTTTCGCAACTCAAAAAATATTAATGAATCTAATTTCTACGTTAGGACCGGGGACCTGTTAGAAAAATATACATTTCAAAGATTACAAGAGACCGGCCCTTGCTTCCCTTCGAATAAATCTACACTAATATTGTAAAGAGGAAAGATTTGTATTGTTGTATGTTTGTAATGAATAAACTCAAAAACTACTGGACCGATTGCAATAATTTTTTCACCATTAGAAAGTTGCATAATTAAGAAGTAACATAGACTGTATAATATTACACTAGGTACTATAGTTGTGGAGCAGTAACCGAAAATGTTTCAAAAACGGGGGAAAAGTATCGTTTCTGAGGCCTTCCGTGGCGTGCGCTGAGCATATAGTTAAAGTTATACAAAAACGCTCTATGGATGAATTGTTCTTCTCAACATTATTTTAAAAAAAAGTCTGCGAGAGCATATGTGTACCTTGTATAGTTTACCCATAACAATCGTTTTAATGATTTAAATGTTTGCTCAAAAGTAATGTCATTTTGGCGACGGGATTTCGTAGTAAATGATTTAATAATAAAACGTAAAACTATGTAAAAAATCTTAAGTCCCCCCGTGCGAAGCCGGGACGGGCCGCTAGTTTAACATAAAAACCTTCCTCTTAAATCCCTCTATCTATTAAAGACATTTATTAACACTGATAATTTTTAGGTAAAAACACGATTGTTTACATTAAGCGATTGCACAAAACAATTTCTAGAATACTTGTTAGGATTAGGATTTTATCGCCATTATCTTAATTATTTAATTAACCCATATTATCCCAGCGCCCCATTTAAGGTGCACTAACATTTTAACGTCATACATCTAATATTTTAACATATATAGGTAAATTTTGAAAAAATCGTTATCTACATGGATTTATCTATCACATGATATTTTTTGATATTACAAATGCGCGTTAGTTTTTTTTAGAATAATCAGTGGAAGTAAGTGAATTTCGCTAAACGTGTTCTTTAAAAAAAGGTAAGTTATTTTATAAATGTATGTAATTTTACAAATATATGAAAACTATTATTTTTATTGTTGTGCTTCTATCTTTCAATGAGTAAAGTGAAAAAAAGGTAATTTTATTATTTTTACATATTTTTTGCACGTTTTACATGATGCCCCATTTGAGGTGCACTGGGAACAACAGGCCCCATGGAAATTTTCTTTGAAGGATTAGTTAACACATACTATTTTATGTTTTAATCGCTTTTTTTTCTTTTCAGGTTGAATGTTAACAAGATTATATCAGTCCAAGTCGAGGATAGCCCTGTCATAATAGCGACTATATTTATTATTCCACCTAAAAACAGGTAATTGAGTGAAGAAGATATTGGAGATGAAAATTCAGGAGATATTGGCAATATTACTGGTAGACAATTCTTAGCGATAGTCGAGGTGTGGTGTCAGATTTCATTAGTACAGAGGTCACTTGAAACCGTTGAAGGAATAACATTCATGAGCCAGAATGATCAAACTAACTATGGACTTCTTCTCAAGAACCACCTGCTAAGAGAGCTAAAATGGTTGTGAATATGATATTGGAATGATAATACTAGAGTGAATATAGCCTCTACGGAAAATGATGTCAGCCAATCGGCAAGGTGAAACGTTGGTGCAAGAATAAAAGAGTAGACTTGAATCCAACCCAATTGCTATCAACTATATAAAACGTTCAGTGATGGCGTCGACCGCCTAGTATAGGATTGGGCTATGGTTGAAGAGGTGGTACTTGCAAATGATAATGTTTCCTATGAATGCATGATGAAATGCGTCAACAACACATTTCAACTGTATCGACATTCACTAGCTGCAGGAGAAACTGAAGAAGCTTTATGACGATCAAACACATCTTATTCTTGGTGAAACATCATCTTCCGTTCCAAAACGAATCGAGTTCAAATTACCAATGACTCTCAAGAAAACTACCGGATTCAGTCAGATTGGAAAAAGGACATCATATGTCAACAACGAAACTCAAATCGATGCCAGTACCACAAATATACTTACTTAGTATTACTTAGTTTAGATGCAGTCAATATGGAGTTGGTTTATATACCTCAACATTGTTCCCAAACTATTAATACGACTAAATTATTTTTTTTTTCGATATATTTTTACAGATACATTTAAGTATATTATGTAATTGTAGTCCACTTCAGTATTTTTTAAAGATAATTTACTGTTAAAACAGTTTAAAACTTAACACTCGTTTCTTATTTCTCCATACAAATCCCGTTGGCATATTATCCCAACGCCCCATTTAAGGTGCGGTCCTGAAATACATTATGTATAGTATATAAAAAAATTAAAAACATTTTTTGGTCTGTTTTTGAACCCCCTTAATCTAAATTTGAAAATTATTTTTTTACTTTTTGTGTTTTTAATATCTTGGGATAATATGGGTTAATTTACTTTCAGCTCATTGCAGCCAGCCAATTACAGTTTGCTGGTGAGTATTTTTAATTGACTTGAGTTTTTTTTTAATATAACTTTGAAGAAAAACGGAGTGTGTGATTGCCTCAGGCCAGGTGGAGTGATGATCTGCCAGTTATTGGCATTTTTATGATGATGAGAAATCGGGCGCAGTACCACGGGCTTTATGTGCTTTCCAAGGCACGGGCGTGCAACCGCCAATTTTCTGATTCCAGCCTGAGTAATTTCTTAACAGAAAAACTCACACATTTTTTTCGGAACCCGGACTCGAACCGGGGTCCTCTCAGTCGTAATGCAGCACTTGCTACCAATAGACCAACGAGGCAGTTAATCAGTAAATCTATAAATACCATACAGATATCATCATTCACAATATTGATCGCTAATATAGTGGTTAGTGACCCTGCATGGCGGTTCCAAGAGTCATGGGTTTGATTCCCACTCGGTACAAATATTTGTGTGACGAACATCGGTGTTTGTTCCGTTTCTTGGTGTGAATATGACCGTGTGTAGAAAAAAAAATCCTAACATTCCTTATACAAGCATTGTTTCATGAATATTGAATTAAAACAATTTTTAATTTATTTTCAAGGTGGCAGTATACTGGGCAATCTGTTTGGTAAGTGTTATTGTAGTGACAGACGAATAGACAGACAGACTTGAAACAAAGTGCTTCTTGAAGTATTTTTTAATCTATAAAAACAATAAAAAACTGGCCACGTAAGAATTGGACACGCGCACGATGAGTGAATTCCGTACTAGTATTGAATAACAATCATGTTTGTGTTCAGGGGATACCAGTCACAACTATCTGTCCGGTGGTTGGTGAACGGTATACGGGTAAGCGACCCCGGCTCCTCGAGCTACTATCGACTCAGTCCAAATCATCCGAGGCCATAGTATCCTTCCTCCCCTTTTCCTTCCCCCGTCATATATCCTTCCTACTCGTGGGAACGCAATGACTTAGTTAAAACAATGCACAAAGCAGAATGACGACGACGTCGTCCACAACCCGTCACGTCACGTTTCCTACAGAGGTGAAAAGTGGATCGCTGGAAGTGACTTCTATTTGAAATTCATATGTACCATCATTCCATGCTTTAACGGTGAAGGAAAACATCGTGAGGAAACCTGCACACCTGAGAAGAAATTCTAAGGTTGTGTAGTCGACCAACCCGCACTTGGCCAGCGTGGTCGACTAAGGCCTTATCGCCCTAGTTTAGGGTAGGTCCGTGCCCCAGCAGTGGGAACGTATATGGGCTGATGATGATGATGAAATATTATAGATTAATTTTTGTGAATTGTATTGTGTAACTAAATAAACTAAAATTTATAAAATTTATTGCAGGTTTAGGAAAAACTACAACCGGTATGTTGAACATTTGAAGAAATTACGTAATTAAGGAATGATTGTTAGACGAAGAATGAATTAAATGTTTGAATTAATTTGATGAATAAATGATAAGAATGAATGAAAACATTAGTGAGGGAATAAATGATTTTTAAAATGATACGTTGAAAGAACGAATGTTTGACTGAATTAATCACTTTATGAATAAACATGATCATGATAGGCCCTACACAACTTTTTTGTAATGATGTCATTAATGTAATGTAAAGTGCGAAAACGAAGGATTTCTCTACCGATATCAATAAACCTTAGATCTGTTTTTATTACCTGTTTTTGGATCATAGTTACACTAATTCATCAAAGTGTGTATTACTTAAAATTAATGAAGAATCAATACACCGTAAAATTTTAGTGGTTGTTTTCCCGTAGCAGGACTATTTATCTTTAGTAGTACAGTCGGATCATGCTAGTTATTTCTAGAAAAATATTGCTTCCTATTTTTAATTTTTCTAAAAAGTAATCATCCAACTCGCAAGGGTGAGAAGCGATAGTTCTTTTAAGAGATGTGACGTAACCTGGTATTGCTTGCCGCATGAAATTGATGATTAAAGCTAAAGAAGCTCTACGCTCTATCTCTCACTCTCGTTTATCCCTTTCGTTAAACTAATATTTAATTACTTGAATTAAAAAAAGACTGCACTAATCTTTTTTACGACTAAGATGTAATCGTCTTACTGCGGGAAAACAACCACTAAAATTTCACGGTTCATAATACCTTAAGGAAAGTTCGGATTCAATTTAAAGGTAAGTATTTGTATTTTGAGTTACTATACTAAGAGGTGTTATATGTTAACATACCAATGTAATTTTGGTTAAATTACACTTTCCAAATGGCAAAATAAGGTCAACCACACCTTTCAGCGGATCAAAATAAAAATACGCCATTTGCAGGCAGTTTAATATGGGTAAAAATTAAAACGAAATTAGTTATATTTTCAACAAAGCAAACCGATTTCTTTAGTCCAATAATTTTATTAAAATGGCTTTATATTTGATTTTGATGTGCACTCTGCACATATATGGAACAATTTTTTTTAACATAATATAATCTTCGGGTTTTCGCAATAAATAAATAATTATCCGATCCCGTGGTAAGTAGTTTAAGCACTTGTGTTACCACTATCAGAATCAACAGTGGATACGATATTTATACATAACACTATTGTTCCTGATTTCAGTAACACAAGTGCTTATTTCGGAATCAGAACTACGAGTATATAATGTGTGATACATTAATTTAATTATTATAATATAATTATTAATACACTATTTATTTCAGCAAAACCAGAAATAGCTACGGAGTCTACTACAGAAGGCACAAGTAAATATTATGAAATATTTTTTATACTGTCTGTCCAGTTATTAGAAAATGACTTTGTCCGGGAGTTGACTGACTCGATGGAACAGTGGCTAATGACTCAGGGTCACCTCTATGGTTCCAAGAGCCCTGGGTTCGATTCCGACCCGCAACAAAATATTTGTGTGACGAAAGCTGGTGTTTGTTCCTTGTTAAAACACCCAGTTTTTATTAAATATACATATTAAAGTACTTAAACTACTTACCACGGGATCAGATCAATTTGTGATGTTGTGTTATATTTATTATTACCTACTTATTATTTTATACTAGCTTTCCGCCCGCCACTTCGTCCGCGTAGAGATGTTTAACGGGTAAAACATTACTTCTTTATAGCGCAGTCGGTTAAAAAGTAGCCTATGTCCTTTCTCAAGCTCTGGAATATATCTGTATCAAATTTCATTTAAATCGGTTCAGTACTTAATCTATGCGTAACAGACAGACAGACAGACAGAGTTACTTTCGCATTTATAACATTAGTAAGGATAGCCGTTTCGCCTAAACAATAATTATTATGTGTATGCGAGTTTTAATTCAGATTTATTTCTCTAAATTAGGTACAGTTGTGGAAACAACTACAACAACAGAAGCTACCACTAAAAGTATGTAAAAATAGATTGTTTAACTTTTTTTATGGCTAATCCTCGTGTCGGGCTAGAACAATGTTAAAAATAAGAGAACAATTCTGTATGAATAATTCCTTATATTTTTCAATAATAATAATTATACACCGTGAAATTTAAGTACATAGCTGTTTTCCTGCAACAAAATGATTCTACCTTAGTAGCACAATAAATTTGTGCAGTTATTTTTTATTAAAATCAACAAATGCCGATTTTTCCGAAAGGTATAACCGAAACTCTGCACTCCGTTATTGACGCTCCCGGATTATTGTCTTCGCTTAATTTTAATACGCAGCTAAGATCGCGACACCCTAACACATTCGCTATACAAGTGTACAAAAACAACACTTCTTATTTTAACCCCATAGTGAGAATGTGTCGTACTTACAATGATGTGGTTCGTGGTGGCGGATGCATAGATATTTTTAACGCACGATTTTCACTGTACAAAAGATCTGTGTCTGATCTGTTCGCCACTGATTCCTAGAAGGTTATTGCCATTCTTTGTATGTATTATTTTAAATGTATAGTTTTTAGTATTTTTTATTATTATTTAGTTTTGTTTTGTAGATGTAGTTTTCTTGTGTTCATATTGTATTGTTAGTTGTAAGATCAATTTTAGTATAGCTGTGTATGCTGTATAAGGATTACCGTCTAGTATCACGCCCATTATATAAAATGTATTACCATGTTATGATTGTAATCTGTTTGCATACCAATAAATAAATAAATAATAAATAAATAAATGAAACTTTAAAGTACGTCCGAACCACTTTATTACTTATAGCGTAGAGCTTCTTTAGCTTTAAGCATCGATTTTATACGGCAAACAGTACCTAATCACGTCACATCTTAAAAAAATTTAAAAAATTGGCTTTAAGATATGCAGTGATTTAGCCTATACTGTCCCATAAAGTTTCAACATTTTAATTGTAATCTATACATGTTTAATTAATTACTATTTTAATTTCAGCTGCAGAAACTACCACGATAGCTTCAACAACGGAAAAAGCAACTACGAAAGGTAAAAAGAGTTGTTTATAAACTGACTGGCTCGGTGGAACAGTGGCTAGTGACCCAGGTTTACTACCTACGGTTCCAAGAGTCGTGGGTTCGATTCCCACTCGGGACAAATATTTGTGTGACGAATATCGGTGTTTGTTCCGTGTCTCGGTGTATTATTAAATATATTTAAGTATATTTGTGTATCCACTGTCGTTTCTGATACCCGTAACACAAGTGCTTAAGCTACTTACCACGGGATCAGATCAATGTATGTGATGTTGTGAAATATTTATTTATTTAAATAAATAAATAAATAAATAAATAAATATTACACAACATCACATACATTGATCTGATCCCGTGGTAAGTAGCTTAAGCACTTGCGCGTAGCGTAAGTAGCTTATTTATTTATTTATAAAGTCTTACAAAAATACAATATTTGTTAATAACTTGACTGGCTGAGTGGAACAGTGGTAAGTGTCCCTTTCTGGCGGTACCAAGTGTGGGAAGTAAGTTTTGAAACATCGGTGTTTGTTCCGTGTCTGTGTGTCATTATGTATTTGAGGAAGTATTTTTAAATTTATATAAATAAGTATATCAGTCTCTGACACCCATAGTACAAGCTCGGCTTACTTGGGGGTCAGGTGACCGTGTGGAAATATCCCAGATGTTTTTTTTTATATATTATGTAACTATCTCTCTATTTAACATCTTTACTGTTATTACAGTTGCAGAAACCACCACAGAAGCTTCGACAATCAAAGAATCAACAACAAAGAAGAGTAAGTTATTGACCACTTAAATCAAAATCAAAATGTCTATATTTATATAGCCAATTTACATGCACAAATCGTCACATTAGTAATAATAAGATTCTACCACCGGTTTGGAACGCCGATTCTACCGAGAAGACTCCGGCAAGAAACTCGATAGTCGCTCTTTTTAAACGAATCATCATGGTATACATTGTAAATAAGCCAAGTAAGATGCAGTCAAAAGTTGCTATGCCACGCGGAAGAAGTTGCGGGAACAGCTAGTGATAGAATAATTTTTTTTTGGACTGGCTCGGTGGAACATTTGTTAGTCTTCTTCTTATCGTATGGTTGATGAACATCGTGGTCATCATCCTGACATGGCTTCACACACCGTTGAAAAATTTCTCAGGTGTGCTGGTTTACTTCCGATGTTTTCCTTCACCGTTAAAGCGTCGAATGATGGTACATATGAATTTCAAATTTGAAAAACACATTGGCACCTGACGGGGTTTGAACTGTCTACCTCTCGCATGGACCGACCTTAACCACTCGGCCATCGACGCTTTTTACACACGACAGTTGTTAGTGACCCAGACTCACTGCCTACGGTCCCACGAGTCGTGGGTTCGGTTCCCACCCGGGACAAATATTTGTGTGACGATGTCTTTACAAATAACTAACTACACACCTTCTTTTTAAAGGTAAAGGCTTGCTGAGTGGTCTTGGTGGTATTTTGGGTAAGTTTTTTGTTGAATAATTTTAAATTTTTTTTATTGTACTTTATTTTAATGAAAAATCCCTTGTTTTTTTTCAGGAATAAAACCAAAATCTACTGAAGGTATGGGTATACAATTACGTAAACTATGCAAAACATATTGTATTTTTACTTAAGGGGTGAGAGTCATCCGCTACAACGAAAGTACGGTGATGATGACGATGCTCCTCCAAGCCATCATCGTATGTCAGTTAAGAAAAAAAACAATTAACAAAAAAAACTATTTTCACTGATATTCTCTCCATTAAGCCTGATTATATGACTTTCAGATGCAAAAATAAAATAAAAACACATATGAAATATCAGATCAAAAATTCTAGCTAATCCGAAAAGAATAAAAAATATTTTGTGCGGAATCATACTTACTGAACGAGTTTACCGTCGAACGTGTCATACGTTTACTTTTATCAGTCGAAAAAATAAAATTGCAACTTTTTGTTACTTTTTTATTTTAGATGAAGATACCACTACGACTGCTATGACCACACAGGAATCAACTACTAAAAGTAGGTAAATTACACAAACTTAGAAAACTACAAATGTATGTGTCACCGTAAAATTGTAACTAATGCTAGATTGCAATCTATCTTGCGTGATTGTGAACTGTCGAAAAATTGTGAATCAAACATATAGCTTACAATTTTATTCAACGTATTATAATTCGTCAGATTGCAATCTATCGAAGTGAAACTGTTATATTGCAATCATACAAATTGTCATATTGTGAACTGTGCCTGTGCCCTATGTTTCATCTTTCGACAGGTTTCATTTTCACAATCTCGCGAGATAGATTGCAATCTATCGTTATTTACAATTTTACGGTGACATATGCATGTTAAATATGAGGATAAATACACCGTGAAATTTTAGTGGTTGTTTTTCCACAGTAAAATAGTTTTTGTAACCAGTTTGTTGGAAAATCCCCCTGCAGTTAGAGTTAACATTTTATTTTGATTACAGCTGCAGAAACCACCACTGTAGCTTCGATACCTCAAGAATCAACAACCAAGACGAGTAAGTGTTTGGGCACCAATGACTTGTGCACTGATCTGATATCCATTGCGAATAGTCCAAAAAAAAAATCAATCAGTGGAAAAAATAAAAAGTTCATTGATAAAATAATTTGTACTTTAAATAAAAAAAAATATACTTTATTTATATATTATTTTAAGAAGTTTTTTATATTTTGGTTAAAAAATCTCATGAAATATTTTTTTATAGGTAAAGGCGGATTGGCTGATATTCTTAATGACCTTGGTAAGTTTTTTTAGTGGATTTCAAAATCAAAAATCCCGCAATCCAATCGCATAGGCGAGGTGGCAGGTCGTACGCGGTCATAGGCTTTAGCGGTATCGAGACTTCTTCTTCTTATCGTATGGTTGATGAACAACCTGATGTCAGAGTTTTTAAACCGCGCGTAGGCCTCTGACCTGGCTTCACACAACGTTGAAAAATCTCTCAGGTGTGCTGGTTTCCTCACGATGTTTTCCTTCACTGTTAAAGCGTCGAATGATGGTACATATGAGTTCCAAATTTGAAAAACACATTGGTACCTGGCGGGGTTGGAACTGGCGACCTCTCAGCATGCATGGCAAGCAACGACCTTAACCACTCGGTATCGAGACTAACTGCCATAGATTCACCATGCTTCTCTATAGCCTCCTCCCAGAGTAGCGAAACATACGCTATAAAATCACTCGTGGACCGTTTTGGCCTAAAACCGTATTGTCAGTCATGGAGTAGCGAGTGATCCTCTAGGTAGCGAATGAGCTGGGCGTTAATAATCCGCTTAAAACACCTTACCGAGTACTGAGATTATATAACATTTTAGACTTTCGCGTTCTATTACACTAAATATTAGTATTTATGGGTCTACACGCGATATTAGGAGTGGTCGCGAGTGAACATGATTGGTGTAACCCAGTCGAAACGACGGGCAGTAAGTAGCTATGTAATTGCTACTCCTAATATCGCGTGTAGACCCATAAAGACTAATATTTAGTACTGAGATTATAGCTATGGTCCAGCAGTTGTAGAGATCAGACCTGTCCCCCTTTTTGGGAACAGGTTGAAGATTCGCCTTTTTCCAAGCCTGGGAAACAACGCTCGAGGTATAAGAGAGGCGGTGCAGCCATTACTGGAGACAAGTATGCTGCACAAATTTGAAGTACTAACGCTGGAATACCGTTTGGGCCACTAGCTTTACTCTAACCAAGTGACTGCAACTCAGCACGTACATCATATTGCCTTATGTCAGGCATATGAGTACCGCAATCTGGAATTTTAGGCGGCTGTGCGCCACCTTCATCGATGCAGGAATTGGCCATTGACCACAAATAGATTACCTAACAGATCAGCCATCTCCTGCGGCTGTTGAGCTAGTGAACCGTCAGGATA
Source organism: Maruca vitrata (assembly GCA_039566165.1). Lineage (NCBI taxonomy): Eukaryota > Metazoa > Arthropoda > Insecta > Lepidoptera > Crambidae > Maruca > Maruca vitrata. The sequence goes on from CM076939.1 coordinate 6,100,036, forward strand.
TTTTAGTGAGTGCAACGAAGGCAGACAGAAGTTACACCATACAGTTGTGTAAAACCCGCCAAGTGACTCTGACCTCTTTCGGTCAGGTCGCGTTCCGGGATCAGCACTGTACGAACCGGAGCCAGGGGGGGAGCATTGCTGCGGCAAACGCCGGACCAGTGGAGTCTTAGCGGCGGTATTGTGCGGGCGGAGCGGGTCAGCCCGCCGGTGCGGGGTCCCTTCCGTCCGGCGGACTGGCCAACTCCGACCCGCACAGCTCAATACCAATGCGAGACTCCACGCCTTGTCTCGTTGTTGCCGCAGCAGTGGTCTCCTTTTTCACGGCTTTCAGGGTGAGTGCGACAGGCTCAATATGGTATATTGTGCCTGTCGACCTCATATTTGGATCTCACTACCGCTTACCACCAGGTGGAGTGAGGTCATCTTGTTAGCCTTTTATAAAAAAAAAAAAAAAAAAGTTTGATTGCACATGTTTAGCCAGGCGCCAAAAGGAGCGGCTACCCGTGGGATGCATGATAAGGTCCTAGCCAACATGTGCAACTCGATGGGCATCTGCTCTGGTGTAGGCCCTTTTGGTGGCCTTGTTATAGGCTGCTTTGGTCGAGGTAATATTAGGATCGGAGTGCATGAGCTCTGGCGCAGCTGCGCTACGCCAACCGTTTCAGTTCAACGGCTGCGGCGCACTCACGATTGTACCAGATAACATCTTTGCGACCGCTGTTCTATCATCATCATCATCATCAGCCCATTCCTGTCCACTGCTGTTGTATCGCGGTAGGTTAAATAACAAGTGGCGATCGACTTTTAGAAAACACCTTACAGAGCCTAAGTTAAGTGGAAACCTTCTATTATTTTTTTAAATATCTCATTCGCGACATTTAAATATCTGGGCAATATCACATCTTATAATAATAGATATGTACAACATAATATAACTTTAGTAGGAAACAAAGAAATTGTACATAATGCGTGGGGGCTGCGCAGACTAATCACCTCCTCCCCCAAGCAGTCAGAGTTAACATTTTATTTTAATTACAGCTGCAGAGACCTTCACAGTAGCTTCAAAAGCTCAAGAATCAACAACCAAGAACAGTAAGTGTTTGGGCACCATAATAAAAGGCGTCCGACTGATTTCAGCCATGGCGGCCGTTCTCAATTGAGATCAGCCAAGTGTGCAGGACATATTATAGTGCACAAGTGTGCGCGCAAACACAAGTGCACTCTCTATGCCCTTACTCTCATAATTCGGTGAGACGGCAATCCGACATGACCGATAAGAGATCGGGCGCAGGACCACCGGCATAACGTGCTTTCCGAGGCACGGGCGTTCATCCGCCAACTTCCGTTAGGAAGTTACTAGGCTGAGTAATTTCATTACAGAAAAACTCACACAAATTTTGCCCGACCCCGTACTCGAACCACCTCTCGAGGCAGTTAAACCTGTGCAATACTGTGAATTCATCAGATAGTCCGAACAATCCAAATCAAGCAGTCAAACAAAAAAAAAATGTTCATCAATAAAATAATTTATACTTGGAATTAATTTAAATATACTTTTTTTTAAAGGTATAGGGGGATTGGCTGATATTCTTGATGATCTTTATGGTAAGTTATTTCAGTTATCTTTATTATGAAATAAATTTGTTTGCAATCATCAACATTTTATTTCGCCGCCGATAAACCGCAACGCAAACGACACACGTATGTACACAATATTATGTTTTTTTAGGAAAAACTACTACTACTACTAATAGGAAGGCTATTTTTGCACAACATAGTTTATTACTATTTAAATCGCTAGAGTAGAACAGCATTATAAACATAAGCACTTCGTCATATTGCTGTCACCTTTGGGATGGCTCCGCAAAATAATTGCTCGACGCTCTTGATAGGTTGCAGTGACGTGTTATCCGTATTGTCGGTGATGTAGAGGTGTCCGAAACCCTCGAGCCTCTACAACTACGTAGAGACATTGCCGGTCTAAGTATTCTCTAACGTCTCTATAATGGGGAATGCTCTGAAGAGCTATTTCAGCTAGTCCCTCCCTCCCCTTTCCACTCCCGAAGGCCACGTGCTGGACAGCGCTGCCATCCACATACAATGCAGTCGCTTGGGGTTGGGGACTAAGAGGTTCAGCTCTTCATTTCTGGCATGGAATGCCTTTCCAGCTCATGTTTTCCCTGTGATCCCGGGCTCTTCAGGCGGGGCGTGAAACGGCATTTAAACAGGCCTTCAGGGTGAGTGCGACAGGCTCAATATGATGTATTGTGCCTGTCGACCTCATATGTGGATCTCACTACCGCTTACCATCAGGTGGAGTGAGGTCATCTTGTTTGCCTATTATAAATAAAAAGTTAAAAACTAAAACCCAACTACGACAAAAAACGACGCTGAAAAAGTATAAAACAAGACTTTTAGAACACTGAACTGAACAAAGTTGCTTATGTAGTTCCAAGTAAATGGACACAGTAGACTCTACCAAAATGCTTATGTTGAAAATTGACAATAATTTCATACAATACTATTTTGAAGTATGCAATATTTACTATGTAGAGATAAGTTTTCATGTTTGGAAAACCGCAGTCACACGTTGTCAAAGTGCTACGGTAGGTAGGTACTTGTGTATGGAACGTGTGACTACGCCTTTCCAAACATGAAAACTTATCTCTACATAGTAAATATTGCATACTTCAAAATAGTATTGTATGACATTATTGTCAATTTTCAACATAAGCATTTTGGTAGAGTCTACTGTGTCCATTTACTTGGAACTACATAAGCAACTTTGTTCAGTTCAGTGTTCTAAAAGTCTTGTTTTATACTTTTTCAGCGTCGTTTTTTGTCGTAGTTGGGTTTTAGTTTTTAACTTTTTATTATTTGTACTATTTTGGTGTTATTCTGTTAAGTAGTAAAGAAGCTATGAACGAAAAGATGTGAACTATATGCAATCAGTCCATGAATATACGTAAAGTCACATGCAAATGCTAGTAATATATATATATATTTAAAATGTACAAGTAAAGCGCTTTCCAATGATACCAAACACGGCGTATTTATCTTAACTTTATTTTTTTACTCTGTATGTTTTGTCCGCTAGTGGGCGCCACATTAGATTTTGTGAAACCCTATATAGCCTGTAACCAGCGGACAATTAAGACGCTTCTAATGATATGTCATTTGTCGAATTCTGACAAGCAATTTAGAAGTTATGTGGAAACAGATGAACATACATACATACATACAAACATACATACATACATACATAGCCTGTCAAAATCATAACCCTCCTTTTGCTTTGCCGTAGTCGGGTAAAAAAAGGTCATCGACAGCCTATAATTTAGTCCATTAATGGATATGAGTCTCCCCAACGCGGAGACGCGGTTTTCACACACAACATTTGCACAATTCAGAATAAATAACCGTGGTTGATTACAGATGAAGACACATCTAAATACGAGTATATAGAGTTTTACATGATACTGGCAATCTGTCATACAGTAGCGGTACCATGAGTTGGCTATCGAAAACTTACGTAAGTCAAAAACTTATCGATTTGTTTTTTAAATACGACCGAATTTAGTTCTTAGCGTAACCACCAGGGGCGCTGTACAAGTTTTCATATTTACGTAGGCGATATCGAGTCTGTAACTTTTAAACTCATGGTAGCGCTACAGGTTCTCTTAGTACAGTTGCCAGTCTCTCACATAGATGTTAAATTTGTAATTTAACATGTATCTTAAGACGTTAGTTGAATTTAATTTTTTTTTAAAACGTTAGGTGAAATTTTTTTTAGAGAAAATAAATTGAAAAAATATTATTATACGTTTTTAATTTCAGAAAAAGAAATAACTACAGTGGCTTCGACCACAAAAGAACCAACCCCTAAAAGTATGTAAAATCTAAAATAAATTACCATGAAAATTTAAAGATTACTCGCTTTTATTTAAATTTCTTGGCGATCTTAAATTTAAGTCGTAGTAATAGAAATATTTTTTGAAGTGAAACTTCTTTATCGGCGTTGGAAAAAAAATTACCGTCACATTTTTCCGTTACGCGCCATCTTAGTTTCACTTCTTACGTGTATACACATTTTGTTACTTATCTTTTACCCACTGAGCGGCAAGATCCTACCCAAATCTAGGGCCATAGTCAGCATAGAGAAGCATAATAGCCTAGTAGTTGAGACGTGAGACCTCACGAATGGTCACCAGTTTAATAGAGATATGTTTTAAGAGTTTAAACACCATAAGAGGATCAACCACCATAACATTTTATCTCTAATTTCAGCTGCAGAAACTACCACTGTACCTTCGACACCTAAAGAATCAACTACTAAAAAAAGTAAGTCTTAGTCCCGGTGGCTAACACAGACGGCTTCGCGGCCATCTTGCGCAAGCGGTGCGCTTCTATCATGCGCCGCACGCGCAACAGTCCCAACACCATCCTGCGTGCGCTGGCGGACCGGTGGGACTCTCCGATGCTGGCTCGCTGGATACGGCTGCACGCAATTTATATAGCACTAGTGACCCGCCCTCGCTTCACTTCGGATAAATTTTACATACAAACCTTCCTTAAGAATCACTCTATCTATTAAAAAAAACCGCATCAAAATCCGTTGCGTAGTTTTAAAGATCTAAGCATACATACGGACATACAGCGAAAGCGACTTTGTTTTATACTATGTATTGATGCAGCCTCCAGCACCGGTGAGTTCACCCGATACTGCCGCATTAATTTATTCATCTTTTCTTGCCATTACTAACAGTAGTTTGTAAGCAATTGTCATCATCATCATCAGCCCATATACGTCCCCACTGCTGGGGCACGGGCCTACCCTAACTAGGGCGATAAGGCCTTAGTCGACCACGCTGGCCAAGTGCGGGTTGGTCGACTACACAACCTTAGAATTTCTTCTTAGGTGTGCAGGTTTCCTCACGATGTTTTCCTTCACCGTTAAAGCGTCGAATGATGGTACATATGAATTTAAAATTTGAAAAACACATTGGTACCTGGCGGGGTTTGAACTGGCGACCTCTCGCATGGCAAGCAACGACCTTAACCACTCAGCCATCGCTTTCGGCTATCGACGCTTTTTCGAAGCAATTGTACCTACTTACAAAATATGGATGTAGGTAAGATCAATCCGAAATAAATGATTATTATTATTAGTGCTCAATGCTCATGCTTGTGCACTATATTATGTCCTGCGCACACGGTTGAACTTCATCGTTGACCACCATGGCCAAATAGGTAGGGCAATTTGACCTGCGATTGTTACTCACATAATATCCATTTTTCCCTCGTTATTTCCATTTAATATTTATTTAATTAAACATTAATTGAATTATTTTTTTAAGGCAAAGGAGGTTGGTTTGGTGGTCTTGGCGATCTTTTGGGTGAGTTTTTTTTTTGGTATATGCTAACGGTAACTTACATTTTCATTGACACTTTGCATTAATATTTAGGCAAATGAAGCAAAGTACCTGTCTTATAACAGGTAAAATGCGGGAAACCTTCGACGGCTTCAATTGCTGCTGATTGGTGCACGGGTTCGCACTCTGAGCGACCGGCGTACAAAGCCCTGGTCATCAGAGGAGCAATTGATTATTTTCCGTTCATCAAAATATTCATATTATAAGAGGCTTTGACCTACTATATTTCATTTGGAATAACAATTTGTACTTGATATTTTTTTTGACAATTTTTAAAACAATAGAAACGATTTGAATTGTTTTGAATGTTTTGTTCCAGGAATCAAGAAACCTTCAGAAAGTATGATATAATAGATATTATTTATTGTAACAATTTATTATTAATTGACGCAAAAAGAAAAATACACTGTTAATGCTTGAATATAATTATAAAAAGGTGCCTTTACTACGTTCTGCTTATACTTATGTATATTTTTGAACAAAATAAGCTTGTAACATTATTTATTGGGACACAATGTATAAAAATACAATTATTATATATATAAATAATAATATTCCACATTTAAAATCAGAAATGTGTAACTTTGATCCAAAATTAGTCTAGTTCATTTATTACGCGAGTTAGTCAATAAATCTCATGTTATACCGGACGTTACTATTTTGGTAGATGTTTGAAAGAATAAAGGAGAAAGGTGTGACAGACATTCAAAAAGAAAAGAAAGCGTGAAATAAATGACGAAGAACGAACAAAGTAAGAAAGAAGAGAAAAGAAAGAAATTTGAAAGAAAGCGCAAGAAGAGAAGAAAAACGTGTCGAAGAATTATCTAAATACAGTATATTAATATTTATTCATATTTGTATTATTTTCAGATGAAGAAACTACTTCAGTAGCTACCACCAGTAAAGGTAAGAACAAATACACCGTGAAATTTGAGTGGTTGTTTTCCCGTGGCAGAACGATTTGCCTTTAGTAATACTATCGAATTATGCAAATTATTCCTCGAATAAAAACTTTTTTTCTTTCGATTTTTCAGAATAATAATTTTCCATCTCGAAAACGAGAGAAGCTATCGTTGTTTTTTAAGATGTGACGTATTCAGGTACTGCTTGCCGCATGAAATCGATGCTTAAAACAAAAGAAGCTCTACACCCTAAGTCATAAAGCGGTTCGAACGTGCTTTCGAGTTACGGTTAAACCTTTCGTAAAACCGGCATTTAATTTTATTGATTTTACCAAAAAAGAACTGCACAAATCTATTGTGCTACTAAGATAGAATCATTTTACTGCGGGAAAACAACCACTAATATTTCACGGTGTATAAATAAATATTAGTCTAGTACCAAAACAAACATGTGGAGGAATTAATGATTAATTAATAATGCGCTGCGCGTACCGCTCCACAACATTTTGTTTTAATATATCGATAAAAAAACTACTTTAGATACTACAATAGCCCAACGAGGCAGTTATTTTAATGATTATTTTTTTTTATTTTTAGCAGCAGAAACCACTACAGTAGCTACGACTGAGGAATCAACTACGAAGAAGAGTAAGTGCGAACATGTTTGTATATTGTAAAAAAAATAAGTCACATTTTTATTAAAACTCTAATATTTAGCTTACTATGAATTTTTCCGCAGATTGGCATATAAAATGCCGTTAGGTACAAAACTATAAACAAATATTAATTTATAGTCGCTTTTTCAGCGCTCTAATACGAAAACTGTTAATATTACAAAAAATACAAGAGACATTTTTTGTACAAAATTTTATGATGAACAATTTTTAAAATGACATCTATTGATCTCCGAACATTAAGTTGCGAGATATTTGCAAAAACGATTGTCGTGACGTTTTGACCTTTATAAAATATTTAGCCGGAACGTTGATTCGTTGATCGTTTCAATGTCAATTTTAATCACATTTTCATTATGACGCCGAAGTGAAGGTGTATACAAAAATTCAACTCACTAGGAATGTTTCCGTATTAAAACCTTAAATGACTGGATTAACTATATTACTAAGACTTCGCTATCTGTTCGTCTGTCTGTCACCAATTAACTCTATCTCAAATTCCATGAAAGTTAAAATTTTCACAAATGTTGTACCTATTTCTGTTACCGCTATAAACAAACACAAAAAAGTAATAAAACAAATTAATAGGGCCAAATACAAAAAAACTGTAATGTAATGTTACGGCTTAATATACAGCGCTCGAAACGACCGGGCCTCAAAATAATTAACAATTATTATACACGTGAGTTTATTCCGTAAAATGAGTTTTATTTGATAATGTTTATTTCTGTTTGTTAAAGGTAAGGGTCTATTTGGTCCGGGTGGTATTTTTGGTAAGAATATACTATTATCTTTGGTTTAAAATATACAAAAAATCCTGTACTAAAATAAAATTTCGAATTAGTAGTTTTTTAAAATAATGCAATTAAACAATCAAATTGTTCTTTTTTATGGTTAGAAATTTTAAATGAATGTAATTAAGTTTATTTTGCTACAAATTATTAAATTTATGGCAACAATAATTAAACACTTACATAGCTAATTAAATATTATCTTAAGAATTAATAAATCAATAGATATTTAATAAGATGAAGTACCGGAAAAAACACTGCTTAATTATTAACCATGTTTTATTTTTCAGGAAAGAAATCTGATTCAGAAAGTATGTACTCATCACAATTGCTTTATAGCATTATTTTTTTATAGAAAACAAATCAATCGATTTATTTATTTATTTATTCTTATTTCAACAGGTGAAAGTACTACTCAGGCAACCACAACTAAAGGTAAAAATGCATTATTATCTTTCTGCGAACTGAATTGGTCTCGTCTTGGTCCTGCGCCATTGGTCATGTTGGATTGCCGTCTCACTGAACTATGAGAGTAAGAAAACAGAGAGTGCACTTGTGTTTGCGCGCACACTTGTGCTCTATAATATGTCCTGCGCTGATAACTAATCCAATGGAGGTGTTTGATAATCTGAATAGATAAGTGTAATTAGTTTCGAAATACATCCAAAATCGAAAATGTTAAAGGTACGTGTTTAAAGTTCTGATCGTTTGCACTTTTCATTCGAAATGAAAGTTGTGATATGACGTCACACCACAACATCCAGTAAATCACAAAAATATTTTTTCGTAATTTTACGTTCTATAATATAAATTCGTTTTACAAATACATTCAACGTGCCAAAATATAATATTCCATTGTGAAATTGAGTCACAGTTAGTAACATTCTCTATTGAAACCGGCCGCCATGGCCGAAAGTGGACGGACTCCTTATTTAATATATTACTAGCTTTCCGCCCGCGACTTCGTCCGCGTAGAGACGCTTAACGGGTAAAACATTACTTCCGTATAGCGCAGTCGGTTAAAAAGTAGCCTATAACCTTTCCTAGGCTCTGGACTATATCTGTACCAAATTTTATTTAAATCTGCCCAGTACTTTTATAATATTAGTAAGGATAATATCACTACTTACAACCCTAATTTAATTTTCAGAGACCACTACAGAAGCTCCTACCACAACTACAAAGAAGAGTAAGTACAAAAAAGTTTTGTTTTACACATTTTTTTTATTAGCGTCGATGGCCTAGTAGTGCTTAAGGTCGTTGTTTGCCATGTGATAGGTCGCCAGTTGAAACTCCGCTACGTACCACTGTGTTTTCAATTATTCGACGCTTTAAAGGTGAAGGAAAACATCGCGACACACAGACACCTATGATAAAATTCTACGGTTGTGTAGTCGACCCGCACTTAGCCAGGGTGGTTGACTAAGGCCTGATCGCCCTAGTTTAGGGTAGACCCGTGACCCGGCAGTGAGGTCGTATATAGGCTGATGATGATAATGATGATAATGTTTTCAGATTATCTTTCCGACCGTTTCACCAAATGAATGTGTGTAGTCGCTTATCGTACAACATTACACCCATACAGCGAAGTCGGTTAAAATGTAGCCTATGTCCTTTCTTTGGATCTATTAGACTATATTTGTACCAAATTTCATTTTCTGACTCACTCTAGACCGGCTTTTTGGTTAAAATATTAATGTTTTTTTTTTGTTTGTTAAAGGTAAGGGTCTATTTGGTCTGGGTAGTATTTTTGGTAAGTTTGAGAGTGTCTACTGGTATTGAATAAAATATTTTTTTATTAATTTATTTTTATTCGGTACAGATTTCTGGATTTTAACTACATATACAAAGTACTTACCTGTACTATTTAAATACCAAATTTCATTTAAATCGGTTCAGTACTCTATGCCTGAAAGTAACAGACAGACAGACAGAATCACTTTTGCATTTATAATATTAGTAAGGATATTGTACATTTGAAAGAACGTAAAAAAACACGGCTTACATATTTACCATTTTTGTTTCAGGAAAAAAATCTGATACAGAAAGTATGTACCCAGGATAATTGCTTTAAAGCATTTTCTTAAATTAACGAACAAATTTATTTATTTATTTATTCTTATTTTAACAGCAGAAAGTACTACTCAAGCCACCACCACTAAAGGTAAAAATACATCATTATCTTTATGCTAATTTATAATTTGTTAGTAAAATATTGTTGCCAAAAAAAACGAGTGGTTATGTTTTGCAAGTCAGATCTAATTACAAATATTTTTTTTTCCTAATGACACATTGACAGACAGTGCATCAGGTTCATGATAGCTGTCGACATAGATTAGAAAACTGAAAATGTCTGAGATATTTACCAAGTCGTTTTCTTTTAATGAGCTCCCGATATTTTGGGACTGTGGCAAGCGCCATGAGTTTACCCGTGATCATGGCGCTTGCAACATATATTAATGATTGCATAAATTATCCGGACAATTTCAGTTACTAATATGTGTAAACATGAAAATCTAATAAACACCATGAAATTTTATTGGTTGTTTTCCCGCAGTAAAATGTTTCTATCTTAGTCGCACAATAGATTTGTGCAGTAATTTTTTATTAAAATCAATAAATGACGGTTTTACGAAAGGCTTAGCCGAAACTCGAAAGCACGTTCGAACCGCTTTATTACTTAGGGCGTCGAGCTTCTTTAGCTTTAAACAACGATTTCATGCGGCAAGCAGTACCTAATTACGTCACATCTTATAAATGAACGGTAGCTTCTCTCGTTTTCGAGTTGGAAAATTATTATTTTGAAAATTAAAAAAAAAATTCAAGCAGTAAGTTGCATGATTCGATAGTTTACTAAAGTCAAATCGTTCTACTACAGGAAAACAACCATTAAAATTTCACGGTGTATTAATAATTGCATAAATTATCCGGGCATTTTCAGATTTCTAAAATGTGTAAACATGAAAGTCGAAAATTATACACCGTGAAATTTTAGTGGTTGTTTTCCCGTGGCAGAACGATTTGCCTTTAGTAATACTATCGAATCATGCAAATTGTTCCTCGAAAAAAAAAATTTTTTTTCGATTTTTCAAAATAATTATTTTCCAACTCGAAAACGAGAGAAGCTATCATTGTTTTTGAAGATGTGACGTATTCAGGTACTGCTTGCCGCATGAAATCGATGCTTAAAGCTAAAGAAGCTCTACACCCTAAGTCATAAAGCGGTTCGAACGTGCTTTCGAGTTACGGGTAAACCCTTCGTAAAACCGGCATTTATTGATTTTACCAAAAAAGAACTGCACACATCTTTTGTACTACTAAGATAGAATCATTTTACTGCTGGAAAACAACCACTAAAATTTCACGGTGTATATTGACAAGATGTCCTAATTAGGACTTCATTTGAGTCCTCACAACGAAACAAAGCGCGCGCTTATAACATGTCTTCCTCTTGTTCATTATATCCTTAAAAGCATTTGATAAAGTTTTCTCGGTAGAATCAGCGTTCCGAACCGGTGGTAGAAACACTGATTTATTATTTACTAGCTTTCCGCCCGCGACTTCGTCCGCGTAGAGACGTTTAACGGGTAAAACATTACTTCCTTATAGCGCAGTTGGTTAAAAAGTAGCCTTTAACCTTTTCTAGGCTCTGGACTATATCTGTACCAAATTTCATTTAAATCGGTCTAGTACTCTATGCGTGAAAGCGCAACACACAGACAGACAGACAGACAAAGTTACTTTCGGATTTATAATATTAGTAAAGAAGTAAGGATTTAGGTACTGTACCAATGATTTATAGAGGAAGATCCTAGAGCTGCCAGACGTCATTTATTTTCTAATGGACAATATATATACGAGTGAGTAGTGGTGGGGTGTACTATGATCATTTAACTAGTTGCTACCTTGACCAGACGGCCATTTTTCAGGTATCAATTAATCAAGGTACATAGAAACACTGCTCACCTCACTTAAATTCTGATGGCTGATTTTAAACATAAATTTCACACAATATCATTAAAAATCATGGTCATCATCAGGATTAATTACTCCCAGACACATGTGGTCGGCGGTTTCACCTTACAGACGCTTCAAAGCTATGAAAATTTAGCTATTAATTTAGGTTACTCATTTTCTGATACTTGATTTTTATATTGTCCATTAAAAATAAGTGACGTCTGGCAGCTCTGGGGTCTTGGACCATTATAAGTGCGTGTAAATGCCTATATAAATAAAGGAATTTTGACTTTGACTTTGAAAATTTTAGAAACCACTACAGTAGCTCCTACTTCAACTACGAAGAAGAGTAAGTATAAACCAACATTTATTTAGACTAGCTTTAATTCTGTGACTCTGTCCGTGTGAAGTTGCTTATTGTGCAAAACATTACTCCCTTGTAGTGAAGTCGGTTAAAACGTAGCCTACGTCCTTTCTTCCTCTGTATTAGACTATATCTGTACCAAATTTTTTTCCCGACTTACACTTGACCGGTTTTTTGCGTAAAACTAAAAAGTAAAAAATCTTTTTTATTGTTCAAGGTAAAGGTCTATTAGGTCTTGGTAGTATTTTTGGTAAGTTCTTAATTTATTTTCTACTCACTATATCCAAAAGATTCAAACTTTACAAAAGTACTGGTACCAATTAATATTAACTCAAAAAAAAATCAAAATGTTATTTTTTTAAGATATGAAATGAAATAAAAGTTTATTTTGGACAAAATTACTGAAATAATGATAACAAATAACTTAGGCAATGAAAAATTACACTTGTAATTTATTTCTATGGATAATATTTGAAAAATCGTAAAAATTACGAATCACTTACTTTCCATGTTTCGTTTCAGGAAAAAAATCTGACTCAGAAAGTATGTATACGTATATAATAATAAAATTATTTTATAAGCATAAGTTTTGATTGATATAAATATAATATTTATTCATTATTATTTCAGCTGAAAGTACTACTCAGGAAACCACTACTAAAGGTAAAAACAAATTATTTTTTATTTACAGATAAATTATTGTGCAATGAATGTATTTTAAATTAAACTAAGTTTACAAGATTATAATCGAGTGTATTGGTATTCTTAACATATAAGTTGAAAAAAAAGAAAGAAAGAAAAAAAGATACATAGGAAACAATAAATAATTAAATGTCACTGAAATGGACGACACTCAGCTGATCTTAATTTATTTATATTTTCTATTATCTTGTATTTTTTAAAAACGTTTCCCAAATAGTTTCCAGTCATAATACCAGCGCAACAGCGGCTCCTGAGGGCCTGCCATGAGTTGGCTATCGAAAACTTACTTACGTTAAAAACCTATCGAGTTGTTTTTTTCATACGGCCGATTTTAGTTCTTAGCGTAACCACCAGCGGCGCTGTACAAGTTTTTCATAGACATATTTACGTAGGCGATATCGAGTGCGTAAGTTTTAAACTCATGGTAGCCCCACTGGTCGTTGAGGCATATGCTGAGGCTGGGACCTAATTGACCACAAAATCATGTACAATCAGCCAAAAATGTGGTCAACCACCATATGGTTGAGATTCGTTTGAACGTCATGAAACAACACGGTCAATTTTCCTGGCAATAAGATTGAGTTAGTGACTATTGTCAACCTTAGCAATCGAAACATCTCGCAGAAACTTTTGTCAAAAGTGGTAGACCACTTTCTTGGCTGACTGTACCATTTTGTGTTCTATGTTTTTTAATTTTTTTTTATCTTTACACATTTCGATGGCCCCACCGAATAAACGTGTAATAGCCATTGCACAAAAAATTTTTTTTTTGGTATTTCGTTACATTAGCCTCTCCTCTACCTCCCCAATTTTTTTTATAATTTTTTGATCATAAACAAGCCTGTAATTGCATTTAAAACCTTTTTTCCACGGAAATAATATATTTTTTTGTCACAAGAATATTATTTTAAGTGACTATTACATGCTTTATACTTTCTCTGTTACACAAGAATAAACGTGTATAAACAGCAAAACGTTTGATATTGTTAGTTCTTAGTTGTTAAGTATAGGCAATATGCGTTTGCACGTTTGTTCGTGTATATTTTTTTGGTGCTTTTTTGAGTAATGTGTCTTGCACGAGAAGTAACTTAGCAAATAATTTTGCATTGTTTATTACCATAATAGATAAGTTTTATAATTTATTGCTATAAATCAATCACCAGTATTCCATTATTCTTAATAAAATAAAAAGTAGAGTAAAAGTGCCTTAACCAAATATAAACGACAATCAATTTTTGCAATCGGGTCTCGCAGGGTAATATTAGATAAAATTTATAATTTATTGCTATAAATCAAGCACCAGCCTTGTGGTGACGGCGTAAGAATACAAAGTGTTGAAGTAGAAGCTATGTATGAGGACATTAGTAGGGGCCATACATAGCTCCAAAACACATTTCACTGTTGTAATGGGAGACTTCAATGCAAAGCTGGGCTGTAGAAGCGATGGTGAGCTGAAAGTGGGACGATTTGGATATGAACATCGGAATCTCAGGGGGCAGATGCTAGCTGACTTTATGGAGAAAGAAGGACTTTTTATGAAGAATTCATTCTTCCGAAAGTCGCCGCACAGAAAATGGACCTGGTTGGGTCCGAACGGCTGTACTAAAAATGAGATAGACTACATCATGACCATTAGGAGACGTCATTTCAACGACGTCTCTGTGATCAACAGGATTAAAACCGGAAGAGATTACCGTATCGTTAGAGGCACATTAAATATCAACGTCAAACTAGAAAGAACGCGTCTGGTGAAGTCTACGCTCCGACCATCGAAGGCACATATCCAAAACCCCGAGAACTTTCAGCTTGAACTGTCGAATCGCTTTCAATGGCTGGACAGCTGTTCATCAGTGGAAGATATAAATAGCAGGCTGTAAACTGAAATTGTTCATACGGTACGGTCCAAGTTTTTCAAAAGCCACCGTAAAAAAAGACCTCAAAAACTATCCGACCATACCCGACACCTCATCCTCATCAGGCTAGTCGACGTGTTTTGACGCTGAAAACTTCGGATGAAGCTGAGTCATATAGGCAACTAGAATAGACTGATTAGGAAGTCTCTGCGACATGATTTACGCTCCTTTAATACCCAGCGTTTTAAGGAGACAATTAAGCGGGACCAAGGCTCCAAAGTGTTCACAAGAGACGCGTCTATTGGGCAAAGCCAACTGACAAAGCTGAAGACTGAAGATGGACGCGTGACATCAAACAAGTCAGAGGTGCTACGGGAGATAGAGAGGTTCTATGGGCAGTTATATACCTCGGTCTGTGCTGAGCCAGCTATTGTGGCGACAGACCCAAGAGCCAAGCTAACCCGATACTATACCGAATATCCTGGACATCAGCCTGTACGAGATAAGAATGGCTCTTAAACAACTTAAGAAAAACAAGACACCGGGTGAGGATGGAATCACTACAGAGCTTCTGAAAGCGGGTGGAACACCGGTACTAAAAGTCCCTCAGAAGCTCTTTTATTTCTCCCCGCTCGACGGCAAAACGCCAGAAGCGTGGAACAGGGGTGTTGTGGTCTTGATCTTCAAAAAAGGTGACAAAACCTTACTGAAGAACTACCGGCCCATAACACTGCTAAGCCATGTCTACAAGCTGTTCTCTAGAGTCATGACTTTGATGACTTGATGACTTCCAGCCTTCCGAACAAGCCGGTTTCCGAAAAGGCTTTAGTACCATAGAGCACTTACATAAGCTGCGGCAGATTATACAGAAGATGGAGGATTATAATCGGCCACTATGCTTAGCGTTCGTGGACTATGAAAAAACCTTCGATTTCGTCGAAATTTGGGCGGTTCTTAGATCCCCACAGCGATGCCATGTAGATCATCGGTACATGGAAGTGTTGAAGTGTTTGTATAACAGCGCCACCATGTCAGTCCGAGTACAGGAAAATCGCACGAAGGAAATCCCCTTACAAAGAGGAGTACGACAGGTAGTTGTCATATCTCCAAAACTGTTTACTGCTGCTCTGGAGGATTCCTTCAAGCTGCTGGAAAGGCAAGGAGTTGGTATCAATATTATTGGCAAGGCGAAATACATCACTCACCTTCGATTTGCTGATGACATCGTAGTCATGGCCGAGTCGCTGGAAGATCTAGGATAAATGCTCGATGACCTCGATAAAGTTTCCCAACAAGTGGGTCTTAGAATGAACATGGATAAAACAAAAAATATGTTTAATGTTGCACCCACCGTACAAACTGTTGAGAACTTTACTCTCGAAATTGTGGACGAATATATCTACCTCGGACAGGCAATCCGTTTAGGAAAATCAACTTTAGAGAGAGAGGTCAGTAGGCCGATGCAAATCGGCTGGGCAGCGTTCGGGAAACTGCACAACGTGTTCTCGTCCAAAATACCTCAGTGTCTCAAGACAAAGGTGTACGTACAACCAATGTGTGTTACCTGTGATGACTTACGGCGCTGAGACGTAGTGCTTCACAAAAGATCTTTTTAGAAGGCTCAATGTCGCGCAGAGAGCTATGTAGAGGGCTATGCTCGGCCTTTCTCTACGTGATCGAATCAGAAATGAGGAGATCCGTAGAAGAACTAAACTTGCTGACATAACCCACCAGATTAGCAAACTGAAGTGGCAATGGGCCGGCCACATAGCACGAAGATTGGACGGTCGTTTGGGCCGAAAGATTTAAGGCCACGTACTGGAAAGCGCAGTGTGGGACGACCACCTACCAGATGGACCGACGACCTGGTGAAAATCGCTGGGTTTTGTTGGAAAGCTTCGGAAGAGGCCTATGCTCAGCAGTGGGCAGCAATGGGCTGAGATGACGACAATTTCATTAAAGATTATGTTGGAATTTATTTAGTTCTCAAAATGCTTATAAGATAAGCTGTTGGTTTTTTTGTTGATATTTAATTTTTTTTTAATGAGAAATATCTCTATGAATGTCAAAGGCTGATTATTATAAAAAATAGTTTCATTGTTATTATTATGATAATAAATAATATATAAAATCAGTAGTTTTGTTTATTTTCCCTTTAAAGCTTATGCAACATTTTAATATTACATAGCGTGAATTCATAATGTTAATATGCATAACACATTGTAAAGCTAACTTAATGACACGAATATAAATGTAATTTTTATTACCATCCATAGATCACCAAATATTTCTGTAATACAAGCGTGCAAACAATTGCAGCCGCCATCAAAAGACGCGTGATTTCCCTAGAATAATAGTGTATCATTGCGTTATGTTCATCAACATCGTTTAAATTCACACGAATAAACGTGTAATGATCTATAACAGTCAACTGACTACTCTAATTTCACTCGAGTAATTGTATAATATGGATTTTCTTGATTATTGGCTAAATTAACGACTATTCCTTAAAATAAATTATATCAGCTAAAAGATTATTTTTTTACCTTTAATTTCATAATACATTGTTTTTACCTACCTATAATAATACCCGAGATAGTAAGGATTAAACGTTTTTATTCTCTCCTGTAAAATTGACGTTTTTCACTTGCACGTTTATTCGGTGGGGCCATCGATTTGTGGTTAAGAAACTTTTTCTTATCTTTATCTTTATCTTCAATTCGTACAGAAGCAAGGGAGATTTTCTTTCATTCCATTTTTCTGTATACTACTTAACTGCCTGTATTCTTTTACGCAATAATGAACTTCTGATTTTTTTTATTACAGCTACTGAAATCACTACCAGTAAGTAAAAGTTGAATATTACAAAATATGCTCATTTGTTTAAATAAATCTTTCAGTATGTATTTTATTAAATTCTTGGGTTCTGTAATCAACCAACCCGCACTTGGCCAGGGTAGTTAACTAAGGCCTTATCGCCTATCTTAGGGTAGGCCCGTGCCCCAGCAGTTGGGAATGTATTGGCTGATGATGATGATCCCACTGTTGGGCAAAAGTAAAAAAAACTGGTTATATATAAACATAAATCTAGCAATCAGCACCAGTTTTGTAATACTTGTTTTGTTGTTACAGAGAAAGGACTATTCGGAAATCTGAAAACCTTATTTGGTACGTATCTCTACGATTTATCAAAACGCTACTATAGCAGTTAAGATCGTTGCTTGCAACGTGCTTTGAAATTCATATGTACGATTATTAAACGCTTTCACGGTGAAGGAAAACATCGTGAAGAAACCTGAACACCTGCTAAGAAAGTATAAGGTTCTGTAGTTGACCAACCCGCACTTGGCCAGCGTGGTTGACTAAGGCCTTATCGCCCTGGTATAGGGTAGGCCCGTGCCCCAGCAGTCGGGACGTATAATATGGGCTGACGATGATGACGTATCTATCTCTCTGTGCATAATCCGCATATGAACATACATGACAACGAAATAAGTTTAAAAAGCTGTCTCTTTTGAAGTCTCGGTGGAACAGTAGTTAGTGACCCTAGCTGTCTATTCCAAGAATCGTGGGTTCGATTCCCACTCGGGACAAATATTTGTAAGATAAACATCGCTGTTTGTTCCGTATTGTTTATACATACACCCAGAAATTTTAATGGTTGTTTTCCCGTGGCAGAATGATTTGCCTTTAGAAATACTGTCGAACCTATCAAATTAAACCTTGAAAAAAAAAATTCTTTTCGAATTTTCAAAATAATAATTTTTCAACTCAAAAACGAGAAGAGCTATCGTTATTTTTTAAGATATGACGTATTCAGGTACTGCTTGCCGCATGAAATCGATGCTTAAAGCTAAAGAAGCTCTTGGTCGGGGTGTCGCAAAGGGGGCGCACCGAGACTTAGAAAATTTTCGACTCGTTTTTGTATGGAGACTGGACTTAGAAAATTTTCGATCAATTTTTATATGGGCCAGCGACTTAGAAAATTTTCAACTCGTTTTTGTATGGAGGCTGGACTTAGAAAAATTTCACCATTTTTTCAGCGAGTGTCGCAAAGGGGGTCCGAGACTTAGAAAATTTTCGATCGATTTTTATATGAGCCAGCGACTTAGAAAATTTTCAACTCGTTTTTGTATGGAGACTGGACTTAGAAAAATTTCACGATTTTTTCAGCGAGTGTCGCAAAGGGGGTCCGAGACTTTGAAAATTTTCGATCGATTTTTATATGAGCCAGCGACTTAGAAAATTTTCAACTCGTTTTTGTATGGACGCTGGACTTAGAAAATTTTCGATCGATTTTTTTATATGCGTCAGCGACTTTAAAATTTCTTGTACGTAAATATGGTATCATGGAGCTGATCTGGTGAGGATTTGGAGGATGCCCATAGGAACTCGGATACCTGTGATCGAATTAAGTTGAAATTTGGTATGTCTTAGTGGCTTCGGTAAAAATACAAAATTATGGTATCATGGAGCTGATCTGGTGAGGATATGGAGGATGCCCATAGGAACTCGGATACCTGTGATCGAATCGAGCCGAAATTTGGTTTGTCTTAGTGACTTCGGTAACAATACAAAATGATGGTATCATGGAGCTGATCTGGTGAGGATTTGGAGGATGCCCATAGGAACTCGGATACCTGTGGTCGAATCGAGCTGAAATTTGGTATGTCTTAGTGACTTCGGTAACAATACAAAATTTTTTTTTAGTTCGATATGCGCTAGCAAATACATTCTAGAGAGCCCTAAACATTATTGATTGTGTCTTCCGCTACAAACTTTTGCCAAAACATAAACATTTTTTTTTTTTTTTTTTAACCCTTTAACGGGCAGAGGAAATAGATTCCCACCAAATTTTTGACCATAATCGCTTGACATAAATGGTCGTACTACCGTACCTAACATACCTAAGATCCACACTCCACAACCAAATTTTTAAGCTATTGCATAGCTTTTATCGCGGGCTTTGAGCGCGGCGACCGAACCAAGAAATTCCGTAACGAAAAAATCCTCACAATCGTCTAAAGTCGTTTCAGTTCGGTAGACTTCGGCACGGTGTTTGTGTGCGTGCGGTTAGACGTATTGTGCGACTCTACGAAACTCGCACGAATCGAGACGAGCTGCTCCGAAATCGATCGATGCTATGCAATAACTATACCGTGGCAGTCCCCGAGTGCCACACGTCTTTTTTTTTCAATACGTTGTACCTACACTCCAGTCCTAAGTCCAGCGTCCATACAAAAACGAGTTGTAAAATTTTCTAAGTGGCTGGCTCATATAAAAATCGATCGAAAATTTTCTAAGTCTCGGACCCCCTTTGCGACACTCGCTGAAAAAATCGTGAAATTTTTCTAAGTCCAGTCTCCATACAAAAACGAGTTGAAAATTTTCTAAGTCGCTGGCTCATATAAAAATCGATCGAAAATTTTCTAAGTCTCGGACCCCCTTTGCGACACTCCCTGAAAAAATCGTGAAATTTTTCTAAGTCCAGCCTCCATACAAAAACGAGTTGAAAATTTTCTAAGTCGCTGGCCCATATAAAAATTGATCGAAATTTTTCTAAGTCCAGTCTCCATACAAAAACGAGTCGAAAATTTTCTAAGTCTCGGTGCGCCCCCTTTGCGACACCCCGACCCTCTACGCCCTAAGTAATAAAGCGGTTCGAACGTGCTTTCGAGTTTCGGTTAAACCTTTCGTAAAACCGGCAATTATTGATTTTAATAAAAAAGAACTGCACAAATTGCTTAAGCTACTTATCAGGGGATCAAATTGATGTATGTAATATTCTAATGTGATATTATATTTGATGTTTTTAACTCTTTTAAATTTACTTTATTCGATTGTTCATTTCAGATACCAAGTCTAAGACTACAGGTTTGTATAGCTAGAAGTTAATCTCTACTTTTTGTATTTTTATTAAGTATATTGATGTAACTGTATGTTACATAGCGATAAAGAAAAATATTTTAATCTTGTCAACTACGATCGAAAACATATATTTTTTAACACAAACTCCGGCCCATAACGGTTTGTTATAGTATATTTTTTAAATATGTCTAAAAATACGTATAACTCAAAAAATACGTATAACTCAACGGTGACTGACTGAATTAACGCACAGCCCAAACCACTGGACGGATCGGGCTGAAATTTGGCATGCAGCTAGATGTTATGACGTAGGCATCCGCTAAGAAAGGATTACCCGAAGCGAAGCGCGGGCGGGTCACTAGTTAAAAAATAAAATGTAATAGAGTCTGATTTACATAAGTTTATTTTATTTTTTCCGCACTTGGCAGATTTTGATCTGTTTTTCTTTTTTAACCGACTTCAAAAAAAGGAGGAGGTTCTCAATTCGTCTGTATGTATAATATTTTTTTTTTTTTTTTTTTTTTTTTTTTTATGTATGTTCACCGATATTTCCGTCAATTATAGACGGATTTCAAAAATTTTTTTTTGGTTGGATAGAGTTCACTTCCGAGGTGGTCCCATTTTCACCAGTCTCGGATCGGATGATGGGATCCTGGAGAAATCGAGGGCAACCTTCAAATTTTATAGGGACATGTACCGCGTTTTGCATATTATCTGAAGTCATATTGGCATTTGCTTCTGGCAATCATAATTTTATGATGCTGAGCTGATGATGGAAGGTCAACTCCTTAGTAGTTATGAGTAAAAGAATAATTATTTCAATACTGTATACATATTGAGACTAACTAGTTATAATATCAGTAGCATTACAGGTGAGCTAAACTATTAGGTTGACCAGTCTAGGATCTGATGATGGGATCCAGTAGTAATCGAGGGCAACCCTCAAATTTTATAGGCACATGTACCGCGTTTTACATATTTTCTGAAGTTATATTGGCATTTGCTTCTGGCAATCATAATGTTATGATGCTGAGCTGATGATGGAAGGTCAACTCCTTAATAGTTGGGAGTAAAGGGATAATTCTTTCAAATCTGTGTACATATTGATACTACTAGTTATAATATCAGCAGAATTATAGGTGAGCTGAACTAATAGGGTGTAAAAAATGTAACACTAAAAAGGATGAAAAAAAATTGTAAACAAAAAAAAACCCGCCTTCAAAAACCCGACTCACTAAAAATTACAAAATAATATAATACGAACATTAATCTGGGTATGAATTTGATATGTTGTTGAAGGCGGTGCCAATTAAATTTTTAAGGAAAACTGCATGAAATAATAAACGGCACCGCCTTCAACAACATATCAAATTCATACCCAGATTAATGTTCGTATTATATTATTTTGTAATTTTTAGTGAGTCGGGTTTTTGAAGGCGGTTTTTTTTTTGTTTACAATTTTTTCATATATAAAATCACGCCCTTTTTCTCAGCGGGGTAGGCAGCGGGTTGTGGACCACGTCGCCGCCATTCTGCCTTGTGAATTGTTTTAACAAGGTCATTGCGTTCCCACGAGTAGCAAGGATATATGACGGGGGAAGGAACAGGGGAGGAAAGATACTATCGCCTCGGATGATTTGGACTGAGTCGATAGTAGCTCGAGGAGCCGGGGTCGCTTACCCGTATACCGTTCGCCAACCACCGGGCAGATAGTTGTGACTGGTATCCCCTGACTGAACATACTGACCATTATGAAATAATAAGCTGTTAAAGAGAATATGACCAACCCGCACTTTGCCAGGGTGGTTGACTAAGGCTTTATCGCCCTAGTTTAAGGTAGCGTGCCCCAGCAGTGGGGACGTATATGGGCTAATGATAAAAGAGAAAATGAAAGCGTAAAGCATAATTTGTTTTATTTACAGCCGAAGCAGTTACTACGACTACTACTGAAAAACCTAAAAAAGGACGTAAGTTTGATTGCAATTAATAATGATGATTATTTTAATAATGATTACATGTAAAACCTTTTAAAAAAACGTAGGTATATAATTAAAAAAAGTATAAAATAAAAAATGAAGCGGTTAAGAACGTAAAACGCCGAATACATCCCGGCGCAATTTCATTCAGCCTTATTCAATCCGGCTTATCGTTGATCCGCTGTAATACATTACGGCCCTGTTTTTGATAACGGCTAGCCCTAATGTAATACGGAGGATTATACAATCCGACTGCGACATAATATACGTACTAAGTTCGTAATAACTTTGACTGACTATGATAATAAACTAAAGATACCTTCATAGTAATTTGTGATTTTAGAACAGCTTTAAGCTGTGTCGGGCATTTTTTTTATACTCTAGTGACATATGAACCGCTGGGGTAGTTCTAGAGTGGAGACCGCGTCTCGGCAAACGTAGAGTAGGACGCCCGCAGGCCAGGTGGAGTGACGATCTGCGCGGGACGGCTGGTGGGAGCTGGATGCGAGTAGCCGAAGATAGACAGAAGTGGCGAGCATTTAGGGAGGCCGATGTCCAGCAGTGGACAGAGATGGTATGATGATGATGATAAACAAAATATTTGAAAAAAAATCGTGTGGCATTCGGGGACTGCCGCGGTATAGCTATTGCATAGCATCGTCCGATTTCGGAGCAGCTCGTCTCGATTCGTGCGAGTTTCGTAGTGTTGCGGGAACGGGGTACGTTTAATTCAAGATACGCCAAAAGTCACCAAAAGACAATTAATTTATTTATCGACTAACAATTACACAATTAAACACTTAAAAACACAATTAAAAACACTTAATTACAACACTAAACACGGAACACTAAATTACACTAAAACACTGAATCACACTAAAACACTGAATTTCACTGAAACTATTCGCAGGTAACGCACTCGATCACTTCTAGTTCGCAGGAGACTGATTCGCTTCGCTTTCCAAATCGGAACTGTCCCGTCGCGTCGTACATCCCGCTTTTATACCCAGAGACGCAGCTCTTCGCGTGGCGTCGAGAATATTCTCGTGGGGATCGAAATTTCTAGAACTCGCTGGAGCTTGCTCCGACCGACCAGAGTGTGTGACGTAGTATCGTGCAAGCGAATATAGACCTTATCCATACGACGATAAGACTAATTTCGCTTGCACGGTCTCTCAAGGTCGTAACATTATTATTACTCTTCTAGAACACGTGCAAGCGAATATAGACCTTATCCATACGACGATAAGACTAATTTCGCTTGCACGGTCCTCGTGGTCGTAACATTATCCCCCTCTCTTAGTCATGCTCGTCCCGAGCATCATTTTGACCCATGGTAACGAGCCAATCGATCAATGTGAACAATTTTCGGCTTGCCTCTTGTCCCTTGTTTGATCCGATAGGTTAAGTCGTTCAGCCTAGTGATGATCTTGTATGGTCCTTCCCACCTTGGCTGGAACTTCGGTGATTTGCCCTTCTTCCTGAGTGGGTTGTGTAACCAAACCAGACTCCCTTCTTCGAAACCGTCGGTGTTGGCTTTGCGGTCGTAACGGGTTTTCATTCTTTCGCTGGATTTTAGACTGCAGTCTCTGACGAGAGCATGTACTTCATCCAGGCGCTTCTGCAGGTCAGCCGCATATTCGGTTACTGGTTTCGGAGCTTCTGGCGGTGTCCCAGTCAACGCGTCTACCGGAAGCCGCATTTCTCGACCGAAGTTTACCATTGCTGGTGTTGCGCTGGTGCTATCGTGGATCGCAGATCGGTAGGACAGCAAGAAAAGCGGTATGTACTGGTCCCAGTCTCGTTGATGCTCGTCCACAACTTTGGCCAAGTGGTTTTCCAACGTTTGGTTGAATCTCTCGACCATGCCATCGGATTGCGGGTGTGCTGGTGTAGTACGGGTCTTATGCATACCCAACAGTTGACAGACCTCCTGGAACAGTGCTGACTCAAAGTTTCTTCCTTGGTCTGAATGTATTTCAAGAGGCACACCAAATCGGCAAATTACCTCGTGGACTAACTTCTTGGCGACCGTCTTTGCTTCTTGATTAGGCGTAGCGAAGACTTCAGGCCACTTAGTGAAGTAATCTTGGACCACAATGATGTACTTGTTTCCCTCATCGGATTCTGGAAAGGGGCCAGCTACATCTACTGCGATTCTTTCCCATGGAGCGCCGACGTTGTACAGCTTGAGTTTGCCCTTACTTCTGGTTTGTGGGCCCTTTACTGATGCGCAAGTCGTACATTTCTTGCACCAGTCTTCGACGTCCTCCCGACAGTGTATCCAGTAGAACCTCTGTCTCAGCTTCTCTAGGGTCTTCTTCACGCCTAAATGTCCCCGGATACCCCATCGTGTATGTACCTCAGTAGAGAAGCAACCTGTTTACGGGGTACAATCAGCTGTAGTGTCGTTTGATCCCCTTTTGGTGTTTCCCATTTCCTGAAGAGTACTCCATCCTTAATCTCCAAACTGTCCCATTGTGCCCAGTAACTTTTCGTGATGGGGCTTGATGATGCTACATGGCTCCAAGAAGGTTTTTGACCTACTTCTTTCCATTCAAATATTTTCCTCAGGTCACTATCCTCTTTTTGAGCCTTTTTGATAGCGTCTTCGCTCCATTCATTATCAAGTCCCTGGGTGGTAATCATCCGGACTTCTTCTTTAGTCTCTGTCTTAGAACAATGACTGCAGGCCACAGGACAAGGTCTCCTTGATAGGGCATCGGCATTCAAATGCGTTCTACCACTTCGATGTTCTGTTGTGAAATTGTACTCCTGTAGTTGCTCTAGCCACCGCGCCACTTGTCCTTCAGGGTTCTTAAACTGCAAGAGCCATTTTAACGCAGCATGATCTGTCCGCAGGGTAAACTGTCTTCCAACGAGATACTTGTTGAAATGCTGTAGAGTCTTTACTACTGCCAACAGTTCCTTACGAGTCACACAGTAGTTCCTTTCAGGTTTTGAAAGTGACTTACTGAAATAGGCGATCACCACTTCCCGTTCACCTTGCTCTTGCGATAGAACTCCGCCTATGCCAGTATTGCTGGCATCGGTGTCCACGATAAACCTTCCTTCTCTGTTCGGGTAGCCAAGTATAGGACTGGTGCAGAGGTGTTCTTTTAATCTGACGAAGGCTTGATCACATTCCAAGTCCCAGGCGAATACTCGTTTATCTTCCGTGAGCCGATGAAGAGGTTTCGCTATATCAGAGAAGTTCTTGACAAAGCGCCGGTAGTATGCGCATAAACCCAAAAATGATCTCACGTCGGTCTTGTTAGCTGGAATAGGCCATTCTTGGACAGCTTTGATCTTCTCTGGGTCAGTCCTTACACCTTTCGATGAAATAATGTGACCTAAGTAGGCGACTTCTTCCTTGAAAAACGTGCATTTCTTTGGGCTGAGTTTCAAGTTTGCTTCTCGTATTCTGATGAAAACCTTCCTCAGGTTACTGACATGCTCTGAGAAATTTCGACCCATGACAATGATGTCATCCAGATAGACCAGGCATGCATCACCCAGAAGTCCAACCAGTACCCTTTCCATCAACCGCTCGAATGTCGCCGGAGCGTTGCAAAGACCAAAGGGCATGACGTTGAACTGCCACAATCCATTCCTAGTTCCGGTCGTAAATGCCGTCTTCTCCTTGTCTTCTGGATGGATGTCAACTTGCCAGTATCCACTCTTAAGGTCCACTGTTGAGAACCACTTCATGCCGCTCAACATGTCCAGTGTGTCGTCTATACGGGGCAGAGGGTAGCTGTCCTTCTTCGTTGCATTATTCAACAACCGGTAGTCCACACAAAACCTGGTGCTGCCGTCCTTCTTCTTTACCAGGACTACTGGCGAAGACCACGGGCTTGTTGAAGGTTCTATGATGCGGTTCTTCTGCATCTCAGCAACCATGTCTGCTACCTCCTTCTCTTTGGCAAATGGAAGGCGTCTAGGCCGCTGCTTTATTGGTGGCGCGTCTCCCGTGTCTATTCTGTGTTTAACGAGACCTGTCCTTCCCAAATCATGGTCACCCTTCGAAAATATGTCGTTGAAATCTAGCAACAACCTTTTAGCTTGCTGATGTTCCCGCTCAGATAGCTTGTCCTTACAATTTGCTAGGAGCGGCGTGACGTCATCTTGTTGACGGGATTCCGGTTCCCGGGCCTTTTTCAGCCTTTTGATGGATTGACCTGCATCGCACCGTCCGATGACACAGTTTCTTCGTAGCTGCACTTCATCTCCGCTAAGATTGATGACTCGCACCAGCGCTCCTTTTCCGGTCATTGCCAGAGTTCTTGCTGTGATCCAACTCGGATGGTCGCCGCAGTTTTCTATGACGACGCTTCGCCCTTGACACGCAGTGTAAGGGAATCTAACTTTGACCAGAGTTTCAGATCTCGGCGGTAGGGTCGTATTTTTCAGGCAGTAAACTGCGCATGATCTCGCTCCCTCCAGGAATACTTCTTGTTCGGGGAAGCTAAGTACTCCTTTAGCGACGTCTACCACACACTTCTGGTCTCTTAAAAAGTCCAATCCGATGATGCAGTCGTCCGTGATGTCTGCTATGAGTACACCGTATTCAAAGGTCTGTTCTCCAACGGTTATCTTCGCCATCGTCTCACCGAAGACGGTAACTGGCTGGCCTGTTGCTGTTTGAAGTTGAACGGATGGTCTGCGATTCCACATAATAGTCCTTTTCAATAGCTCCGGACGCACTATTGTTCTTGAAGCACCGGTGTCAATAGTAAAATGACACGTTACGCTGTTCAACTCTCCAACCACAGTAAGATTGTTCCCATTACCAATCTGTGAAACAGTGACGGTAGGGGCTCGATGTTGACCAGCCAGCGCCCGCCCCACGGCCCTGGCTTCTTTCTAGTTTAACGACAGCTCTTCTGCGTCCACCTGTGTAGAGGACGCTACTGTCGTTCTACGCGGCCATCTTCCCTTGGGGCAACTACTCCGGATATGACCCCTCTCGCCGCAGCCATAGCACATCGGACCCAAAGAAGGTTTTTCCTTCACCACAACCTCCCGGAGTCGTTGAGTTCTAGCGTCTTGACGCACGGCTTCCACCTCCAAAGCATGGGCTAAAGCTTCCTGTAAGGTCTGATGATGGCTCAATTTCACGGTGTGTCTGACGTCTGCGTCTCTAATTCCATCACAGAAAGCTTGCGGGATCATTGATTCCACCATTGTCGGGCATGACACGTACGCACGTCTGACTAGCCTTTCGATTTCCGTTGCCCATTGCTGCAGACTCTCCCCAGGCTTCTGCTGTCGATCGCGGAGTTGTGCTCTATACGCGTGTTCCAGGTGTTTGTCGCTGTACCTGCCCTCTAGTGCTCTTTGGAGAGCACCTAAAGTTCTGTTATCCGAAGGCAGGTTTTCCAACGTGAGCAGGGCATCTCCACGAAGAGCCAGAGTCAGAGCTATCAATGACTCTTCCTCGTTCCACCCCTTTCCTTTAGCCACCGTCTCGAACTGGTACCAAAATGCTGCCCAAGACGTCTTTCCATCGAAGTGGGGTACTTCGATTTTCGGAGAATCCGACACTACCGTAGCACCCCGGGTCCCCACTCTTGCCATTTTGGTATGCAGCTGTCGCATCTCAGCATCCACTTGGCTCAATCGATCCTCGTGTTGGGTGAATCGATCTTCATGTTGGGTGAGTCGATCTTCGTGTTGGGTCAGTCGATCTTCGTGTTGGGTCTTGACGCTTAGCACATCATCCTTGAGAGCATCAATCTGCTTTTCTAATACTTCGTGCTTCTTTTCAATAGCTCCCAACAAACTTTTGCTTAGCTCTTCCTTGAGTTCGACCAGTTGCTCCTCCTGGCGGCGGGCTTGCTCCTCCTGGCGAAGGTCTTGCTTTTCCTGGCGAAGGGCTTGTTCTTCCCTCAGCTTAGCAAATTGTGCTTCCTGAAGTCGGGCTAGCTCCTCCTGGCGGCGGGCTTGCTCACGTGCTTGCTCCTCCTGGCGCCGGGCTTGCTCCTCCTGGCGACGGGCTAGCTCCTCCTGGCGGCGGGCTTGCTCACGGGCTTGCTCCTCCTGGCGGCGGGCTTGCTCACGGGCTTGCTCCTCCTGGCGACGGGCTTGCTCCTCCTGACGGCTGGCTTGTGTCTGCAGCATTTTAAATAAGTCTGCAAGCTCCACAGGCCCAATTGATGTTTGAATTGATCCCTCCGTTGAAGTGCCTTCACCCTCTTGCAGGGCCGCGGTTTGACTCCTTGTTACTCGACCCTCACTGTCTTCTCGTGGTGTAAGAGGCATCTTGAATCCCACTTCTGACACCAATTGTTGCGGGAACGGGGTACGTTTAATTCAAGATACGCCAAAAGTCACCAAAAGACAATTAATTTATTTATCGACTAACAATTACACAATTAAACACTTAAAAACACAATTAAAAACACTTAATTACAACACTAAACACGGAACACTAAATTACACTAAAACACTGAATCACACTAAAACACTGAATTTCACTGAAACTATTCGCAGGTAACGCACTCGATCACTTCTAGTTCGCAGGAGACTGATTCGCTTCGCTTTCCAAATCGGAACTGTCCCGTCGCGTCGTACATCCCGCTTTTATACCCAGAGACGCAGCTCTTCGCGTGGCGTCGAGAATATTCTCGTGGGGATCGAAATTTCTAGAACTCGCTGGAGCTTGCTCCGACCGACCAGAGTGTGTGACGTAGTATCGTGCAAGCGAATATAGACCTTATCCATACGACGATAAGACTAATTTCGCTTGCACGGTCTCTCAAGGTCGTAACATTATTATTACTCTTCTAGAACACGTGCAAGCGAATATAGACCTTATCCATACGACGATAAGACTAATTTCGCTTGCCCGGTCCCTCGTGGTCGTAACAGTAGAGTCGTACAATACGTCTAACCGCATGCACACAAACACCGTGCCGAAGTCTACCGAACTGAAACGACGTTAGACGATTGTGAGGTTTTTTTCGTTACGGAATTTCTTGGTTCGGTCGCCGCGCTCATAGCATAAAAGCTATGCAAATGAAAGAGATGGTTACAACACAAGGAGCCCGAATTAGGGCACTTTTTGTCTCTGCCTGTTGTTTATAATATTGGACGAATATTAATAAATTTAATTTTTCTTTGTTCCTAGTTGCTGCAATCTTTGGTGGTCTTGAGAAAGTGGTAGGAAGTAAGTAAAAAAATAGTTTTTGTTGTCCTTGACCCCAAATAAAATCGGTATTTTTATTTACAAGAAAGTCGGGTAATTTTAAAACAGCAGTCCGTACTTCTAGTTTACAACTAGCAAATGCTATATTACAACATCAGTCTGTTATTTATTTGAAAAAGAAATAAAGTTCGCGTTTAAAATAGCCGTTCTACATAAGGTGTTTATAATTTTAATTTGTTTTTTTTTTTATTAGGTGTGATACCTAAAAAGAAAGGTAAGTGAGTTACGTATTACGTAAGATTTTAGACTTTCGTGTTCCATTACACTTATTGTTCGTTTTCATGGGCCAAAATACAAAGCTACTTACTGCCCAACGTTTTGACTGGGTTTTACCAATCATGATCGCGAGCGACCAAGTTCCCATCCAGGCCGATTCATGAATGTTAAATTATTTTACAATGTACACTGGAAAAACTTGGCGGTTGACCACTTATCAGGTAAAAATCGCTTGGCACTTACGCGTCTGTCAGAGCAAGCCCCGCCCCCAAAACGTAACTCTAAAAAACAAATCTAGATCAAGAATTGTTGGGTAGGTATTTGAGGCAAGCTGAAAACTTGTCCTGTACCTCATGTTATACCCCAACACAAAACCGCAGACCTGGCTGTGTAGCGGTTTAAGGAAATCTGTTTGAAAAGTGTACTACCGCCAACTTTGCCGGCTGTACATTTGAGGTTTAAATGTCATAAAACCACTTATAAAAATATTATTGCCGGGTGCAACCATGATAGTGTTTGATCACTACCGGTAGGGGTGCTTGTAAAAGTGTTGGCTTTGAGGAGTCAAAACCTGGGTAGCTCAGTAGGTTTAAAATGTTAGACGCGATTTCTAAAGACCAGTAGATCAAGTCACCGTAAAGGCGGGTTTATAAAAGATATTTTTTTGTTAGATAATCTCCATGAATAATTAACTATGTACAATAATAAAAGCAAGGATAAGTTCTCTAAACTTGGTCCTTCCGGCAGTGACCAAAATATAGTGATCAAAATTTCCCCTTTGGCTCTTTGTATATCTGTCACCGTAGATATAGGTGATTAATAGATAAGGATAGATTGCAGTCTATCTCGCGAGATTGTGAACTGTCGAATAATTGTGAACCATAACATGATGCTTACAATTTATCGTGTGATTATTCACCTGATTGCAATCTATCGAAGTGAAACTGATAAATTGCGATCTTAAATATGTCACTTGTCAATGATGTCAATGCCTGATTGGTCAGTTATAGGCATCTAGACACGCGGTAGCGTGTCAAGCCAAGGTTCAAGAAACAGAACTGGCGAGCCGCACCGTGTGTAATATTACACGAACCATTTGGAACCACTTTTGAACCCCTCATAAATCAAAAACTATTTCACATAAACGTATCAAATTTGGCTCATATATTGTGACTTGCGAGATAAATATGTGTTCTAAATTTCATAAGCTTATCTCAAACAGTTATTTAGATATAAATGTCCAAAAATCCTCATTTTTATCATTGACTGACTGACAGATCAAAATTCTAACCCAGTTCCAAATGACCTAGAGAGTTAAAATTTGGTATGCAGATAGGTAATTACATGAATACAAAGGAAAAAATAAAAAACTGGCAATTTTTTAATAATTAGGTTAGGTTCATGTGTTCCTTCCTAGCGGGGCCCCCGAGCTAGACTTGTAAAACTAATGGCAATGATTCGGTGGCTCAATGTACCTTTCGAGTTTATCAACAGAATTGAATGTACCTGCACCGTTTTGGCAGAAATTACGATAAAGTTACTGATCTTCCCAGCTGGGCCCTCGTCTGTTTAACGTTCGAAATACATGAAAAATATACTGATCTAATATACTTCCAATGTACCTTCCGATTTATGAACCATATTCAAGGAATCTTTTATAGGACCGAACAAATTATGCTTTAAAGTTCTGTCTTCCTAGCTTTTTTTATTCCTTTTTACTTTAATTACAGAGGGCCCTGTAATTAAAGTAAAAAGGAATAAAAAAAGTATACAGTTTTTATGTTTTTCCAATGTACCTCTTAGTTCTTCGCAGTTTACCAAATTTAGATGCAAAATAATGATTTTGGTAAAAAACAGTACACGCTTGGTAAGGTAAGGTCAGCAATATTATATTTGCAGCAATGAGGGTAGCTGTGAATAGTTTGTTATATTATTTTATCATCAGTTAGAAACGTATCACTGCGTTATAAATATTTATGTGAAACAAAAAATAAACAATTATGGGGAAAACCAGTGCAGTTTGTGTTTTAGAACAAAAACTTATTGTATTTGTTTACATTAAAGTATGTGTTTACAAAATAAAAGTATTAGATGTATATATTTGTAATTTTACTATTGATTCTGATATCCGAAACACGGGTGCTGGAGCTACCTATCTCGGAGTCACATACATATAATAATATTAAAAGTAGATAACTACGTATTTATAATTAAATCAACATTTTCCTAACAAACAACCAGTTTTCATTTAGTTGACACACCTACTTTTTATTTGCTAACCGTACTTACCAAGCGTGTACTGTTTTTTACCAAAATCATTATTTTGCATCTAAATTTGGTAAACTGCGAAGAACTAAGAGGTACATTGGAAAAACATAAAAACTGTATACTTTTTTATTCCTTTTCACTTTAATTACAGAGGGCCCAGCTAGGAAGACAGAATTTAAAGCATAATTTGTTCGGTTCTATAAAAGATTCCTTGAATATGGTTCATAAATCGGAAGGTACATTGGAAGTATATTAGATCAGTATATTTTTCATGTATTTCGAACGTTAAACAGACGAGGCCCGGCTGGGAAGATCAGTAACTTTATCGTAATTTCTGCCAAAACGGTGCAGGTACATTCAATTCTGTTGATAAACTCGAAAGGTACATTGAGCCACCGAAGCATTGCCATTAGTTTTACAAGTGTAGCTCGGGGGGCCCCGCTAGGAAGGAACACATGTTAGGTTCTATTATGAACGCTTAACATAAATACCTAATTAGTGCCTAATAACGCCTATATAAGGCAGAGCACTAAGTATATATTTAGGTATACTTACTTATTTACAATTAAGAGTAGGTACTTATAGTCGGTTTTCATATTTATTACTTAGGGTAGGTACCTACATAAAGTCTAGTTTTAGTTTTGAATTTGTCCTTTTCAAAGGACCCACGGCGTTACGATGATATATACTTTTCTACAAAAAGTAATGATATCCAATCAAAAACATAAATGTGAAATGAGAGCCAAGTTCAATATTGCCTTGGTTGTTGACTTCAGCGACAAAAGAAGTGAGATCTAAATGGGTGCCAAGTTCAATGGTCAACCCAGAAATTTATTTATAAGTAACACTATAACATACCTATCATATCTTCTTATAACATAAGATAATGTATGGTGGTAGCCTATGAAGGTCTGTCTTGGCTAGTTTTCATATATGAATTATAGCCGTCGCAAGTTCTAAGCCTACAAGTATTTGTCGGTTTTTATTTTATAATTCCGAAAATTTGTATTGTTGGTAGAAACTAGCAAGCGAACATAATAATACGTTGGTAGGTTTATAGAAACTAGCCAAGACAGACCTTCATAGGCTACCACCATACATTGTCTTATGTTATAAGAAGATATGATAGGTATGTTATAGTGTTACTTATAAATAAATTTCTGGGTTGACCATTGAACTTGGCACCCATTCAGATCTCACTTCTTTTGTCGCTGAAGTCAACAACCAAGGCAATATTGAACTTGGCTCTCATTTCACATTTATGTTTTTGATTGGATAGCCTATAGCCGACCAATCAGGGACAGCCTTAGGACAGCCGTCCGAAGGCTGTCCCTGATTGGTCGGCCTTAAAGTCAGCCGTGAACTATAGTTCACAATTATTCGACAGTTCACAAACTCGCGAGATAGATTGCAATCTATCCTTATTTGCAATTTTACGGTGACATATCCAAAGAGATATGATGGGCGAAGTTAGGAGGTGAGATCTACCTGCTCCCCCGCAAGTCCAGTGATGATGACCAGGCTCCAAGCCTTCATCGTATGTCAGTTAGGAAAAAAATCTCTGAAAAGTGGCGCTCAAATAGGCCTCAGCCAGAATACCAGCGCCCTAGCGGCTTCTTGTCCTAGTTGAAGTAGCTAGGTGTTGACCTAGTTGAACTAGTTGACCACAAATTAATTTATCATGTTGTGATTAACGTTTTTTTTCTCTCTTTAATTTGTGGTTAAAAAACATTTTATTCTTGAAGTAGGAACCATGTAAAGAAAACTAATTACGACCGGGATATTGACCATGTTGGTCATCTAAGTCAACTAAGTTCACCCGTGATCATGGCGCTTGCAACAGTGCCGAAATATCGGGAGCTCGTTCAAACAACATGGTAAATATCCCGGACAAATTTAGTTTCTTATGTGTGTAACCATAGTTTAAAGCTATACACCGTGAAATTTTAGTGGTTGTTTTCTGGCAGTAAAGTGATTCTATCTTAATTGTCAAATATTTGAGCAGTTTTTTTACTCAAATCAATAAATAGCGTGGTACCGGTTTCACGAAAGGAATAACCGAAACTCGAAAGCACGCTCGAACCGATTTATCACTTAGGGAGTAGAGCTTCTTTAGCTTTAATCATCAACTTCATGCGGCAAGCAGTACCTGATTTCGTCACATATTTTAAAATAACTAACGCTTCGCACGCTTTCGAGTTGGATAATCCTTTTTTTATTTTTTTTTCTAGAAATAACTAGCTTGATTCGATAGTACTACTAAAGGTAAATCGTACTGCTACGGGAAAACAACCACTAAAATTGTGCGGTGGTAATTCAAATAATAATGTAACATTTTAGACTTTCGCGTTTCATTACACTAAATACTTATTAGTCTTTATGGGTCTACACGCGTTATTAGGAGTAGCAATTACATAGCTACTTACAGCCCGATGTTTCGACTGGGTTACACTAATCATGGTCGCGAGCGAACTGCAAAACTGAAACGTCGGGCAGTAAGTAGCTAATATCGCGTGTAGACCCATAAAGACTAATAAGTATTTAGTCAAATAATAATGTTACTTCTTTATTCAGAACCAACTACCACTACTACAGAGAAAGTGACAGGGCGTAAGTGTTATTACAATTATTATTACACCTATAAACAATGATTACAATAAACTCATCTCATCATATTTGGATCTCACTACCGCTTACCATCAGGTGGAGTGAGGTCATCTAGCTAGCCTCTTATAAAAATTTAAAAAAACTACAAAGGAGTAAATTTCACCTTCGTAAACAGGGTATTGTGTGCCCGTCTACCTCATATGTCACAACCACTTGCCATCGGGTGGAGTGAGTTCACCCTGAAAGTCTTTTCATTAAAAAAAAAACAACACAAGTAAATAGAGTATTTTACTATTTTTTTATTTTGATAAAGTTGGATGGACCACTCGAACACAAAGACACTGTTGAAAGTATCACTTTGATATCTCGATAACTCTACGAGATATTACAGTTTTAATTGCACATTATTTGGGCGAAATCAAAAACGCTTCATACAAACGTCCACAGGCGTGTGACGTCACACGCTAGTTGTTTGTATGCAGCGCCTAGGAAGTTTGTTCGGCCGGTTCATCGAAAGTTGCGTTTATGGATATGTTTTCATAATGAAAGATATTACTAATTATGTTATTTATAAGATGACAAAGAAATTTTAAATGATTTTCGCACTTCTGAAATGGACTTGCCCTTCCAACTTTAAATGACTTTTGCTGTCTCATTACGCCAAAAAATTAAGTTTCGATTTCATTAATAGTATTGATTTACTTAAATCTTACTGCTTATCATAAAAATGGCAAGCACAACAACCACAGTTAAATACCCTATTGCACTCTTATGGCTTGAAGCAGATAACCCACGGATGACAGAAACTATGTTATAATAAAATCTTTTTCTCAACAGTTAAAAAGCTATTTGGCAAATTTTTTAGTAAGTAACTCATTTTAAACTTATATTTTATTGATTTTATTCCAAACTAGTGGTCCCGGCGAATTTCATACCGCCTATAAGTACTTATGTTTTCTATATTTTTTTTCACAATTTAAACCATCCCTGCACACCTAAGAAGAAATTCTAAGGTTGTGTAGTCGACCAACCCGCACTTGGCCAGCATGGTCGACTAAGGCCTTATCGCCCTATTTTAGGGTAGGCCCGTGCCCCAGCAGTGGGGACGTATATGGGCTGATGATGATGATGATGAAACCATCCCTGGACTACAACGAACATTTCAAAACCAAAATTAGCTAAATCGGTTCAGGCGTTCTCGAGTTTTAGTCAGACTTTTAGTGAGCCCCAAGGCGGGCCAAACATTTTTTTGATTAAATACATATACAAATAGTTTATTTCCAGAAAACATGTGTATTATTGAGCATTACAGTAGGTCCCACACTAAGAAAGGTCCTGTATCGTGGGCACCTGGTATAAGTCGCAAAACCAGGAGAGCGACAGATTACATTTGAAACAAATATTTAATCATTATCAACTATTTGAAAACTGTGCTTACATGTAAAATAATATAGTTAAAGCGATTTTAAATTATTTAATATTATGAACTTAAGCTATAGTTTCAGCATTATTTGTTTTTGATTTCTTTCTAGCAACGACGACACCAAAACCTGGAGCGCGTGAGTTTATTAAATACGAATATTATTGTATCATCATTCTCCTGCCCTTGTCCCACACTAAGTGGGGTCGGCGCAACATGTATATTTCTTCCACTCGGGCCTGTCATTCGTCATCTCTGCGTCTACACCTTTTACTCACATATCATCTCTCACGCAATCCATCCATGTCTTCTTCGGCCTTCCTCTACTATTACGTCCATTGACATTCATAATCATCGCTCTTCTAGTCACATGGCTTTCTTCCCTCCTCATAACATGCCTGTACCAGGCTAACCTTGCACTTCTCACCTTTTCTAAAATTGGTGCTGCAACTTTCATTATTACGAATATTATTGTATAAAACCATAATATAAATCACGATCGCTAGGCTTCAAAACTGATTGCACTTGGCCTCTTATCATATAGCTAGCTGAAAATCAGCGGTTTGCCCCTGGTAAACCTATCTCTGAGCTATTGCCATTTTGTATCACAGCGACACACATGAATGTCGTCTGGGCATTTGTGACTTTGATTTAATTTAATTTTGTTTGTAGTTCCGGTTTTCTGTTTTCTTTTTATTTATGTTAGTTCTTATTTTGTTTGTAATTTCTGTATTGTGTTATTTTACTACTGATTTTTTTAAAAAATTCCTATATTGTATACGTATGTGTGTCTCTTGGTACAAATAAACAATTATTGTATTCTATTCTATTATATTTACTATCTATTTTTAACCAAATATTTTTTAAAGCAATTTTTTTTCACTTTTAATTTTGATACAGATTTGAGCAAAGTATTTTTCAATAACTTTTGTCATCCCACTACTGGGCAAATGTCTTCTCCAAATCAATCTACTGGTCTCTATCTAAAGATTAGGCTTGCCAGTTATTCACATTATTCTTCTTTTCTTAGATATTATTTTATTTATAACTATTGGTCCCGGCGAATTTCATACCGCCAATACTGATAATTTTACTATATTTTCTCATTGAACGATTCGAACATTTTAAAACCAAAATTACTTAAATCGGTCCGGGCGTTCTCGAGTTTTAGTCAGACTAACGAACAGCAATTATTTTTATTTATAAGAAGAAGATTAACCACAGTGTGATTTGTTTCTAGTTGCTACAGTGTTGGGTACCCTTGGAAACGTTTTACGTTAGTATTTTACTTTGTTTTTTTTAAATGTTTTTTTTTTTTTTATGTTAGCTTCGATTAGCTAGGTATGTCTGTCTTGATGATATCCAATTAGTACGTACCAAAGAGTCTTCATGTTTGAAGTTCATGTTCGTGTATTCGGCGCTTTTACGATGAAGATAAGTGTCGTGAGGAAACCTGTACCTGTAAAAACCTATCGAGCTGTTTTTTTCATACGACCGCTTTTAGTTCTTAGCGTAACCACCAGCGGCGCTGTACAAGTTTCTCATAGACATATTTACGTAGGCAATATCGAGTCCGTAACTTTTAAACTCATGGTAGCGCTACTGCACAACAACGAAGAAATTCCAAAGTTGTGTAGTTGACTAACCCGCACTTGGCCACCGTGATTGACTAAGGCCTGATCGCCCTAGTTTAGGATAAGCGTAGAAATTAGGGGTAAGAGCCATCCGCTCCCCCGCAAGTCCGGTGATGATGATGAGGCTACTCTTAGCCATCATCGTATGTCACTTAGGAAAAACAAATTTACGGTAGAAGTCCTTCGAGTTTCGTATGTACGTGGTGTCATTTTGCAATTTTTGGAGTCGCCTTCAGAATGAATGAGTAAAACTGACTTATTAATGTATTTATATTTATTTTGTTATAGGTCTACCCAGTAAGTATTGCTTTATTGATCTTTTTATAGATAAAGAAGGACGGGCAGAAATGTATGCGACTAGCAATTACAACCAACCAAAATCATTAGAAAACTGTAACTGTCGGGGATATTTACCATGTTGTTTTGTTTTAATGAGCTTCCGATATTTCGGCACTGTTGCAGGCGCCATGATCACGGGTGAACAAAACAACATGGTAAATATCCCGGACACTTTCAGTTTTCTAATGTATGTATGTAACCATGACCATCTTTGACGATATTTGAACTATATTTTTTTTATTACAACTGTTTTTTTCACAACTTGACTGGAAATGTTTAAATTCAAAGTTTTTGGGAATTGCGAAAACACCATTTTTTTTAAATAATATAATTTTTTGCAAATTACTGTAATCCCATTTATATTATAAACGTGAAAGTTTGTATGTGTGGATGGATGTTTGTTACTCTTTCAAGCAAATACTACTGAACCGATAACGATGAAATTTGGTATGCTGGTAGCTGAAGACCCAGAATAACACATAGGCTACTTTTTATCTTGAAGTTCCCGCCGGATTAGACTTTCCACGCGGACGAAGTCGCGGGCGGAAAGCAAGTATGTTATATTTTATACCAAATTGTACGTTAATAAGGTAAACTAGCTGTGCCCGCGACTTTTTTCGCGTGGACTTATGAACCAAGATCCCAGGGCCCCCAGACCTACGTCATTTTAGCAAAGCTAGAATTTCCATGACTTTTAGTCTATTATGTACTTAGGAGAGTACGCGTACTCGCTTGCTCGAAAGCGGGTTCGTTTCACGAACTAAAGGTGTCCCAAAAAACCTTAAGTTTTTTTGCTAACCTTTGCTAGAATGACGTAGGTCTGGCGGCCCTGGGATCTTACTCTATTAGGTTAGTAGTATAGGTTTTTCCCAATAAATCCCTTACCGTGGGAATTTTGCAATATTGCGTTGCAGGTAAGGTTTACGTTCATCATGCTACCTGCATGCCAAATTTCAATGTAGCGATGTAGATTTTTTCATACATTTTTTTTACCGCCCCAGTGAGAATTTTGAAATATCCTGTTGCAAATAAGCTTTGAATTTACTTACTTGCAATCCTGCATGCCAAATTTCACGCTTCTAACTTAAGCGGCTTAGATATTTCATACATCATGATTTTCCCGCTTATTCCCATTCCCGTGGGAATATAAAAGACCTACGAATAGCTTCTATTTTTATTAAATTTTATAAAAAAATAATATGTTTTGTTTCTTTTTTA
Organism: Maruca vitrata; assembly: GCA_039566165.1. Taxonomy (NCBI): domain Eukaryota; kingdom Metazoa; phylum Arthropoda; class Insecta; order Lepidoptera; family Crambidae; genus Maruca; species Maruca vitrata. Next base: position 6,139,467 of record CM076939.1, read on the forward strand.
GAATCAGCAAAGGGGACTAATGGTAAGGTCATAGGAAAATAGGAATAAAAACAAGCTTGAATGTTTTCATCGTAAATGTGAAACACATGTAATTATTATTTAATCATTATAATAAATGATTTTGAAAATATCGTCGATGGCCGAGTGGTTAAGGTCGTCGCTTGCCATGCGAGAGATCGCCAGTTCAAACACCGCCACGTACCACACTGTTTTTTAAATTTGAAATTCATATTATGTACGATTATTTGACGCTTTAACGGTAAAGTAAAACAGCGTAAGGAAATGTACACACCTACGAAGAAATTCTTAGGTTGTGTAGACGACCAGTGTGGTTGACTAAGGCCTTATTGTCCTAGTTCAGGGTAGGCCCGTGTCCCAGCAGTGGTGACATTCACCGTGAAATTTTAGTGGTTGTCGGTCATCTGATCCCAAACTAAGCAGAGCTTGTACTATGGGCGTCAGAGACTGATACATACATATATATTTATAAATAAATACTTAATTACATAATCACACCCAGATACGGTACAAACGTCGATGTTCATCACACAAATATTTGTCCCGAGTGGGAATCGAACCCACGACTCTTGGAACCGCCAGCCAGCGTCACTAACCACTGTTTCACCGAGCCAATCATATAGTTTATCATGATCGTTTAAAATTATATGACTTATTAAAATTTATACACATAGAATGTTTTTTAATAAAATTTCCAGCTCTAGGTGGAGTAGGGACAGCTCTCGATAAAACTGTTGCTGCGCTGTGTAAGTTTATTTTTTATTTGTATTGATGATATAAGACATGAAAAAAGCCGGCCACTTGCAAAGTTTGTCGTACCAATTATGTAAAAAAACACGACATTAATTGAACAAAATGGAGTCGCTTCCTAGTGGTAAATCACTACCTTCACAATACTAAGGGATTAAACTAAAATACAAAGCCAAAGTTGACTATAAAGAGTAGGTTATTTATTAATTTCCACAGTTAAACCTATATGGCTCCAAGAAAACAAAACGCTTGCGCGATGTAAAAACTGTACAACGCCATCTATTGAGGCGTAACGGAACTAAAACGGACAACACTTTGTATCTACTTTATACATTAATTTTATCGGGAAAATTGTTAATTGTTATATCAACAACTGAAATACAACTTTCTAGCTATCACGGTTTATGAGATACACCTTGGATAGAGACAGACAGGACGAGCACGACATACTTGTCGCCGCCCCCGCGGAATAAAATGATAACAGCCAATATCTTAGTTGTAGTGGGGGAATGGGGCCCTACCAAGATCTTCGGGCCCAAGCCAACCTCACGTGCAAGTACGTACCCCTGCTGACCAACGAACGAGGCTCTGGCACCAGCTTTCCCTCCGGGGTTGGGTGGTCGGACGGCAGTCGCTCCCGTAAAAGTGACTCACGCCACTTTAAAATGGAAGGAACATACAAGAAAAGTGCCAGGAATAGGGCGCCGCCGCAAAACGGCGCGCAGGAGTTTCGCCCGACTCCTGTGGCAAGTGGGCGAGGGCTACCGCGTTGGGGACGGACGCGGCTAAAGACGTTAGCCCCAACCCCACGGAAACTCCGCTTCGCGACGTGGAACGTGGGCACGCTCACCGGACGCGCGAGAGAGCTGGCCGACGTACTCACCAGGCGGAGGGTGGCAGTGGCGTTCCTGCAGGAGACTCGGTGGAAAGGCAGCAGATCCCGGGCCATTGGGAATGACTACAAGCTGATCTACACAGGAGCACCTAGTGGAGAGAACGGGGTTGCGGTAGTGCTGTCCGGGGAGTTGCAGGATGACGTGTTGGAGGTGAAACGCTACAGCGACCGCTTAATGGACGTAACGGTGCTTATCGAAGGGGTTACGACCCACTTGATAAGCGCATACGCTCCACAGGCTGGTTGCAGCGACACCGAAAAGACTTCATTCTGGAACAGACTTGGAGAGGTGCTGCGGGGAATCCCACCATCTCAGGAAGTCGTTCTGGGGGGCGATCTGAACGGTCATGTGGGTGAGGAGCCTGAGGAGTTCGAGGGTGTACATGGTGGCTATGGTTTCGGCAGACGCAACACTGAAGGGGAGAACATCCTCCAGTTATGTTCGGCTGCCGACCTGGCTATTGTGAACACGTTTTTCCAGAAGAGGCCTGAACATTTAATCACCTACAGGAGTGGGCGGCACGCTACCCAGATCGACTTCCTACTCACTAGGAGGCACCACATCGGCAAAGTAGTCAACTGCAAGGTCATACCCGGAGAGAGTCTCACTGCACAACACCGTCTACTTGTCATGGATCTCTGCGTGAAGCCCAAAGCCAAGAGCTTTGAGCGCTGTCGGCGTCAAATAAGGTGGTGGCGGCTTGACGAAGACAAATCCCAGGTGTTCGTCTCAGCTATCGGCGACAAGTGCGCTAAGGCTGAGAGCGAACCAGTTCAGAACCACTGGGACAGGATTCAGGCAGCCATAACCGAAGCGGCGAAGTCAGTGCTTGGCACGTCTAAGGGTGGACGCAAATTTGACAAGGAGACTTGGTGGTGGAACGACGCAGTCCAGAGGGAGACTAGGGTGAAGAAAGCCCTCTTTAAAAAGTGGCAAGCGTCCAACTCTCCTGAAGATCGCGACGCATACAGGTCCGCAAAACGTGCAACAAAGAAAGCTGTTGCCAGAGCCAGGCGAGCCCACCTACAGCCGCTCTACGATAGGCTGGAATCGTCTGAGGGGCAAAAGCTTATCTATAGATTGGCACGTTCTAGGGTCAAAGCGGCACAGGATATCTCCAAGTGCCGCTGTGTTAAAGACCCTCACGGTGACCTACTATGCGAGGACCTCGCGGTGAAGGAGAGATGGCGCTCTTACTTCCACGAGCTGTTAAATAAACAGCATAGAGAAGTGCAGCCACCGGACCTCCCTCCGAATCAAGGACTTGTGCCACCGGTAACGCCTGAAGAAGTAGAGAATGCTCTTCGCCGCATGAAGAATCGGAAAGCTGTCGGAGCCGATGGAGTCCCCATCGAAGCCTGGAAGGCAATGGGTGGTCGTGGTGTGGGCATCCTAACTGACCTTTATAACCGCATACTCAGCACCGGCAGGATTCCTTGCCAATGGAGACTGAGTGTTATCACCCCGGTCTTCAAGGGCAAGGGATCAGTGCAAGAGTGCGGTAGTTATCGCGGTATAAAGGTCATGTCCCACACCATGAAACTATTCGAGCGGATAGTAGACTCTCGAATCCGTCAGGAGTGCACTGTCTCTGGATGTCAATATGGTTTCCGCCCCGGTCACGGGACTATGGACCCCGTTTTTGCCCTAAGAATCATCATGGAGAAATACAGGACGAAGAACACGCCTCTCCACTTCCTATTTCTGGACATGGAGAAGGCCTTCGACTGTGTTCCGCGTGCGATGATTTGGTGGGCCCTGAGGTCCAAGGGAGTGCCAGAAACGTATGTTGATATCATTAGAGACATGTACTGTGATTCCGATTCTGTAGTTAGGACCGCTGTTGGCGACACATTGCCCTTCCGTATTACCGTCGGAGTACACCAAGGCTCCGTCCTGAGTCCGTTCCTCTTCAGCCTGATATTAGACGTATTGTCAGACAGCATCAGAGACCACCATGAGCAGCCACCATGGCTACTTATGTATGCTGACGATATCGCGCTGGTGGACTCGGACAGGGGACGGCTGGTGAGACGTGTTAACACATGGAAGGAATCGCTTGAGAACGGGGGTCTGAAACTCAACGTGGCGAAGACAGAGTACTTGGCCTGCAACACTACAGATCCCATGTCCGTCCGCATAGGCGAAGACACGGTCGAGCGCACGGACCGGTTCAAGTATCTGGGATCTGTACTCCACGCGAACGGGGACATCGACTCCGACGTCAAGGCACGCATTGCTGCTGCGTGGGATAAATGGCGGGAGGTGAGCGGCGTCACTTGCGACCCTAAAATGCCGGTTAAGCTGAAGGGACAGGTCTATAAATCCATCATTAGGCCTGTTCTCTTATATGGCAGTGAAGCATGGCCATTACTTGAGCGGCACAAGCAGGAACTGCGGGTCACGGAGATGAAGATGCTGCGCTGGATGTCGGGAGTTACGCGAGCAGATCGCGTAAAGAACTCCCGTATTCGCGGCAGCCTTCATGTCCGAGACATCGCTGATAAACTGCAAGAGTGCCGCCTACGTTGGTACGGTCATGTTTTACGGAAACCGGCAAACTACGTAGGGAACAAGTGTCTAGCCATGTCGCTACCGCCGGGTCCCGGCAGAAGGGGAAGGCCCAAGAAGGCCTGGCTTGACGTCGTAGTGGATGACATGCGTGCTAACAAACTCTCCATAAAGGATGCCGAAGACCGTGCGAAGTGGAGAGTTAGGAGTAGGAAAGCGGACCCCGGGCTCCGCAAGGATGCAACCGGGAAAACGCAAAGATGATGATGATGATCTCAGTTTTAGTGTTATGCCATTTTCTGGATCTGTGGATGCTAATACATCTGCTAAATTTTTTTGGTATTTTTATGGAGTTATTTCACGAAGTTACAAAATGTTATAATAGTATTCATAGATTTAACACATGCCATAAATTACGAGAATAAAATTTTAATATTACATTATCGAAATGTACTCTTACTTGTTAGTATGACAAACAGTCATATAATTATATTCTCGTAAAAATATTCCAACTAGATAATGATAAACGCAGTTATCATTTTATTCTCGTTCAAAACGCACCGATCGCTAAGTGTAAAGTTGAGTAACCAAAATGACCTTTATAATTTGAAGGATAAGACTTAATATCAACAAGTGGGAGAGGAACATTATGGTTGGAAAGAACAAGTTGGAAAAAAAATCCTTCTTAAACATATCATATTCCTACCCAGATAATTATATATGTTCGTATTATTAACTATTATTTTGTAATTTTTAGTGTGTCGGGTTTTTTGAAGAAGGGTTTATTTTTTTTCATACTTTTGAGTGTTACATTTTTTTGCACCCTAATTTTTTTTGTTCAGCTCACCTGAAATACTACTCATATTATAACTAGTACCCTTTTTTAAATAAAAGGCTAACAAGATGACCTCACTCCACCTGATGGTAAGCGGTAGTGAGATCCAAATATGAGGTCGACAGGCGCAATAGATCGTATTGAGCCTGTCGCACTCCCCCTTAAATGCCGTTTCACGCCCCGTCTGAAGAGCCCGGAATCATAGGAGGGAGGAAAAACATGAGTTGGAAGGATAGGAAGTCTGAATAGGCATACAGATTTGAAATAATTATCCTTTTACTTCTTTCTTTTAAGGAGTTGACCAAATTGCTAGGGGATCAAACGGAAAGCCCCAGCTTTCAAATAAAAAAATAATCATCCAAATCGGTTCACCCAGGTGAAAGTTATGAGGTAACAAGCATAAAAAAATACAGACGAATTGAGAACCTGCTCCTTTTTTCGGTATACACCCACTTGCCATAATTTCATTTGCCCGAATTATATTTGCCATAATATTCATATGCCCGAATTTCATTTGCCTTAATTTCATTTGCCCGAATGTTATGTTTGCCATAAAATACAAATGACATAATTTTACTTGCCCGAACATCAGATTCCATAATGATTCGAATGCCATACGTATTGTTATCCATATTTTAATTGCAATAATATTATGCTCATTGTTTACTATATTAGTTACGTGTTAGAAACTTTGTTTCCGTGCCATTACATCATTTCCCACCGAAAAAGCTTGTAAAATAGGTTAAAAGAATGATAAAAAAAATAGGTTAGGTTAGGTTAGAAACATGAAAGACAAATTAAAAATATGGATAACAATACGTATGTCATTCGAATCATTATGGAATCTGAAGTTCGGGCAATTAAAATTATGTCATTTGTATTGTATGGCAAACATAACATTCGGGCAAATGAAATTATGGCAAATGAAATTCGGGCATATGAATATTATGGCATATGTCTTTCGGGCAAACAATAGATAACCGAGGGGAGTAAATTGTAGAGGCGCAAGTTGGAGAGGTGCAAGTAGGAGGGAAGCAAATTGGAGAGGAGCAAGTTGGAGAAGAGCAAGTCGGAGAGGAGCAAGTTGGAGGGGAGCAAATTGGAAGGGAGCAAGTTGGAGAAGAGTAAGTTGGAGAGGAGCAAGTTGTAGGGAAGCAAATTGGAGAGGAGCAAGTTGGAGAAGAGCAAGTCGGAGAGGAGCAAGTTGGAGAGGAGAAAGTTGTTGAGTTGGATATAAAAGACATGATAAAAATAGAGAGTTTGTGAGAGTGTTTCGCAAATAGAGTTTTACAATATAATGGGGTTAATAAATAATAAGAACTGGTTCAAAAATGAGGATGGCCAAAAAATATCGTGGACTAAAATTAAGGAAGTAAATTTTTCACATTTGTTGTTGCTTGCCATGCGAGAGGTCGTCAGTTCAAATCCCGTCACGTACCACTGTATTTTTCGAATTTGAAATTCATTGTACGATTATTCGACGCTTTAACGGTGAAGGAAATCTGCACACCTATGAAGAAATTCTTAGGTTGTGTAGTCAACCAACTTGCTTTTGGTCAGTGTGGTGGACTAAGGCCTTATCGCCCACATAGGGTAGGCCGTGCCCCAGCAGTGTTGAGGTATATGAGCTGATGATGAAAACTTTGATTCCGAATTTAGTAGAATAAGAAGTAAGCGGGGTACCAGGCAGAAGCCCAAGTTCTCCTGGATATGTACTCGAACGCCAAACCTTATACACCGAGTCAATTCCAATAAGCACAACTTACTATGATGACCTTATGTGCCTCTGCAGGTGCAGATGATATTCCATGTTACTACCACGGTTTTTACGAGTCCTTGACTAATTATGACCGTAGCGCAGCGTGTTCCAGTAGCAAAAGTGATGATGAGGAAGATGATCACGATTAATCAATCTTATTTAACTTCTGCACGTCAGTAAACAAAGAACTGATTATATAACGTAAATAAAAGATTGATTTATTGATTCTTAGCGAGGAACAAGTTGAAGAAGAAATTAAAATTATATTACGCGATTTACATAACATTGTTCATTTCTTCGGTTAATGATAATAATGGTAAAATAAAGGCGTAAGGATGAGACCACCTCACCGCCCCCTGATGAAAGTCGCTGATTTTCGCACCATGAAAGGCAGTGACTCTCTACAAGTGCAACCAGTCTCTCCAGGGCAGCTTGTGGCGGGCTGAATGGGATTGACACCCCTTGGGACCCGTGCCTCTAAGAGTCGACCAGGCCCCTCTCACCTCTGACTTGCCTTAGCCGGCCGGAAAGAGTTGGGCGTCAAAGCTACATGCTCGCAGGGTGGAAATGAAAGATGCATGCGTCACGAGTTGGCACAGTGGCGTTGCGCCACTGGGTAGAAAGCGGTGTACACCTTTCGCCACTAAGAGCCGCTCACACTAATGATTCTCCTTGCGTGTGCGACCTGTGGGGGGCCCACGACAGTGAATAGCGTGTTACCACCAGCCCATTTTATTCGTGTTTATGAACATAGATCGGGGCAAGTACCATTGTCCTTCCCGATCTATGTTACATAGTCTCGGTTACCCAGTCCACTAACACTCAACCCAACAGCCCAGATTCTTTGTTCTTACACGCCATTACATAGTCCTACACTGACCGGGGGCTGTCCTTGGCTACGTTTTATAGTGTATATAATAAAATAAGGCGTCCGACCGATTTCAGCCACGGCGGCCGATCTCAATTGAGATCAGCCAAGGACGCAGGACATATTATAGTGCACAAGTGTCCGCGCAAACACAAATGCACTCTATGTTCCCGCACTCTCATAATTCGGTGAGACGGAAATCCGACATGACCGATGAGAGATCGGGCGCAGGGCCACCGGCTTAACGTGCTTTCCGAGACACGGGCGTTCAACCGCCAACTTCCTAACTCCGGGCTGAGTATTATCATTACAAAATAACTCCCACAAACTTTGCCCGACCCCGGACTCGAATCGGGGACCTTTCGGTCCTAACGCAGCACTTGCTACCAATAGACCAACGAAGCAGTATAGTGTATACAGGGGTAATCGTCGGCTGGTGCCACATAACATTAACATACAAGTTATTAAAAGGCTTTTGCTTTTAAATGACAAAATATGATTTCTAAGACTTAGTTCTAACACTGAGAACCTATTTTTTTGTATTTGCTGCGATTCAGGATTGAAAATCAAAGCATAGGTTCCAAAGTAAATTATAAATACAAATAATTTAACTTCATTAAATAAAACTTATGTTCATTAACATGTAACAGGTTTGTTAAGACACCACATTAAAGTCTTTTATAGAAAAAAAAAGAATACAATATGTACGAGAATAAAATGATATAAAAGTGTTATCATCATCATTTGTACTCTAAAACTCAGTAGAATAAAATGACAAGTAACGAGTGCCATATTTGACTCGAGTCAGGCGAAACGGAGAATAAAATGATAATGGATATTACAGACTTAAAATAATTACTTACTTTCACTAATATTTTATTTCTCGAATATTATCCATATTTTAATATTTAGGCATGTACCACTTAATCATTTATATAGTACTAAAAATTATCTTTAAGTATTTAAGGAGCAAAAGACAAAAATATATTTTTTATTTTTCCTGAAAAGTTGCATTTCTGTAGTTATCATTTTATTCTCCGGGGACGGCGTTGTGTCAAAATAATTAAAATATGAAATAGATGGAGTCTATACTTACTTAAACACTTGTGTTGTTGGTATATTGAGCTGAAACGCAGGATTACGATTTTATTCTGGTCGTGGGTTCAAATCCCCGGTCACAATATATTACATGGAATTAGAGTTTTTTTTTTTTTATTTTAAACTCAATTAATTTCAGCTCAATGTACAATAAAAAATACTTAAAACTTTGTTTTTGTTCAAAAATAAAATTCTATTATTTTATTCCATTTCAGTTGGCAAAGGAAAAAAGAAAAAATGTAAGTCACTTTTTAATGTGATATACTAGCTTCCTCTTAATACTTCATTCGTCTCAGACATATTTCGAGTTTGGATTCTCAACTGTTGCCGTCTCTCCGAACTATGACAGTACGTACACCTTTGATTATGATTGTATGTCAGTTCGTCATAAAACAACATATTGAAAAAAAAAGCAGGGACATCTTTCTAAGATATTGTCTATTACTTGCGCGAACACTACATTTTACGGATAAAACTTGCTTGTATTGTTAATTTAAGCATATTATTTAGAGACCCGACGTTTCGAACTCTTTACAGCGCTCGTGGTCACAATACACGCGAGTTTAAACCGTAAAATAAGTTTTATTTCAAATGTTTCTGAGATGTGGATTTCGACTGATATGCGGATCGGCGGCCATGTTTTCGTAACACGCATGCGCTAAATGCACGCGGAACGTGAATTGCAGAGAAGGACGGACAGAAATGTATGGAACGGATTCCCACGACTAATGAAAACCAGACGTATATCGTTAGAAAGCTCTTTTTATGACACTCTTCGAGGAAATTTTATTCAAACATTTGAATTATTCTTTTTTTGCATTTTGAATTTCTTCATTTTCGAGTTTTTGACCTTATTAGCGTGTTCACACTTAGCGATTTCGATCGCGGTGGTATCATCCAACCTACCCACTTAGCGCATGCGCCGCAATCTACAGCGCAGGTTCGTTTATGTTGGAAATATGATCGCAGCAATCGCGGCGTGACCGCTGTGAGCTCGCAGTCGAAATCGCCCAAAAATCGCTAGGTGTGAACAGGCACTATAACTGACACTATAACGTTGAAAGATGAAATTGTTGCTCGATAATCCACACAAAAGAAAATCAATTGCTTTTTTAGAATCTAGAATCAAAATTTATTTTTCATATAAAGATTTCCTTTTAAGGTTAACTGTAACTTTTTACCCACAACAAATTGAGAAGAACAATTTAAAAGAGCTTTCTTACTACAATATGTCTTAAATTAGTCTTTATGGGTCTACATGCGATATTAGGAGTTCGCTAGCGACCACGATTGGTGTAACCCAGTCGAAACGTCGGGCAGTAAGTAGCCATGTAATTGCTACTCCTAATATCGCGTGTAGACCCATAAAGACTAATTTTAGTTTAATGGAACGCGAAAGTCTAAAATCTTATACAATATGTCTTGTCGTTATTAGTTGGTGGGTACTTTCTGACCGTCCTCCATAATGTTTTGCATTGTTTTTTGCACGCACGCAAGCTAAAATCCGCAACACATTTTTTGTTTTTTATAATTATTTTACCTTTTTTTTTATAATTACTGTAGCTGGATTAGTCGGTGGGCTTATTAAAATCGCCGCAAAAGCAGGTAAGAGCTTTATTCAACTTTTTATTTTTAGTGACTAAAAGGAAATAATTTTTGTATACTCAATTATTGTGTATTACTTTTCTAATAAGTTTTTGAATATATTCTCTCATTGTGTGAGTTTTCAAAAAATTTTTATGTTTTTTATAGGAGATGGTGCTACGAAAAACAGTAAGATTTTATTTTTATGATTGTTGGAAATCTGAGTATTGTCATCATTTAGTAAACCTAAGTCTAGGTTTTAATAATTAATCTTAATGTACAAAATACCATTAATTATCTTATTCCCAAGACATCTAATTCAGTATTGTGACACTATTCTTGCGATGAGCAAGATAATTTTTATTATTATTCTCACTAAATCCGAAAATCAGAAAAAAAAAATTAAAATTTCGTTTATTATTTTTATAGTTGTGAAAGCGATTGCCAAGAAAATCATCAATGACATCATCAACGGCAGTAAGTATATTTTTATTGGAATTTGCTAAGATTATCTTAAGCTAGGCGTCTGACCGATTTCGGCCATGGCAGCCGATCTCCATTAAAATCAGCCAAGTACGCAGGACATATTGTATAAAATATATTATATGGTACTTTTTGCTATTTCGCACCCAGACTGTATTACTTGGCTCATTTACAATGTAAGTATAACATGATGATTCGTTTAAAAACAGCGACTACCGAGTTTCTTGCCGGAGTCTTCTCGTTAGAATCGGCGTTCCGAACCAGTGGTAGAATCTTATTATTACTAATGTGACGATTTATAATGCCTGAAATTGCCTATACAAATAAAGACATTTTGATTGATTGATTGATTATTATAGTGAACAGGTATGCGTGTAAACACAAGTGCACTCTCTGTTTCCTTACTCTCATAGTACGATGAGACAGTAATCTGACAGCGCTGCTAAAGGACCGAGAGATCCCCGGATTGAGTCCGGAGTCGGGCAAAATTTGTGTGAGTTTTTCTGTAAATAAAATTATTCAGCCCGGAGTAAGGATATTGGCGTCTGCATGCCCGTGTCTCGCAAAGCACGTTAAGCTGGTGGTCCTGCGCCCGATCTCTCATCGGTCTTGTCGGATTGCCGTCACACCGAACTAAGGGAGTAAGATCAGAGGGATAGCACTTGTGTTTGCGCGTACATTGGTACACTATAATATGTCCTGCGCACTTGGCTGATCTCAATTAGAGATCGACTGCCATGACCATTATCGGTCGGACGCCATATTTATTACATTATTAATCTACTTTTTTATTTCACAGTCAAAAAAATATTGAACAAATTGAACCCATTCAAGAAATCAACAACCAAGAAGTCCTAAAACGGGGAATTATATGCAGATCTTTATGAGTACCTATGAATTAAAGAATAAAATAAATTCAGCTTTTTTTTTTATAAGAGATTAACAAGATGACCTCACTCCACCTGATGGTAAGCGGTAGTGAGATCCAAATATAAGGTCGACAGGCACAATAGACCATTTGAGCCTGTCGCACTCACCCTGAAAGCCGTGAAAGAGGAGCCCACTGCTACGGCAACAACGAGACAAGGCGTGGAGTCTCGCATTGGTATTGAGCTGTGCGGGTCCGAGTTGGCCAGTCCGCCGGACATAGCTTGTTATATTTATTTACTAATTCCACTATCCAACCAGCTATTTTATTGAAACTATTGCGGAACACACCATGTTTAACTAGGTTGATCAGGCCACATTAACCACTGTGGCCAAGTGCGGGATGGTCGACGACACACTATTAGATTTTTTTCGTAAGTTTCCTCACGTTTTCTTCACCGTCAAAGCGTCGAATAATCGTACATATGAATTTCGAATTTGGAAACACAGTGGTACGTGGCGAGGTTTGAACTGGCGACCTCTCGCATGGCAAGCAACGACCATAACCACTCGGCCATCGACGCTTTTTGATTACGATATACATACAAGGATATTTATAAATACGTTCTAAAACACATATTCACACCCAGACACGGAACAAACACAAATGTTTGTTTTTAGACTTTCGCGTTCCATTACACTCAATATTAGTCTTTATGGGTCTACACGCGTTATTAGGAGTAGCAAATTACATAGCTACTTACTGCCCGACGTTTCGACTGGGTTGCACCAATCATGGTCGCGAGCGAACTGTATGTAATTTGCTACTCCTAATAACGCGTGTAGACCCATAAAGTCTAATATTAAAAGTAGTACAAATGTTTGTCTCAACAATGTTTGTTCTGGGTAGGAAATAAAACAAAAAGGAATCTTAAAAAAAATATGTTTTCAACAATTATTTATCAATATTTTTTGTCTCAAATGACTATACGCTTCAGAATATAAAACATTGGTAGATAACTGTAGTCATTTATTTCGGTTTGGGTTTTGAAAATACAGGTTTCTTCTTATTTGCATCTGAAAAGAAATAATAATATTAATAAAACCCGAAACTGTCATGGTTACTCACTCACATTGGAAAACTTAATATGTCTGGGATATTTACTACTAGCTTTCCGAACGCGACTTCGTCCGCGTAGAGACGTTTAACGGGTAAAACATTACTTCATTATAGCGCAGTCGGTTAAAAAGTAGCCTATATCCTTTCCTAGACTCTGGACTATATCTGTACCAAATTTCATTTAAATCGGTTCAGTATTCTATGCGTGAAAGCGTAACAGACAGACAGACAGTCAGGCAGAGTTACTTTCAGATTTATAATATTATATATGGTAAGGATGTTGTTTCAAATACCGAGAGCACAATAAAATAAAACAACAAGGTAAATATCCCGAACACATTCAGTTTTCTAATAATATTCAGAAACTTTGACCTTTCATGACCAAATAGGTCAAATCATGACGAAAGGTCAAATTAGTGCCGTGTTCGACGAGCATGCATGAAAAGGTTGATGGATGTGGAAGAAGCGAAAGAGGTTTGCCAGGACCGTAGCACAGGCAGGAAGTGATCTCTGCCTACCCTTCGGGGATAAGGCGTGGGGGTATGTGTGTATGTATTGATAAATAATGATAATAATTCTATATAAATGACACGAACACAATGTAATTACATAACTGACTGACCAAAATTGAGACCAAAACGTCTAATCACTTCTAAACGACCTATAAAACTAAAATTTAACAATCAGCTTTGTAATTGGGTGTTTTGCAACTGCCTCGTTGGTCTATAGGTAGCAAGTACTCCGTTAGGACCGAAAGGTCTCCGGTTCGAGTCCGGATTCGGGCAAAATTTGTGTGAGTTTTTCTGTAATGAAATTACTCAGCCCGGAGTTAGGAAGTTGGCGGTTGAACACCCGTGCCTCGGAAAGCACGTTAAGCGGTGGTCCTGCGCCCGATCTCTCGTCGGTCATGTCGGATTACCGTCTTACCGAATTATGAGAAATTATAATAGCAACAAAACTTGTTCTTCCGATTGATTTCGATAGTCTCGTCGCTTTGTTATCAAATCTAAACTGATATTATACAATTAGATTTTTGCCTTTTTTATTTCCTAACTGACATAATATGTACGATGAAGGCTTGGAGAAGTCTCATCATCATCACCGGACCTGGGGAGCGGATGGCTCTCACCACCTCTTCACGCTTTGTGAAATAAATGCTATTTATTTTATTTTGTGCCCCGCTTAAAATGTGACCATAATATATTACTGAAATCCAAATCAAAATTGGACAAGCTGTTACTGAGTTTATCGTGCACAGACAAAAAGACGAAAATCATAATTTTTTTTTGGTCCCCGGTTTGAGTCCGTTTCAGGATAATGTAAATCAGTTTTTCAGTTTAAGAATCAGCTCAGCTCAGCTCAGCTTGGATATAGAAAGATGGCATAAGCCGGTGGTCCTGCGTCTGATCTCTAATCAGTTATGTTGTATTACCATCTTACCGCACTATGTGTGCAGATGGTGCATTTGTCTTTAAGCGTACACCTGTGTCCTGCCAAGTTGGCTGATCTCCAATTGGTCGGACCCCTTACCTTAGTCCACACTATTCTCAAAATTATTTTTTTCTTACCTTTCATCAGAGTCTTCACAAAGCCCATTGCTTGCCAAGTGGGAATGTATACTGAAAAAAAAAATGTTATTCTAAAATTTGAAATAAAAAACACATTCCATAGCCCGCTTGGACGAGGATATTTCCCACCCCTCTCTTCAGAGCACCCTATTACCAATACAAGATAGCCTCAGCATCCTTGGCATCGATGTTCGTAGCAACATGAACCAGCGGGATTACATCGAGAGCGTCATCGGAACAGCCTCTCGAAAACTAGGGATTCTTTTTTTTTATAAAATGCTAACAAGATAACCTCACTTCACCTGATGGTAAGCGGTAGTGAGATCCACATATGAGGTCGACAGGCCTAGTAGACCATATTGAGCCTGTCGCACTCACTCTGAAGGCCTGCTTCGGCGGGCGTTTCACGGCTCACCTGGAGAGCCCGGGATCATAGAAGTGAGGGAAAACATGAGCTAGGGCATTCCATACCTTAATGACACGGGGCCGAAAAAAGGAACTAAACCTCTTGGTCCGAGCTACCAGCACCTGCATTATATCTAGACAGAGTGCAACGATTTTAATTTAGTCCAATTCAGCTCTACCTCTTAGACACAATCTCACCTGTTGTGAAATATAGCTATCATCTCTGGGTAGTTCGTAGTTATTCCACCAAGTACTTGTTAATTGTACTTGAAAGGTTACAGCAATGTGCTATTCGTATTGTTTATGATTAGGAATTGTCAAAAATCCCTTGAATACCTAAAAGTAGGAAGAGACATTGCCAGTCTCAGGGTTTCCTACCGCCTCTAGAATGGGGAATCCCCTTTCTACTAAAAAAAACACGAGCTGGACAGTGTTGCCATCCGCATACCAGGCATATACTGGTGGTACGACCAAGGGGTATAGTTCCTCATTCTACCCCGTACCATTATTTAATGGAATTCCCTTTCAACTCATATTTTCCTCCCACCTATAATCTTGGGCTCTTCAGGCGAGGCGTGCAACGGCATCTATGCAGGCTTTCAGGTTGAGGGTGTCAGACTCAATAAAATTTATTGTGCCTTTCAATCTCATATGTTGACCTCTAAGCCGCTTATCATCGGGTGGTGAGGTCCAGATATGAGGTCATAATCAAAGTCAATAATAATACAAAACTGTGTGCTAAAATGTAGATTCTTAAAAATTGAGGATTCTTACTTATTAAAGGTTCTGGTTCTGCCACTGCTACGCTGATCACCGTTCCGATCTGTTAAAAAGAAAAAACAAAATTCAATATTAGAGTAGAATCTCTGTCTAATCAGCAAGTTAGGGCTCCATAACTTTGTAATTTTCTCTCACACAATCTTATTGCCAAGGAAATGCTGTTTCATGACGTTCAAACGTATCTCAACCGTAGGGTGGTACAGTCAGCCAATAAAATGGTCTACCACTTTTGACAAAAGTTCCTGCGAGATGTTACGATCGCTAAGGTTGACTTTTCACTCACACAATCTTATTGCCATGGAAAATAGACCTTGTTGTTTCATGACGTTCAAACGAATCTCAACCGTAGGGTAGTACACCACATTTTCGGCTGACTGTACGTTAATGATTAAAAGTAAATAAGACTCACCGCACCAAGAAATATCAATAAAATATAATTCATGTTGCTAATATTTTAAAAGACCTTTAATCACTGACGTAGAGATTGCAACTGAAATTAAATATAAGTAGGTACCTACTCTTAAAATATCTCGTAATTTTGATAGAGGTAAGAGTATACTTAAGTTGTAAACATATTTTGCTTGTCATATATCAAAGTCGTACACGATTGCTAGAGGGCAAATTAAGTAACTACTTGCTTACTAACATGTTGGATAGCAACATTGATTGGTTATATAAAGGTCATTAGGTTAATTCCGACGTAGGTACCTTTTTGGTGAGCGTCGATGGCTGAGTGGTTAAGGTCGTTGCTTGTCATGCGAGAGGTCGCAAGTTCAAACCCCGCCAGGTACCAATGTGTTTTTCAAATTTGAAATTCATATGTACCATCATTCGACGCTTTAACGGTGAGGGAAAACATCGTGAGGAAACCAGCACACCTGAGAAATTTTTCAACGGTGTGTGAAGCCATGTCAGAGGTCTACGGGCGGTTTAAAAACTGTGACACCTGGTTGTTCATCAACCATACGATAAGAAGAAGAAGACCTTTTTGGTTAACTAAAAGGATGTGAGTTACTGGCTCAGTGGAACAGTGGTTAGTGACCCTGGCTGGCGGTTCCAAGAGTCGTAGGTTCAATTCCCACTTGGGATAAATATTTGTGTGATGAACATTTATGTTCTGTGTCTGGGTGTGATTATATGTATAATCATATCATTCTCTGACGCCCATAGTACAACATCTGCTTAATTTGGGGTTAAGTGACCATGTGTGGAAATGTCCCTAATATTGCATACTAGCTCTCCGCCCGCAACTTCGTCCGCGTAGAGATGTTGAACGGGTAAAACATTACTTCTTTTATAGCGCAGCCGGTTAAAAAGTAGCCTATGTCCTTTCTCAGGCTCTGGACTATATCTGGACCAAATTTCATTTAAATCGGTTCAGTACTCTATGCTTTTTCGCCTTATCCACATCAGTGGTGTGCCAGGACCGTAGCATATGGCAGTGATCTCTGCCTACCCCTCTAGGAAAAAGGCGTGATTTTATGTATGTATGTATGTAGGTATGTACTCTATGCTTGAAAGCGTAACAGACAGACAGAGCTACTTTCGCATTTATAATATTAGTAAGGATATACCTGAAACAAAGTGAGGGAGGGTCGCTCACTAGTATTATCTTAAAATTTAAAATAGGTACCTATAAACACCATGTTTTTAATAAACTGGAAATACCAATCATGAAATAATATGTACCTAAATATATGTAAGTTTTAAAAAGATATCAGATTCTGATTAACTTATGCGAAGTCTTAACGCTTCTCAAATTTAGCGATATAATTTTTATTCTCAAAAAATACTTTTTATTTTCTAAAAATAACACAATGAAATCTATTTACTTTGCAATTTTGTGTTTATTGGTAAGTGCCGCTGGATTTTTATGGTAATTTTGGATACATTAGGTATTTTAAATAGTTAGTTCATTGAATGAACAACCTTGACTTCTGACTAAAGGACATAGGTTCAAATCCAGAAATGTACATCTTCACTATTATCGACTTGCTCGGTGGAACAGTGGTTAGTGACCCTGGCTGGCAGTTCAAAGAGTCGTGGGTTCGATTCCCACTCGGGACAAATATTTTTGTGATGAACATCGGTGTTTGTTCCGTGTCTGGGTGTGATTATGTATTTAAGTATGTATTTATAAATATATATGTATGTATATCAGTCTCTGACGCCCATAGTACAAGCTCTTCTTAGTTTGGGGTCAGGTGATCGTGTGTGGAAATTTCCCAGATATTTATTATTTGACTGGGACGATGGTGCATTGGATAGTGCTCGTGTCTCTACGCCAAGAGTCGTGGGTTCGATTTCTATTCCAGACAAATATTTGTGTGATTAACATCAGTGTTTGTTCCGTGTCTGGGTGTGTTATTTCTATGTAATTTTATTTGTACCACTGTTGTGTCTGATCTTGGTGACACAAGTGGCAAAGCTATTAACCACGGGATCAGATCAATGTTTGTGATATTTAATGTATGGCAACCTCAAAGGGAGATAATCTTATATACCTATAAAAATTAATCGCAAAATGTGTTGGTAAGCGCATAACTCAACAACGCCTGAACCAATTTGGCCAATTCTATTTTTAAAATGTTCGTAAAAGTCCAAGGATGGTTCTTTTGGCGAGAAAAAATCGAATAATTGCCGGAAAAAACCCTAAAAACAGCCCTTTTCTTTTTCACATTTTTTTGACAGGACGAAGTCTGTCGGCTCAACTAGTTTGAAATAAAACAAATTTGACGGATTAAACTCGCGTGTATTGTTATTCTAAGCATTTTATTTAGATTTTAGACTTTCGCGTTCTATTACACTTCTTCTTCTTCTTCTTCTTCTTCTTCTTATCGTATGGTTGATGAACAACCTGGTGTCAGAGTTTTTAAGCCGCCCGTAGGCCTCTGACATGGCTTAAAATTACACTATAATTAGTCTTTATGGGTCTACACGCGATATTAGGAGTAGCAAATTACATAGCTACTTACTGCCCGACGTTTCGACTGGGTTACACCAATCGTGGTCGCGAGCACGATTGGTGTAACCTTATATCGCGTGTAGACCCATAAAGACTAATTTTAGTGTATTTTATTAAGAGATGTTCAGTCTTGCCCTAGACAACGAGTGCTGTAAAGAGCCCGAAACGTCGGATCTCTAAATAATATGTTTAGAATAACAATACACGCGAGTTTGATTCCTAAAATTAGTTTTATTTCAAAACTCCGTCTGCGTAGAGACGTTTAACGGGTAAAACATTACTTCTTTAAAGCGTAGTCGGGTAAAAAGTAGCATATGCCCTTTCTGCGGCTCTGGACTATATCTGTACCAAATTTAATTTAAATCGGTTCAGTATTCTATGCGTGAAAGCGTAACAGACAGACAGACAGAGTTACTTTCGCATTTATAATATTAGTAAGGATGTGTACTGCAGTGTTCGTGCAAATAATGGGGAGATGGTTCGTGACAATACTATGGGGAGATAATTTATTTTGTATGTTTTTATCTTTTGCAGATAATCGAAATCGTTTCTACTAAAAATCGTAACATACGTAAGTGGTCGTTTTAAATTATTTAATTTGCCAAATAATACTCTAAGCACTATTATAAATTAAATACATTTAATCTAAAACTTATTAATTTATTGATCTCAATGAAGAATAGGCAACTGTGCAGATATTTTTTTTATTGAATTCCAAAATTGATAACAGTTCATTTTCACGACACCAAAAGGTTTGAATTAAATTCTTTCAAAAATAATAAATAAAACACCAAATCGTTGATAGATACGACTATAAATGTGCAGTGGAATCTAGGTACCAATGTCTCCAGGTTTAATTCTAAATTGTTGTATAAGTAAAATACTTCATCATCATCAGCCCATATACGTCCCCACCGCTGGGGCACGGGCCTACCCTAAACTAAGGGCGATAAGGCCTTAGTCGACCACTCTGGCCAAGTGCGGGTTGGTCGACTACACAACCTTAGAATTTCTTTTTAGGTTTCCTCGCGATGTTTTCCTTCACCGTTAAAGCGTCGAATGATGGTACATATGAATTTCAAATTTGAAAAACACATTGGTACCTGGCGGGGTTTGAACTGGCGACCTCTCGCATGGCTAGCAACGACCTTAACCACTCTCGGCCATCGACGCTTTTTTAGTAAAATACTTACACAAGTAAAATATGTATGTATATACAGCGTGTAGTGGTTGTTATCGCGCAGTAAAATAATTATTCTTTCTTAGCCGGTTTTTTAATTCAAATTAATAAATACCGGTTAAATTTTACGAACGAACGTAATTAACGAAACTCGAAAGCACGCTCTAACCCGCACTTGGCCAGCGTGGATGACATAGGCCTTATCGCCCTAGTTAAGGGTAGGCCCGTGCCCCAGCATTGAGGATCTATATGGGCTATTGATGATGAAGCAGTACCTGATTACGTCACATCTCATAAAAGAACGATCGCATCTTACGAATTCAAGATGGGCGCTTGCATTTTTGAAAATTTAAAAAAAAATATTCAATTACCTAGGAAATAAAAAATATTCAATTAATAGGAATACCATTTGATAGTACTACTATAGGAAAATCGTTCTGCTACAAGAAAACACCACTAGAATTTCACTGTGTATAAATATCATCATCATCATCAGCCCATTTCTGCCTAAGCCTGGCAGGAGCTGGATGCGAGTAGCCGAGGATAGAAATAAGTGGCGAGCATTTGGGGAGGCCTATATCCAGCAGTGGACGGAAGTGGGCTGATGATGATGATGATGATGTATTGTTATTCTAAAAATTACCATTACACGCGCGTTTAGTTGTGTAGTGTTCGCGTAATAGACAATACTATGATGATAATTAACAATTTATTTTTTTGCAAACAGCTATCGACCCACGTTTGGCAAAAGGATTGCTGAAGAACTTGCGACAACAAAAAGATCCACCTAAAATTAATATGAAAGTCAAAAGTCATGTCCATAACCATAACCACATGGTTATCGTTTTAAAACCAAAAATAGACAGATTGGGTTAATCCCACGAAGGAGGGACCAAGAGGATAACATCATAGTATCACAGACTAGATAGTAGATTGCATAGTATAAGCCCCCTTTACCTGTCAAGCTGATGTGGCGTCACCCAGATTCCATCGTTTGCATAAAATGCATGTCATTTATACATAATTCTTAGATTGTGTAGTCAAACAACCCGCACTTGGCCGGCATGGTTGTCTAAGGCCTTATCACCCTAGAGTAGGGTAGGCCCGTGCCCCAGCAGTAGGGACGTATGTATATGGGCTGATGATGAAACTGCCTTCAGGCAGAAATACGTACGACAGGAAAAATGGTCTAAATCAATGTCGCTTCCCAATTGCTTACTTCATTACAGTGAAAATTAAAAGAAAAAAAGAAAGATATTTTTTGGTTGAGATACACATTAAATAAAAAAGTAAGGAGTTAATTAAATTATGAATAAAAAATTAAAACAAAATTTCAAAAAAATCGATGCTGTGTTTTAAATAATGTAATTGAAGAGAAGTGTTTGTGTATGACTCATGTACTTACGTTTTTGTAGAGAAACGCTGATATTTAATATTATTTAATCAGGGGGCTATAATTTTGTATTTAATAAGATTCAATTCAGCTATACTAACTGCCCGACCTTTCAGATATGGACGGAAAATTTCACATAGGTCGCGCCAGTTCGCTCGCGACTATGATTGTTGTAACCCAGTCGAAACGTCGGGCAGGGAGTTAGCTATACTTTTGCTACTATAGGATTTAATTATGGACTGTAAACACTAAATGGGTTTGCATGGCAGTATGTTTTAGCTTGTTAGTCGTTTGGAGGGACTAATGTTTATATTTAAATTTTATTTACATAGTCTAAAGATAAAAAATCATGCACAGTTGAATAATCTTCATTGAGAAATTGCATTAACTTACTAATATTATATACTTATTTGAGGGGAGAGAGCCATCCGCTCCCCCGCAAGTCCGGTGACGATGACGAACCTACTTAAAATCATCATTGTATTCTATGTCTGTTAGGAAAAGAATCGATGTCAATTATTAAAACCAAGAAGAAATTTATAAAAAAATAAATATAATATATTATATATTTATTAGTTTGGATATAAATAAGTTTTCATTGGTGTATTTGCGTTTTGGTATATTTAAGTTAGATCTAATATAACTACGCTAGTCTTTTAAATAATTAAGCTAGTTTTGATATATTTTATTTTTTGCCGACAGCTGACCTGTCTCGTTTGACGAAGGGATTGATGAAGAAGGTTGGCAATTCGAAAAACCCGTCAAATGTTAAAATGGACATAAAACATCACACACACAACCATAACCATGTCATATTAATACTTAAACCACGATTGAAAGAGAAAATAAATAAATTACCAAAACTGATGAAAAAAATATAAATCTTAAACATATTATCAAATTATATTTGTTATGTTAATTTATTTATTTCATACGTTCATTTTATGTTACTGGTGAACTTTGTGTTTAATTTACTATAGCATAAAAATAAATATAAATGTATACTAATATTATAAAGCTGAAGAGTTTACTAATCTCAGGAAGTAGTGGTTCGAATTGAAAAAACCTTGTCGTGAAGCATAGACCACCATTATCCATCATTTATCAAAATCACGCAGTGACCAAAAGGAGCAAAATATCATTACCTATTATTAGTATAAGTTATTTTTGTTGTCACTAAATAAAGGTTTCTTATTTTTTTTATTGTCATTTTAGTGCTACACAGAGCCCTAAGGTAAATTTAAAAAAAATCTTTCTTTCTTTCAAAGAAACGACGGAAAATGTGTTAAAAAACGGAGGAAAATGCGGCCGAAGTCGCTGGTACAGCCAGAAATCCTATAACAATGTTTTGTCATCATCAGCCCATTCAGTACAATTCTGGACACAGGCCAGTTCAAATGCTCGTCAATTGTTTGAAATGTCCCGAATGTTAAACTGTCATGGTTACACACATTAGAAAACTGAAACTGTCCGGGATATTTACCATGTTATTTTGTTTAAATTTAATACAAAGTAAAATTAAAAAGACAACATGGTCAATATCCCGGACAGTTTCAGTTTTCTAATATCCCGAATTCTCTATTTTATTACAAAATTAAATTTAATTATTTAAACGACTCCTACCGCAGATTTACAATTTTATAATCTTAGATTAGATGAAAATGTTCGTTCTTTATCTTCACGTAAAATTATTTTTATTAATTAACTAGCGACCCGCCCTCGCTTCGCTTCGGGTATACCTCTATCTCTATATAATATATGGCTGTGCCCGCGACTTCGTTCGCGTGGACTACGAGATTTAGATTTTTTTTAACTTAAAAGTAGTCTTAGTTACTCCTTAACATCAGCTACCTGCCACCATATAAGTTAAGTAGGGTGATGGAATGTCGCTAAGTTTCGAGTAAAACTGACAAATAAAGACAGTTGCATCAAAATTTTATCATAAATTCCCTAAATTATGGCGCCTACGCTTCTTGACACGATCACGCTAGATTTCCGCAGAAATGAGGAATTTTCCCGCCGTTAAAGTAGCCTGTGTCCGTGTCTAGAATCCTATTTTTAAATAAACCAAGTCTTATAAAAATCCGTTCAGACGTTAAGGCGTGAATAAGGTAAACTATTAAAACAAATGATTAAAAATCACTAACTTTATTAGTTTTCTGCCTACTGCCTACGCCTTAAGTACGTTAGCATGAATATTTATAGCCTATAACCATTTGTAGGTTATCAAATATCACCATACCAAATTTCATCAAAATCCGTTCAGCCGTTTAGACGTCAAAGAGCAAAAGTCCTAGCAAAAACGACTAAAAATCACTAACTCAATTTAGTTATCTGCCTACTGCCTACCCCCTAAGAACGATGGCGTGATTATTTATAGCTTATAACCATTTCTAGGTTATCAACTATCACCATACCAAATTTCATCAAAATCCGTTCAGCCGTTTAGACGTCAAAGAGCAAGTCCTAACAAAAACGACTATAAATCACTAACTATATTTAGTTATCTGCCTACTGCCTACCCCCTAAGAACGATGGCGTGATTATTTATAGCCTATTACCATTTCTAGGTTATCATCTATCACTATACCAAATTTCATCAAAATTCGTTCAGCCGTTTAGACGTCAATGAGCAAAAGTTTTAACAAAAACGACTAAAAATCACTAACTCAATTTAGTTATCAGCCTACTTCCTACCCCCTAAGAACGATGGCGTGATTATTTATAGCCTATAACCATTTCTAGGTTATCATCTATCACCATACCAAATTTCAACAAAATCCGTTCAGCCGTTTAGGCGTGAAAGAGTAACAGACAGACAGACAGACAGAGTTACTTTCGCATTTATAATATTAGTAAGGATAATGATAGTATGGTCTATTAAATAAATAAATATTTCACAACACCACATACATCGATCTGATCCCGTGGTAAGTAGCTTAAGCACTTGTGTTACGGGTATCAGAATCATCAGTGGATACACAAATATACTTAAATAAATTTAATAACACTCCCAGACACGGAAAAGGTTAGGGGTTAAGAAAAAAAGATAGATACAATAATGTTATTCATATTACATTTGATATAATATAATAGATGTAGATGGCCACCTATTTTAGTTTATATACTTACTATTTTCTTACACTAAATATTTTTGTATTCGGTATCACATTAGTTTGTGTTTATTTAGTGAATTTGTAAAAGGTATAAATAAAAAATTAATATCACAAATTATGTTTTTTTTTTAGGTACCCTTTTTTCGTAAGAGTAAAGTAGTTAATAAAAACATTTTCGAAAAGAGAGCAACTGTTTTAGAATTCAATATCAGACCTCATACATAACATTAAAATGTTCACAATCCTTATACCTATATATTAAAGATTTTAGACTTTCGCGTTCCATTACACTAAATATTAGTCTTTATGGGTCTACACGCGTTATTAGTACTCCTAATAACGCGTGTAGACCCAAGAAGACAGTTACATAGCTACTTACTGCCCGACGTTTCGACTGGGTTGCACCAATCATGGTCGCGAGCGAACTGGCGCCGCCCGTCTTCGCTATGTAATTTGCTACTCCTAACAACGCGTGTAGACCCATAAAGACTGATATTTAGCTTATACCTTTTTATGATGTGGCATAAGACAGCCTTTTGTCAATTAAAAATACAGACGAATTGAGAACCTCCTCCTTTTCGGTCAAAAATGTTTCCTCCCCTTTATACACCAAAAGCGCTGTATGTATGCTTATTTTTTCTATGTATAAGATCCTTTAAATCATCGTGGACTCCATCAGGTATAGTTTCTGAAAAAATAAGCAAAAGAACATATTTATTTCTGTCACTATAATAATATATTTATGTACGATTATTCCGTTTTAACGGTGAAGGAAGACATCGCGAGGAATACTGAACATCTACGCAAAAATTCTTAGGTTGTGTGGTCGGCCAACCCGCACTTGGCCAGCGTGGTTAACTCAAGTCTGATCGTCCTAGTTTAGGGTAGGTCCGTGCCCCAGCGGTGGGAACGTATATGGGCTGATGAAGATGACTATGACTAAATCATTCGATACTAATACACAATATAGTCCACTTATAACAAGGTTAAGTTGTTTCCTTCCATACGCCAGGTCCCATCCTTACAGAAATATCAAATTCTTTAGAATTGAAAATACGTCTTACCAATCAAGGTTTGGTGAGGAATTCTTGGTGTAGCGTCTGCTTTAGCTACACAGAAGGTTAGAATCTGGAAATAAATTAAAAAATATGATTTACCAATCTTCTTCTTATCGTATGGTTAATGATCAACCTGTTGTCAGAGTTTAAACCGCCCGTAGGCCTCTGACATGGCTTCACACACCGTTGAAAAATCTCTCAGGTGTGCTGGTTTCCTCACGATGTTTTCCCTTCACCGTTAAAGCGTCGAATGATGGTACATATGAATTTCAAATTTGAAAAACACATTGGTACCTGGCGGGGTTTGAACTGGCGACCTCTCGCATGGCAAGCAACGATCTTAACCACTCGGCCATCGACGCTTTTTGATTGAATGATTTACCAATATAAATATGACTAACCAACTGAATTTGAAAGGAAATCTATCATGCGCTGGATATATTATTGTAATGCCTCGTTGACTGCCTCGTTGGTCTATTGGTAGCAAGCGCTGCGTAAGGACCGAGAGGTCTCCGGTTCGAGTCCGGGGTCAGGCAAAATTTGTGTATGGGCAAAGTTTTTCTGTTAAGAAATTACTTAGGAAGTTGGCGTTTACACGCCCGTGCCTCGGAAAGCACGTTAAGCCGGTGGTCCTGCGTCCGATCTCTCATGGGTCATGTCGGATGGCCGTCTCGCCGAACAATGAGAGTAAGGGAACAGAGTGGGAAGTGCACTTGTGTTTGCGCGTACACTTGTGCACTATAGTATGTCCTGCGCAGTTGGCTATTCTCCATTGAGATCGGTCGGACGCTTTATCCGGATCCGGATGTCCGGATCGGTCGGCACTTATATAAATCGTGAAATTTTAGCGGTTGTTTTCCCGCAGCAAAATTATTCCACCTTAGTAGCACAATAGATTTGTGCAGTTATTTTTTATTAAAATCAACAAATGCCAGTTTTACGAAAGGTTTAACCGAAACTCGAAAATACGTTCGAACCACTTTATTACTTAGGGCGTAGAGCTTCTTTAGCTTTAATCATCGATTTCATGCGGCAAGCAGTACCTGAATACGTCACATCTTTAAAAACAACGATAGCTTCTCTCATTTTAGAATTGAAAAATTAATTCTATGAAAATTTGAAAAAAACAATTTTTTTTAAGGAACAATTTGCATGATTCGATAGTATTACTAAAGGCAAATCGTTCTGTCACGGGAAAACAACCACTCAAATTTCACGGTGTATAAAATGTAATAAACTTACCAATGCCAACAACAATAATAAAGTTGCATTTATCGTCTTCATATTTTCAGAAAAGCTTTGCTTGTAAATTCGGATTTAATTATCATTATTTCTTTGAACATCTGTTGTTATTTGAAATTAATATTAAGGTACCATTATCTCAAAAGTTTTACTTGGATTCTTAACATTATTTTTACATACTGGAAACTTATTAATTAAATATGAAAACATATTTTTTTTTTATTATTTCATCGATTGTGTCAATCATGATTGAAATGCTCAATCAAATTGACTGAAATTGACTCTTTGAAAAAATAATATTAACAAGAAATAATAATACTAAGTATATTGATTGAAAATACCTAGACTTCTCTACTTAAAAACAAAGTCAACATGTATGTTTTTAAAATTATGGTTCGTTTATCGATCTTTCGGATTTTGATAATATTCTTCTATTTAACGCTAGTATTTTATATCTTTGACTTAAACTGGCTGGAAATGCCTCTGAAAAGAATTGTAATCGACCAAGTAATAACAAATCCTTTATCTATAACTAGTGACCCCCGCTTCGATTCGGGAAATCCTTTATTTATTTCCCTGCATGCCAAATTTCAGCCCGATCTGTCCATTGGTTAGGGCTGTGATAGATCTCTATGCCATCCGTGGCAGTACGGGTTCTGCTATCGGACCCCAGGTTGCGGATAGGGGAAAGCCCCCCAGATATGGGGGGTACCGGCCTTGTGCCGGCGCGGACAGAAACCCAGCAGGGGGGAGGGTGTTTATCTTCCTCTTGCGTCATCACCGCCGTTATTGGTGGCGTGAGCTCTTCCGCTTTCTCTCCGTTTTGGAGAGGGCCAAGGAGGGGTAGGCACAATCAGCCGGCAGTGTCCTGTTGCAGCGGCCAAGAAAGTCCTCGACGGCAGTCGGCTTTTTTTTTTTTTTTATAAAGAGGCTAACAAGATGACCTCACTCCACCTGATGGTAAGCGGTAGTGAGATCCAAATATGAGGTCGACAGGCACAATAGACCATATTGAGCCTGTCGCACTCACCCTGAAAGCCGTGAAAAAGGAGACCACTGCTGCGGCAACAACGAGACAAGGTGTGGAGTCTCGCATTGGTATTGAGCTGTGCGGGTCGGAGTTGGCCAGTCCGCCGGACGGAAGGGCCCCCGTTTCTACGGGTCTCCCAGGCCGGCGGGCTGGCTCTTGAAAGGCTTTAACTCAGCGTCAGTCAGGGCTCTAGAGGAGAGGCCTCTCCGGTGCTTTCGTTTTTTCTCGATAGGGCATACCAGAGCACTGAGTCCCTCGACGAAAGAACGTAGCAATTTATGCTTTCGGTGTTTCTCTGCTGGATCGAATCAGAAATGTGGCGATCCGTCAGAAAACCAAAGTCATCGACATAGCTCATCGCATTAGCAAGTTGAAGTGGCAGTGGGCTGGCCACATCAGCCGTAGAACCGGCAACTGCTGGGGTAGACAAGTTCTGGAATGGATACCGCGTCTTGGCAAACGTAGGGTAGGACGCAGGCCAGGTGGTGTGACGATCTGCGCAGGACGGCTGGTAGGAGCTGGATGCGAGTGGCCGAGGATAGAGAGAAGTGGCGTGCATTTGGAGAGGCCTATGTCCAGCAGTGGACAGGAATGGGCTGATGTTGATGATGAGTTTATGCTTTCGCTGCGGGCAGGAGGGCCATAAAGCCTCCTCTTGCAACAGCAAGGCGCACTGTGATATTTGCACAGAAAGTGGGCGCCCCTCGGGGCATAACATGGCAAGGAACGTGGGACTTGACATGAAACGTCAGTCACTATAAATCGTGTTATAACAAAAAAAGATTCAGACTTGGAATAACAAAACGCAAATGACAGCTATGTAATTGACGTATAATGACAGCTATGTCATGACGTATGGCTGAAAATTTGATATTTGTAAGAAATATATATTATATTTCAGCTTCATAATAATATAGGTTAGTTACCGTTAACTTCATACAAAAACCAATTTTGAGTAACATCAAAAAATTAAAAATAAGTAAATACCTTCAAGAATATGGTTCGAACGCTTTTATGTGATTGATAGACCTGTGACGGACATAATGACAAGATACATGACTTAATATATGATATAGGACCTTTTGTAGGTAAACACGAGTATATAAGCAGAGTAAATATCGTTGATGGCAATTTATTTAAAAAAATAATAAGAAAATGATCGCCCGCACTGCATTTGTTTGCGCTATGGTAAGTCCTATTAAGTTTTTTTTTGTTGTTAGAGTTCTTGGATTCGACTGGCTCGGTGGAACAGTGGTTAGTGACCCTGGCTGGCGGTTCCGTGAGTTGTGGGTTCGATTCCCACTCGGGACAAATACTTGTGTGATGAACATCGGTGTTTGTTCCGTGTCTGGGTGTGATTATGTATTTAAGTATGTGTTTATAAATATATATGTATGTATATCAGTCTCTGACGCCCATAGTACAAGCTCTGCTTAGTTTGGGGTCAGATGACCGTGAGTGGAAATGTCCCAGATATAGGTATACATATTTTATTTTGGATGACTCTGCCTGATGGTAGCAGCAGTGAGGTCCAAATATGAGGTCGAAGACAAGCGCAATAGAACACATTGAGATTGTCGTCATCACACTGAAGGCTTTTTTTTCCTAACTGACATACGATGATGTCTTGGAGTAGCCGTGTCATCATCACCGGACTTGCGGGGGAGCGGATGGCTCTCACCCCGAAACCTGAAGGCCTGAAGATGCCGTTTCACGTCCCGCCTGAAGAGTCCAGGATTATAGGACGGAAAAAACACATGAGCTGGAAGGGTATTCCATGATTTAATGTTACGGAGCAGAAAAGAGGACCTGAAAATCTTTGTCCGGGCCACCAGCGTCTGCAAGGTAAGCGGATGACATCGCTGTCCAGCACATGTCGTTCGGGAGTGGTATGGGGACCACGTAATTGAAAAAACTCTTCAGAGTATTCTCTATTATACAGACGATAAAGAAGGCTTAGTCAGGCAATGACTCTACGTAGTAGCAGAGTTTCAAGAGTCTTAGTCACCTCTTGATCACCAACAACACGGATCAACATCATCATCATCATCAGCCCATATACGTCCCCACTGCACGGGCACGGGCCTACCCTAAACTAGGGCGATAAGGCCTTAGTCCACCACGCTGGCCAAGTGCGGGTTGGTTGACTACACAACCCAAAAATTTCTTCGGTGGTTTCCTCACAATTTTTTTTCTTCACGATATGAATTTCAAATTTAAGAACACGTGGCGGGGTTTGAAGTGACGACCTCTCACATGGCAATCAACAACCTTACCCACTCGGCCATCTACGCTTTTTTAACATGAATTGCGCGTCGCTGCAACCTGTCAAGGGCATCTAACAAGAGATCGTTAAGGTTGCAACAAACATGACTGATGTCACAATGGTTGACTAGCTAGGTGGAACAGTGGTTAGTGACCCAGGTTCACTACCTACGGATCCAAGAGTCGTGGATTCGATTCCCACTCGGGACAAATATTTGTGTGACGAACATCGGTGTTTGTTGCGTGTCTAGGTGTATTATTAAATATATTTAAGTATATTTGTGTATCCACTATCGTTTCTGACTTCCGTAACACAAGTGCTTAAGCTACTTACCACGTGATCAGATCGATGTATGTGATGTTGTGAAATATTTGTTTATTTATTTGTGGTTTTTAAATTTGTTTTTTTTTTCATGCTGACAGATCGGCATGGCCGCCTGCGCCCCTATGCCAGAACCTATCCCTGAACCAGAACCGGCTCTAATTGGTTAGTAATAATGACACAAATTTACTGACTCGGTGGAACAGTGGTTAGTGAACCTGCCTGGCGGTTCAAAGAGTCGTGGGTTCGATTCCCACTCGGGACAAATATTTGTGTGAAAGACATCGGTATTTGTTCTGTATTTGGGTGTGATTATGTATTTAAGTATGTATTTATAAATATCTATGTATGTTTATAAGTCTCTGACGCCCATAGTACAAGCTCTGCTGAGGGTCAGATGACCGTGTGTGGAAATGTCCCAGATATTTATTTGACTGGCTCGGTGGAACAGTTGTTAGTGACCCAGGTTCGCTACCTGCGGTTCCAAGAGTCGTGGGTTCGATTCCCATCCGGGATAAATATTTGTGTGACCAACATCGGTGTTTGCTCCGTGACTGGGTGTGTTATTAAATATATTTAAGTTTATTTCTGTATCCAATGTTGATTTTGATATCTGTAGGTAACACAAGTGCTTAAGCTACTTACCACGGAAATCAGATCAATGTATCGGAAGTTGTGTAATATTTATTATTTTTTCCGTAAAGCAATTGCCTGAGCACCTTGCTTCGTGTTTTTATTTATTTTGAAAAAGATATAAATATAAATTTACGCATTTTTTATCAACAGCTGATATCATCACACTATTGCTGAAATACCTATGAAAACAACTAAAGGTGAGCAAAGATTTAAAATATTTGTAAAGTATTCGACAGTAAAAATAAGTAATAATTTATGTTTATACAATGATATTTTAATTAACAAGAGGTAGATATTATTATGTTAAAAGAGGGCGCGCTTTGTGAGACTCAAAGGCATAGCTAGCTCTTTAATTTGCGTGCTTTTTTTTAATCTTTTGTTTTATATAATAATAATATATGATGTCAGAAAGTGTCAATATATTGATTTACATACATACATAAAATCACGCCTTTTTCCCAGAGGGATAGGCAGAGATCACTTCCAGCGATCCACTTTTCACCTCTGTGGGAAACGTGACGTGACGGTGATATTGATTCAAAACGCAAATTACAATGAAGGAAACTTACCTATGCTTAATTATTGTATTTGTAATTTCGATAAAATTATGTTTTTCGTAAAAAGAGAGTAATCAGATAAAGCCTGAAATAATAATTACTATTTTTTAATTTTTCAGATGATACAAGAATGGTTAGACTCATCATTTATCGAGTACTTTTCTCTGAACAAAAAAGGGACATAAATAAAATTATCGAATTAAAAAAAGTTGTTTAAATTTTTTTAAGTATCCTCCTTAATACACCGTGAAATTTGAGTGGTTGTTTTCCCGTGGCAGAACGATTTGCCTTTAGTAATACTATCGAACGATGCAAATAATTCCTCGAAAAAAAAGATTTCTTTTTTCAAATTTTCAAAATAATAATTTTCCAACTCGAAAACGAGAGAAGCTATCGTTCTTTTATAAGATGTGACGTAATCGGGTACTGCTTGCCGCATGAAATCGATGCTTAAAGCTGAAGAAGCTCGACACCCTAAGTCATAAAGCGGATCGAACGTGCTTTCGAGTTTCGGTTAAACCTTTCGTAAAACCGGCATTTATTGATTTTAACAAAAAAGAACTGCACAAATCTATTGTACTACTAAGATAGAATCATTTTACTGCGGGAAAATAACCACTAAAATTTCACGGTGTATAGAAGCTCTTCTTGACCTCCCGATATCGCGTCGGTTGGTCTAAGAGCAATCGAAAAATTCGTATTCATGACCCCGCCTGAACGGGGACTTGAACCACCGGATCTCCCGATATCGTCTCTTACCACTGGGCTATCCTTTAGGGGTGAGAGCCATCCGCTCCCCCACAAGCCCGGTGATGATGACAAGGCTCTTCCAAGCAATCATCGTTAGTCAGTTAGAAAAAAAAATCTGAGCTATCCAGATGTTAAAAACGCCTAAGCAACCGTCGCGATATCGGGAGGTCCGGTGGTTCAAGTCCCCGTTTAGGCGGGGTCATGAATGTGAATTTTAAGCTATTGCATAGCTTTTATCGCGGGCTTTGAGCGCGGCGACCGAACCAAGAAACTCCGTAACGAAAAAACCCCACAATCGTCTAACGTCGTTTCAGTTCGGTAGACTTCGGCACGGTGATTGT
This sequence comes from Maruca vitrata, assembly GCA_039566165.1. Taxonomy (NCBI): domain Eukaryota; kingdom Metazoa; phylum Arthropoda; class Insecta; order Lepidoptera; family Crambidae; genus Maruca; species Maruca vitrata. Next base: position 6,171,864 of record CM076939.1, read on the forward strand.
GTGCGTGCGGTTAGACGTATTGTACGACTCTACGAAACTCGCACGAATCGAGACGAGCTGCTCCGAAATCGGACGATGCTATGCAATAGCTATACCGCGCAGTCCCCGAGTGCCACACGTCTGTTTTTCTAATTTTAAATTTACATTGAGCTTTAATAGCATTAAAAACAACAAATAAAAAATAGAAGATCTTGATCTTTCGGGAGTAGATGTATAAGAGGTAGGGGTGACACAAAATGGGGATCAGTGGGTGGCAGGTTTGGGGATAAAGCTGCATTAGTCTCCGTTGATGTTCGGGGTGACTCCGAGTAGTGGGGGCCTGTGAGGAGCCCGCTGGGCTGTCCGCCGGCGGCGTTGTGGGTTAAGGGCTAAGCCAGAGAACCACGACTCCGTCAAGGCGAGGTATACCGCGGTGTTTTAGTCAGTAGAACCCCTGGGCATTGCACTCCGCCCAGGAGCAGCGGCTGGCATTTACCATCTTTTCGTCCGTCGCCGGGGAGTCCGACACAGCACCGGGAGAGAACCACCTCTCCCGGAGACGGTGCGTAAAAAATTTCGTAAGAAAAAAAAGGGGTAACACAAAAGATCCCTGAGGGTGGAAATGAACCATTTAGTCAGACCACGCTACAAGATAAGATAAGTCAAGTCTTGCTGTTTCAATTGATCATTTTCAGATTGACTTAATACCGTAATATCAAGATAGCGTTTTTACTAAATGGGTAGGAATCTATATTGATAACAAAAACACTTTTGGATTTTTTTTGTCTGCCTGTCTGTTTCTTCCCGCTAGTCTCCGAAACGGCTGGATCATTTTTGACGCTACTTTCACTTATAAATAGCTGATTTTACAAGGTATATTATGCGGACGGAACGAAGTCGTGGGCTAGTTAAGGATAAATTGTGAAAAATAATTATATGGAATCTATAGGTAGTTCATAGATATAGAAGTAAAGCCTCATTGACGTCTTAATAGAGTGAATTATTTTCAGGAAGACGAGAAAACTGCGTTGTTGCGAGGTTTTCTTTTCAAAAACACGAAAAAAAAATAGTAACAAATAGCTTATTCTAGGTTTTCACTTTAAAGCTGACACAACATATGTGCGACTTCGTACTTGTACTACTACTACAACATTTTAAGCTATTGCATAGCTTTTATCGCGGGCTTTGAGCGCGGCGACCGAACCAAGAAATTTCGTAACGAAAAAAACCTCACAGTTGTCTAACGTCGTTTCAGTTCGGTAGACTTCGGCACGGTGTTTGTGTGCGTGCGGTTAGACGTATTGTACGACTCTACGAAACTCGCACGAATCGAGACGAGCTGCTCCGAAATCGGACGATGCTATGCAATAGCTATACCGCGGCAGTCCCCGAGTGCCACACGTCGTTTTTTCTAATTTTATATATTTTACCAAATCCACAGCTCTTATCGATTAAGTATATATTAAAAATATATCAGGCCATTTCATAGTAACCCTGCCAAAACGTTCGTAAATCTATTTAGAGTACGAATACTGGTTTCCTAAGTTTGGCTGTTACTAAGCGATAGGGCTATAAGAATTTCATAAGTAACTGATATCTAGGGACCGGATTATACATATACGCATATGCAAATGCATATTTTAGGCTTAATTTTGTATATTTCGAAAATTTTCGTGCATATTTTGAACATTCTCGTGCATATTTTAAGCATTTTTCATGCATATTTGCATGCATATAACAAGCTTTTCATGTTTCATATAATCCGGTCTTTAATGATATCTGTTGGCCTAAAAGTAATGATGCAATGCCTAATTATTGTTACCATTATTTGGTAATTTGTAACAAATAAACGTATATACTCTGAAAACTGAAGAATTCCGATATGTTTGAGTGATCGTTGGCGATTGCAAAATTCTCGTGCATATTTTAAGCATTTTTCATGCATATTTGCATGCATATAACAAGCTTTTCATGTTTCATATAATCCGGTCTTTAATGATATCTGTTGGCCTAAAAATAATGATGCAATGCCTAATTATTGTTACCATTATTTGGTAATTTGTAACAAATAAACGTATATACTCTGAAAACTGAAGAATTCCGATATGTTTGAGTGATCGTTGGCGATTGCAAAATTGCCGAAATATCGCGAACTCGATAATTTAGGGGAAAATGGTAAATATCCCGAACTCTTTCATTGATTTACTTATCATCATCAGCCCACATATGTCCTCACTGCTGGGGCAAGGGCCTACCCTAAACTAGGGCAATAAATAAGTCGTCCGACCGATTTCAGCCATGGCGGCCGATCTCAATTGAGATCAGCCAAGTGCGTAGGACATGCATAGTGCACAAGTGTGCGCGCCAACACAAGTGCACTCTCTATTTCCTTACTCTCATAATTCGGTGAGACGGCAATCCGATATGACCGATGAGAGATCGGGCGCAGGACCACCGGCTTAACGTGCTTCCCGAGGCACGGGCGTTCAACCGCCAACTTCCTAACTCCGGGCTGAGTAATTTCATTACAGAAAAACTCACACAAATTTTGCCCGACCCCGGATTCGAACCGGGGACCTCTCGGTGCTTACGCAGCGCTTGCTACCAATAGACTAACGAGGCAACTAGGGCAATAAGGCCGTAGTAAACGACCCGGGCCAAGTGCGGGTTGGTCGACTACACAACCTGATAATTTATTCGTAGGTGTGCAGGTTTCCTCACGATGTTCTCCTTCACTAATAAAGTGTCGAATAACTTTACAAAAGAGTTTCAAGTTAGAAAAACATAGTGGTACGTGGTGGGGTTTGAATTGATGATGACCTCTCGCATGGCAAGCAACGACCTTTACCACTCAGCTATTGACGCTTTTCCTAATTTTATTCTACTGAATAATAGTCTTTATAGGGCTACACGCGTTATTAGGAGTAGCAAATTACATGGCTACTTACTGCCCGACGCGTAGACCCATAGAGACTAATATTTAGTGTAATGGAACGCGAAAGTCTAAAATCTTTATTCTACTGGTACTAAAGTCAGGTATTTTTACTGATGGTAATCAAGTCTAGACAAGGCTCTTTAGTGCCAATGTAAGTATTTAATTTGATGTATTTCAGGAATTATATTGCATGTGTGGATTTGGCACATTCAATTCTTCTTTTGTAGACACAAGTTTCAAGTAGCTAACGATTCTAAAGCAATTTGTCCTGTTAGAAAACTGAAAGTGTCCGGGATTTTTACCATGTTGTTTTGTTTTAATGAGCTCCCGATATTTCGGCACTGTTGCAAGCGCCATGATCACGGGTGAACTGTAGGACTGCGAGAATGACGGTAGGTTAAAAATAAATTACGCACGACACCAATAAAAGACTTAGAAAGAGGGTAGACCGTTATGTCTGCCCTTAGACCTACCGTCATTCTCGCCGTCCTACAGTTCACCCGTGATCATGGCGCTTGCAACAGTGCCGAAACATCGGGAGCTCATCAAAACAAAACAACATGGTAAATATCACGGACAGTTTTAGTTTTTTAATGTGTGTAACCATGACAATTTGTCCTGACTATCTATACTAATAGATAATAAATCTGTAAGGGTCGGTCATGGAGTAAGTTAGTTTGTTTTCAGAGATATTGTGTTTATAGGCTCAATATATGATACTGATACTAATTTCACGATTTTTTTCTGTCTGTGTGTATGTATGTATGTTCCTCCATTACTCTTAAACCAATTATCCGAATTTGATGAAATTTGGTATAAAAATATATAGACATCTGGGACACAGGATAGGCTATTTAAATTCTAGCTCCAGTTATGATAAGACGTGGCCCCCATACAAACCTAATCGTAAAAATCGAAATGTACGCGAACGGAGGCGCGGGCACAGCTAGTGAATTAATAAACTTGACACATGAAAACGATACATTTCAGACGCATTTCTTCTATTAAACAACATCATGGATATTACTGAGATACAAAGGCGTACAATAAAAGAAAATTTATTTTTTTATTTTATTTTGTCTTGAACGAAATATTTTCCTGGAGTGGATGGATCTTCTGTACTGCACAAGCCTTATTCCTTATGGCCATTTCAACCTAGAAGTAAAGTTGGTTATGTTGTTGTTGGTTACGGTTGGTTAACATAATTAAATACATAAGTATTTTCCAGCTTATGGGAACTTCTCAACTATGTAAGCTGACAATGGTCAGCTTTAGTACCGTGGTTAGTGACCCTGGCTGGCGGTTCCGAGAGTCGTGGGTTCGATTACCACTCGGGACAAATATTTGTGTGATGAACATCGGTGTTTGTTCCCTGTCAGGGTGTGATTATGTATTTAAGTATGTATTTATAAATATATATGTATGTATATCAGTCTCTGACGCTAGTACAAGCTCTGCTTAGTTTGGGGTCAGACGACCGTGTGTGGAAATGTCCCAGATATTTATTTATTTATTTAATTAGCATCTAAAAGTAAGCTTATGAATTATCTAAATCGTAAATATAAAGGTACGGCCCTAAAAGGCGACCAGTGAGCGGTTGAGCGTTTCGCCAGTGGTACGTGGCGGGGTTTGAACTGGCGACCTCTCGCAAGGCAAGCAACAACCTTAACCACTCAGCCATCGACTCTTTCATTGGTTAATGTATATCGGTAAATCTCCAGAATTAATAAAATCGCCTTACCAGAAACTATCCTAAGTATTTCAGCAACAACCTGATCACCTCCTCTGTGAAAAAAAAAAATTAAAATTTTAATATTTGCATATCTATATACAACTAAATAAAATTGAAGCGTCTGTTTGTAATATTAAAATAACGACTTTTTACTTAATGTATGTATATCGGCTACCAATAAATAAATAAATAATAAATAAATATTTCACAACATCACATACATTGATCTGATCCCGTGGTAAGTAGCTTAAGCACTTGTGTTACGGGTATCAGAATCAACAGTGGATACACAAATATACTTAAATATATTTATAAATACACCCAGACACGGAACAAACACCGATGATCGTCACAAAAAATTTTGTCCCGAGTGGGAATCGAACCCACGACTCTTGGAACCGTAGGTGCTAAACCTGGGTCAATAACCACTGTTCCACCGAGCCAGTCAACCAATAACAAATAATAAAATTTCATAAATTTTTGTCTGTCTGTATGTTTGTTCCCGCTAATCTCCAATACATAATATTCTTACTAATATTATAAATCCGAAAGTAACTCTGTCTGTCTGTTAAGCTTTCACGCATAGAGTACTGAACCGATTTAAATGAAATTTGGTACAAATACACCGTGAAATTTTAGTGGTTGTTTTCCCGCAGAAAAATGATTCTATCTTAGTAGTACAAAAGATGTGTGCAGTTCTTTTTTGGTAAAATCAATAAATGCCGGTTTTACGAAAGGTTTAACGGTCACTCCAAAGCACTTTCGAACCGCTTTATGACTTAGGGTGTAGAGCTTCTTTAGCTTTAAGCATCGATTTCATGCGGCAAGCAGTACCTGAATACGTTACATCTTCAAAAACAACGATAACTTCTCTCGTTTTCTCGAGTTGGAAAATTATTATTCTGAAAAATCGAAAAAAAAAAAATTTTTTTTCGAGGAATAATTTGCATGATTCGATAGTATTTCTAAAGGCAAATCGTTCTGCCACGGGAAAACAACCACTAAAATTTCACGGTGTATAGTCCAGAGCCTGAGAAAGGACGTAGGCATACTTTTTAACCGACTGCGCTATTAAGAAGTAATGTTTTAACCGTTTAACCTCTCTACGCGGACGAAGTCGCGGGCGGAAAGCTAGTTAGGATATAAATAAAAGTCCCGTTAAAATTGGTCCAACAGTTTCGGAGATTAGCGGGAACAAAAAGAAATATATATTTTTTTAAATTGTGTTTTTGTTATTCGTACCTGATATAGATGCATTACCATTTATTAAAAAGTAGTTTTTTAAGCTATTGCATAGCTTTTATCGCGGGCTTTGAGCGCGGCGACCGAACCAAGAAATTCCGTAACGAAAAAAACCTCACAATCGTCTAACGTCGTTCCAGTTCGGTAGACTTCGGCACGGTGTTTGTGTGCGTGCGGTTAGACGTATTGTACGACTCTACGAAACTCGCACGAATCGAGACAAGCTGCTCCGAAATCGGACGATGCTATGCAATAGCTATACCGCGGCAGTCCCCGAGTGCCGCACGTCTTTTTTTAATCTGTGTAGATGTAGTGTTAAACAATTTGTGTAATATAACTTCGTTTTGTAGAAACTAAAAAAGAATCACAAATCCAGGTTTTAGCAATGTCTTATTGCTAGGTAAAGAGTTTGTTTCTTTCACCCTTTTTTAACTCACCTGTAATACTATTGATATTATAGCTAGTAGTCTGAATATGTATACAATCTTGAAAGAAATATCCTTTTACTCCTAACTATTAAAGAGTTGACCTTCCATCATCAGCTCAGCATCATAACATTATGATCGCCAGAAACAAATGCCAATACAACTTGAAAAAATATGTAAAACGCGGCATGTGCCTATAAAATTTGAGGGTTGCCCTCGATTTCCCTCATATACCATCATCAAGTCAAGATAATTATGCTAACATTGGAACAACCTGGAAACTATATCCTTTCAGACATAAAAAAAAATCCAAATCGGTCCAGGCGGCTTCGAGTAATAAGTGAACACACATAAAAAAAAAGGTCAAGACGAATTGAGAACTTCCTCCTTTTTTGGAGTCGGTTAAAAAATAAGGTTTTTACTTACTTATGATTGGCTGAGGTCCAGGAGCCGGGACACCGGGAACTTTTGCGGGAGCACAGGCTGCCATTCCGATCTGTTATCGAGAAAAGAAACAATAGTATTAGATCATTGCGTTCCCACGAGTAGCAAGGATATATGACGGGGGAAGGAAAAGGGGAGGAAGGATACTATCGCCCCGGATGATTTGGACTGAGTCGATAGTAGCTCGAGGAGCCGGGGTCGCTTACCCGTATACCGTTCACCAACCACCGGACAGATAGTTGTGACTGGTATCCCCTGACTTGTTAAAACAATGCACAAGGCAGAATGGCGGCGACGTGGTCCACAACCCGTCACGTCACGTTTCCCACAGAGGTGAAAAGTGGATCGCTGGAAGTGATCTCTGCCTACCCCTCTGGGAAAAAGGCGTGATTTTATGTATGTGTATGTATGTATGTATGTATGTATGTATTAGATCAGTAGCGGTACCATGAGTTGGCTATCGAAAACTAACGTACGTTAAAAACCTATCGAGTTGTTTTTTTCATACGACCGATTTTAATTCTTAGCGTAACCACCAGGGGCGCTGTACAAGTTTTTCATAGACATATTTACGTAGGCGATGTCGAGTCCGTAACTTTTAAACTCATGGTAGCGCTACAGGAAAGCATTTCATTACACAGAATACAGAGTGGCGAAACCATAAGGGTTCCTTGTTTACTACGGAACCCTGGAAAAAAGAGGCATTACAAACTATTGGTACATTGACTGTATTCATTATCATTATCAGCCCATATCAACCCCACTGCTGGGGCACGGGCCTACCCTAAACTGGGGCGATAAGGCCTTAGTCGACCACGCTGGCCAAGTGCGGGTTGGTCGACTACACAACCTTAGAATTTATTCTTAGGTGTGCTGGTTTCCTCACGATGTTTTCCTTCACCGTTAAAGCGTAAAATAACGTAGATATGCATTAAATACCAAATTGTTTTGACTTACCAAGGCACAAGCGAAGGCAATACGAGCGATCTTCATCTTTTTGTTTGTTAAAAGTCAGTTCAAGACAGGTGAAGTCCCTTATATACTTGTTATTTACCTACAAAAAGCTACTGTAGCAACTAAAATATTAATTATTCTTATACACTGAAATGTATATTTTGATTTATTTTTACATCATTAAATAATATTTACATCTTATCAAAAGGTTTGAAGTATTCCAAAAATAACGTGTCTTATTAACACTAGAGGTCACCAAAGTTAACTTAAAAAGGTATTATTAAATATATTTAAGTATATTTGTGTATCCACTGTTGATTCTGATACCCGTAACACAAGTTGCTTAAGCTACTAACTTCGGGATCAGATCAATGTATGTGAAGTTGTGCAATATTTATTATTTATTATTAGCATTCTCCTGCCCTTGTCCCACGCTAAGTTGGGTCGGCGCAACATGTATATTTCTTCCACTCGGGCCTGTCATTCGTCATCTCTGGTTTCATATCATCTCTCACGCAATCCATCCATGTCTTCTTCGGTCTTCCTCTATTATTACGTCCATTGACATTCATACTCATCACTCTTCTAGTCCAATGGCTTTCTTCCCTCCTCATAACATGCCAGTACCAAGCTAACCTTGCACTTCTTACCTTTTCTAAAATTAGTGCAACTTTCAGACTTATATATATATTCATTCATTCCTAATCCTGTACACCTTAGTTACTCCACACATCCATCTCAACATACGCATCTCATTTGCATGCACCTTCCTCTATCTAGTCTTTTTCATTGCCCAGCACTCTGATTCATACATCGCGACAGGTCTGATGACCGTTTTGTAAATTTTCTCCTTTAGTTTGAGGGACATTTGAGGCTCACAAGTTGTTCCCGAGACCTGTCGCCACTTCATCCATCCAACATTCACTCTATACTTAACGTCTCGATAAATATTGCCGTCGTTTTGGAAAAGTGAGCCTAAGTACTTAAAGTCGGAGCAGACCGGTAGGGTTACACCATCTAAGGCAATAGGGTAGTGGCCAAAACGCTTCATACAAATTCCGCAGCACACTATGATGTCACACTGTGTAATACTATATGCATATCGTAAGAACTTTGTTCAGCAGCTATATCAAATGTTCCGTTTATGATTATATTTTCATAGTGAAAGTTACTACTAATTTTGTAGTTTATAAGATAGCATAGTATTTTTGAAGAATATTCGCACTTTTGAAATTGACTTTCCCACCCAACTTCAAATGTCTATTATTGTCTCATTTCGTCTGAAATTTAAATTTCGATTAGACTCATGTCATTTATTTGCCTATTTACGGTCAATTGTGAAATTGTGTTTTGATGCGACTTATTTTCAATCCAACTCTCTCCAATTTTGCCGTTTTCCCAGTCTGCTTTGCACCTTAGCTGCATCTTCTCCGACAAGAACAATGTCGTCGGCAAACAGCATGCACCAGGGTGCCTCCTCCTGTATGTCTGATGTTAAAACATCCATTACCAGGAGGAACAGGAATGGGCTTAAAGCCGATCCCTGGTGCAAAACAACTGCCACAATGAACTCGTCTGTAACGCCGGCTTCGGATCGGACGTTCGTGCGCGCTCCTTCATACATCCCTTGCACCAACCTTACATACTTCCCAGGCATGCCCTTTTTATGTAAAACCCACCATAGGACTTTTCTGGGGACACGGTCGTACGCCTTTTCGTTGTTGATAAAAACCATGCGGAGGTTCTTATGGGCACGACGATGCTTTTCGCATAGTGGTCGTAAGGCGATTTTTTTTTTATTTTACGTAAATAAAAACATAAAAACGATTTAAGTAAAGAAAATAAAAGTTTGGCTGGCTCGGTGGAACAGTGGTTAGTGACCCTGGCTGGCGGTTCAGTCGTGGGTTCGATTCCCACTCGGTACAAATATTTGTGTGATGAACATCGGTGTTTGTTCCGTGGGTGTACGCTGGGTGTGATCATGTATTTAAGTATGTATTTAAAAATATATATATGTATGTATATCAGTCTCTGACGCCCATAGTACAAGCTCTGCTTAGTTTGGGGTCAGACGACCGTGTGTGGAAAATGTCCAGATATTTATTTATTTATTATTTAATGTCCCTACTTCAAATTTATAACCATTTATATAATATTATGTTCTTAATGATTGGTTCCTTGTTTATACATTTACTCTAGGTTTATATTATAACAAACTAGCTGTGCCAGCGACTTCGTTCGCGTTCCCCCCGTTTTTTACACATTTTCCACTGTATCTTTGCTCCCATTGGTCGCAGCGTGATGTTATATAGCCTAAAGCCTTCCTCGATAAATGGTCTATACAACGCAAAAAGATTTTTTCAAATCGAAACAGTAGTTACTGAGATTAGCGCGTTCAAACAAACAAACAAACAAACAAACTCTTCAGCTTTATAATATTAGTATAGATTAGTATAGATTTCTTGTACTATAGTAATGTCTTAAGTATAAGTCCCATATTTGCAATACCTACACGCTACCTAAGTAAGTGCCTTATCTGTATTCCACCTAATGTATCATCATCATCAGCCCATTTACGACCCCACTACTGGGGCACGGGCCTACCCTTAACTAGGGCGATAAGGCCTTTGTCAACCACGCTGGCCAAATGCAGGTTGGTTGACAACACAACCTGAAAATGTCTTCGTCGGTGTGCAGGTGTCCTCACGATGTTTTCCTTCACCGTTTTAGCGTCGAATAATAAATTTGTACATATTAATTTCATGTTAAAAACACTGTGGTACGTGGCGTTGAACTGGCGACCTCTTGCATAGCAAGTAACGACCATATCCACTCAGCCATCGACGCCCTTTAGAACAGCATCAGAGACTAATCGGTTAGTATTTATTATGTATGTATTTATTTTGACTGGCTCGGTTGAACAGTGGTTAGTGACCCTGGCTGGCGGTTCCAAGAGTCGTGGGTTAGATTCCCACTCGGTACAACTATTTGGGTGATGAACATCGGTGTTTGTTCCGTGTCTGGGTGTGATTATGTATTTAAGTATGTATGAAAAAAAAAATATGTAAGTATATCAGTCTCTGACGCCCATAGTACAAGCTCTGCTTAGTTTAGGGTCAGATGACCGTGTGTGGAAATGTCCCAGATATTTATTTATTTAGTATGAGCTTACACGCGATAATAGAGTAGCAAATACATAGCTTCTAACTGCACGACATTTGCTCGGGACCATGACTTTTTTTAATAAAGGCTAACAAGGTGACCTAGCTCCACCTCCATTATGAGGTTGACAGGCACAATAGACCATATTGAGCCTGTTGTACTCACCCTGAAGGCCTGCTCTAATGCCGTTTCGCGCCCCGCCTCAAGAGAGAAAACATGAGCTGGAAGGGCATTCCGTGCCACAGACACAGGCCAGAAAATAAGAACTTAACCTCTTGACCAGTGCAATCTAATCAAAATGTCGGGCAGTAAGTATAAATAAATATTTCATTGCGTGCAGACCCATCAAAAAAAATCAAAAATGTCTTTATTTATATAGGCAATTTACATGCACTTATAAATCGTTACATTACTAATAATAAGATTCTACCACCGGTTCGGAACGCCGATTGTACCGAGAAGACTTCGGTAAGAAACTCGATAGTTGCTCTTTTTAAGCGACAAGCATGTTACAAATTGTAAATGAGCCAAGTTATACTATACAGTCTGAGTGTGCCATAGCAAAAAATACCAATTCCATATTTACTTCTTTTGAAAATAACGATAGTTAAAATCAAAAGAAACAGAGCAAAGATGATTGATGTTCAGAATACCATAACAAATCCAGCCTGCATGACAAAGCTTACATAGGTAGAATTTTAAAAATTACAGCCATTGCCTCATAATCATTTATTTTGTCTCACAATCATAATCAGTTATTAACCGACTTCAAAAAAGGAGGAGGTTCTCAATTCGTCTGTATTTTTAACCGACTTCAAAAAAAGGAGGAGGTTCTCAATTCGTCTGTATGTATAATATTTTTTTTTTTTTTTTTTTAATGTATGTTCACCGATATTTTCGTCAATTATAGACGGATTTCAAAAATTTTTTGGTTGGATAGAGTTCACTTCCGAGGTGGTCCCATTTTCACCAGTCTCGGATCTGATGATGGGATCCAGGAGAAATCGAGGGCAACCCTCAAATTTTATAGGGACATGTACCGCGTTTTGCATATTATCTGATGTTATATTGGCATTTGCTTCTGGAAATCATAATCTTATGATGCTGAGCTGATGATGGAAGGTCAACTCCTTAATAGTTATGAGTAAAAGAATAATTATTTCAATACTGTATACATATTAAGACTACTAGTTATAATATCAGTAGCATTACAGGTGAGCTAAACTATTAGGTTGACCAGTCTAGGATCTGATGATGGGACCCAGGAGAAATCGAGGGCAACCCTCAAATTTCATAGGCACATGTACCGCGTTTTACATATTTTCTGAAGTTATATTGGCATTGTTTCTTGCAATCATAATGTTATGATGCTGAGCTGATGATGGAAGGTCAACTCCTTAATTGTTTGGAGTAAAAGGATAATTCTTTCAATACTGTATACATATTAAGACTACTAGTTATAATATCAGTAGTATTACAGGTGAGCTGAACTAATAGGGTGAAAAAAAATATGTAACACTAAAAAGTATGAAAAAAAATTGTAAACAAAAAAAAAACCGCCTTCAAAAACCCGACTCACTAAAAATTACAAAATAATATTTCTGGGTATGAATTTGTTATGTTTTTGAAGGCGGTGCCGTTTATATCTCATGCAGCAAGCACAGAGTGCTTCATTTTCCTCAAAATTTTCACTGGCACCGCCTTCAAAAACATAACAAATTCATACCCAGAAATATTATTTTGTAATTTTTAGTGAGTCGGGTTTTTGAAGGCGGTTTTTTTTTTGTTTACAATTTTTTTCATTTTACATGGATCTCACAACGTATTACTGTAGAACAACTAGAGAGACTTGCGAGCCTTGTTTTTTTTGATAAGTATTTATTTTGATGGGATTCTGTCTTTTTAGCACAAAAGTTTTGTGCAGTTTTGTTTATTTAAAATCAATAATACTAGTTTTACGAAAGTAATAAACGAACTGAAAGTGTCCGGGATATTTACCATGTTGTTTTGTTTTAATGAGATCCCGATATTTCGGCACTGTTGCAAGCGCCATGATCACGGGTGAACTCGGTGCCGAAATATCGGGATCTCATAAACGAAACTCGAAAGCGCGCTGGAACCGCTTTATTACTTAGGGGTTCTTTAGCTTTAAGCATCGATTACTTGCGGCATGCATTATCTGTTTACGTCACATCTCTTGAAATAACGATTTTTTTTTTTTTTTTTTTTTTTTTTTTTTTTATAATAGGCAAACAAGATGACCACACTCCGCCTGATGGTAAGCGGTAGTGAGATCCAAATATGAGGTCGACAGGCACAATAGATCATATTGCGTCTGTCGCACTCACCCTGAAGGCCTGCTTAAATGCCGTTTCACGCCCCGCCTGAAGAGCCCGGGATCATAGGAGGGAGGGAAAACATGAGCTGGAAGGGCATTCCATGCCTTAATGGCACGGGGCAGAAATGAAGAGCTGAACCTCTTAGTCCGAGCCACCAGCGACTGCATTGTATGTGGATGGCAGCGCTGTCCTGCACGTGTCGTTCGGGAGTGGAAAGGGGAGGGAGGGATTAGCTGAAATAGCTCTTCAGAGCATTCCCCATTAAAGAGACGGTAGAGAACACTAAGACCGGCAATGTCTCTACGTAGTTGTAGAGGCTCCAGAGTTTCGGACACCTCTACATCACCGACAATACGGATAGCACGTCGCTGCAACCTATCGAGAGCGTCGAGCAAGTATTTTGCGGAGCCATCCCAGAGGTGACAGCAATATTCCACACATGGGCGAACTTGTGCCTTATAAAGAAGGCAGAGCTGCACCGGTGTGAAAAATCGCCGCACTCTGTTCAGGATCCCCAGTTTGCGGGAGGCTGTTCTAATGACGCTCTCGATGTAATCCCGCTGGTTCAGGTCGCGGCGAACATCTATGCCAAGGATGCTAAGGCTATCCTGTATTGGTAAGGGGTGCTCTGAAGAGTAGGATGGGAAAGGAAAGGAGACACTTTACTAGAAAAAACACACACCTGTGTCTTCTTGGCATTGAACTCGACAAGATTGCATGAGCCCCATTCGGAAATGCGGTCCAAGACCCCGTCAAGCTCGGCGACAAGAAGGTTCCTCTTTTCCTCGGTTTCGGTCTGCTTTACCCCAGGTCTTCCAAAATAACGTGCGTGGACAGTGCTGTCATCTGCATAGCAATGAATGTTGCCTAGTGACAACATGTCATTGATATGCAGCAGAAACAATGTCGGCGACAGAACGGAACCTTGAGGTACACCGGAATTTATTGGGTGGAAACAGGAAGTGCGTCCGTCACAAAGCGACACGAATCCTGCGCCCTCCAAAAATCCCGCAATCCATTCGCATAAGCGAGGTGGCAGACCGTATGCCGGGAGCTTGGAGAGAAGCGAACGATGCCATACACGGTCAAACGCTTTAGCGATATCAAGGCTAACTGCCATAGATTCGCCGTGCTTCTCCATAGCCTCCCCAGAGGTGCGAAACGTACGCTAGAAGATCACCCGTGGACCGTTTTGGTCTAAAACCGTATTGACGGTCATGCAGCAGCGAGTGATCCTCTAGGTAGCGGATGAAGCTGGGCGTTAATAATCCGCTCAAACACCTTACCCAGTACTGAGGTTATAGCTATGGGCCGGTAGTTGGCAGGATCAGACCTGTCCCCTTTTTTGGGGACAGGCTGAACATTCGCCTCCTTCAAGCCCGGGGCACGATGCCCGAGGTATATGAGAGGCGGTACAGGCGTGTGAGTACTGGAGACAACTCCGCTGCGCAAATTTGAAGTACTAACGCTGGAATACCGTCTGGGCCACTAGCTTTCCTTACATCGAGTGACTGCAACTCCAGCACGTACATCACATTGCCTGATTCGGATCTCAGGCATATGAGCACCGCAATCTGGAATTTTAGGCGGCTGTGCTCCACCGTCATCAATGCAGGAATTGGCCGCAAAAAGATTGGCAAGCAGATCTGCCTTCTCCTGCGGCTGATGAGCTAGTGAACCGTTAGGATATTTCAGCGGGGGCAACGAAGGCAGACAGAAGTTGGATTGCACATGTTTAGCCAGGCGCCAAAAGGAGCGGCTACCCGTGGGATGCCTAATAAGGTCCTGGCCAACACGTGCAACTCGCTGGGCATCTGCTCTAATGTAGGCCCTTTTGGTGGCCTTGGTGGCTTTGTTATAGGCTGCTTTGATTGAAGTAATATTAGGATCCCGGAGTGCATGAGCCCTGGCCCAGTTGCGGTACGCCGTCCGTTTCAGTTCAACGGCTGCGGCGCACTCACGACTGAACCAGAGATCATCTTTGCGACCGCTGGTGACATCAGTAAATGGAATGTAATACTCCATTCCAATACTGATCTCACCCGCAATAGCCGCTGCACACTCCGTGGGATCACTTCCTCCAAAGCAGCACTGCCCCCAAGGGATGGATGCGAAGTATTCACGCAAACCATCCCAATCTGCCGACGAGTAGCGCCACAGTCTCCGCGTCACCTCCACGGGTTGTGAGCGGTGCATGGCACTGTTGCACCCACCAGGCAGTGGTCGGAGGACCCCAGTGGGGCACAAACCGACACTAGGTACCCCGATGGGTGGCTCGTCAGCAGAAGGTCCAACAGGGAGGGCGCTTGACCGACAATATCAGGCATCCGGGTGGGCTGGAGTACCAGTTGTGTCAGGTCATGCGTGAGAGCAAATGCGTGGGCGGCCCGGCCAGCATGGTCTGTTTTAAGGGAGCCCAACCAGGTGTCATGGTGGGCATTAAAGTCCCCTAAAAACACCAGCTCGCTATTGGGGAACCGCGCCTGAGCGATGTCTGCCGCCTGACTCAGATGGTCAAAGAGTCGAGTTGTCTCGGTGTCACCTTTATGGGACCGGTATATGCACACGTAGACTCTGCTCACAGAGCCTAAATCCACGTGCACACCAAGGATGGAGAGGGATGGGTCTTCGAGGCAGTGAAGACGGACACAGCAGACGTCCGCCCTGACGAAAAGGCACACACCCGCCTTGGGCTGGAAGGACTCTTCCAGCTCATAGCCCGGATATCGAAGGTATGCCGTATCGGCAGGGCAGCCAATCTGAGTCTCCGTCAGAAACAACATCGCAGGCCTCGCCGTCTCGAGGTGTTGGTGGACGGCGTTGAGGTTTGCATGGAGTCCACGGATGTTAGTGAACTCCACCTCAAACAGCGAGGGGTGGGGAGTTGGGATGCCGCTGTAGGACGATGTTGCGTTGGTTTTACTGCCATCGATTTTTAGAGGGAAAGGGGACGTGAAAGAGAAGACCATTGCTGCGGCAACAACGAGACAAAGCGTGGAGTCTCGCATTGGTATTGAGCTGTGCAGGTCGGAGTTGGGCAGTCCGCCGGACGGAAGGGCCCCGTACCCCCGGAGGCGGACACGCCGGGTCCCACTCCGGGCACCACCCGGCACGACGAGCCGCTCCGGGATTATGCGCGACCTGGTGGGGCAGCCTTCGGGGGTGGTTAGTCTCCGTCGGGCCCCTGTACTATGCCGCGGGCGGCCAGCGGCACCACCGTTTCTACGGGTCTCCCTGGCCGGCGGGCTGACCCGCTCCGCCCGCACAATACCGCCGCTAAGGCTCCACTGGTCCGGCGCTTGCCGCAGCAATGGTCCCCCCTGGCTCCGGTTCGTACAGTGCTGATCCCGGAACGCGACCTGACCGAGAGAGGTCAGAGTCACTTGGCGGGTTTTACGCAACTGTATGGTGGTAACAGCAACCGGTCGACAAAATGTCTCCCACCTGAAATGTTTCTGGTTCGTGATTGTTTCTCACGTTATCTAGTTGGAACATTATATTTGAAAATTTTGAAAAAAAACAATTCAAGAAATAAGTAGCATGATTCGATGGTATTACTAAAGGAAAATCGTTCTGCCACGGGAAAACAACCACTCAAATTGTATGGTGTGTACAAAGGTTAAATAAAAGAAATTCTTTTTTTATTCATTTTATTGTGTCTTGAACAAAATATTTTCTAATGATGAATCTTCTGTACTGCAAGCAAGCCTTATTGTTAAGGTCACTTCAACCTAGAAGTAAAATTTATAAATTTAAGTAATAGTAATACCAAAAAACGAGTACTACCCGTTCTACGCATACCAATGCGAGACTCCACTCTTTGTCTCGTTGTTGCCGCAGCAGTGGTCTCCTCTTTCACGGCTTTCAGGGTGAGTGCGACAGGCTCAATATGGTCTATTGTGCCTGTCGACCTCATATTTGGATCTCACTACCGCTTACCATCAGGTGGAGTGAGGTCATCTTGTTAGCCTCATATAAAAAAAAACGAATAACGACTACCAAAAAAATATTGGCGTTCGTTTTTGGTACTAGAAAAGAAATAGATCGGAAATGTTGGGATTTTGAGAACTTCTTAACCAGGCTTATTTAAAAGTTAGCTTTTAGTTCACCATCCCCAGGAGAAACTGACTGACTGACATATCAACATACAGCATAAACGGCTAAAACAAGGCACTTGAAATTTGAAAGGGACGTAGCTTAAGTACCGTAGAAGTAGAGGTGCACTGTTTACGGTTAAAGTGACAAACAAGTGACAAACGTCCAGCCCGCCAAGAATGATACGATGAGGTAAGTATTGTTTAAAACTTATGTACCTAGCGTTCGATATTTGAATCCTGCATCCTGCGGTATCAACATTTTTCTGGAGTGCCTTATATACCCCCGGGCTAGGCCGCTCACATTGGGCTCACTTTGCACTATTGTCGATGCCTCAATAAATTTGGATTTGGAACCAATGCTTTGTTTGACTTTGCTGGACTAAAATATGCATTAAGTAAGGAATTCCCAAATTCCCACGCCAACGGGAAACGAAGTCGCGGGCAGAGCGAGTTCATACAAAAAAGTCTTACATCCGCCAAGTGAATAAGGATTCATTTGGTTCGTGAATATCGGTGAAGCTTCAAATTTAATAAAATCGCCTTACCTGAAATTATCCTAAGTATTTCAGCAACAACTGAACAACCTCCTCTGTTAAAAAAAAATAGGCAAAATTTTTATAATGTTTCAGAATTTTATTAATACTAACGGTAGTATAGACTATTATTTGAATGATCACATTTGTCCCGGGTGGGAATCGAACCCACGACTCTTAAAACCTTAGGTAGTACTCTGGGTCGCAAACCACTGTTCACTGTCACAACGTAGTGTAGGACGCCCTTAGGCCAGGTGGAGTGACGATCTGCGCAGGACGGCTGGTAGGAGCTGGATGCGAGTGGCCGAGGAGAGAGAGAAGTGGCGTGCATTTGGAGAGGCCTATGTCCAGCAGTGCAGCAACAGGAATGGGTTGATGATGATGATGATTGATTCCTCAAAAAATTGGCTTTTACTTACCAAAGACTGGTGGCAATATCTGAGGTATAGGAGCAGGCTCAGGTGCGGGGGCACTGACTGCCATTCTAATCTGTTATCGACAAAAGAAACAATAATATTAGTTAAGTCAAGGGATACCAGTCACAACTATCTGTCCGGTGGTTGGTGAACGGTATACGGGTAAGCGACCCCGGCTCCTCGAGCTACTATCGACTCAGTCCAAATCATCCGAGGCGATAGTATCCTTCCTCCCCTTTTCCTTCCCCCGTCATATATCCTTGCTACTCGTGGGAACGCAATGACCTTGTTAAAACAATGCACAAGGCAGAATGGCGGCGACGTGTTCTACAACCGGTCACGTCACGTTTTCCACAGAGGTGAAAAGGGGATCGCTGGAAGTGATATCTGCCTACCCCTCTGGGAAAAAGGCGTGACTCTATGTATGTATGTATATTAGTTAAGTAAAGTACTGCAGTGCACAGAATACAGAGTGGCAAAACTATAAGGGTTCCTTGTTTACTACGGAACCCTAATACGATTAGAAAAGAAAGGCATTCCAAACTAAATATTATACTTCACTACTCTTATGAATAAGGTATTATTGTTTTTCGATTTTCAGTTTTATATGTGCACCTTATGCTTGCAAAGAGATATTTTTATTAGTTAAATCGTTTCAATTATTTTTATGGGAAAAACAACAACATTAAGTGTTATTAGTACAGTAAATTAATAACCACAAGTAAAATCCTCCATTTTGAAAAAGAAAACATAATAAAAATAACGAAAAAATGCATAATATACTTAATTGTTATGACTTACCAAGGCACAAGCGAAGGCAATACGAGCGATCATCTTTCTGTTTGTTAGAAATCTTCAAAAACGGACCAGACAAGTGAAGTCGCTTATATACTTGTTATTTACCTACAAAAAGCTAGTGTAGAAACTAAAAATAAATTTAATATTCGTACATATTGAAAAGTATATTTTGATTTATTTTAACATCATTAAATAATATTTAAATAATATATTAGTTAAAGATTTAAAGAATTCTAAGAAAAACGTGTTTTATTAACACCGAAGGTAAACGATATAATTTTTTTAATTTATCGAATATTTTTGTTATATTAAAGTTGTATTTAAAGTTGTAATGTAAAAAAAGTTCAAATGTTCCTCTTTCAAATATTTAATTATCTAAATGATGTAATGTTCTTAATGATTGGCCTTGTCTATCTAGGTTTATATAAATATAATTTAATGGGCTGTAGTAAATAAATAATTATTTCACAACATCACATACATTATCTGATACCCTGGTAACTAAGCTAACTATACCAATGACAAACGTCGCGTCATCCAATCAAAGCGTCCATCTTGATTTAAATTGTCTGTTAAGGACTAACGGACCTCTAGAGCGGTGATTAAATTCAGCGGCTTGTTATGACAAATAAACACGCGTTAACTCGTGGTGGGACACTCGAAAACTTTAACAGCCCGTTAACTGACTTTACGATACTTTATATTCAACAGATTATGGTGAAACTGGACCTTAATATAGCAAAAATTAATACAGGAATAGTTAATGGGCCCCACGTTTTTATTTTAGCCTTCCCTACCACTGCCATCAGAGATAGTAAAGACGGGGACCACATACGTAGGTTGATTAATAAGTTGTAACTATTTATTTATTTTATAGTTTTCAGTACAAATAAAATAAAACCGTTTAACTAAAAGTTTTTGTTATCCATTTTTTTTGGTCTAAGCAATGCTCTAGCTGATTAAGTAGAGTGGTAGGTAAGACTCACAAAATATTTTGACGTGACAACATCTTATAAATTGGTTTGCCGGGTGACACTTCAAGAAACTGCGTTACGCTCCGCTCACGTTATGCGCTCACAATGAGAGCGAGTGAGAGGCACGCGTCCCTTCCACTCGGGCATGGTTAGCCCGCCTAAGAGCGAGAGAGACAGACATAAAAAGTGAAAGGCACGCGTCCCTTCCACTCGAGCTCAGTTAGCCCGCCTAATTACTATTATTTCATCCTTCTTCCTACTATACGAATGAATATTCACATTAAAATTATTATTTTACCACTTAAAGTCGTTGTCACGTAAAACTTTCGCCCGTATACCGACTTTACAGGCAACCAATTTTTTACATTTTAGTACTATTAATTCACCATAAAAATGTTAATTTATTTGACAGAAACAGGTTTCAATGGTTGCAAATATCATATTGTGCGTACGTAGTTAGTCCACAAAATTGATGTTTGATATCAGGATGACTTCAAAAGGTTAAAAAGTCAAACTACCGACCCACTGCCTTTAAACTGTATTTATAAAGGCCGTGTGTGTGTGTCGCCATGTGACGGATTAATCAGTATTTAGCTTTGCTACTTCAAAAAAATATTATTTTTAATTTCAAATTTCCTCGCTTGATATTATAGAAGTTTTTTCATATTTTCTCATATAATAACGAAATATTTACTATACCAACAATATTTAAGCAACTAATGACAACCAAGTGACTTAATGATTGACGGGTGACATGAGTGTTACAATATGGAAATTACATATTTTTTTAAATGCCATGAGATTCTGTTACCTATACATACCTATCCATGTAAAAAACCATAAAGGCTTTGTTCGGGAGTTCTCGTCAAACGTAGGTTATGTCTATATTAATAATAAATAATAATATAATAAATATTTCACAACATCACATACATTGATCTGATCCCGTGGTAAGTAGCTTAAGCACTTGTGTTACGGGTATCAGAATCAACAGTGGATATGTCGTGGCCAAATCGATGAATTGATCATTTCATGAAATGGTTGGCCATTTCATGAAGTGTTCACGTTTCATGAAATGGCCAACTAATGGTGGCCAAATCATTAAACGATAAACGTTTAGCGATTTGGTCACCCACGTTTGGCCATTTCATGAAGTGTTCACGTTTCATGAAGTGGCCAACTAACGGTGACCAAATCATTAAACGATAAACGTTAAGCGATTTGGTCACCCACGTTTGACCATATCTTTCTATGTAACCGTGTTTCATGTAAATAAATAAATTATAATTATTTCTAAAAGCTCCGCTTTTCTCAGCATCTAATAAAGATACTGGAGTACTGATATGCACGGGCCTAGGCCAAGTGCATACCAGAGGGGTGATTGCGGGGTGGTGAAACATGATCTGTGGGTGTGGGTTCTTGTGAGATCTGTAAAAATTTCCTAACTATTTTGCATGTATTGAGGATAACTGCTTTTTGCATTAAGATATATGTAGATTGATGCCAGGGAAAGTAAATCTAAGGAACTGTGTATTTGTTTGGGTATTACGCCTGTATTATTATCGTTAAAAGAGGGTGACTATAAACTATTTAATGAAAACCAGGAACAATTTAGTTTCGTACTTGTTTATTTTTAGCTGTTCTATACTTTCTTAATTTACAATAGCACATTATATCACTTCTCACTTACAGGTTATGTATTTTTATAATAAAATGTAAACAGGTAAATCAGTCTTGTCATCATCAACAAGAAGTATAAAGAACCATAATTGCACACAACATACCTACTTAATCTAAAATGGCACATGTAGGTATCACTTTTGCCTACAAATTAAAGTATTTGTCCCTCAGATCCTATCTTAAGACCTTTAATTTGAATTTGCAAGTACTTTAGTACAAGTATTATGAAAGTTACATTAACAATAAAACAAATTAAAAAAGATAACAGTCACTCATTAGCGCATGACAAATATTTAAAATAAAAATGTACATTTAGTGAATTTTGCAAGTATTTTAGTACAAGCATAACAAAAGTCACATTAACAATTTAAATTTTAAACAAGATAACAGTCACTTGTTAGCACATAACAAATATAAATAAAAAGGTATATTTAGTGAAAGCAAGTATTTTAGCACAAACATTATAAAATTCAAACAATAATAATTCTAAACAAGATAGCAGTCACTTGTAAGTAAGCGCATTACAAACATTAAAATAAAAAGGTACATTTAGTGAGATTTACAAGTATTTTAGTACAAGCATAATGGAAGTCACATAGACAATTAAAATATTTAACAAGATAACAGTCACTTGTTAGCGCATAACAAAATTTAAAATAAAAAGGTAGGTATATTTAGTGAAAGTTGCAAGTTTAAAATACTTGCGAATTTCACAGTCAGTTCTTAGCACATAAGAAATATTTAAAAGAAAAGATACTTTTAGTAAAATTTGCAAGTATTACAATACTTGTGCTTGTAAGCACTATAAAAGTCAAATAAAAATAAACATTTAACAAAAAAAAAGTCACTTGTTAGCACATGATAAACTTTGGTGGCACTTTGAAGTACAAAGTGTTTTATTTTTGAAACATGCACATCTTTTTGTACAGCATTGGTTTTTTTGTAGGCTTGCATAAGCATCTTTGGTATCCTTGGCCTCCAAATAAAGATTGGAAATTAACGGCTTCCCGCAACGATATTGGCAATTCTGGTATTTTTTCGTTTTATTCTTTAGAAGATAATTTTATTGTAGGTCCTGTTGAGAAAACCAATTTTTGATTGTCCCTGACTTAGTACCAATTTTGTAAACTCCGTTTCTAAAATCGACTACTTTTCCAACAATGTTTTTAGTATCGAGAGGCCTACGGTCTATTTTTGGTACATTCAAAAACACGGCATTACCAATTTCTAATAAAGGAAGTTTCTTGGAGGTATTATCTATCATTTTCTCCGCGGCGCGCTTGACTCCTCTATGAGCTTGATGTCTTTCATTTACAATTAATTTCTCATTTTGACAAAGAAAACACTGAACTTGAGATCCAAAACCTTCTTTTCCAAGAGGAACACCACATATTACATGTACTGGTTTAGCACAGGTACTACATTGATGAGCTCCGGATGTCTCCTTGCCGCAGACTAGACACATATTATGACCACCAGTTGACTCTGATTCAATATTTTCTACAGTTGATACTTCGAAATTTATAATATCAATTGGCTTCATAGATAAATTTATATCTCCATGAGTATCTGATATGTTATCTTTCTCTTCATCTGGTGGTTTTGCGGTGATCAGCTCCATATTCTCACCCATAGAATTTTTATCCTCTTTTTGTGTGGCTAAAGAAACCTCTTTCTGGTGAATTTGTTCAAATTCTTCTTCTGTATTCACTGCTGTAATAATGCCTTCCGGAATGTTGCATCTTTTCAAAATAGTTTTCGGATCAGAACCAAATAATGCACGGTAAGGGGATCTGTCAATTATGCGGTGATGGGAGGAGTTTTTATAGTATTGGACAAAGTAACATCCAATGGACCAGTTAGTACTCTTGTTATCCTGCATCCAACATCTCAACATGTTTTCGACATCCTGGTTGGACCTTTCCACGCTGCCTTGTGTTTGAGGGCGGCGAGGACTACCATGAATGATTTTGCATTCAGGCCACATCCTTACTAATTCTTCTAGTATGCGTGCGGTGAACTCTCTTCCATTGTCGCTTTGTAATATAAATGGAGCACCAAATTCTAAAAATATTTTCAGAAGCTCCAAGGCTACTTCCGTAGCTTTTTTTGATTTTAGTGGCCTCAGGTGTAAAAATTTAGTGGCATGGTCTTGGTAATTCATCAGCCTTTTGAATTCACCATCCGGAGCAGATTGTAAGTCAATCAAATCAACCTGACCTCGTAAATTAAAATCTTTTGAAATGATCGGCTGAGTTACTATACCTTTTCTTGGCACTGCACGTTTTGTTTCACAAACAGAGCATAGGTCAATAAATATCTCAATAGGTTTCTTTGGAATGTAGAGCTTGTTTTTGATGTGTTGAATCATTTTGAGTCGACCACCATGTCCAACACTTTTGTGAACTTCCTTCAATACTTCAAAATAATTCTCCATTGGAATTATACGAATGGTAGGATCATCGGCACTTTTCTTTCTAAATATAAGGTATTCCTCTCCGACCGTTTCCAATATATCGTATTTAGACAGCCAGTAATAGTCCATCGACTTCTTTTTGGCGTTCACCCGACTTTCTTTAATTTGTTGTATAGTCTGAAAAATAAATTAAAATAATTACCTATCAGTGTTTAGGCAATCAATATATTATCAGATAAATAAACATTTGTTTTGATAAAATACGTTATTTAATTAATTAATATGAACTTAATTCAATTAAGTGCATAAAATTAAAAATTGTAATATGAAGTTAAACATTACTAACCTGTGAAATGCGTTCCAAACTCCACGGCTTTTTAACATTTTGTTCAGAACTTGCATGACTTGCATAGTGGTTCAGTACTTTGTCATCATAGTTTCTTTTTCTTTCACTTTCTTCAGTGTCTAGAGAATTATACGCATTTTTGTTGAGGACAGAAATTTCGTCTTCGTTTGGAAGGGCCGCCATTTTTACTCAAACAAAACGCTTACCCCAGTGTTGCCAAATAGGTGTATTTTTACTGCCTAAAATACTAAACATCCGAAAACTTTTGACCGAATTAAATGTACTTTAAAATTTAAATTAATTTTATAAAAATCTCTTTGTTTAACCAAAATTTTTGATATGCTATAAATATGCTATTACTATGCTTTAAAGATAAAATAATATGCTAAGCACGAAAAAAAATACCAAATTAAGCACTTTGTGCAACAAATATGCTAATATGGCAACACTGGCGCTTACAGCAACTCTACCGGTAGGCAATGAAACAAACAATTTCACGATATGATCAATTGAGATTGGTCGTTTCATGAAATGGCAGTGCATCTAGTTGGCCTTATCGTCAAACGATTTCTTATCATTGATCTGACCTGGCCACACCATGATATGGCCAATGGACAGTGAAATATTTCATGAAATGCAACCATTTAATGAAATGGCCAATCATTTCATGAAATGGCCAATTCTACGATGTGGCCACGACAGATACACAAATATACTTAAATATATTTAATAATACACCCAGACACGGAACAAACACCGTTGTTCGTCACACAAATATTATTTCCGAGTGGGAATCGAACCCACGAATCTTGGAACTGTAGGTAGTAAACCTATGTCACTCACCACTGTTCCACCGACCAGTCAACGTAGTCAAGTATATTGCTTCCACCCTTCGATATGGTGGTATAGTTGTTTTTAATAGTACTGTAAATGTAGTTTATGGCATTTTCTACAATGACCCACCCAGACTGTTTGACATGGCTCATTTACAATTTGTAACATGATTGTCGCTTAAAAAGGGTAACTTATCGAGTTTTCTGCCGGAGTCGGTAGAATCGGCACTTCGAACCGGTGGTAGGATCTTATAATTATTCATCATCATCATCTCCGCGTTTTCCCGGTTGCGGGTTGTCGCGTTGTCCGCTTCCCTACTCCTATCTCTCCACTTCGCACGGTCTTCGGCATCCTTCACGGAGAGTTTGTTGGCACGCATGTCATCCACTACGACGTCAAGCCAGGCATTCTTGGGCCTACCCCTTCTGCCGGGACCCAGCGGTAGCGACATAGCTAGACACTTGTTCCCTACGTAGTTTGCCGGTTTCCGTAAAACATGACCGTACTAACAACGTAGGCGGCACTCTTGCAATTTATCAGCGATCGAGGATCTTATAATTATTAATTAACGAATGAAAAGTGCATATAAACTGCCTACATAAATACGGAAACTATGATTTTGATTTCTTTTTTATTTTAACATAACACGTAAGTCAGTCAGTTCGCTCGCGACCACGATTGGTGTAACCCAGTCGAAACGTCGGGCAGTAAGTAGCTATGTAATTTGCTACTCCTAATAACGCGTGTAGACCCATAAAGACAAATATTTAGTACTAGCTGTGCCAGCGACTTCGTTCGCGTTTCCCCCGTTTTTTACACATTTTCCATTGTATCTTTGCTCCTATTGGTCGCAGCGTGATCTAGACACGCGGTAGCGTGTCAAGCCATGTTTAAGAAACAGAACTGGCGAGCCGCACCGTGTGTAATATTACACGAACCATTTGGAACCACTTTTGAACCCCTCATAAATCAAAAACTATTTCACATAAACGTATCAAAGGACAATGGGCATTTTGGGCTAAAATAAAAATCGCGTGGCAGTCTCAAATTTCAATTGCATATCATAGTTCGTGTCATAAATAAAAACTTATTATATGGCAGTTACTTCGAGTCATGGTTAGATATAGAAATATAGAGTGATGAAGATTGTTATATTTCATTAACGTATTATTACATAACTATTTTATTTTGATAATTGTGCAAAAGCAAAACGCGGTTTTTTATTTAAATAGGATAATTCAGAATTACAATAAACCTGCGCCTACGAAAAGTGACATTTTTTTTTATAGTTTAAACTCGTCTGACGGAATCACCCAGCCACGGCACGATACCAAGATGAAATTCGATTACCTGCTGCGTTTTTAGACACTATTATTATAGACGAGTAAGTTTTTTATAAAAAAAGCATTTTTTTTAAATATTAAACTAACAAGATAACCTCACTCCACCTTATGATAAGCGGTAGTGAGATCCAAATATGAGGACGACAGGCACAATAGCCTTTCGCACTCACCCTGAAAGCCCGCTTAAAGAGGAGACCACTGCTGCGGCAACAACGAGACAAGGCGTGGAGTCTCGCATTGGTATTGAGCTGTGCGGGTCGGAGTTGGCCAGTCCGCCGGACGGAAGGGCCCCCGTTTCTACGGGTCTCCCTGGCCGGTGGGCTGACCCTCTCCGCCCGCACAATACCGCCGCTAAGACTCCACTGGTCCGGCGCTTGCCGCAACAATGGTCCCCCCTGGCTCCGGTTCGTACAGTGCTGATCCCGGAACGCGACCTGACCGAGAGAGGCCAGAGTCACTTGGCGGGTTTTACGCAACTGTATGGTGGTAACAGCAACCGGTCGACAAAACTTTTTGGACGTTTTTATATTGTACCTTTTGTATGTGATTGTATTTATCATAATAAAATCTTAAAAATATGGTCGGTTTTTTATTTTCTTGTAAACCTTTGAAAATATTAGACTTTTTAATAGTTATAATATACACTTAACAATAGGAATATTATAAAAATAAAACAATTTTTGCATTGAATCATCGAAATATACAAAGACAACAATATTCGATATCTCCTAAACTAACCGGTATATGCTCACGATTTTTTTTTAAATAGTGTAGTTTAATAGTGCCTCGCAAGATATACTGATTCCGGAGACTGCCACTCAATTTCAAAAATAGACCAAGCTCCATACATTTTTGCCCATTGTCCTTTGGCTCATATATTGTGACTTGCGAGATAAATATGTGTTCTAAATTTCATAAGCTTATCTCAAACAGTTATTTAGATATTAATGTCCAAAAATCCTCATTTTTATCATTGACTGACTGACAGATCAAAATTCTAACCCAGTTCCAAATGACCTAGAGAGTTAAAATTTGGTATGCAGATAGGTATATACATGAATACAAAGGAATAAATAAAAAACTGGCAATTTTTTAATAATTAGGTTAGGTTCTATTATGAACGCTTAACATAAATACCTAATTAGTGCCTAATCACGCCTATATACCGGGGAAGGCAGAGCACTAAGTACATATTTAGGTATACTTACTTATTTACAATTAAGAGTAGGTACTTATAGTCGGTTTTCATATTTATTACTAAGGGTTATACCCCGTAAACGTAGGAAAATACAGTAACTGATTCAATTGTTTTATATTTATGAAGTCTAGTTTTAGTTTTGAATTTGTCCTTTTCAAAGGACCCACGGCGTTACGATGATATATACTTTTCTACAAAAAGTAATGATATCCGATCAAAAACATAAATGTGAAATGAGAGCCAAGTTCAATATTATGATAATTGCCTTGGTTGTTGACTTCAACGACAAAAGAAGTGAGATCTAAATTGGTGCCAAGTTCAATGGTCAACCCTGAAATTTATTTATAAGTAACACTATAACATACCTATCATATCTTCTTATAACATAAGATAATGTATGGTGGTAGCCTATGAAGGTCTGTCTTGGCTAGTTTTCTTTAGTTAGTTAGTTGTCTTGGTTAGTTTGGTATTTGTCGGTTTATATTTTATAATTCCGAAAATTTGGATTGTTGGTAGAAACTATCGAGCGAGCATAATAATACGTTGGTAGGTTTATAGAAACTAGCCAAGACAGACCTTCATAGGCTACCACCATACATTATCTTATGTTATAAGAAGATATGATAGGTATGTTATAGTGTTACTTATAAATAAATTTCAGGGTTGATCATTGAACTTGGCACCAATTTAGATCTCACTTCTTTTGTCGTTGAAGTCAACAAGCAAGGCAATTATCATAATATTGAACTTGGCTCTCATTTCACATTTATGTTTTTGATTGGATCTTATATAGCCTAAAGCCTTCCTCGATAAATGGTCTATACAACGCAAAAATAATTTTTCAAATGGAACCAGTAGTTCCTGAGATTAGCGCGTTCAAACAAACAAACAAACAAACAATCAAACAAACAAACTCTTCAGCTTTATAATATTAGTATATTAGTATATTTTTCAAATGGAACCAGTAGTTCCTGAGATTAGCGCGTTCAAACAAACAAACAAACAAACAATCAAACAAACAAACTCTTCAGCTTTATAATATTAGTATAGATAACACGTAAGCTCTATACCTATACTAACAATGTAATCTGCTGAAATTGCCAAGACTATACATTTTCGAATATACACCGTGAAATTTTAGTGGTTGTTTTCCCGCAGTAAAATCATTCTATCTTAGTAGTACAATAGATATGTGCAGTTCTTTTTTGTTAAAATCAATAAATGCCGGTTTTACGAAAGGTTAAACCGAAACTTGAAAGCACGTTCGAGTCGCTTTATGACTTAGGGCCTCGAGCTTCTGAAGCTTTAAGCATCGATTTCATACGGCAAGCAGTTCCTGATTACGTCACATCTTATAAAACAACGATAGCTTCTCTCGTTTTCGAGTTGGAAAATTATTATTTTGAAAATTTGAAAAAAAAAATTTTTTTTTCGCGAAGTAATTTACATGATTCGATAGTATTACTAAAGGCAAATCGTTCTGCCACGGGAAAACAACCACTAAAATTTCACGGTGTATAAAATTTGTTAAGTAAAGTGTTATGTATTAATAGTGACTATGATGTACGCAATAATAGGTATACGTCAACATATAAACGAATCACCCAGACACGGAACAAACGTACAAACCATGTTCATCAAAGCACAAATATGTGTCCCGAGAGGGAATCGAACCCACGAATCTTGGCACTATACAATAAAAACTATATACTGACCTTACAATCCATAAATAGGTTTTTGAATTAAAAAGCGTCGATGGCCGAGTGGTTAAGATCGTTGCTTATTATGCGAGAGGTCGCCAGTTCAAACCCCGCCAGGTACCAATGTGTTTTTCAAATTTGAAATTCATATGTACCATCATTCGTCGCTTTAACGGTGAAGGAAAACATCGCGAGGAAACCAGCACACCTAAGAGATTTTTCAACGGTGTGTGAAGCCATGTCAGAGGCCTACGGGAGGTTAGAAATATTAGAAAGAAAAGTTGTGCACGAAGTAATGAAAAAATTAACAGCTTTTTTATTT
Source organism: Maruca vitrata (assembly GCA_039566165.1). Lineage (NCBI taxonomy): Eukaryota > Metazoa > Arthropoda > Insecta > Lepidoptera > Crambidae > Maruca > Maruca vitrata. The sequence continues at coordinate 6,201,733 of CM076939.1, forward strand.
GATTTCATGTAACATTTTGGGTTTATTGCCATAGATTCTGGTATCGAGCCAAATTTGGTATTTTCCCAGTTTTCTGGGAATTTTTGGCACAAGATATTTTGAGGTAAGATGGGAAAACTTTCTTCTTTAGTTTCTTCCTTGGTCTCCCGATAAGGAATTTCGGGGGAAGGTGCGATGATTTCAGAAAATCACAAAAAATGTTCAATAGAAAGCGTACAGGAGAATAGACCCCAGTTTGTGTGAGATTAAGAAAATTGCTATTCCTGTCTCTAGACTACACATGTACTGAATTCCATTAAAAACGGCCAGGAAATTAAATTATAATCAAAACTAAGTACCGTAAAGGAAGTTACTGAAAAAATATTTTCAATTAAAATATTGACAAACGAAATAATATTTTAAATATGTATTTGTTCGAGAGAATTATTTATTTTATTTTTAATATAATTATGTACTCAAAATTTTATTTTTCTTTTATATTTTCATCGATTGACGCCTGTAGAAAATAATATCTTTAAAAAAATAAAGTTATTATTTGTTAACAAATTTATTAAATTTTATTTCCATTAAAATTTTTTGTAGGTAAATAATGAGTATATAAGATGGATTCATCTGATGTTTATTCAGTGTCTGAAGATCCCTTCCAATAACAAACATGATCGCTCGTATTGCATTCGCCTGTGCTTTGGTAAGTTCCAACAAAAAAATACGTTGCCTTAGATGTAAACCTGCCGAATCAATGTTATTTATACCATACGAATGTGTGAAAATAAATACACAATATATTGGTCTCTCCTTAAAATGTACCTGATATGTAGTTAGCAGGTTTACACTCTAAGCCGACGATTATTATAATTTATTATAATATTTTTCAACTCTGTTTTTTTTATTATCATCATCATTATATTATTCTAGTGGCCCCGGCGAATTTCATACCGCCAATACTGATTATTTTTCTATATTTTCTCATTGAAAGCTTCCCTGGATTACGACGAACATTTTAAAACCAAAATTACCTAAATCGGTCCAGGCGTTCTCGAGTTTTAGTCAGACTAACGAACAGCAATTCATTTTTATTTATAAGAAGATTTTGATAGCGCATATGGCAGTGAGAACACAGTAGCCACCCAACTCAAACCCCGGGACTTTTTCGGTCCTTTCGCGATCATTCAACACTCTGTTTTTCATGTACAGATCGGCATGGCGGCCTGCGCCCCCGCGCCAGAGCCCCTGCCCGAGCCGCAGCCCGAACCAGCTTTAGTTGGTAAGAACAAACAACAGAAAACTTACCAATATTATAAAGGCAACTGTAATTGTCTATTGACCCGTTGCGCTTACCATTTTTTTTCGATACATGTTTTTTGTTTTTTAAAGTAAAAAAATTTTTTTTCTCCACAGCTGACCTGCTGAAGTTGTTGATTAGAGCATTGGGCTAAGGTAAGCATCATGTTTGTTCATGTTAGGTTTATATTTTGATTCAGGCCTAGGTCTTCTGTAAAATAAAAAAAAAAAACAAAAAATGTTGTCTTGAAAAATGTCATATTATTTGAACATTTAAATAATATTCTTGCAAGAAAACTTCAATAGTTTTTTTTATCCAAAATATGCTAAAGAAATTAAAAATATTTAAACAAAATACGTACCATAAGAAAACTAAAAAAAACAGTTTGAAAAAAATCATAATATGAAACCCTACTTTGTCAATCTGCTCTAATCAATTTATTAATTAAAATTTGTTTTACAGCAATAGCAGCCTATGACAGCACCACTGACACTGACGATTAATTTGATCAAACTGTGAATCAGAGTAATTAATAAAAACATTATAAAATGTGAAGATTTTCTTTCATTTTACACCCTTTTTGTATTCCTGTAATTTCAATAATCGTGTTTTTGTTATAATTTAAGTAGTGACCTGCCTATGCCCAATTACGGGTATATACATATATCTATACTAATAATAAATCTGTAAGTGTCGGTCATGGAGTAAGTTAGTTTGTTTTCAGAGATATTGTGTTTATAGGCTCAATATAATGATACTGATACTAATTTCACGATTTTCAGATTTTTTTCTGTATGTGTGTATGTATGTATGTTCCTCCATAACTCTTAAACCAATTATCCGAATTTGATGAAATTTAATATAAAAACACATTGACATCTGGGATACAAACACAGGATAGGCTATTTAAATTCTAGCTCCAACGCGAATGGAGTCGCGGGCATAGCTAGTTATAGATAAAAACCTTACTGTTGCATTCCTTTATCTATGAAAAAAAACCTCATCTAAATCCGTTGCTTAATTTTAAAGATTCAAGGAAACATACACATACATTCAGAAAGACACGGAAAGCTACTTTGCTTTATACACTCGAGAGCATTGCACCCGGAAAATCTCGGAAACTAAAGATGCTAAGTTAATGCAATCAATTGTACGTGGGACACTCGGAAAGTTTTGAGAAAATATAAAAACTAACTTCTATGGTTGAAATATTTTTAAAATCTTTACAAAGAACTCTCCACTAGCTTTTATACAAAGTTTCGTGCATTTGAACCAATTTTCAAAACATTTTTTTCACTCTATAGCAGACACCTTTTCCACGGCCATTTTGAACGCTATTAGCACGTCTTCAGGCGATGAAAACTGTACCCCATTCTTTAGACTGGCGCTCTGTTTTAGACACGCGGTAGCGTGTCAAGCCAAGTTCAAGAAACAGAACTGGCGAGCCGCACCGTGTGTAATATTACACGAACCATTTGGAACCACTTTTGAACCCCTCATAAATTAAAAACTATTTCACATAAACGTATCAAATTTGGCTCATAATATTGTGACTTGCGAAATAAATATGTGTTCCTAATTTCATAAGCTCATCTCAAACAGTTATTTAGATACTAATGTCCAAAAATCCTCATTTTTATCATTGACTGACTGACAGATCAAAATTCTAACCCAGTTCAAAATGACCTAGAGAGTTAAAATTTGGTATGCAGATAGGTAATTACATGAATACAAAGGAAAAAATAAAAAACTGGCAATTTTTTAATAATTTTTTTTTTTAATTTTTATAAGAGGCTAACAAGATGACCTCACTCCACCTGATGGTAAGCGGTAGTGAGATCCACATATGAGGTCGACAGGCACAATAGACTATGCTGCGGTTAGGTTCTATTATGAACGCTTAACATAAATACCTAATTAGTGCCTAATCACGCCTATATACCGGGGAAGGCAGAGCACTAAGTATATATTTAGGTATACATACTTACTTACTTATTTACAATTAAGAGTAGGTACTTATAGTCGGTTTTCATATTTATTACTTAGGGTTATACCCCGTAAACGTAGGAAAATACAGTAACTGATTCAATTGTTTTATATTTATAAAGTCTAGTTTTAGTTTTGAATTTGTCCTTTTTAAAGGACCTACGGCGTTACGATGATATATACTTTTCTACAAAAAGTAATGATATCCAATCAAAAACATAAATGTGAAATGAGAGCCAAGTTCAATATTATGATAATTGCCTTGGTTGTTGACTTCAACGACAAAAGAAGTGAGATCTAAATGGTTGCCAAGTTCAATGGTCAAACCTGAAATTTATTTATAAGTAACACTATAACATACCTATCATATCTTCTTATAACATAAGATAATGTATGGTGGTAGCCTATGAAGGTCTGTCTTGGCTAGTTTTCTTTAGTTAGTTAGTTAGTAGTCTAGTTAGTTGTCTTGGTTAGTTTGGTATTTGTCAGTATTTATTTTATAATTCCGAAAATTTGGATTGTTGGTAGAAACTAGCGAGCAAACATAATAATACGTTGGTAGGTTTATAGAAACTAGCCAAGACAGACTTTCATAGGCTACCACCATACATTATCTTATGTCATAAGAAGATATGATAGGTATGTTATAGTGTTATAATAATAATAATAAAGCCCTTTATTCCGAAATAAATTAAATTTACAAAAAACATTTTTACAATATGTCCCTGACTTCGGCGTGCCTTCGGGCAAAGGCCTCCTCCAACATTTTCCATTGTTGTCTGTCCTGGGTAACCCTTCTCCAGTTAGGGCCTGCTGTTCTCTTAAGCTCGTCTTCCCACCTAGAGTTTTGCCTTCCTCTGTTTCTTTTGCCTTCTCTCGGATACCACTCTGTTACCCTCCTGCTCCATTTTCCTACTTTATCGCGCATCATATGCCCTGTCCATCTCCATTTCTGCTGATCGACTCGAGTTAGTATGTCGGTAAGTTTTGTTATTGATCTTAGATCGTTATTTCTTATCTTATCCTGTCGCTTATAACCAGTCATACTCCTTTCCATCCCTCTCTGTGCTACTGCAAGTTTATATCTCAGGGCTTTGGTGAGTGTCCAGGTTTCGCATCCATACGTTAGACAGGGAAGTATGCAAGAGTTAAATGTTTTTCGTTTCGTTGACATTCCTAATTCTTTGGATTTCATTATTTCTTTCAGCGCCCAGTATTTCCTCCATCCAGTGGCTATGCGGAGGTTGATTTCTTTGGTCATTTGGTCTTTAGTTGAGATGACTTGGCCCAGGTAAGTATAATCTTCCACATATTCCAGACCACCGTCTTTAACTTTGATGTCTACTTTTGCAGTGTTTGTCATTACCTTGGTCTTACTGGTATTCATTTTAAGCCCGACTTTAATGCTTTCGTCGTTTAAGCTGTTAATCATACTTTCGAGGTTTTCAGGATGTTCGTCAAGTAGTATGAGGTCGTCCGCAAATCTTAAGTGGTGCAGTTTAGATCCATTTATGTTGATACCATATTTATCCCAGTCCAATTTACGGAAGATGCTTTCCAGCACTGCAGAGAATAATTTTGGTGATAATGGGTCACCCTGTCTGACGCCTCTCTGTATACAGAATTCTTCTCCAAGCGTTTCCAATTGGATTTTTGCCTTGCTGTTCGAGTATATGGTTTTAATGATATTCGTATAGTGGTTTGGTATTCCTTGTTGTTCAAGACTTGCCCATATATACTCGTGGTTTAAGCTGTCAAAGGCTTTGGCATAATCTACGAAAGCTAGATAGATTTTCTTATTGTATTCATTGTATTTTTCTAGGACCTGTTTGACAGTGTGTATGTGATCAATAGTTGAGAAACCTTTTTCGGAAGCCAGCTTGTTCGACTGGTTGCTGTTCATCTAGTAGTGTGCTGATTCGATCCAGTATTATTTTCGCAAAAACTTTGTAGACATTTGACATCAAACTTATCGGTCTGTAATTTTCTATGTTTTCCTTGTCTCCTTTCTTATGAATTAAGATGATGTGTGATTTTGCCCATTGTTCTGGAATGTGCCCGCTTAGTATGATTTCGTTGAAGATAGTTGTTAAGATTGGAGCCAGTTCTTCTAGTGTTCCTCTCATCAATTCGTTGGTAATTTTATCTGGTCCCGGAGATTTTTCCATCTTTTGGCTTGTCATTGCTTTTTCGACTTCACACTGTAAAATGGCAGCTACTGGTTCTAAGGTTGCTTGGTTACTTTGTTCCTTAACAGTTTTATTACAGTGTCTCTTTGTTTCGGCATCTTGTTCCGAGTATAGTTGTCGGTAGAAATTTGTAGCTAGATCATTGATGTTCTGTCGTATCGTGATAGTTTGCGACCTTCTTTTGAGTTTGGGTACCCATTCTTTGCCCGATTCTCGTAATTCTTTCAGTGCTTTTTACGCCACCTGTTTTCTGGATGTGGTACTCTAATGTTTTTAACCTTCTGACTTTGCGATCTTTTTCTTATGCTTTCCCGAATTCTTTTACTAAGGTCTGAGATCACGTTTCTGTTTTCTTTTCTTGACTGATTAGTTATAAGTTTCTTTCTTTCTTCGATTTGTTGCAGGGTATGTTCGCTTAGTTGATATTTGTTGCCTACATTAGTTTTTTCACTTCAAGTATTCATGTATTGTAATTCTTTTTCCAGGATTTCGTATTTCTGTGTAGTGTTCAATGTTACTTTGTTAATATGGTTTTCAACTTCTTTGAATACAGTATTAGACATATTCAAGCAGGGTTGCCTTGACTGGTGTTTTAAATTTGTTATAATATTGTTGCGTGATATTCTTGGCTGGGATGTTCTAAGGGAGCAGCGAACCATTCGGTGATTTGTATTGAAGTTTAGGTTACTTATGACGGTAGTGTTGGTGAAAGCTTTTGGGTAGTTACTTATTATGTAATCGATTTCGTTTTTAGTTGAGCCATCAGGGGAAATCCAAGTCCATTTGTTTCTTCGACTCTTTTTGAAAATAGAGTTTAGTGCTGACAGGTTATGCTCCATCAAGAACTCCACTAGCTTCTGTCCGTTGCGACTCCTCTTTCCATTACCGAACTTGCCCAGTACATACTCTTTTATATTTTGCCTCGTTCCAATCTGTGCATTGAAATCGCCCATTAGGATTATATATTTATCGGCGTTGTTCCTAATAGCCAGTGATAGATCCTCGTAAAAAGCTTCAAGGACTGTTTGTTCCGCTTGCTCAGTTGGTGCATAGGCCTGTATGATAGTCCATTGTTTTTTATATCCTGGTAGTTTCATGTTCAATATGGCCAATCTGTCGGAAATTCCTATCAGTTCTTGTATGTATTTCTTTAAGGATTGTTTTATAAGGAACCCTACGCCTCTGTGTCCGGCAATTTCACCTTTCTGGTATAGTATGTAGTTGGCATGCTCTTCTATTTTTTCGCCCAGTCTTCGCATTTCACTTATTCCCAGAATATCATATTTTACATTTACCAATGCCTGTTCTAACTCTAATAAACTTTCTTGTGTTCTGAGGGTTCTGGTATTCAGTGTTGCAATATAAATTACATCGCTTCTGTTTGTTGAAGGGTGATGGTCTAGTACTCCCGCGGGGACCGGCCGTGTTGGGAGACAGGTTTGTTGTTGTTTTTCATTGGTTTGTTGTGATTGTCCGGTTTGTGGTGTCCGTCTTTTCGTTTTGTTGTCAGTGTTTGTCTGAGAGAGATTGTGATCTTTCACGCATGTACTGAAAGGCATCGCGTTTTATAATTTTCGGATCGTTTGGGTTTCTACTATCACTGTTTTTGGGGCTAGGTGTTTCTGATCTCTTTCTTTTCTCATATGCCTTTTTATTTTGTGGGTACTTTTCTTTCTTTTTAAGCAGAGCTTCTTTGGATAGATCTTGAGTTATGTAGGTGTTTGGGCTCATCTTTTTCTTATTTTTGAGTATTTCGATCTTCTTCTTTAATGTTGTTGTAGCGAGTAAAACAGGTCTTATTTTCCCCCCCTCCTTAACTTTTTTTCCTAGTCTCTGCAGTCTATTTATTTCTTCCTCTTTCAGTATAACGTCTATGTCTTTCAATTTCGCAGTTACCAGGGCTTGCAAGTCGTCACGACTCTCTTCCTGTGTCTCCAGAAGCCCATGTATTATTATATTGTTTCTCTTTCCGTTTGACTCTAGATTTTCAATTTTACTAGTAAGATTTTCTATTTTGGTTTTCAGTTTTGCATTTTCTTCTATTATTGGTTTAATTTTCTCATCAACTTGCTTTAGTACTGCAGTAGTAATGTTTTCCGTTATAATATTGGTTTGAAGTTTAAGTTGTTCCTTCATTTTTTCTAAAAGTAGTGACATCTCCGGTGATAGATGGGTTGACATTTTGCGAGCGTAGAACGAAACGTTATTTATTTGTTTCTGAACGGAACTTTATGCCGCTAAGTTGGTACTACGTCACTTGTCACTTTACTATATTGTCTATGGTTATTTCGGTTTTGACAACTAACCTTACTTTCTGTGTTGAGATGTTTACGACGTATTTAGCACTTTATTTATTGTTCAGTGTCGAGATTAATAAGTATTTCGTCGCACAACAGCACTCAAAACTTTAACTGAGCACTAGTTGACCGGGTTGGTGAAATTTTTACAGTGTTTCTTATTCAAAATACGGGAGCGTTGCACTTAACGTCAGACGTATACGAGCACCACCATAATATGTTATAGTGTTACTTATAAATAAATTTCAGGGTTGACCATTGAACTTGGCAACCATTTAGATCTCACTTCTTTTGTCGTTGAAGTCAACAACCAAGGCAATTATCATAATATTGAACTTGGCTCTCATTTCACATTTATGTTTTTGATTGGATTCTGGTTTCTTGAAAAAACCAGGATTCTTCACCTGCCACAATGTCCTAAATGCGCCAAGACAAGCCTGCTTCAAATTTTTGAATCAATCACGGCATCTATTCACAAAGATCTGGTTCTGCGCTTGTGTTAGAGTGCATTTACATTAAACGAGCGAATGCGCATTCTATCCCCACTACATCAAATTCTCCTACTGTAAACAGGCGTAGGCGTAGATAATTTGATGTAGTGGGGATACAATGAGCATTCGCTCGTTTGATGTAAATGCACCCTTAGACTGTGCAATACCCAGCGTGAAACTATCCTCCTCAAGCGATGGTGCTCGTGTAGAATCTTGTGAAAGCTTCCTGAATCAATCTGCAGTATGTGCTGAATGTCTTCGGATGCATTTTTTCTGTTTTTTGAAAATTATTTTTTTTACTGAGAGCACACTTTCTTCCGTGACATCCGTCGTAGGACGACCTCTCCTTTGTTCTTCCTGGTATTTGATAGGCAATTTAATACTCCTTAAATGAAGGTATTAATAATTTTTAGTTATTATAAAGTTAAACCATAAAATTAATTAAAAAAAAAACAAGCTTTTATTGTTTGTTAACATAAATAAATAATAATAAATATTTCACAACGTCACATACATCGATCTGATCCCGTGGTAAGCACATGTGTTACGGAAATCAGAAACGACAGTGGATACACAAATATACTTAAATATATTTAATAACACACCCAGACACGGAACAAACACCGATGTTCGTCACACAAATATTTGCCCCGTGTGTGTGTGACTCTGACCTTTCTCGGTCAGGTCGCGTTCCGGGATCAGCACTGTACGAACCGGAGCCAGGGGGGACCATTGTTGGGGCAAGCGCCGGATCAGTGGAGTCTAAGCGGCGGTATTGTGCGGGCGGCGCGGGTCAGCCCGCCGGCCAGGGAGACCCGTAGAAATGGTGGTACGTCCGCTGGACGGAAGGGGGGGCCCTTGGCCAACTCCGACGAAAAAAAGTTAAATTTTTTGGATTTCACTGAGAATTAATAAGTACTTTTATGACATTAATTGCAATGTCAATATGAGTTGGTGACATGATTGTATTGTTAGTTGAAATTGAACAAGAAAATATGTTTTTAAACTTTTAAAAAAATTAAATATTATTTATTATGATTTCATATTGCATTGATTGACGTCAGAAACAAAAATTAATAATTGAATAAATATCTTTTATTATTAAATAATACACCGTGAAATTTTAGTGGATGTGTTCCCGTAGCACAACGATTTTCTCTTAACAGTATTTTCGGATCATATTAGTTTTTGATGCAGAAAAAAAAAATTCTTTTCGCCTTCAAAATCATATCAAATTCTTACCCATAATATTATAAATGTTCGTATTATAATATTTTGTAATTTTTAGTGTGTCGGGTTTTTGAAGGTTTTTTTTTTAACTTTTTACATAATTTTCAGTGTTGCATCTTTGAGGCCGGTCCTCATACCTCTCCCTCCATTCCATGTTCCTTCCGGCATATGTCGTCGCTTTATACTTAGCTTTTAAAACGAAATCGCTTGCTATAAGTTGGAAAAGTGATGTGTGGTAATGAAAAAATTAACAGCTTTTTATTTATTTTGTTGAAAATTTTAGTTTAATGAAACGTGAAAGTCTAAATTCTTAAATAACAATTTTATTGAAAAAAAAAATACTGTAAGGAAAGTTACTTTGAATTAAATTTTTTCAATCAAAATATTCAAAAAACAAAAATTATATTCAATTTTATTTTTCATTCTTATTTTCATCGATTGGCGTCAAATATTTAAAAAAATATAGTAATTATTATGTTTACAAATTTATTTAATTTTTAAGCTTTTTGTAGGTAAATAACGAGTATATAAGATGGATTCATCTGATGTTTATTCAGTATCTGAACATCCTTTTCAACAACAAACATGATCGCCCGTATTGCATTCGCCTGCGCTTTGGTAAGTTCCATTAAAAAAATTACGTCGTCTTAGATTGTAAACCTGCCGAATCAATGTTATTTATACCATACGAACGTGTGAAAATAAATACACTCTAATCGTCTCTACTAAAAATGTATCTCATATGGAGATAGCAGGTGTACACTCTAAGCCAGCGATTATTATAATTTACTAGTGGTCCCGGCGAATTTCATACCGCCAATACTATAAACCTTCCCTGGACTATCACGAACATTTTAAAACCAAAATTAACTAAATCGGTCCGGGCGTTCTCGAGTTTTAGTCAGACTAACGAACAGCAATTCATTTTTATTTATTGCATTGTTTTAACAAGGTCATTGCGTTCCCACGAGTAGGGACAAGGATATATGACGGGGGAAGGAAAAGGGGAGGAAGGATACTATCGCCTCGGATGATTTATCAACACTCTGTTTTTAATGTACAGATCGGCATGTCGGCCTGCGCCCCCGCGCCAGAGCCCCTGCCCGAGCCGCAGCCCGAACCAGCCCTAATTGGTAAGAACCAACAACAGACTTACCAATATTATAGAGGCAACTGTAATTGTATGTTGATCCATTGCACTTACCTGCCAAAAGCACTAAAAAACAGTATAAAAAACAAATGACCACAGACTACTTTAAAATAAAAAATAATAATAAAAATATGTAGGCTTTTTATGCTCATACGTCAAGTCGGTTGAAAAGTAGCTTAATGTTCTTTTTCACGACCTAAACTGTCTGTGTAACTAACATGTTCACTGCATACATAAAATTACGCCTTTTCCCCAGAGGGGTAGACAGAGATCACTTCCAGCGATCCACTTTTCACCTCTGTGGGAAACGTGACGTGACGGGTTGTGAACCACGTCGCCGCCATTCTGCCCTGTGCATAGTTTTGACAAGGTCATTGCGTTCCCACGAGTAGCAATGATATATGACGGGGGAAGGAACAGGGGAGGAAGGATACTATCGCCTCGGATGATTTGGACTGAGTCGATAGTAGCTCGAAGAGCCGGGGTCGCTTACCCGTATACCATTCACCAACTACCGGACAGATAGGTGTGACTGGTATCCCCTGACTTTTAATATTGTATTTTTTATTAATAACTTTTTTTTTATCTCTACAGCTGACCTGCTGAAGTTGTTAATTAGAGCATTGGGCTAAGGTAAGCAACATATTGTTTGTTTATGTCAGGTTTCTATTTGTATTCAGGCCTAGGTCTTAATTAATTATATACTTATTTACGTTGTGAAATTAAAAAAAAAACAAAAATGTTGTCTTGTGAAATAACATATTTGAACATTTGGCGAAGAAAATTTTTGCAAGACACTAAATTTCAATTGTTTTTTTTTTGTCCAAAATATTAAAAAAAGTATTAAAAATATTTAAACAAAATAAGTACCAATAAGACATAAGAAAACTTAAAAAAACAACAGTTTGAAAAAAAATATTAATGGTATTTTTTATTTTTTTATTTTTTACAGCAGTTTATCTATGACACCTACACTAGAAATGTTCTGTATTGTGGTGTCTTTACGGGATAAAACCTTACTTTGCCAATTTGCTCTACTTAATTTTATTAATTATAATTAAAATTTGTTTTTCAGCAATAGCAGCCTATGACAGCACCACTGACACTGACGTTTAAGTTTATCAAAATGTGAATCCGAGTAATAAATAAAAGCATTATAAAATGTGAAGATTTTCTTTCATTTTACACAGTTGTTGTGTGCCAGTTATTTCAATTATCATATTATCTAACTAAAGACCATGCATAAAGAGATTGATTGTCAGCGTCGATGGCCGAGTAGTTAAGGTCGTTGCTTGCCATGGGAGAGGTCGCCAGTTCAAACCCCGCCAGGTACCAATATGTTTTTCAAATTTCAAGTTCATATGTACCATCATTCGACGCTTTAACGGTGAAGAAAAAAACGGTGAGGAAACCAGCACACCTGACGGATTTTTCTACGGTGTGTGAAGCCATGTCAGAGGCCTACGGGCGGTTTAAAAACTCTGACACCAGGTTGTTCATCAACCACACGATAAGAAGAAGAAGAAGAGATTGATGGATGTGAAAGAAGCGAAAATTGTGTGCTACGACCGTAGGACACGGCAGGAAGTGATCTCTGCCTACACCTAGACAGGCGTGATTAAATCTATAGTTCTATGTGTGCTAAAACGCGCACTGGGATCAGTTATCTCTCCACACTCACTGCTCTCTAATCTCTTCTCCTATCTACTCTTTACTCTATCTACTCACTCTCTTCACGCTTCCCTTATATCATGAACTGCGTGTACAAAAAAAATAGGGTAAATATCTTAGTCGTGGATTAAACTATTATTACTACTATTCTCTTATACTATATGTATCGTAGCTTCTAAATGGGAAGATTTTAGTGCATCAATTATATCAATGGTGATGATGTGGCAGTGGGCTGGCTATATGAGCCGCAGAACCTAAAACTGTTGGGGGAAACGAGCTTTGTAGCGGTACCATGAGTTAGCTATCAAAAACTTACATACTATCGGAGTACTTGGCGGTCGACCACCTATAAGGTGAAAATCGCTTGGCGCTTATACGTCTGTCAGAGCAAGCCCCGCCCAAATTGTGGTTCGAGAGCCTGCAAGAATTTTTCGGTAGGTATATGAGGCAAGCTGAAAACTTGTCCTATACCTTTAATATTATAACTCAACACAAAACACAACGCAGACCTGGCTGAGTACCGGGGCTAAACCAAACCCCCAATTTTTCTTATTTTAAAATATATTTTATAATCCAAAAAATATAATTTGTCAGTTCACCTGACAGGTAGAAGTTCCATCGAAATAATTTCTCTTACAATGTGAGTCTTATTTTTTAGTTATAAATAAAAACATGAAAAAATATTTTTGGGGGTTTGCTTTAGCCCCGCTACTCACCAGGCAGGTCAGCAGTGTCGTGCTGGGATATAATAGGAGAGGTACAGGATAAGTTTTCAGCTTGCCTCAAATACCTACCAAAAAATTCTTGCTAGCTCTCCTACTATTGGAACGTTTTTGCTTGGATTTTGACAGATTTTCTTTAAGTGCTCTTCTATTGGCCAGTGGGCGGGGCTAATGGTGTTTAAAGAAATCTATTTGAAAAGTGTACTACCGCCAAAATTGCCGACCGTACATTAAAAACTTTTACATTTTTTTTCATACTACCGATTTTAGTTCTTAGCGTTACCGCTAGGGGCGCTTTACAAGTTTTTCATAGACATAATATTTACATTGGCGATATCGAGTCTGTCACTTTTGAACTCATATTAGCGCTACAAGAGTGGAGACCGCGTCTCGGCAAACGTAGTGTGGGACGCCCTCAGGCCAGGTGGTGTGACAATCTGTGCGGGACGGCTGGTAGGAGCTGGATGCGAGTAGCCGAGGATAGGCGGGAGTGGCGAGCATTCGGGAAGGCCTATTTCCAGCAGCTAACGGCATTAGGCTAATGATTAATAATGTTTGTAACTATCACATTATTTGCAGCAGAATGACATGCAAGAGAAATTTAAGTAATGGAAAGAAATTGTATTTATGCACTTGATCTTCAGGGAGTAGGTGTATAGGGGTAACACAAAAGATCCCTGAGGGTCGACGTGAACCGGTTAGACGGTCCCCATGATAAGATAAGTTAATGGAAAAAAACAATTTTATAATATTTAAATTCTTTATACGAAGACTCAATTTTTTTTATAATGATTCTTACTCTTTAGTCTCCCCTGATTTATCAATTGTTTTAAACCTACATACAATAAAATTTAATGGGTTTAGCCGGGATATTTACCATGTTTCTCTTATTTTCGTTTCGATGGAGAACACTCATCATCATCATCTTGGCGTTTTCCCGGTTGCATCCTTGCGGAGCCCGGGGTCCGCTTTCCTACTCCTAACTCTCCACTTCGCACGGTCTTCGGCATCCTTTACCGAGAGTTTGTTGGCACGCATGTCATCCACTACAACGTCAAGCCAGGCCTTCTTGGGCCTTCCCCTTCTGCCGGGACCCGGCGGTAGCGACATGGCTAGACACTTGTTCCCTACGTAGTTTGCCGGTTTCCGTAAAACATGACCGTACCAACGTAGGCGGCACTCTTGCAGTTTATCAGCGATGTCTCGGACATGAAGGCTGCCGCGAATTCGGAAGTTCTTTACGCGATCTGCTCGCGTAACTCCCGACATCCAGCGCAGCATATTCATCTCCGTGACCCGCAGTTCCTGCTTGTGCCGCTCAAGTAATGGCCATGCTTCACTACCATATAAGAGGACAGGCCTAATGATGGATTTATAGACCTGTCCCTTCAGCTTAATCGGCATTTTAGGGTCGCAAGTGACGCCGCTCACCTCCCGCCATTTATCCCAAGCAGCAGCAATGCGTGCCTTGACGTCGGAGTCGATGTCGCCGTTCGCGTGGAGTACAGATCCCAGATACTTGAACCGGTCCGTGCGCTCGACCGTGTCTTCGCCTATGCGGACGGACATGGGATCTGTAGTGTTGCAAGCCAAGTACTCTGTCTTCGCCACGTTGAGTTTCAGACCCCCGTTCTCAAGCGATTCCTTCCATGTGTTAACACGTCTCACCAGCCGTCCCCTGTCCGAGTCCACCAGCGCGATATCATTAGCATACATAAGTAGCCATGGTGGCTGCTCATGATGGTCTCTGATGCTGTCTGACAATACGTCTAATATCAGGCTGAAGAGAAACGGACTCAGGACGGAGCCTTGGTGTACTCCGACGGTTATACGAAAGTCGATGGAGAACACTGTAAGTTAGAATATATAATTTCAAACTGTCATGGTAACACACAATAGAAAACTGAAAGTGTCCGAGATATTTACCATGTTATTTTGTTTTAATGAGCTCCCGATATTTCGGTACTGTTGCAAGCGCCATGATCACGGGTGAACAATATTGTGAACGAGGGTAGTGGTGTCGAGCGTAATAAATACTTAGAAAGAGGGTAGACCGATATGTCTGCCCTTAGACCTACCGTCATTCTCGCAGTCCTACAGTTCACCTGTCACCCTGATCGCTTTTTCTTTGTGGCATGACGTGAGGTGAGGTATGGAATGTGGTGAGATACCACATAGGCACGTGACATCCTCCTGTCTAGTTAACCCTTACCTAATCATGTTATCCTTGCATCGGCAAACCTTGCTACGGAGTCTATTAAAGGACTTCCAGGTTGACCATGGCTAATAATTATGTCTTGGTTGGAGGCTTTTTGAAGGACAAAAGGGATGGGTGACGCAAACTGAGAAGGTGGTTCTGTACTTATCTAGTTTCGGTACACTTGCATCATAAAGCTAAGTGGACTCTTTAAGGGTTGTATTTCTATTTCACTAAAATTAGTCTTTATGGGTCTACACGCGATATTAGGAGTAGCAAATTACATAGCTACTTACTGCCCGACGTTTCGACTGGGTTACACCAATCGTGGTCGCGAGCGAGCTCTAATAAAAACTAATTTTAGTGTAATGGAACGCGAAAGTCTAAAATCTTGTATTTCTATTTGTTCAAAAGAGAGGGATTGTGATGTGAGCGCTAGATTATCAGAATACGGAAATCGTTTTGTGTTAAGGTTACAGGATTGGTCATTTGTGTAGATGTTGAAAAGTAGTGGTGCCAACACACTTGCCTGGGGGTATGCCATCTGCCTATGAGGCGTATGTATGTAAAGTGGGCTGTTGTTGATGATGTTGCAATCTGCTTCTTTAGACACATGGGCCTGAAAGCGATTAGCTGTTAAAAGTTTCAACGGATATTCAAATAAAATTTTAATATCACATATGACAATATATTTCGACTGGCTCGGCAGAACAGTAGTTAGGGACGCTACCTGGCGGTTACAGTAGCGGTACCATGAGTTGGCTATCGAAAACTTACGTACGTTAAAAACCTATCGAGTTGTTAAGCTATTGCATAGCTTTTATCGCGGGCTTTGAGCGCGGCGACCGAACCAAGAAATTCCGTAACGAAAAAAACCTCACAATCGTCTAACGTCGTTTCAGTTCGGTAGACTTCGGCACTGTGTTTGTGTGCGTGCGGTTAGACGTATTGTACGACTCTACGAAACTCGCACGAATCGAGACGAGCTGCTCCGAAATCGGACGATGCTTTGCAATAGCTATACCGCGGCAGTCCCCGAGTGCCACACATCTTTTTTTTTTTCATACGACCGATTTTAGTTCTTAGCGTAACCACCAGGGGCGCTGCACAAGTTTTTCATAGACATATTTACGTAGGAGATATCGAGTCCGTAACTTTTAAACTCATGGTAGCGCTACAGGAGTCGTGGAGGCAATTTCCACTCGGGACATATTATTGTGACGAGCGGTGTTTGTTCCGTTTGAGGGTTGGTCTATACTAACTACTATACTACATTCAACCTGAGTAAAAAAGGCTATATTTTATGCCGGTACGGGAAGTAGTTCCCCTAAGGGACGCGGATGAATCGCGTGAAACAGCTAGTTTCTTATATATTTAAGTTTATTTGCATACCCACAGTCTGTTATGTCATCCGAAACACAGTTAGAGTTCAAATCCACTCCGGGGTCAGATCGAAGAATATGTTGCAGTGAATTATTTATTCATTCATTTATTATAATTGAAAAATAAATACCGAAAAGGAAGTTACTTTGAAAATTAAGTTTTAAAATTAAAATAGGTATTCAATTGACTAAAATATAATTGCTTAAATTTAATATTTCTCTTTCATGTTTTTGTCAAATGACGTCAAAAGGAGACATCAAAATAATTGAAAAACTTAGTGATTTTATGTAAACAAATTTATTTCATATTTATTTCCTTTCGAACATTTTGTAGGTAAATAACGAGTATATAAGCTGGATTCATCTGATGGATAATCAGTGTCTGAAGATCTCTTCTAACAACAAACATGATCGCTCGTATTGCATTTGCCTGCGCTTTGGTAAGTTCTTGAAAAATATTTTACATACATACATAAAATCACGCCTTTTTCCCAGAGGAGTAGGCAGAGATCACTTCCAGTCCTTTTCACCTCTGTGGGAAACGTGACGTGACGGGTTGTGGACCACGTCCCCGCCATTCTGCCTTGTGCATTGTTTTAACAAAATTATTTTAACGTAATACATATAATTTTTTTTGATTATTTTTATTATTATCAACATTTTATTAAATTTGATGGCGTATGGTAGTTGACTAACCAAATTAATTTCTTACAATTTTACACAGTAGGTGACTATCAAAAGTTATTCATCATCATCATCATCATCAGCCCATATACGTCCCCACTGTTGGGGCACGGGCCTACCCTAAACTAGGGCGATAAGGCCTTAGTCAACGCTGGCCAAGTGCGGGTTGGTTGGTTACTAAAGCAGTTGCTTAAGAGAAATCTACTGGCCCGACTGGGACTCAAACCTGGGACTTTTTCGGTCGAACTAATCCAATCCTTGTTTACACTCCGTTTTTTATGTACAGATCGGCATGGCGGCCTGCGCCCCCGAGCCGGAGCCTCTGCCCGAGCCGCAGCCCGACCCAAGTGCATTTGGTAAGAACCAACAACAGAATACTTACCAATATTGACTGGCTCGTTGGAACAGTGGTTAGTGACCCAGGTTCACTGACAACGGTTCCAAGAGTCGTGGCTTCAATTCCCACCCTGGACTAATAATTGTGTGATGAACATCGGTGTATGTTTTGTGTCTAGGTGTGTTATTAAATATATTTAAGTATATTAGTGTAGCCACTGTTGTTTCTGATATAATTATGTAACACAAGCGCTTAAGCTACTTACCCCAGCGGGTATCGAACTTACGACTCTTGCAACCGCCAGCCAGAGTCACTAACCACTGTTACGCCAAGCCAGTCAAACTTGCTTTTGAGGAATCATGTATTAATTAAGTAACAAATAGTTTCTTTAAAAAAGTACTCTTGGCAGCCAATTTATTCCTTAATACTTCAATTCTGTATTTTTTATTAATACCTTTTTTTTCTTCACAGGTCAACTGGTGAAGATATTGTTTACAGCATGGGGGGGCTAAGGTAAGCAACATGTTTGTTCACGTCACGATCATTAAGATTAAAGTTGTAAACCTCGATTTTAATCTAAATTGAAAAACACATTGGTACCTGGCGGGGTTTGAATTGGCGACCTCTCGCATGGCAAGCAACAACCTTAACCACTCGGCCATAGACGCTTTTTAAATTTGTAGCAATATTATTATTAAAGATTTTGCACTGACAATGAAAAGAATTTAATTTTTTACACGATAATTTTATTTATAAATGATATTTTCAGAAATAAATAAAATAACTTGTAAAGTAAATGCGTACCAATAAAAAAAATCTATTTAAAAGTATTATATCAGTTTCAAAGTAGTATATTTTAAGTTTAGTAGTAGTCAGTTTGGACCAGTGGAGTCTTAGCGACAGTATTGTGCGGGCGGAGCGGGTCAGCCCGCCGGCCAGGGGGACCCGTAGAAACGGGGGCCCTTCCGTCCGGCGGACTGGCCAACTCGGACCCCCACAGCTCAATACCAATGCAAGACTCCACGACTTGTCTCGTTGTTGCCGAAGCAGTGGTCTCATCTTTCAGCGGGCTATTGTGCCTGTCGACCTCATATTTGAATCTCACTACCGCTTACCATCAGGTGGAGTGAGGTCATCTTGTAAGCTTTATATAAAAAAAAAACAATAATGGTAGATTTTTTTTTTTACAACCTTAAGTTAATTAATGTATTAAAATTCTTTTACAGCAATAGCAGTCTACATATTATGGATCCGAGTAATTAATAAAAGCATTATAAAATGTATAATTTTCTTTCATTTACCTGTTGTTATATTCGTGTAATATAATAAATGTAATAAATCTGTAGAGAGGTCAATTGTGTACATGAAATATATTTTCAAAATAACTATCAGAGGGTGATTATTAGTGATCGATACCGATGCCAGAAATGCAATCAGTAAAATGTTTGTCTGTCTGTCAATATACGCCCATCTTCGTCTGCCACAACGGTTGTGAATTTCTAGATCCACCCCCGAACTAGCACTAATGGTCCAAGATCCCAGAGCTGCCAGACATCACTTATATTCTAATGGACAAAATATATACGATTGAGTAGTGGTGGGGTGTACTATCATCATATGACTAGTTTCTACCTTGACCAGACGGCCATTTTTCAGATATCAACCAATCAAGGTACATAGAAACACTGCTCACCTCACTTAAATTCTGATGGCTGATTTTAACATATATGTGGGATGTGGCTTGAAACAAATATTTCGAGGAAAAACTTCACTTTTATTCACAGAAAAACATTTTACATCATTCTCTTTTCATTCCTTGACATCATCCTCTAACTGTCACTTTTCATCGACAATCTTTATAAAATAGGTAATAATATAACTTAAACAAAAAGTACTACATCTTTTGACAAAAAATAACAAATATTAAAATCTAATCCACACGGCCATCCTGTTCATTCATCTGCCTCAGATGAACTTTCTTCTTCTGGCGCAGTCCACGGCTTCATCATGTCCGCTGAAGTTGAGGTATTGATGGGCCCTTCTCCATAGCCCACTTTCTTCACGGCGTATCTGTCATTCCGTTTCGTTGCAGTTACTTCATATGGCCCTAGAAATTTAGGGAAAAGTTTCGAGCCTTGGGAAAACTGGATCTTTTTGATTGCAACAAGATCACCTATATTGTAAACAACTGCTTCTTTTCTATTCTTATCATAACCTCTTGTATTTTTTTAATCGATTCTTTAGCCTTGTTTCTAACTTTTAGTCTAATTTTTTTGAACATTTGGATGCTTTTTTCTTTCTTTCTATTAATCAATTCTTCAGTCTTTGAAACTCCAAAATATTCTCTTACGTGGTGTTTTTTTATTATTGGTAGTGAAAATCTTTCTTTTATGACTTTCTTTTTTAACTTTCTGTAATCCATACACATTCGGCGTGAACCATCTTTTTTGTGAGCCAGTACTATCGGACGTGCAAAATCAGATTTACTAGGTCTAATAACTCCTTTTGCTAGCCATTCTTCGATTTGTTTGTTTACTATACCCATTTTCAATGGCGACAGACGTCTTGGGCTTTGAAACACAGGATCTTCATCAACAAGTACAATTCTTAGTTCCACTTTACTAGTCTTCTTCTGCTCATTTGGGTTATACTTTTTACACATCTTGTTAATTTCTTCTGCGTTTTTAGAATCTTCAATATCATATTTGTGGTTAGCGTCATTTTCTTCGACTAAAAGAGTTGGGTGTTTAAGCTTCTTCATATACACACCTTCAGGAGTAAAATGAACTTCGTAATCATTGAGTATGGGATTCCCAATAAGGATAGTCACCGGTATGTCGTGGTCCTTTACGACATGGAATTTCATGTCTGTATAGCATCGATCAATTTCAACCTCAGCTGTAAATATTCCTTCCGTATCTACTCTGCTTTCTGCTATTCCGGTAAGACATACAGATTTTGCTTTATATTCTTTGATACTATCTTTAATTTTCTCGAATTCTGATTTTGTAATAAGGTTGACATCACTTCCAGTATCTATTAAGCATGTAAATTCTATTCCGTTTATCGATATCTTCTTATACGGAATTTTTTCCTTATCATCCTTAATTTGTGGGCATACATCATCTTCTTTATTCTTATACTGAATGTTCATCGTCTTTTTGGGTTGATCATTTGTGCAGTCAGCAGATTTATGACCAAACTCATTACATTTAAAGCACTTGATTCCCTTTGAACATGATGACGATTGGTGGCCTAAATCGCCACAGTTGAAACATCTTTTAGCAGAAGGGATATTCTTGCGAGATGGATGATGCGCAGACGTATGTCCAACTTGTGCTTGTTTGCTTGTTACTTTCTTTCTGAAGTCACCATAGATATCCAATTTCCTACGGAATTTTTTTAAATCTGAGGCGCCATATAAAATGGCTTTGTTAGTCTCTAGGTCACGGATACCATCAATGACGTATTCAATCAAGGCAGCGTCTTCAACCTTGCCATGGAGTGCCAATTCTTTCATGGACAGGAAATACTGTTGTAAAGTCTCATCGGATTTCATTATCCGCGCGGCAAGCTTTTTGTGTACAATAGCGCTATTAACCTTAGGGCCGAATTCATCTTTAAGAGCTTTCTTCAATGTCACGTAGTCTTTTACTCTCCCTAAAGATCTCAGGAAAAGTTTAGCGGTTCCATCCAAAAGTCGTTTTGTATAAATTAATTTTTCTATCTTGGTCCACTTCATAAGCTGAGCAGTGTCTTCAAAGTCTTCTATAAACGTCTCAACAGGATAGGTGTCGTCTCCAGTAAATGTCATCATTGACTTCTCCAAATCTTTAAAAGAAATCTGTACTTCCACATCTTCGTCTTCACTCGATCTATCATCTTTTTTCGGAGGCATTGTTGTAGTTAAACTAGTGTCAGCTTTGGAACTCTGTGAAAATCTTCTCTTAGTCTTCGTACAAAATGATGGTCTGTTGGTAGTTATAAATCTTCAAATTAATTCCGTCTTCAGTCTTCATAAAATAAATTAATTCAGAAAATCTTCATAAACCGTCATTTTAGTCGAATATTTTTTATACTTGAATATCTTCACGCGTCATCATCGTTACCGGTGCAATGTCGGTAGAACATTTGCAATGGCGAGTCAAACATTCACGAACCGGCACTTTTTGCAGACGACTCTTCAGTTTTCTTCGTAGATTCTCTTCCAATATTGTTTCTTATCCCGGACGAGCCCCCAAAAAGTTGTGGGATGTGGCTTGAAACAAATATTTCGAGGAAAAACTTCACTTTTATTCACAGAAAAACATTTTACATCATTCTCTTTTCATTCCTTGACATCATCCTCTAACTGTCACTTTTCATCGACAATCTTTATAAAATAGGTAATAATATAACTTAAACAAAAAGTACTACATCTTTTGACAAAAAATAACAAATATTAAAATCTAATCCACATATATTTCACACAATATCATTAAAAATCGGGATTCATTACTCCCAGACACATGCGGTCGGCGGTTTTACCTTACAGACGCTTTAAAGCTATGAAAAAAATTAATTAAGGTCACTTATTTTCTGATGCTTGATTTTTATATAGCTTTAGTAGCTATGTAATTAGCTACTCCTAATAACGCGTGTAGACCCATAAAGACTAATATTTAACAAATGTCTATCTTTTATGGTTGACTCACAATAGCACGTGTCACTGCTGAAAGCTTAGCAGTTCGGAGCATAGGAGCAAAAAGACACTAGAATGTGTAAAAGCTAGTTATATATATGTTACGGCTAAAACCCGAAGCGCGGCTGCACCTAGTTTTAGCTGGTTAGAACTAGGTGTAGCCACATACTCTCGGCTAAACCTAGGTGGAGCCGATTGTTTTCGGGTAAAACTAGGTCTAGCCTTCATTATGCCGGCTACAACTAGGTCCAGCCATTCCCTGTTGGATAAAACTGAGTCTATCCGATATCATTCCGGCTAGAACTAGGTTCAGACAATTTCTGTTGGATAATATTTAAATGTGTGTCCCGCCACGCCTTCCGCCCCGCGTCACGCTCATGACTCACAGCATCTGCAGCAGCGGTGCGGGGTGGAGGGCGTAGCGAGACACGCGCCTCCGCAGGTTGTGAGCGCCAAGTGCTGCTGATCTACTGCAGGTCTACTAGCATGTGTGACTCATAGCTTCTGTACATAGTTGTAACCGGCATGCTGTCGGCAGAGTTTTTTTAGATATTAAAAAAACATCCAACGATTAGAAACCTACATAGTTTTTTATTATTTTAAATCTATTTGTAATAAATAACACATATTGTTAGTAATAAAATTTTTAGAACAATAGAACAATCAGGAACATACTTTTACATACATACATACAATCACGCCTTTTTCCCAGAGGGGTAGGCAGAGATCACTTCCAGCGATCCACTTTTCACCTCTGTGGGAAACGTGGCGTGACGGGTTGTGGACCACGTCGCCGCCATTCTGCCTTGTGCATTGTTTTAACAAGGTCATTGCGTTCCCACGAGTAGCAAGGATATATGACGGGGGAAGGAAAAGGGGAGGAAGGATACTATCGCCTCGGATGATTTGGACTGAGTCGATAGTAGCTCGAGGAGCCGGGGTTGCTTACCCGTATACCGTTCACCAACCACCGGACAGACAGTTGTGCCTGGTATCCCCTGACTTAACTTAACTAACATACTTCTAACAACAGACAAAAGCTGCATATACACCGTGAAATTTAAGTAATTGTTTTCCCGCAGTAAAATGCTTCTATCTTAGAAGCACAATAGATTTGTGCAGTTATTTTTTATTAAAATCAGTAAATGCCGGTTTAACGTAAGGTTTAACTGAAACTCGAAAGCACGTTCTAACCGCTTTAATACTTAGGGCGTAAAGCTTCTTTAGCTTTAAGTATCGATTTCATGCGGCAAACAGTGCCTGTCTACGTCACACCCCGCACCGCTGCTGCAGATGCTGTGAGTCATGAACGTGACGCGGGGCGGAAGGCGTGGCGGGACACACATTTAAGTATTATCCAACAGGGATTGTCTGAACCTAGTTCTAGCCGGAATGATATCGGATAGACCTAGTTTTATCCAACAGGGAATGGCTGGACCTAGTTGTACCAGGCATGATGAAGGCTAGACCTAGTTTTACCCGAAAACAATCGGCTCCACCTAGGTTTACCCGAGAGTAAGTGGCTGCACCTAGTTCTAACCGGCTAAAACTAGGTGCAGCCGCGCTTCGGGTTTTAGCCGTAACATGTATATGTTATGGTAAAAGTGGATAGAGTGGTTATCGGTAACTATGCATAATTAGTAGTGTTCGTGGTAAAGGTGGTGTAAAAACTATCGAATTAATCACATTTACCGGTAATTATATAAAATTACGATACCCTTTGTGTAAATGTGGCAAATAATAAAATAAAACTTGACTTGACTGGCTCGGTGAAACAATGGTTTTGTTAGTGACCCAGGCTGGCGATTCCAAGAGTCGTGGGTTCGATTCCCACACGGGACATATATTTGTTTGGTGAATATCGGTGTTGGTTCCAAGTCTAGGTGTGATTATGTAGTTAAGTATGTACCAGTGTACCTATTTATAAATAACTTTCTGAAAACATTTAAACCGCATAAGATAGATGATTGAAATTTGGCATGCACCTGCATACCAAATTTCAATCATAGTCGCAATACTTGCGACGCGATATTGCAAAATTCGTAAGGGATCGGGAGTTACTGGGAAAAAACTGTTGTATGTAAAATGCTGTATTCCACGCGAACAAAGTCACGGGCACAGCTAGTTATAAAATAAACCGGTCAAGTATCTAGAAACCAAACTTTATGTTTTAAAAAAATATTATCTTACAAAAATAAAGTTAAATAAAATAGTAAATTGGCAGGGAATTTTCTGTGGAACTCTTAAAATTCTTTCTCGTCAATATATTTTTGAGATTTGAGATTTGTGACATTTGGAATTGCAGAGTACTTGTGATATTTATCAGCAATATCAACTTTTACCACAGTCGAGCGGGAGTTTTATATAATTACCGGTAAATTTGGATAATTCAGCACATTTACCATGTGCGTCGGGAATTATCTATATTTACCGGTGATTATAGATAATTACCGATTGCTCACATTGACCGTAACATATATATAACTAGCTTTTACACATTTTCTATTGTCTTTTTGCTCCTATGCTCCGAACTGCTAAGCTTTCAGGAGTGACAAGTGTAATTGTGAGTCAACCATAAAAGATAGACATTTGTTGTTGCAAGATATTCTGTAGACCATATTATGTAAAATATTTCCGTCATATATAATTTCTATGTAACTCAAACCATTCAGGCTGCAAACGCGACGGAAACTTAAAAAATGGAGTTGTTTCTACAGTTAACCCAACAATCTGGGGGCACGGCAGTGCCCCCGCCAAGTCGAGCGCGAAGCAAACACTGCCGTACCATCCTTTACTGGAACCATTTCGCCGCATTTTCAGGCCCCTATTTGAGAACCTCTGGATAAGACTGTAACGCAGAAATTTTCATCACCCATTAAGGTATGATAACATACTTAAAATCCAAAATTTCAAGTCTGTGGGACTTATAATTCCGAAGTTAAGCGAAAGCAAAGTTTCGCATTTATGTAACACACTCACACACTCACCTACTCATGATCATCAAAATAGAACTAGTACTTCCCATAAACACAGAGCGCTGAAATTTGGTACAGAGTTAGGGTTTAATAGCCACATAAAGGGAAAATTATAAAAAGTACGATAATCGAAGATCGGGAGTACCTGGTAATCCTGATTAGAAAACAACAGCCCAATATAATAAAGTCGTCTAAAAATATTAAAAAACGACATACCGCCTTTAAAAAAATAATTTAATTTGGTTAGCTGCTTCTACAAAAAGGAGTGAAATCCCATCAAAAACATCCTGTAAAAAACCTAGCCAAGTCTCGATGGAGCATATTGCTCATCTCTAAAAAGTAATGAAATCTAGACAAAATCGTGCCAACCCTAAGGTTCCTTACTGCGATTTCTTCATTATTATAGTTAGTGTTGTGTGACTTGGCCGTTGAAGGGTACTCAAGGGTACAAAACCAGTATCAAGCCTTAATTTTCACTTGTTATTCATTCGACGTGGTCCAATTGGCAAATTTTAACGACAATAGGTAGCGGTTCTGGCGACAGATTGGTAAAATATTGTTACGGAGGACCTGGTTATGTACCCTTGTGTTCCCTTCAACGGCCAAGTCACACAACACTAATTATAATAATGAAGAAATCGCAGTAAGGAACCGTAGGCTTGGCACGATTTTGTCTAGATTTCATTACTTTTTAGAGATGAGCAATATGCTCCATCGAGACTTGGCTAGGTTTTTTACAGGATGTTTTTGATGGGATAACCTTTACTGCTCTGATCCTATTGATTGTGGCGGATGAAAAGTATACTATAACCTGATCAGGATTATGAAGAATTATTATACAGGTTATATAACAGGAGTATGAAGAATAATTGTACCAAGTTTTGAATTTCCATACGGAACATACAGAAATACAAAAATTTTATTGATTTGGCATTCCCCCCCCCCCCCCCCCCTTGAACCACATGGGGGTATTCCAAAGTGCCAGCTACCATCATACCAAATTTCATGAAAATCGGTTCAGTCGTTTGAGCGTGAAAGAGTAACAAACATACATACATCCATACTTACAAACTTTCACGTTTATAATATTAGTAAGGATATTACACGAATATAACGACAGCGTAAGCGTAAATGAAAGAAAATTATACATTATATAATACTTTTATTAATTACTCGGATCCATAATATGTAGACTGCTATTGCTGTAAAAGAATTTTAATACATTAATTAACTAAAGGTTGTAAAAAATTTTTTTTCTACCATTATTGTTTTTTTTTTCTATATTAAGCTAACAAGATGACCCATTACACCTGATGGTAAGCGGTAGTGAGATCCAAATATGAGGTCGACAGGCACAATAGACCATATTGAGCCTGTCCCACTCACCCTGAAAGCTGTGAAAGAGGAGACCACTGCTGCGGCAACAACGAGACAAGGCGTGGAGTCTCGCATTGGTATCGAGCTGTGCGGGTCCCAGTTGGTCAGTCCGCCGGACGGAAGGGCCCCCGTGTCTACGGGTCTCCCTGGCCGGCGGGCTGACCCGCTCCGCCCGCACAATACCGCCGCTAAGACTCCACTGGTCCAAACTAACAACTACTAAACTTAAAATATACTACTTTGAAACTGATATGATACTTTTAAATTGTTTTTTTTTATTGGTACGCATTTACTTTACAAGTGATTTTTTTTATTTCTAAAAATATCATCGATAAATAAAATTATCGTGTAAAAATTTAGTTTTTGAACTTGTCAGTGCAAAATGTTTAATTATAATATTGCTACAAATTTAAATTTAATTTTGCAATACAAATAACAAAGACATGCACTAAAAATACTTAATTCGTGGATTAGTTTATTTTCAGGCATATCATGTTTAGATTAAAGTCGAGGTTGACAACTTTAATCTAAATGATCGTGACGTGAACAAACATGTTGCTTACCTTAGCCCCCCCATGCTGTAAACAATATCTTCAACAGTTTACCTGTGGAGAAAAAAAAGTTAAAATAAAAAATACTTAATATAAAAATCCACCAGGTGGAGTGAGGTCATCTTGTAAGCCTTTTATAAAAAAAATTAAAGAAGAAACTGGCTGCCAAGAGTCCTTTTTAAAGAAACTATTTGTTACTTAATTAATATATGACTCCTCAAAAGCAAGTTTGACTGGCCTGGCGTAACAGTGGTTAGTGACTCTGGCTGGCGGTTGCAAGAGTCGTAAGTTCGATTCCCGCTGGGGTAAGTAGCTTAAGCACTTGTGTTGCGAATATCAGAAACAACAGTGGATACACTATACTTAATTTTTTTTAATAACACACCCGTACACAAAACATACACCGATATTCGTCACACAAATATTTGTCCTACTCTTGGAACCGCTGTCAGTGAACCTGGGTCACTAACCACTGTTCCAACGAGCCAGTCAATATTGGTAAGTATTCTGTTGTTGGTTCTTACCAACTGCACTTGGTTCGGGCTGCGGCTCGGGCAGAGGCTCGGGGGCGCAGGCCACCATGCCGATCTGTACATGAAAATCAGAGTGTAAACAAGGATTGAATTAGTTAGACCGAAAATGTCCCAGGTTTGAGTCCCAGTCAGGCCTTGCTTTGGATAGTCACCTACTGTAAAAAATTGTAAGTAATTAGTTTGAACAGTCAAATAATGGTAGACTATCCAAAGTAATTTCTCAAACGGGTACACCATCTAATTTTTATGTAATATTAATCACAACAAAAAAAACAGATCTGAATCCTTACTAATATTATAAATGCGAAAGTAACTCTGTCTGTCTGTCCGTCTGTTACGCTTTCACGCATAGAGTACTAAACCGATTAAACAAAATTTGGTACAGATATAGTCCAGAGCCTAGGAAAGGATATAGGCTACTTTTAAGCCGACTGCGCTATAAAGAAGTAATGTTTTACCCGTTAAACAACTCTACGTGGACGAAGTCGTCACAGCCATTGGACGGATCGAGATGAAATTTAACATGAAGGTAGATGTTATGACGTAAGCATCCGTTAAGAAAGGATTTCCCGAAATTCCCACGGGAACGGGAATTAACGGGAAAATTCTTTTGTATGAAAAATATTAACCTCATAAGTTAGATGCTTGAAATTTGGATATTGTTAAATTTCCACGGGAACGGGAGTAATAGGAAAACAACTTTTGTATGTAAAATCCCTTAAGGGTTCAACCCCTTAAGGGATTTTACATCTTACTAATATTATAAAGCTGAAGAGTTTGTTTGTTTGTTTGTTTGAACGCGCTAATCTCAGGAACTACTGGTTCGATTTGAAAAATTTTGCGTTGTATAGACCATTTATCGAGGAAGGCTTTAGGCTATATAACATCACGCTGCGACCAATAGGAGCAAAGATACAATGGAAAATGTGTAAAAAACGGGGGAAACGCGAACGATGTCGCTGGAACTGCTAGTTTATTATATAGAGATAGGGATACCCGAAGCGAAGCGAGGGCGGGTCGCTAGTACATAATACGTTTGTTTTTATAGAACTCACCAGAGCGCAGGCAAATGCAATTCGAGCAATCATGTCTGTCGTTGGAAGGAATCTTCAGACACTGATTATCCATCAGATGAATCCAGCTTATATACTCGTTATTTACCTACAAAAAGTTCGAAAGAAAATAATAATGAAATAAATTTGTTTACATAAAATTACTATTTTTTTCAATTATTTTGTTGTGTTTTTTGACGTCATTCGACAAAAATATGAAAGAAAAATTAAATTTAGACAATAATAAATATTTAAGTTTATTGAATATGTACCTATTTTAATAATAAACTATTTTTAAACTTACTTCCATTTCAATTTAATATTTGAAGTATATATGTTATAGGCAATGTGTATAATCCGGTATTGTATAGATTACCTAGGTATTCTATACAATGCCTAAAACGTTCAGGCAATGTGTATAATACGATTAATTTCACACATTGCCTAGGTATTGTATAAAATGCCCGAAGTGCATCAGGTAATGTGTATAATAAACGACCACGGGTGGGACCTTAAACATTTTTATTTATTTATTATTCAGACAAAGTTAATCAATCTTAACCTCGATATATTTTGAATAATATGTTATTGCTTTGCAAAGACGGGTTAGGTAGCATTGGTTTTGAGTCCGTCCATTAATCCATAAATGGTCCATCCGTCCATCTGTCACCAGGCTTTAACTCAAGAACAGTGATATCTAGATATGTATGTAGTTGTAATTTGTTGATCATATACATACACTAGCTATGCCCGCGACTTTGTTCACGTGAACTACAAATATTACATATAAAAGGTTTATTCCAATTGCTCCTATTGCCATGAGAATTTTTCAATATCGCGTTGCAAGTAAGCTTTTCGTTTATTAAGGTACTTGCATGTCAAATCACATTTCTTTCGCGGTTTAGATTTTTTCATACCATATAAAAGTTTTTTCCTGCTAACTCCCGTTCCCGTAAGAATTTTTCAATATCCTGTTCCAACATAGCTTTAAGTTTACTATGGTACCTGCATGCCACATTTAAGGCATCTAACTTAAGTGGTTTAGATTTTTCATACAAAAATATTTTCCCGCTAATTACCGTTCCCGCAAGAATTTCGGGAATTAATTTCTAAGTGCACCTCTACGGTACCTTAGCTACGTTATTTTCAAATTTCAAATGCCTACGTTAAGCCGTTTAGGCTGTGCGTCGTTATGTCAGTCAGTCAATCAGTCAGTTTCTTCTTTTATATATTTAGATGTTACCGGACCGATATCAGGACAAACTCGTTTGGCCTGAAACTCGTTTGGCCTGAGCTCAGGATCCTGGCACCCTAGACTGAGTTAAAGAAAGAGTCCGATTTGTGTTAAATTGTTTTAATACCTGTGACGGAAAAACTAGTTTAGCTTAGGTCAAACTAGTTTGTCCTAGAACTCTTATGTGACAAACGCTAAACGCAATAAACACGGCATACCAATCGATAAAATGCAATATGTTTAATCAGCGCTATCTCCTTGTGACAGTTAAAATTAGGATAAGCTCTCAAAAGATCAGTAGGTACCTATCTAACTAACCAAATGACGGAGAAGACAAATCGATTAAATACATTACCTAAGCTTCAACCGGCATTCTATACAATGCCTAGGTATTCTATACATTTCCTAGGTAAAGTGAGAAATACTTCAAACATTGAGTATCATTTCATACATTGCCTAAGCAACCTCGGCATTCTATACATTTCCTAGGCATTGTATAGAATGCCTGCATTATACACATTGCCTATAACATATACACCGTGAAATTTTAGTGGTTGTTTTCCCGTGGCGAAAAAATTTTTTTTTTTTTAAATTTTCAATATAATAATTTTCCAACTGGAAAACCAGAGGAGCTATCGTTCTTTTGTAAGATATGACGTAATCAGGTACTGCTTGCCGCATGAAATCGATGCTTAAATCTCAAAAAGCTCGACGCCCTAAGTCATAAAGCGGTTCGAACGTGCTTTTGAGTTTCGGTTAAACCTTTCGTAAAACCAGCATTTTTTGATTTAAAAAAAAAGAACTGCATAAATCTATTGTACTACTAAGATAGAATCATTTTACTGCGGGAAAACAACCACTAAAATTTCACGGTGTATAATAAATGAATAAATAAATCATTCACTACAACATATTCTTCGATATGACCCCGTAGTGCATTTGAACACTAACTGTGTTTCGGATATCAGAAAAGACTGTGGATATGCAAATAAACAGGGTAAATGTAGCTTTCCAATGGTGAAATAGAAATCCAATCAAAAACATAAATGTGAAATGAGAGCCAAGTTCAATATTATGATAATTGCCTTTGTTGTTGACTTCAACGACAAAAGAAGTGAGATCTAAATGGGTGCCAAGTTCAATAGTCAACCCTGAAATTTATTTATAAGTAACACTAACATACCTACGTACCCATAACGGTCTGTCTTCTAAGACAAGACAGACCTTCATAGGCTACCACCATACATTATCTTATGTTATAAGAAGATATGATAGGTATGTTATAGTGTTACTTATAAATAAATTTCAGGGTTGACCATTGAACTTGGCACCTATTTAGATCTCACTTCTTTTGTCGTTGAAGTCAACAACAAAGGCAGTTATCATAATATTGAACTTGGCTCTCATTTCACATTTATGTTTTTGATTGGATATCATTACTTTTAGTAGAAAAGTATCATCGTAACGCCGTGTGTCCTTTGAAAAGGACAAATTCAAAACTAAAATAGACTTTATAAATATAAAACAATTGAATCAGTTACTGTATTTTCCTACGTTTACGGGTATAACCCTAAGTAATAAATATGAAAACCGACTATAAGTACCTACTCTTAATTGTAAATAAGTAAGTATACCTAAATATATACTAAGTGCTCTGCCTTCCCCGGTATATAGGCGTGATTAGGCACTAATTAGGTATTTATGTTAAGCGTTCATAATAGAACCTAACCTAATTTATAGAAAAATTGCCAGTTTTTTATTTATTCCTTTGTATTCATGTAATTACCTATCTGCATACCAAATTTTAACTCTCTAGGTCATTTGGAACTGGGTTAGAATTTTGATCTGTCAGTCAGTCAATGATAAAAATGAGGATTTTTGGACATTAATATCTAAATAACTGTTTGAGATAAGCTTATGAAATTTAGAACACATATTTATCTCGCAAGTCACAATATATGAGCCAAATTTGATACGTTTATGTGATATAGTTTTTGATTTATGAGGGGTTCAAAAGTGGTTCCAAATGGTTCGTGTAATATTACACACGGTGCGGCTCGCCAGTTCTGTTTCTTGAACTTGGCTTGACACGCTACCGCGTGTCTAGATTTTTGAGTTTATTCGTTACATACAACAAAAATAAATGTTTCGTCTTTATAATATTAGTATAGACAAACCCTCACTCGAAACAAACACCGATCGTCACACATTAATATATCCGAGTTCCGAGTGAAAATCGCCTCCACGGCTCTAGTAACCGCTAACCATCGTCACTAATTACTAGTTCTGCCAAGCTAGTCGAAACATATTGTCATTCATAAGATGATATTAAAAATATCTTTGGATGTCCGTTTAAACGTCCAACAGCTAAAATCACTTAGCATGATATCTGGGGGCAGTGCCCCCGCAAAGTCGAGTGCGAAGCAAACACTGCCCGTACCATCCTTTACTGGAACCATTTCGCCGCATTTTCAGGCCCCTATTTGAGAACCTCTGGATAAGACTAGAACGCAGAAATTTTCATCATCCATTCAGGTATGATAATAAACTTAAAATCCAAAATTTCAAGTCTGTGGGACTTTTAGTTCCTAAGTTAAGCGAAAGCAAAGTTTCGCATTTACGACACACACTCACCTACTCATGATCATCAAAATAGAACTAGTACTTCCCATAAACTCAGTGCGCTGAAATTTGGTACAAAGTTAGGGTTTAATAGTCACATAAAGGGAAAACTATAAAAACTACGATAATCGAAGATCTGGAGTGCCCGGTGATCCTGATTAGAAAAGAACAGCGCAATATTATAAAGTCGTCTAAAAATATTAAATAAATAAAATAATAAATAAATATTACACAACATCACATACATTGATCTGATCTGAAGTAGCTTAAGCACTTGTGTTACGGAAATCAGGATCAACAGTGGAAACACAAATAAACTTAAATATATTTAATAATACACCCAGACACGGAACAAACACCGATGTTCGTCACACAAATATTTGACCCGAGTGGGAATCGAACCCACGACTCTTGGAACCGTAGGTTTTGAACCTGAGTCACTAACCACTGTTCCACCGAGCCAGTCAACTTAAATAAAAAAACGACCTTACCGCCTTTAAAAAAATATTTAATTTGGTTAGCTGCTTCTACAAAAA
The DNA here is from genome assembly GCA_039566165.1 of Maruca vitrata. Taxonomy (NCBI): domain Eukaryota; kingdom Metazoa; phylum Arthropoda; class Insecta; order Lepidoptera; family Crambidae; genus Maruca; species Maruca vitrata. Next base: position 6,234,912 of record CM076939.1, read on the forward strand.
GAAGTGAAATCTCATCAAAAACAACCTGTATAAAAACTAGCCAAGTCTCGATGAAGCAGCTCATCTCTAAAAAGTAATGAAATCTAGACAAAATCGTGCCAAGCCTAAGGTTCCTTACTGCGATTTCTTCATTATTATAGTTAGTGTTGTGTGACTTGGCCGTTGAAGGGTTTTCAAGGGTACATATAGTTCAAGTTAGTACTAAGCTTAGTACAGGCAGATGGCCGTGTTACGAAGTGTGTCAAATAATTTATTATTCATAGTTAAAGTTATGACCATTCCTTTGGTATTCATCACTACATAGCATGAAGCAAAGTCGCTTCCCGCGTCTGTTTGTAGGTATGTTATGTATGCTTAGACTATGCAACGGATTTTGATGTTTTTTTTTGTAATAGAGAGGGGGATTAAAGGGTAATTTAAGGAGTATTAATGAGATTTAGTAGCAATGATGTATTAAAATAGCCTACATGCCTTGTAAAATTTGTTATTCATTAGTGAAAGTTCCGTCAACTTTCTCCCATACTACGTTACCCCCCTCCCAATAATTCCCCCTTTGTACCCATTTAGTAAAAAGTCAATATTTTAATATAACAGACACTTTACAATTATTTAGTTGTGAAGATATCGTAAAAGTGCCTACACGGTGCTTGAGGGGCGAGCGGAAGGCGCAGAGAGTTTCAGGAGGTATCAATAGTAGTTGAAGAGAGTAGAGAGTAGAGTAGAGAATTTATACAAATGATCGTGTGTCTGACACATTTTGGCAAATTGAAACAGCTTTGCCATTTGTGATTTTGTGTGATTTTTTTTAAATAAGATTAATTTATAACGGCGAAAAATAAAAAGAAGGTATTACATTTTAGATGCTTTTAATTATACATAATATTCGAATAACGAATTGAAATATTTTTTGATAAACTTCTTCATCTCTGCCAGCAGTGCTATGTTAACGCTTCGTCTGAAAAAAAACATAAAAAATTATTAAATAAACATAAGTATCTAAAAAACAATCAAAAAACATGTACTTTCAACAATGTTTTGACATAAAATTTTCGGTTTTTTATCAATTCAGAACGTAATAAAAAGTGAAAGAAAACTAGCACAAGTCTTGATCTAGAGCTGCTATAAACAAAGCTGCCCCGTTGGTCTATTGGTAGCACGCGCTGCGTAAGGACCGAGAAGTTCCCGGTTTGAGTCCGAGGTTGGGAAAAAATGTGTTAAGTTTTTCCGTAAGGAAATTACTCAGCCCGGAGATAGGAAATTGACGGTTGCACGCCCGTTCCTCGGAAAGCACATTAATTCGATGGTCTTGCGATCCGATCTCTCATCGGTCATGTTGGATTGCCGTCTCACCGAACTTTGAGAGTAAGGGAACTAAGACTGCACTTGTTTTTGCGCGCATACTTGTGCACTTTAATATGTCTTGGCTGATCTTAATTTTCATTTCGGAGATCTTAAGATCGCCCGCATGCCGAAATCAGTCAGACGCCTTATTAATATTTTATATTATATGCAAAAAGATTGCTTACCTTAACCTAATGCTTGCAGCAACAACTTCAAAAGTCCTTCTGTGGAGTAAAGAAATAAATGATTAATTAAAACTTGTATTGTAATTGGTCACAATTTATTTCTTTCACAGAGGTTACTTTTGACGCTATGTACAATATTGTACAACAACAAAAAAAGTCAGGTTAACAGTCCCACAGCCCAAATATGGGCTGTGACAGTTTAATTTATATTTATTTCTACTTCTCGAACAGTAAACTGGTAGATTTTAAAACTTTACTGGACATTTAAATTTAAAAAAACATTTAAATACTACTACTTTTAACAATTTTTTACTGGTTAGGTAAACAGTGGTAAGTGACTCTAGCTGGCGGTTCCAAGAGTCGTGGGTTCGATTCCCATCCGAGGCAAATTTTCTGTGTGATGACCATCAGTGTTCGTTCCGTGTATTTAATCAGTCTCTGACGCCCAAAGTACAAGCTGTGCTTTGTTTGGGGTCAGATGACCGTGTGTGGAAATGTCCCAGATAATTATTTATTTATTCAATGTAAACCCCACGTAGATATATCAGTAAATCTGCTCCGGCTTTTGTATAATAGACTAGCTATGCCGCGACTTCGTTCGCGTGGACTATAGAATTCATTAAAACACAAACATACAAAAGTATTTTCCCAATGACTCCCGTTCCCGTAGGAATTAAGCAAAAGCTCGTTGCGAATTTTAATCATCTTACGAGGCTTAGATTTTTCTATTTTCTAGGAATATAACGTTTAGTCTCACTAACTCCCGTTCCCGTGGGAATGTCCAATTGTCCTATATTAACTAAGCTTTACGTTTAGTAAGGTACCTGCATGCTAATTTTCAAGCGTCTAACTTAAGCGGTTCAAATTTTTCAAACAAAAGGATATTCCCGCTCATTCCCGTTCCCGTGGGAATTTAGGGAATTCTTTTTCTTAGTGCACCTCTACAATACCTAAGCTACGTCTCTTTAAAATATCAAGTGCCTACGATAAGCCGTTTAGGCTGGGCGTTGATATGTCAGTCAGTCAGTCAGTCAATCTGTCAGTCAGTTTCTCCTTTTATATATTTAGATATAAATTCGGTTGATGCAGACGTTTCTTACCGACTAGGGCTGGGTCGGGCTGCGGCTCGGGCAGGGGCTCCGGCGCGGGGGCGCAGGCCGACATGCCGATCTGTGCATGAATAATAAACATAATTTGACAATAAATATTTTGGACAAGTGACCAAGAGTGAACTCATTGGAAGAAATTCAATTTTGATGTTAGTGGTAAATTATTGTTGGATCTTACCAAAGCGCAGGCGATTACAATACGAGCGATCATGTTTGTCGTCGGAAAAGATCTTCGAACACTGATTAGCCATCAGATTAATTTAGTTTATATACCCATTATTTTCCTTCATTAAGTTCGGTCGAAAATAAAAATTATATTTCCGCAATGATTTCTCCGACGTATTATTGTAAACATGAATGCAAGATAATATTAATTATTATTTCCAGTTAAAATTAATTTGAAAAATACTTCCTGTTTTGAAATTCAAAATATTAATTAAATTATCTTTATTTCATATTTTTCTTTGATCAGAATTAATTGATTGATCAGAAAAACACAACAAAAAGTCATTAAGGAAATAAAATTGCGGAAAAGAAATGAATTTAATTTTTATTTACTTCCATGCTTTCTGTGTTAAGTTCAATAGTAGAGTATAAAAGCTGAATTAATCTGATGGGTAATCAGTATTGGAAGACCCTCTCCAACAACAAACATGATTGCTCGTATTGCATTCGCTTGCGCTCTGGTAAGATTTTGTAATCATTTACCATCAACATTAAAATTGAATTCATCATCAGCCTTACCTAGGGCGATCCACGCTAGCCAAGTGCGGGTTGGTAAAATTTTTATACATACATACATACGTACGTAGAATCATGCCTTTTTCTGAGAAGGGTAGGCAGATATCACTTTCTGCCATGTAATACGGTCCTGGCACACCAATTTCGCTTTTTCTACAACCATCGACCTCTTCTCGCACGTTCGTTCAATATTCCTGGGATTTCCCCTGTCAATATTTCCATTTATACTTTCTATTAAATTCCTTTCGTTAATCGTCTTTCATTCATTCTCTCAACATGTCCAAACCATCTAAGCATACCCTTCTCAATCTTAGTCACTACACCTTCTTTCACACTTCAACCGTCTTTGATTATTTCATTTCTGATTCTATCATTCAATTTCACTTCATTAATTAAAATTTCGATAAGCCCAAATATTCTTTTGGGTCGACCTCATATGTGGACCTTACGGACCCTTAACATCAATCCTTATGGTCGAAATATGCTGAAAAACATTATGTTGAATTTTGATGGTGCATATGGTAGTGGCAACACAGTAAGTGACTATTCAAAGTAATTTCTTAGGAGAAAAACTGGGAATCCCTGAAATTTTCAGTCTTTTGCGATCCTTGCTAACACTCTGTTTCATGCACAGATGGGCATGTCGGCCTGCGCCCCCGCGCCGGAGCCTCTGCCTGAGCCGCAGCCCGAACCAGCCCTAGTTGGTAAGAACAAACTATTTTGACCTGTATGTATGTTTGTCCCCAATTATCTCGAGTATGGCTGAACCGATTTGAACGCAGTTTGCAGAAGAAAATTCGTCACATATTTCAAAAAGTCTGAATATTTTAAACGACTTTAAAAAAACAAAGTGACTCTTTTTTATCTGTATAGAAAATCCGTGATCGTATATCTATTTACGTTTCAAATATTATATCAGTTACACGTTGGTAGCACGTTAGGACCCGATCCTAACGCAGCACTTGCTACCAATAGAACAACTAGGCAGTTAAAATCAAGTAGAAAGAGCGTGAAGAGTTTACAAACACTTCAAGTTTTTGATAAATTATTTTTTTTCCTCCACAGAAGGCCTTTTGAAGTTGTTGCTGAAAGTACTAGGTTAAGGTAAGCAAAATGTATGTTCACTTCACCTCACTTCTGAACATAGGCTTACCCAAATGCTCACCACTTCCGTCTATCCTCGGCTACTCGCATCCAGCTCCTACCAGCCGTCCTGCGCAGATCGTCACTCCTCTCAAACTTAAGCAGATTTGTTTTTGTATCGTTGTGAACTGATAAAAAATACTTGACTTAAATACTTACATTTGCATTAAAAATAAATGAGATTTAAAAAAATAAACAAATCTTAGTTTTTTTTTATTTAATCGTGTTATGTTAATAAAATCCGCGTGGAATTTTGGCATCAATGATTTATCAAAATAGAAGATACCTTGTACAATTATCTATTTATTGGTGAAAGTCCCGTCAAAATTGGTCCGCCGCAGGGATTAGCGAGAATAAATAGACGGACAAACAGACATGCAAAAAAAGCATTGTGTTAAATGATTGTTACCCGATAAAGGGTTAAGTAAAAAGTCAATATTTTAATATGACAGACACTTAAAATTTATTCAGTTGTAATGATATCGTAAAAACAGTGAGATCCACATTCTGAGGTCGACAGGCGCAATAGACCATATGGGGCCTGTCGCACTCACACTGAAGGCCTGCTTAAATGCCGTTTCACGCCCCGCCTGAGAGCCCGGGATCATAGGAGGGAGGGAAAACATGAGCTGGAAGGGCGGTCCAGGCCTTAATGACACGGGGCAGAAAAGAGGAACTAAACCTTTTTGTCCGAGCCACCAGCGCCTGCATTGTATGTGGATGGGAGCGCTGTCCAGCACGTGCAGTAGTGAAGCTTAATCAATTTACGAAGATGTACATTTAGATAAATTTTCTTTCTATTCTTTACTTTTCTCAACTCTACTCTACTCTTTACACTTCTCTATTCTAGTAGTAGTAGAGTTCTACTACTACACAAATCTCCGCGCCTCCCGCTTGCTCCTCATGTAGGCTAAAAATAATTAGGGTGTGTCTTTGAGTTTATTGAAAATGGTAAGTAGTGTCTAAATACTTGTGACAATTAATATCTGTATAGCGGCCGATCTCAATGGAGATCAGACAATTGCGCAGGACAAATTATAGAGCACAAGTGTGCGCGCAAACACAAGTACAATCTCTGTTCCCTTACTCTCATAGTTCGGTGAGATGGAATGCAATGCGACATGACCGTTGAGAGATCAGGCGGAGGAACACTGGCTTAGCGTGCTTTCCGAGGCGTGAGCTTGCAGCCGCCAGCTTCCTGATTCGGACTGAGTAATATCGTTACTGAAAAACTCACACAAATGTTGCCCGACCCCTGACTTGAATTGGGGACCTCTCGGCCGGGGACTATGTTGGTCTATTGATTAGTATACCAGCAGTCATATAATAAAAAAAATACCTTTTACCAACGAGATTTTTTTTTAAATTTTGTGTTTGTCCACGCCTATCTTAGGAAAGGCTTATCTGTTCGAGATAAAGAAAGAAAGAAAAATATATGTATACCTATTGACTACAAAAAAATGCACAAGACACAAAGTCTCAACTCAAACAAAGAAAGATAACACATATACAAGGACTAAAAAAAGTGGTCAACGAGGTACAAGCATGTGCCACATCAGCTCGAGAGCCATATTTAGTGACTCTTGCTCCGGTACAAACACACGAATGTGATCAATCTCTGACGTCTACTTAGTTTGTGGTCGGGTGGCCGCGTGAATCCCAATCATTAGTGTAGAATAGACCAAGATAGACTCGAATACACGCCCTACTACTGTAGTGCCTACACGGTGCTTGAGGGGCGAGCGGGAGTCGCGGAGAGATAGGAGCTAGCAATTACGTAGAGAAGAGTAGAGAGTAGAGTAGAAAGTAGATTAGAGAATTTAAACAAATAAAACTGATGATGAACAATAGGTAGGACAAATTAGATAGCATAGTAATATTTTTTTTTTTAGCAGATATAAGAATAACAAAATTGTTTTACTAGATCGAAGGGGCATTGGATTGAGCAAAGAGTCGTGGATTCGATTCCTACTCAGCACTTATATTTCTGTGATGAACGCAGTTGTTTGGGAATGTTATTGCAATATGAATGTAACCTTTATGTATACCACTGAGTTTTTGATATTTGAACAATGTTTGTAATATTGAGTGATTTTTAAAATAACAGTTATTCATAGCAGCGTAAAAAAAGAAAGTATTACATTTTAAAATGCATTTAATTGTAATATTCAAATAAGAAATTAAAATAAATTTTGATGAACTTCTTCGTCTCTGCCAGCAGTGCTATGTGAATGTTTAGGCTGAAAAAAACATAAAAACATATTATATGTAAAAATGTTAACATTTTTGTCAAAAAAAAAATCAAATCGATGCGCTTTCAACAATGATTTGAAACATAGATTGGCTTTAATAAATTGTGTATTTAAACAAAAATACATCCAACTTAACTTAATTTCTTAAAATTCCAATTTGAAACCCGAAAAGTTTATGATACATTTTTGAAACTACATTATTCGCGTCACAAAAATATATGAAAACCAGCACCAGTCTTGATCTAGAGCTGATAATAAACAAAAACTTTGCTTACCTTAACCTAATGCTTTCAGCAACAACTTCAAAAGCCCCTCTGTGGAGAAAAGAAATAAGTTATTGATTAAAAGATGAATTGTTATTGCTACTTTTTCAACGATTTTCAATTCCACAAAAAAGTTTAACAGGTTCACAGTCCCACAGCCCAAATATGGGCTGTGGCATATAATATCTATTGTATCTACTTCTCGGACAATCAACTGGTAATTTATTTTATAGATTACCGGCTATTTTATTAAAAAAAAAAACTTTGGAATACTACTTTAATATACTTTTCTGACTGGCTCGGTGGCACAGTGGTTAGTGACCCTGCCACGCGGTTCCAAAAGTCATGGGTTCGATTTCTACCTGGGAAAAATATTTGTGTGATGGTAATAGCTGTTTGTTCCGTGTCTGTATGGTGTTTGTATTTATATCAGTATCTGACGCCCAAAGACAAGCTCTGCTTAGTTTGGGGTCAAGTGACCCTGTGTGGAAACGTGCAAGATATTTATTTATTTATTCCATGTAAACCCCGCGTAGATATATCAGTCAATCAGCTTCTCCTTTTGTATAATAGACTAGCTATGCCGCAACTTCGTTGGCGTGGACTACAGGATTTTACAAACAAAAGGATTTTCGTAATAGCCCCCGTTCCCGTGGGAATTTTGCAATATCTCGTTGCAAGTAAGCTTCACATTCATTAGGGTACCTGCATGCCAAATTTCAATGATCTATAGTAGAGGCTTTGATTTTTCTATTTTCTAGGAAAAGAACGTTTATTCTCACTTGAATTATCCTATTTTTTAAAAAGCATTAACGTTTAGTCAGGTGCATGCTAATTTTCAAGCGTCTAACTTAATTAAGCAGTTTATGTTTTTCATACAAAAGGATATTCCCATTTTTCCATTTTTATTTTCATTTTCATTCCCGTTCCCGTGGGGGAATTCCATTCCTTAGTGCACTTCTACGGTACTCAAGCTATGGTCTTTCCAAACTTCAAGTGCCTCGTTTAGGCTGTGCCTTGATATTATGTCAGTCAGTCAGTTAGTTTTTCCTTTTTAACCGACTTCAAAAAAAGGAGGAGGTTCTCAATTCGTCTGTATGTATAATATTTTTTTTTTTATGTATGTTCACCGATATTTTCGTCAATTATAGACGGATTTCAAAATTTTTTTTTTGGTTGGATAGAGTTCACTTCCGAGGTGGTCCCATTTTCACCAGTCTCGGATCTGATGATGGGATCCAGGAGAAATCGAGGGCAACCTTCAAATTTTATAGGGACATGTACCGCGTTTTGCATATTATCTGAAGTCATATTGGCATTTGCTTCTGGCTATCATAATCTTATGATGCTGAGCTGATGATGGAAGGTCAACGTCAACTCCTTAATAGTTATGAGTAAAAGAATAATTATTTCAAAACTGTATATAATACATATTAAGACTACTAGTTATAATATCAGTAGCATTACAGGTGAGCTAAACTATTAGGTTGACCAGTCTAGGATCTGATGATGGGATCCAGGAGAAATCGAGGGCAACCCTCAAATTTTATAAGCACATGTACCGCGTTTTACATATTTTCTGAAGTTATATTGGCATTTGCTTCTGGCAATCATAATGTTATGATGCTGAGCTGATGATGGAAGGTCAACTCCTTAATAATTGGGAGTAAAGGGATAATTCTTTCAAATCTGTGTACATATTGATACTACTAGTTATAATATCAGTAGCGTGGGTGTAAAAAAATGTTACACTAAAAAGGATGAAAAAAAATTGTAAACAAAAACAAAAACCGCCTTCAAAAACCCGACTCACTAAAAATTACAAAATAATATAATACGAACATTAATCTGGGTATGAATTTGATATGTTGTTGAAGGCGGTGCCACTTAAATTTTTGAGGAAAACTGCATGAAATATAAACGGCACCGCCTTCAACAACATATCAAATTCATACCCAGATTAATGTTCGTATTATATTATTTTGTAATTTTTAGTGAGTCGGGTTTTTGAAGGCGGTTTTTTTTTTGTTTACAATTTTTTATAATATACTTATTTAAATTCGGTTGATGCAAACTTTTCTTACCGACTAGGGCTGGGTCAGGCTGCGGCTCGGGCAGCGGCTCCGGCGCGGGGGCGCAGGCCGACATGCCGATCTGTACATGAATAATAAACATGTTGTAATGAATATTGACAATAAATATTTTGGACAAGCAAAATAAAATTTAAATTTTGATGGTAAATTATTGTTGAATCTTACCAAAGCACAAGCGATTGCAATACGAGCGATCATGTTTGTCGCCGGGAGGAGTTTTCAAACACTGATTAGCCATCAGATTAATTAAGTTTATATACCCATTATTTTCCTTCATTAAGTTCGGTCGAAAATAAAAATTACATTTCCGCAATGACTTTTTTGACGTATTATTGTAAACATGAATGCATTTAATATTATTTCAAGTTAAAATTAATTTCAAAAATACTTCCTGTTTTAAAATTCCAAATATTGGTTAAATTATCTTGATTTCATATTTTTCTTTGATCAGAAATATTTGATTGATCAGAAAAACACAATAAAAAGTGATTGAGGAAATAAAATTGCGGAAAATAAATGAACATAATTTCCATTTACTTCCATGCTTTCTGTGTTAAGTTCAATAGTAGAGTATAAAAGCTGAATTATTCTGATGGGTAATCAGTGTTTGAAGACCCTCTCCAACAACTAACATGATTGCTCGTATTGCATTCGCTTGCGCTCTGGTAAGATTTTGTAATCATCAACATTAAAATTTTATTCATCATCAGCCTAACCTAGGGCGATCCACGCTAGCCAAGTGCGGGATGGTAAATTTCTTTACATACATACATACATACGTAGAATCACGCCTTTTTCCGGGAGGGGTAGGCAGAGATCACTTTCTGCCATGTGCTACGGTCCTGGCACACCAATTTCGCCTTTTCCACAACGATCGTCCTCTTCTCGCACATCACTCGTTGAATATTTCTGGGATTTTCCCTGTCAACATTTCCATTTATACTTTCTATTACATTCCTTATAGAGGAAGATCCCAGAGCTGCCAGACGTCACTTATTTTTTAATGGACAAAATATATACGATTGAGTAGTGGTGGGGTGTACTATCATCATTATGACTAGTTGCTACCTTGACCAGACGGCCATTTTACAGGTATTTAAAATAATTGTTTGAATAACATATATAAAAATCAAGCATCAGAAAATAAGTGACCTTAATTAATTATTTTCATAGATTTAAAGCGTCTGTTAGGTAAAACCGCCGACCGCATGTGTCTGGGAGTAATGAATTCTGATTTTTAACGATATTGTGTGAAATATATGTTAAAATCAGCTATCAGAATTTAAGTGAGGTGAGCAGTGTTTCTATGTACCTTGATTAATTGATATCTGAAAAATGCCCGTCTGGTAAAGGTAGCAACTAATCATATGATGATAGTACACCCCACCACTACTCATTCGTATATATTTTGTCCATTAGAAAATAAGTGACGCCTGGCAGCTCTGGGATCTTGGACCATTACGTTAATCGTCTTTCACTCATCCTCTCAACATGGCCTAACCATCCAAGCATTACCTTCTCAACCTTAGTCAATACATCTTCTTTCACACCACATCGTTCTCGTATTATTACATTTCTAATTCTATCACTCAAATTCACTTCATATTTTTTTAAATTTCGATAAGCCCAATATTCTTTTGGGTTGACCTCATATGTGGACCTCACGGACCCTTACCATCAATCCTTATGGCAAAAATATGCTGTAAAACATTATATTGAATTTTGATGGTGCATATGGTAGTGGGAACACAGTAAGTGACTATTCAAAGTAATTTCTTAAGAGAAAAACTGGGAATCCCTGAAATCCTTTCAGTCTTTTGCGATCCTTGCCAACACTCTGTTTCATGTACAGATCGGCATGTCGGCCTGCGCCCCCGCGCCGGAGCCGCTGCCCGAGCCGCAGCCCGACCCAGCTCTAGTTGGTAAGAACAAACTATTTTGACCTGTACGTATGTTTGTCTCCAATTACCTCGAGTATGGCTGAACCGATTTGAACGCAGTTTGCAGAAGAACATTTTTCAAATTTTTTAAAAAGTCTGAATATTTTAAACGACTTAAAAAAAAACAAAATGTCTCTTTTAATCTGTCTGAAAATCCGTAAGTGTATATCTATTTACGATTCAAATATTATGTCAGTTGCTCGTTGGTCTATTGGTAGCAAGTGCTGCGTTAGGACCGGGTCCTAACAACTAGGCAGCTAAAATCAAGTAGAAAGAGTGTGGAGAGGTAACAAACACACTTCAAGTATCTAATAAATTATTTTTTTCCCCCACAGAAGGCCTTTTGAAGTTGTTGCTGAAAGTACTAGGTTAAGGTAAGCAAAATGTATGTTCACTTCACCTCACTTCTGAACATAGGCTTACCCAAATGCTCGCCACTTCCGTCTATCCTCGGCTACTCGCATCCAGCTCCTACTAGCCGTCCTGCGCAGATCGTCACTCCTCTCCAGACTTAGGCAGATTTGTTTTTGTATCGTTGTGAAGTGATAAAAAATATTTGTCTTACATTCGCATTAAAAATAAAAATAAATGAGGTTGAGGAAAAAAACGACTCATAGTTTTTTTTTATTCAAACGTGTTATGTTAATAAAATCCGCGTGGAACTTTTGGCATCAATGATTTATCAAAATAGCAGATACCTTGTACTATTATCTATTTATTAGTGAAAGCCCCGTCAAACTTGGTCCGCCGCAGGGATTAGCAAGAATAAATAGACGGACAGACAGACAAGCAAAAAAAAATTTTGTATTAAATTATTGTTACCCCGATAAAGGTTTATACCCGTTTAGTAAAAAGTCAATATTTTAACATGACAGACACTTTTTAAATTTACAGGCGTTCCAGGCCTTATGACACGTGGCAGAAAAGAGCAACTAAACCTCTTAGTCCGAGCCACCAGCGCCTGCATTGTATGTAGATGGGAGCGCTGTCCAGCACGTGCAGTAGTGAAGCTTAATCAATTTATGAAGATATACATTTAGATACTAGGCGCAGAACCATTGGTGTAGCGTGCTTTCCGAGCAACGGGCGTGCAACCGCCAGCTCACTGATTCGGGCTGAGTAATTTAGTCACAGAAAAACTGTACACACATTTTGTCCGACCCCTAACTTCAATCGGGGACCTCTCGGCCGGGGACTTCGTTGGTCCATTGATCAATATATTAGCAGTCATTTAATAAAGAAAGACCTTTTACCAACGAAAATTTTTTTTGAATTTTGTGTTTGTAAACGCCTAACTTAGGAAAGGCTTATCTGTTCATCGTCTCTCAAGTCTCATCTCAAACTAAGAAATATGACACAAAGACAAGAACTTTAAAAAGTGGTCAACGAGGTACAGGCCTCAGCATGTGCCACATCAGCCCGAGAGCCATATTTAGTGACTCTTGCTACGGTACAAACACATGAATGTGATCAATATCTGACCTCTACTTAGTTTGGGGTCAGGTGGCCGCGTGAGTCCCAATAATTAGTGTAGAATAGACCAAGATAGACTCGAATACATGCCCTACTACTTTTGGGCCTACACGGTGCTTGAGGGTTTTTTTTTTATAATAGGTAGGCAAACAAGATGACCACACTCCACCCGATGGTAAGCGGTAGTGAGATCCAAATATTATGAGGTCGACAGGCACAATAGATCATATTGCGCCTGTCGCTCTCACCCTGAAGGCCTGCTTAAATGCCGTTTCACGCCCCGCCTGAAGAGCCCGGGATCATAGGAGGGAGGGAAAACATGAGCTGGAAGGGCATTCCATGCCTTAATGGCACGGGGCAGAAATGAAGAGCTGAACCTCTTAGTTCGAGCCACCAGCGCCTGCATTGTATGTGGATGAGCGGGAGGCGCCGAGAGTTTCAGGAAATAGCAATAGTAGTTGGAGTAGAGAGTAAAGTAGAGAATTTATACAAGATCGTGTGTGAGACACATTTTAGCAAATTGAAACAGCTTTGCCATTTGTGAAATTGTGTGACTTTTAAAACAAGATTATTATAACGGCGTAAAATAAAAAGAAGGTATTACATTTTAGATGCTTTTAATTATATATATTTTCGAATAAGGATTTGAAATATATTTTAATAAACTTCTTCGTCTCTGCCAGCAGTGCTATGTTAACGCTTCGGCTGAAAAAAACATAAAAAAATATTAAATATTAAAAAACAATTTTAAATCGATGTATTTTCAACAATGTTTTGACATAACATTTTCGGTTTTTATCAATTCAAAACGTGATAAAAAGTATGTGAACTATCACAAGTCTTGATCTAGAGCTGCTATTAACAAACCTGCCCCGTTGGTCTATTGGTAGCAAGCGCTGCGTAAGGACCGAGAGGTTCCCGGTTTGAGTCCGAGGTTGGGAAAAGATGTGTTAAGTTTTTCCGTAAAGAAATTACTCAGCCCGGAGGTAGGAAATTTACGGTTTCACGCCCGTTCCTCGGAAGTCACGTTAATTCGATGGTCTTGCGATCCGATCTCTCATCGGTCATGTTGGATTGCCGTCTCACCGAACTTTGAGAGTAAGGGAACTGAGACTGCACTTGTGTTTGCGCGCATACTTGTGCACTATAATATTTCTTGGCTGATCTTAATTGAGATCGTCCGCATGCCGAAATCGGTCAAACGCCTTATTAATATTTTATATTATATACAAAAAAATTCTTACCTTAACCTAATGCTTGCAGCAACAACTTCAAAAGTCCTTCTGTGGAGGAAAGAAATAAATAATTAATTAAAACTTGTTTTGTAAGTGGTCACAATTTATTTCTTTTACAGAGGTTACTTTTGACGCTATGTACAATATTGTACAACAACAAAAAAAGTCAGGTTAACAGTCCCACAGCCCAAATATGGGCTGTGACAGTTTAATTTATATTTATTTCTACTTCTCGAACAGTAAACTGGTAGATTTTAAAACTTTACTGGACATTTAAATTTAAAAAAACATTTAAATACTACTACTTTTAACAATTTTTTACTGGTTAGGTAAACAGTGGTAAGTGACTCTAGCTGGCGGTTCCAAGAGTCGTGGGTTCGATTCCCATCCGAGGCAAATTTTCTGTGTGATGACCATCAGTGTTCGTTCCGTGTCAGTCCCTGACGCCCAAAGTACAAGCTGTGCTTTGTTTGGGGTCAGATGACCGTGTGTGGAAATGTCCCAGATAATTATTTATTTATTCAATGTAAACCCCACGTAGATATATCAGTAAATCTGCTCCGGCTTTTGTATAATAGACTAGCTTTGCCGCGACTTCGTTCGCGTGGACTATAGAATTCATTAAAACTCAAACATACAAAAGTATTTTCCCAATGACTCCCGTTCCCGTAGGAATTAAGCAAAAGCTCGTTGCGAATTTTAATCATCTTACGAGGCTTAGATTTTTCTATTTTCTAGGAATATAACGTTTAGTCTCACTAACTCCCGTTCCCGTGGGAATGTCTAATTGTCCTATATTAACTAAGCTTTACGTTTAGTAAGGTACCTGCATGCTAATTTTTTTTTTTTTTTTTTTTATAAAAAGGCTAACAAGATGACCTCACTCCACCTGATGGTAAGCGGTAGTGAGATCCAAATATGAGGTCGACAGGCACAATAGATCGTATTGAGCCTGTCGCACTCACCCTGAAGGCCTGCTTAAATGCCGTTTCACGCCCCGCCTGAAGAGCCCGGGATCATAGGAGGGAGGGAAAACATGAGCTGGAAGGGCATTCCATGCCTTAATGGCACGGGGCAGAAATGAGGAGCTAAACCTCTTTGTCCGAGCCACCAGCGCCTGCATTGTATGTGGATGGCAGCGCTGTCCAGCACGTGTCGTTCGGGAGTGGAAAGGGGAGGGAGGGACTAGCTGGAATAGCTCTTCAGAGCATTCCCCATTATAGAGACGGTAGAGAACACTTAGACCGGCAATGTCTCTACGTAGCTGGAGAGGCTCTAAGATCTCGGACACCTCTACATCACCGACAATACGGATAGCACGTCGCTGCAACCTATCGAGGGCGTCGAGCAAGTATTTTGCGGAGCCATCCCAGAGGTGACAGCAATATTCCACACATGGGCGAACTTGTGCCTTATAAAGAAGGCAGAGTTGCACCGGTGTGAAAAATCGCCGCACTCTGTTCAGGATCCCCAGTTTGCGGGAGGCTGTTCTAATGACGCTCTCGATGTAATCCCGCTGGTTTAGGTCGCGGCGAACATCCATGCCAAGGATGCTAAGGCTATCCTGTATTGGTAAGGGGGTGCTCTGAAGAGTAGGATGGGAAAGGAAAGGAGACACTTTACTAGAAAAACACACACCTGTGTCTTCTTGGCATTGAACTCGACAAGATTGCATGAGCCCCATTCGGAAATGCGGTCCAAGACCCCGTCAAGCTCGGCGACAAGAAGGTTCCTCTTTTCCTCGGTTTCGGTCTGCTTTACCCCAGGTCTTCCGAAATAACGTGCGTGGACAGTGCTGTCATCCGCATAGCAATGAATGTTGCCTAGTGACAACATGTCATTGATATGCAGCAGAAACAATGTCGGCGACAAAACGGAACCTTGAGGTACACCGGAATTTATTGGGTGGAAACAAGAAGTGCGTCCGTCACAAAGGACACGAATCCTGCGCCCCTCCAAAAATCCCGCAACCCATTCGCACAAGCGAGGTGGCAGACCGTATGCCGGGAGCTTGGAGAGAAGCGAACGATGCCATACACGGTCAAACGCTTTAGCGATATCAAGGCTAATTGCCATAGATTCGCCATGCTTCTCCATAGCCTCCCCCCAGAGGTGCGAAACGTACGCTAGAAGATCACCCGTGGACCGTTTTGGTCTAAAACCGTATTGACGGTCGTGCAGCAGCGAGTGATCCTCTAGGTAGCGGATGAGCTGGGCGTTAATTATCCGCTCAAACACCTTACCCAGTACTGAGGTTATAGCTATGGGCCGGTAGTTGGCAGGATCGGACCTGTCCCCTTTTTTGGGTACAGGTTGAACATTCGCCTCCTTCCAAGCCCGGGGCACGATGCCCGAGGTATAAGAGAGGCGGTACAGGCGTGTGAGTACTGGAGACAACTCCGCTGCGCAAATTTGGAGTACTAACGCTGGAATACCGTCCGGGCCACTAGCTTTCCTTACATCAAGTGACTGCAACTCAGCACGTACATCACATTGCCTGATTCGGATCTCAGGCATATGTGCACCGCAATGTGGAATTTTAGGCGGCTGTGCTCCACCGTCATCGATGCAGGAATTGGCCGCAAAAGATTGGCAAGCAGATCTGCCTTCTCCTGCGGTTGATGAGCTAGCGAACCGTCAGGATATTTCAGCGGGGGCAGCGAAGGCAGACAGAAGTTGGATTGCACATGTTTAGCCAGGCGCCAAAAGGAGCGGCTACCCGTGGGATGCCTAATAAGGTCCTGGCCAACACGTGCAACTCGCTGGGCATCTGCTCTGTTGTATGCCCTTTTGGTGGCCTTGGTGGCTTTGTTGTAGGCTGCTTTAATCGAGGCAATATTAGGATCCCCAAGTGCATGAGCCCTGGCCCAGTTGCGGTACGCCGTCCGTTTCAGTTCAACGGCTGCGGCGCACTCACGACTGAACCAGAGATCATCTTTGCGACCGCAGGTGACATCAGTAAATGGAATGTAATACTCCATTCCAAGACTGATCTCACCCGCAATAGCCGCTGCACACTCCGTGGGATCACTTCCTCCAAAGCAGCTCTGCCCCCAAGGGATGGATGCGAAGTATTCACGCATACCATCCCAATCTGCCGACGAGTAGCGCCACAGTCTCCGCGTCACCTCCACGGTAATTTTCAAGCGTCTAACTTAAGCGGTTCAAATTTTTCAAACAAAAGGATATTCCCGCTCATTCCCGTTCCCGTGGGAATTTAGGGAATTCTTTTTCTTAGTGCACCTCTACAATACCTAAGCTACGTCTCTTTAAAATATCAAGTGCCTACGATAAGCCGTTTAGGCTGGGCGTTGATATGTCAGTCAGTCAGTCAATCTGTCAGTCAGTTTCTCCTTTTATATATTTAGATATAAATTCGGTTGATGCAGACGTTTCTTACCGACTAGGGCTGGGTCGGGCTGCGGCTCGGGCAGGGGCTCCGGCGCGGGGGCGCAGGCCGACATGCCGATCTGTGCATGAATAATAAACATAATTTGACAATAAATATTTTGGACAAGTGACCAAGAGTGAACTCATTGGAAGAAATTCAATTTTGATGTTAGTGGTAAATTATTGTTGGATCTTACCAAAGCGCAGGCGATTACAATACGAGCGATCATGTTTGTCGTCGGAAAAGATCTTCGAACACTGATTAGCCATCAGATTAATTTAGTTTATATACCCATTATTTTCCTTCATTAAGTTCGGTCGAAAATAAAAATTATATTTCCGCAATGATTTCTCCGACGTATTATTGTAAACATGAATGCAAGATAATATTAATTATTATTTCCAGTTAAAATTAATTTAAAAAATACTTCCTGTTTTGAAATTCAAAATAATTAAATTATCTTTATTTCATATTTTTCTTTGATCAGAATTAATTGATTGATCAGAAAAACACAACAAAAAGTCATTAAGGAAATAAAATTGCGGAAAAGAAATGAATTTAATTTTTATTTACTTCCATGCTTTCTGTGTTAAGTTCAATAGTAGAGTATAAAAGCTGAATTAATCTGATGGGTAATCAGTATTGGAAGACCCTCTCCAACAACAAACATGATTGCTCGTATTGCATTCGCTTGCGCTCTGGTAAGATTTTGTAATCATTTACCATCAACATTAAAATTGAATTCATCATCAGCCTTACCTAGGGCGATCCACGCTAGCCAAGTGCGGGTTGGTAAAATTTTTATACATACATACATACGTACGTAGAATCATGCCTTTTTCTGAGAAGGGTAGGCAGATATCACTTTCTGCCATGTAATACGGTCCTGGCACACCAATTTCGCTTTTTCTACAACCATCGACCTCTTCTCGCACGTTCGTTCAATATTTCTGGGATTTCCCCTGTCAATATTTCCATTTATACTTTCTATTAAATTCCTTTCGTTAATCGTCTTTCATTCATTCTCTCAACATGTCCAAACCATCTAAGCATACCCTTCTCAATCTTAGTCACTACACCTTCTTTCACACTTCAACCGTCTTTGATTATTTCATTTCTGATTCTATCATTCAATTTCACTTCATTAATTAAAATTTCGATAAGCCCAAATATTCTTTTGGGTTGACCTCATATGTGGACCTTACGGACCCTTAACATCAATCCTTATGGTCGAAATATGCTGAAAAACATTATGTTGAATTTCGATGGTGCATATGGTAGTGGGAATGCAGTAAGTGACTATTCAAAGTAATTTCTTAGGAGAAAAACTGGGAATCCCTGAAATTTTCAGTCTTTTGCGATCCTTGCTAACACTCTGTTTCATGCACAGATGGGCATGTCGGCCTGCGCCCCCGCGCCGGAGCCTCTACCTGAGCCGCAGCCCGAACCAGCCCTAGTTGGTAAGAACAAACTATTTTGACCTGTATGTATGTTTGTCCCCAATTATCTCGAGTATGGCTGAACTGATTTGAACGCAGTTTGCAGAAGAAATTTCGTCACATTTTTCAAAAAGTCTTTTAATCTTTAGAAAATCCGTTATTGTATATCTATTTACGTTTCAAATTTATGTCAGTTACTCGTTGGTCTATTGGTAGCAATAGAACAACTAGGCATAGTAGCAATAGAATAACTAGGTATAGTTAAAATCAAGTAGAAAGAGCGTGGAGAGGTTCACACACTTCAAGTTTCTAATAAATTATTTTTTTCCCCACAGAAGGCCTTTTGAAGTTGTTGCTGAAAGTATTAGGTTAAGGTCAGCAAAATGTATGTTCACTTCATTTCACTTCTGAACATAAGCTTACCCAAATGCTCGCCACATCTGTCTATCCTCGGCTACTCGCATCCAGCTCCTACCAGCCGTCCTGCGCAGATCGTCACTCCCCTCGAGACTTAGGCAGGTTTATTTTGTATCATTGTGAATTGATAAAAAATCATACAAATATATTTGTATTAAATTTTAATTAAAAATAATAAAAATATTCCAATAAAAAAATTACAGTTTTTTTAAATAAATTACCTCAAAAAGTAAACAAAAATTTTTGTCACCATTAAAGCTAAGGCTTGAAAAACGTGATTGTAAAAAAAGTTCATAAACTCTTTTTCTTTTATCCTTTTTAAAGTAAAAAGGCATTGTATAAATTAACATTTCTTTTTTACTCCAAAAATAAATAAATATCACGTCAAATCACAACATTGATCCGATTACAAAGCGCTTTTGAAGCACTTCAGTTTTACATACATACAAACATTTATAAAATCACGCCTTTTTCCCAGAGGAGTAGGCAGAGATCACTTCCTGCCATGTGGTACGGTCCTGGCACACCACTTTCGCTTCATCCACATTCATCAATCTCTTCATGCACGCTCGTCGATTACGGGTGCTTTTGATTTAACCTTTCTTTAAGATTTGACCTATTTGGTCATGAAAGGTCTTTCTTGGTCTTCCCCTGTCGACATCTCCAATTACACCCTCTCTATATATACTCTTCGTTAATCGTCTACAGATATCGGAAACAACACAGGTAGATTTAGTAACATATTAAAGGCATTGTACATATAATTTTTTTTTTATTTTACGCATAAAATTAATAAATATCAATGTAGATATATATCACAAAAAACACAGGCATATTTATTTACAAAAACATGTAAATAATACACCCTGATTGCGGTTCATCACAGAAAATTAGAACCGAGTGGGAATCGAACCCTTGACTTTTGGTGAAAGAGACAGGAGCTCAATCCGATGCGATATTTTATTTTATTTTATTTATTGGTTTACCAACAATAGTACAACAATACATTCAGAGTTAAAACACAATATACTTATTACTAAGAGCACAATATTTAATAGGTAAACACTACATGCTAGAGTGAGCTAAATGAGTACAAATTAAAATATACTAATTAAAATATACCACTACTACGAGCAAAACATATCACAATTATACAAATAAATATATACAGGGTGTCCCACAAAGTAGTGTCAAGCGGAAGGCCTGAGATAGAACACCTCGTGGGGCATCCGAAACACCCCCATGTATGTTCCGCGATTTTTTATAGTTTTCGATTTATGATGTTTTTTCTAAAATTTTGAGAATAACTGACCTACATACATACATACATACATAAAATCACGCCTTTTTCCCAGAGGGGTAGGCAGAGATCACTTCTAGCGATCCACTTTTCACCTCTGTGGGAAACGTGACGTGACGGGTTGTGGACCACGTCGCCGCCATTCTGCCTTGTGCATTGTTTTAACAAGGTCATTGCGTTCCCACGAGTAGTAAGGATATATGACCAACAACTCAGTCCATCATCCGAGGCGATAGTATCCTTCCTCCCCTTTTCCTTCCCCCGTCATATATATATAACTAGCGACCCGCCCTCGCTTCGCTTCGGGGATATCTCTATGTCTATGTAATATATTTTAACCCCGTAAGAGAAATCTATTTTTTTTTATCTAAAAAAAGCCTATGACACTCAGGGATAGTGTAGCTTTCCAACAGTGAAAGATTTTTTCAAATCGGTACAGTTGTTTCGGAGCCTATTCGAAACAAACAAACAAACAAAAAATCAAACCTTTCCTCTTTATAATATTATTATATTACATATTAAATTGACTCCCCCGTACCCCAGTGCCGCTTACATGGAGCCTACATCGCATGCTGGCTAGCTGAGCGCGGTGGCGGCAACCAGGCGACTTTTTTCTAATACTTGCATTTTTAAACTCGTGATATCTTCCGAATTAAATGTCCGAATTGAATAATTCAAAAAGTAATAAAAAGGTATTGAAGCCGTCTTGAACATAAAGTAATTTATTTTGATAAGGATTAATACCAAGGTACAAAAAAGAGCCCTTTCAAGCGGCGGCATATAAATTAATTTTTTAGAATATAAAACCGCTTGCTGTGACAGAACTATAATATTTAGACATATGCTGTCGCGACACTTTTTGTAGATAATGATGAGTTCTGCAAAGTCTTAGTAAATGGTTTTGTTCTATCTTCAATAGTTTTCGCAGCGCAGGCGACGTAAGGAATTTTTCAAGTCTATTTTTTACACCTTGGGTTACATTATTGGAGTTTTAGTAAGGATCCCTAATTTTTTTAAAAATATAATATAGCCTATGTAACTTCTGAATAATGCAGCATTCTAATGGTGAAAAAACTATTGCAATCGGTCCAGTAGTTTTTGAGTTTATTCATTACAAACATACAAAAATACAAAAATACAAAAATACAAAAATACAAAAATACAAATCTTTCCTCTTTATAATATTAGTATAGACTGACCTAACCGACTAAAAATATTGTAGAGAAAAATTATTTGACTTTTTTGAGTAATTCTTTGTGCGAATAAATTTTTATAAGTTGTGCTTTAATGCCTAAAATATTTATCTCCATAACTTATATGAAAATTATTAAAATTATGGTACAAACTGAAAAATTATGTTAATTATTTTGTAAATAATGTCTTACAATTTCAACGTTAAAGTTAAAATATTAGGAGGTGCTGCATGGCTCCTAAGTAACTTTAAAAACTGCACCAGACTCTCAGCTTTCATAATCATTCATAAAAACTGGTACTTAATGGGCTACTTTTGCTGAAATCGGACTACAAAGACAGAGAGGTGGAAAAATCATAAAATTAGCCATTCGATGAACAAGTACTATTTGGGCATTTTATTATTTCGAAAATTAGGCAGTTTGTTAACAAACCTAAATTTAATGCAGCAGCACTCAGATAAAAACATTTGGATGCTTTTTTTTTGTTTAATTTAAGTTTCATTGCGCTAACACTGTTTTCACATGCAATACGTATACCTTTGTTACGACGAACTTGACAAACTTTGCTTTCTTTATGGACTTTAATAAACTTTTACTTATAAACTTTTTACATTAAATAATCAAAAACAAACACTTTTTTTTTCAATAATGTTCCCATTTTTAAACTTAATTAATTTTTTTAAGTATCACAAATTAAACTTTCTAGTGGTTATTTCTTAGCATTTTTGGTAAATTTTTGATTGTTAACAATCTTTTTATCTTAAGAAATAATAAAATGTCAAAATAATACTTCGTAATCCAATGGCAAATTTTATGATTTTCCCACCTCTCTGTCTTTGAAGGCCGATATCAGCGAAAGTAGCCCATTAAGTACCAGTTTTTAATAATGATTATGAAAGCTGAGAGTCTGGCGCAGTTTTTAAAGTTACTTAGGAGCCATGCAGCTACCTCCTAATATTTTAAATTTAACGTTGAAATTGTAAGACATTATTTACAGAACGTAACTTTTCAGTTTGTACCATAATTTTGATATTAGCCATTTAAGTTATGGAGACAAATATTTTAGGCATTAAAGCACAACTTATAAAAATTGATTTGCAAAAAGAATTACTCAAAAAAGTCAAATAATTTTTTCTCTACAATATTTTTAGTCGGTTAGGTCAGTTATTCTCAAAATTTTAGAAAAAACATCATAACTCAAAAACTATAAAAAATCGCGGAACATACATGGGGGTGTTTCGGATGCCTCACGGGATGTTCTATCTCAGGACTTCCGCTTGACACTACTTTTTGGGACACTCTGTATATTGAGCCAGTCAATAATATAATTCATCACCATCATCAGCGGGACGTATATTGATACGTCCCCACTGCTGGGGCACGGGCTAACCCTAAACTAGCGGATTGGTTGACTTCATAACTAGAATTTCTTCGTAGGTGTGCACTGTGTGCAGGTTTCCTCAAGATGTTTTCCTTCACCGTTATAATCGTACATATGAATTTTGAATTTGGAAATACACAGTGGGTTGAACTGGCAACTTCCTGCATGGCAAGCAACGAACTCGGCCATCGACGCAAACTCAATTATAATTACAAAAATATTTTATAATGTTAATATCTGACCTGAATGAATGGTAATTACAAGTGCACTCTCTGTTTCCTTACTTTCATAGTTTAGTGTGATGGCAATCCAATATGACCTTTGAGACCACTGGCTTAGCGTGCTTTCCGAGCCACGGGCGTGCGCGCAACCGTCAGCTCCCTGATTCGGGCTGAGTAATTTAGTCATAGAAAAACTGTACACACGTTTTGTCAGACCCCTCACTTCAATCGGGGACCTCTCGGCCGGGGACTTCGTTGGTCTAATGATCGATATATTATTAGCAGTCATATAATAATAAAAGACCTTCTACCAAAAAGATTTTTTTTTGAATTTTGTGTTTGGGCCTATCTAAGAAAAGGCTTATCTGATCGACATAAAGAGAGAAAGAGAGGAAAATATTAAATGACCACGACATAGACATGAAAAATAGCAATGATACATAAATATACACGACACAAAAACTCACCTCAAACAAAGAAATATGACACATAGACAAGAACTTTAAAAAGTGGTCAACGAGGTACAGGCCTCAGTATGGGCCACATCAGCCCGAGAGCCATATTTAGTGACTTGCTACGGTACAAACACATGGATGTGATCAATCTCTGACCTCTACTTAGTTTGGGGTCGGGTGGCCGCGTGAGTCCCAATCATTAGTGTAGAATAGACCAAGATAGACTCGAATACACGCCCTACTTCTTTTGGGCCTACACGGTGCTTGAGGGTTTTTTTTTATAATAGGCAAACAAGATGACCACACTCCACCCGATGGTAAGCGGTAGTGAGATCCAAATATTATGAGGTCGACAGGCACTATAGATCATATTGCCCCTGTCGCACTCACCCTGAAGGCCTGCTTAAATGCCGTTTCACGCCCCGCCTGAAGAGCCCGGGATCATAGGAGGGAGGGAAAACATGAGCTGGAAGCATTCCATGCCTTAATGGCACGGGGCAGGAATGAAGAGCTGAACCTCTTAGTCCGAGCCACCAGCGCCTATATTGTATGTGGATGAGCGGGAGGCGCCGAGAGTTTCAGGAAATAGCAACAGTAGTTGGAGTAGAGAGTAAAGTAGAGAATTTATACAAGATCGTGTGTGAGACACATTTTAGCAAATTGAAACAGCTTTGCCATTTGTGATATTGTGTGACTTTTTAAATAAGATTATTATTAAAATAAAAAGAAGGTATTACATTTAAGATGCTTTTAATTATATAATATAATATTCGAATAAGGAATTGAAATATATTATGAAACTTCTTCGTCTCTGCTAGCAGTGCTATGTTAACGCTTCGTCTGAAAAATACATAAAAAAATTATTAAATAAACATAAGTATCTAAAAAACAATTAAAAATCATGTACTTTCAACAATGTTTTGACATAAAATTTTCGGTTTTTTATCAATTCAAAACGTAATAAAAAGTAAAAGAAAACTAGCACAAGTCTTGATCTAGAGCTGCTATTAACAAACCTGTCCCGTTGGTCTATTGGTAGCAAGCGCTGCGTAAGTACCGAGAAGTTCCCGGTTTGAGTCCGAGGTTGTGAAAAAATGTGTTAACTTTTTCCGTAAGGAAATTACTCAGCCCGGAGATAGGAAATTGACGGCTGCACGCCCGTTCCTCGGAAAGCACGTTAAGTCGATGGTCTTGCGATCCGATCTCTCATCGGTCATGTTGGATTGCCGTCTCACCGAACTTTGAGAGTAAGGGAACTGAGACTGCACTTGTGTTTGCGCGCATACTTGTGCACTATAATATTTCTTGGCTGATCTTAATTGAGATCGCCCGCATGCCGAAATCGGTCAAACACCTTATTAATATTTTATATTATATACAAAAAAATTTCTAACCTTAACCTAATGCTTGCAGCAACAACTTCAAAAGTCCTTCTGTGGAGTAAAGAAATTAATTTTTAATTAAAACTTGTTTTGTAAGTGGTCACAATTTATTTCTTTTCAAGAGGTTACTCTGCTATGTATAATTTATACAACAACAAAAAAGGTCAGGCTAACAGTCCCACAGCCCAAATATGGGCTGTGACAGTTTGATTTCTATTTATCTCTTCTTCTCGGACAGTGAACTGGTACCTAGTTTTAAAACTTTACTGGACATTTTATTTAAAAAAAAACACTTAAACACTACCACTTTTATACACGTTTTTGACTGGCTCGGTAAACAGTGGTTAGTGACTCTAGCTGCCATCCGAGGCAAATATTCTGTGTGATGGCCATCAGAGTTCGTTCCGTGTATTCAAGTATGTATTAATAAATATCTATGTAGTTATATCAGTCTCTGACGCCCAAAGAACAAGCTCTGCTTAGTTTGTGGTTGGGTGACCGTGTGGAAAATATCTTAGATATTTATTTATTTGAGTAAACCCTGCGATGAAATATCAGTCATTCAGCTTATCCTTTTGTATAATAGATTCAGTTGATGCAGACGTTTCTTACCGACTAGGGCTGGGTCGGGCTGCGGCTCGGGCAGGGGCTCTGGCGCTGGGGCGCAGGCCGACATGCCGATCTGTGCATGGACAATAAACATATTGTAATAAATATTTTGGACAAGCGACCAAGAGAGAACTCATTGACTGAAATTCAATTTTAATTTTGATGGTAAATTATTGTTGGATCTTACCAAAGCGCAGGCGATTGCAATACGAGCGATCATGTATGTCGTCAGGAGGAGTCTTCGAACACTCATTAGCCATCAGATTTATTTAGTTTATATACCCATTCTTTTCCTTCATTAAGTTCGGTCGAAAATAAAAATTATATTTCCGCAATGATTTCTCCGACGTATAACACCTAACGTAAACATGAATGCAAGATAATATTTATTATTATTTCAAGTTAAAATTTATTTAAAAAATACTTCCTGTTTTAAAATTCAAAATATTGATTAAATTATCTTGATTTCATATTTTTATTTCATCTGAAAGATTTGATTGATCAGAAAAACACAACAAAAAGTCATTGAGGAAATAAAATTTCGGTGAATAAATGAACATAATTTTTATTTAATTCCACGCTTTCTGTGTTAAGTTCAATAGTAGAGTATAAAAGCTGAATTATTCTGAAGGGTAATCAGTGTTTAAAGACCCTCTCAAACAACAAACATGATTGCTCGTATTGCATTCGCTTGCGCTCTGGTAAGATTTTGTAATAATTTACCATCAACATTAAAATTTAATTCATCATCGGCCTAACCTAGGGCGATCAGTTATCCACGCTAGCCAAGTAATGGTTGGTAATTTCTTTACATACATATGTAGAATCACGCCTTTTTCCGAGAGGGGTAGGCAGAGATCACTTTCTGCCATGTGCTACGGCCCTGGCACACTAATTTCGCTTTTTCCACAACCATCAACCTCTTTTTGCATGCTCGTTGAATATTTCTGGGTCTTCGATATGTCCATTTATACTTTCTCTATAATATTCCTTTCGTAAATAGTCTTTCATTCATCATCTCAATATGACCAAACCATCTAAGCATACCCTTCTCAATCTTAGTCACTACATCTTCATTCATACCACATAGTTCTCGTATTTCTGATTCCATCACTCAAATTCACTTCATAATTTTTTTAAGTTCGATAAGCCAAATATGTTCTCTTACTGGCGAGGTCGAAATATTTGGAAAAACATTATATTGTATTTTGATGGAGTATAAGACAGTGTGAATAAGTACAGTAGGTGAAAATCCAAAGAGATTTCTTTAAAGAAAAACTACTGGCCTGACTGGGACTCAAAACTGGGAATTTTCAGTCTTTTGCGATCCTTACCAACATGATGTTTCATATACAGATCGGCATGTCGGCCTGCGCCCCCGCGCCGGAGCCGCTGCCCGAGCCGCAGCCCGAACCAGCTCTAGTTGGTAAGAACAAACTATTTTGACCTGTATGTATGTTTGTCTCCAATTATCTCGAGTATGGCTGAACTGATTTGAACGCAGTTTGCAAAAGAAAATACGTTAAAATACATTTTTTTAAAAGTTTGAATATCTTAAACGACTTCAAATTAAAAAACAAAGTAACTCTTTTATCTTTATAGAAAATCCATAATTGTATTGTATATCTGTCGCAGTCATCTGGTTAAATCAGAGATTTGATTGAATCACTAGCGCGTTCATTGAATGACGACGTTCAATTGAATGACTAAAGGACAACTAGTGAAGTTGTTGAATGTAACGTTCAACATCTTGACTGAACGTCAGTTAGCGTAGTCGTTGAATGGGATATAGCTGACTTTGTAATGTTTGATTAGGGTGACCATAAGTTCGCAACTTAAAAGATAACTAACTTTAGATTTAAAAAATGCGGACATGACATAACACACCTTAATATAAATTTTAACAATTTTAAGTCTTAAGATACTTCTTAATGTGTGCTTCTAACGTTAGGCTAATAAATTAGAGTGGTCCCCCGACGTGACAAAATTTAATCAAAAAATTCATACGTACGGTCAACAGCAGGCCAAGATAACCATTTGCAGTTCAAAATTAGCGGTTATGCATCGCTTTAGTTGGTACATACGTAGTAGTGTAAAAAGTTATTTTGTGCTTTTTATAGGGTTTAGCATTTTTAACCTTTTGTCATAATAATTGCGTACTTTTTTTGGGTCGGGGGTTTTTAAATATTAAAAAAACTTCTTTAGCTATATCCATTATTATATCGTACCAAAGTACGAAAAGATAAAGAAAAGATATCAAAAACCCAGTTATAATCCATAGATGTCCTGGCTTCCTCAGAAATCATGGACACCCTAGCTTTTCGAACATTATTTATAACCTCCAATATTCTTTCGGTAGTCCAAGGTTTTCTTTGGGATCCTGAAAAGGTAATTGTTTTCCCGGCAACAAGAGCACTTAGTCACATTAGCCCTAATTCTCACAAATACACTAAACAATAATAATCAACTAATCTTTATTTTGTTCTTCGTATTCAGCTTGTTTTGCCAGAATACATACATAAAATCACGCCTTTTTCCCAGAGGGGTAGGCAGAGATCACTTCCTGCCATGTGCTACGGTCCTGGCACACCACTTTCGCTTCATCCACATTTATCAACCTCTTCATGCTTCATTTTGCCAGAATCTTTTCTTTTAAAGTAGCCGGCGACAACGTGTTAATCGGAACATCCATGCTGTCTCAATTTTTTTACGAATAAGTCACTTTAAATCTCAATTTCACTCAAAAAATATCAACACAGTTCTATTCGATTAGATCTGTACCAGCTGTCCAAAACAAAGAAAGTGTCACCATCTTTGTTTTGATGAGCAATAACGCCGCGGTGGAAAAAATATGAACTAAATTACAATCACCTGACTGATTTTACGTCCGCTATGTTCAAAGGGCTATCATATGTTTCAATCCGCTAACTTGTTGGACGTTGAGTGAGGATTGTTCATTCAACGTTCGACCTAGTCATTCAATTGAACGTCGTCATTTAATAAACTCGCTAGTGATCCAATCAAATCGCTGATTCAACCAGATGACTGCGACATATCTATTTACGTTTCAAATATTATGTCAGTTACTCGTTGGTCTATTGGTAGCAATAGAACAACTAGGCATTTAAAATCAAGTAGAAAAAGCGCGAAGAGGTAACAAACACACTTCAAGTTTCTAATAAATATTTTTTTCCCCCACAGAAGGCCTTTTGAAGTTGTTGCTAAAAGTACTAGGTTAAGGTAAGCAAAATAAATGTTCACTTCATATCACTTCAGAACATAGGCTTACCCAAATACTCACCACTTTCGTCAATCCTCGGCTACTCGCATCCAGCTCCTACCAGCCGTCCTGCGCAGATCGTCACTCCTCTCAAGACTTAAGCAGATTTGTTTTTGTATCGTTGTGAACTGATTAAAAAATATGTGTCTTTATTCGCATTCAAAATAAAAATAAATGAGGTTGAAGAAAATGAACAAACCTTAGTTTTTTTTATTCAAATCGTGTTATGTTAATAAAATTGTCGGACAGACATGCAAAAAAAATTGTTGTGTTAAATTATTGTTACCCCGATAAAGGTTTATGCCCGTTTAGTAAAAAGTCAATATTTTAATATTACAGACTCTTTTTAAATTTATTCAGTTGTAAAGATATCGTAAACAAGGCTGTCGCACTCACCCTGAAGGCCTGCTTAAATGCCGTTTCACGCCGCCTGAAGAGCCCGGGATCATAGGAGGGAGGGAAAACATGAGCTGGAAGGGCATTCCATGCCTTAATGACACGTGGGTGGCGGAAAAGAGGAACTAAGCTTTTTAGTCCGAGCCACCAGCGCCTGCATTGTACGTGGATGAGAGCGCTGTCCAGCACGTGCGGTAGTGAAGCTTATTCAATTTACGAAGATGGTACATTTAGATAAATTCTACTCTGTACTATTCTCTACCCTACTCTTTAACCTTCTCTATTCTCAACTCTACTACTACTTAAACTCTCCGCGCCTGCCGCTTACTCCACATGCACCGTGTAGGCTAAAAAGTATTGGGGTGTGTCTTTGAGTTTATCGAAGTCGGTAAATAGTATATAAATACTTTTGACCATTACACTAAATATTGGTCTTCATGGGTCTACACGTGATTGTCCAGTGATTTGTAAGTGCACACTGCAGTTACGTCTAATATAAACCCGGATACAGTGAATGTTGTGTATTGGACAATTAATGTTGGTAGCTGTACCTACAAATTACATAAGTGCTGGATCGGGGGTGGACTAAGAAATTCACAACCGCTGTGGCAGACGAAGACGGGCGGCTCCAGTTCGCTCGCGAACATGATAGGTGTAACCCAGTGGAAACGTCGGGCAGTAAGTAGCTATGTATTTGCTACTCCTAATAACGCGTGTAGACCCATAAAGACTAATATTTACAATTAATATCTGTTTAAAAGTAAGGCGTCCAACCGATTTCAGCCATGGCGGCGATCTCAATGGAGATCAGACTATTGCGCAGGACAAATTATAGAGCACAAGTGTGCGCGCAAACACAAGTACAATCTTTGTTCCCTTACTCTCATAGTTCGGTGAGACGGAATGCAATCCGACATGACCGCTGAGAGATCAGGCGCAGGACCATTGGTGTAGCGTGCTTTCCGAGCCACGGGCGTGCAACCGCCAGCTCACTGATTCGGGCTGAGTAATTTAGTCACAGAAAAACTGTACACACATTTTGTCCGACCCCTAACTTCAATCGGGGACCTCTTGGCCGAGGACTTCGTTGGTCTATTGATCGATATATTAGCAGTCATATAATAAAAAAAGACCTTTTACCATCGAAATATTTTTTTGAATTTTGTGTTTTTCCACGCCTATCTTAGGAAAGGCTTACCTGTTCGAGATAAAGAAAGAATGAAAATATTTATTGACCACCAAGAGTGACAATGATACATAAATGCACAAGACATAAAGTCTCAACTCAAACAAAGAAATATGACACATAGACAAGAACTTTAAAAAGTGGTCAATGAGGTACAGGCCTCAGTATGAGCCACATTAGCCCGAGAGCCATATTTAGTGACTCTTGCTCCGGTACAAACACATGAATGTGATCAATCTCTGACCTCTACTTAGTTTTGGGTCAGGTGGCCGCGTGAGTCCCAATCATTAGTGTAGAATAGACCAAGATAGACTCGAATACACGCCCTACTACTGTAGTGCCTACACGGTGCTTGAGGGGCGAGCGGGAGTCGCGGAGAGATAGGAGCTAGCAATTACGTAGAGAAGAGTAGAGAGTAGAGTAGAAAGTAGATTAGAGAATTTAAACAAATAAAACTGATGATGAACAATAGGTAGGACAAATTAGATAGCATAGTAATATTTTTTTTTTTAGCAGATATAAGAATAACAAAATTGTTTTACTAGATCGAAGAGGCATTGGATTGAGCAAAGAGTCGTGGATTCGATTCCTACTCAGCACTTATATTTCTGTGATGAACGCAGTTGTTTGGGAATGTTATTGCAATATGAATGTAACCTTTATGTATACCACTGAGTTTTTGATATTTGAACAATGTTTGTAATATTGAGTGATTTTTAAAATAACAGTTATTCATAGCAGCGTAAAAAAAGAAAGTATTACATTTTAAAATGCATTTAATTGTAATATTCAAATAAGAAATTAAAATAAATTTTGATGAACTTCTTCGTCTCTGCCAGCAGTGCTATGTGAATGTTTAGGCTGAAAAAAACATAAAAACATATTATATGTAAAAATGTTAACATTTTTGTCAAAAGAAAATATCAAATCGATGCGCTTTCAACAATGATTTGAAACATAGATTGGCTTTAATAAATTGTGTATTTAAAAAAAAATACATCCAACTTAACTTAATTTCTTAAAATTCCATTTTGAAACCCGAAAAGTTTATGATACATTTTTGAAACTACATTATTCGCGTCACAAAAATATATGAAAACCAGCACCAGTCTTGATCTAGAGCTGATAATAAACAAAAACTTTGCTTACCTTAACCTAATGCTTTCAGCAACAACTTCAAAAGCCCCTCTGTGGAGAAAAGAAATAAGTTATTTATTAAAAAGATGAACTGTTATTGCAACCTCTTCAAACTCTATGTACTCGACGATTTTCAATTCCACAAAAAAGTTTAACAGGTTCACAGTCCCACAGCCCAAATATGGGCTGTGGCAGTATAATTTCTATTGTATCTACTTCTCGGACAGTCAACTGGTAATTTATTTTATAGATTACCGGCTATTTTATTTAAAAAAAACTTTGGAATACTACTACTTTAATATACTTTTCTGACTGGCTCGGTGGCACAGTGGTTAGTGAGCCTGGCACGCGGTACCAAAAGTCGTGGGTTCGAATTCTACATGGGAAAAGTATTTGTGTGATGGTAATAGCTGTTTGTTCCGTGTCTGTATGGTGTTTGTATTTATATCAGTATCTGACGCCCAAAGACAAGCTTTGCTTAGTTTGGGGTCAGGTGACCCTGTGTGGAAACGTACAAGATATTTATTTATTTATTCCATGTAAGCCCCGCGTAGATATATCAGTCAATCAGCTTCTCCTTTTGTATAATAGACTAGCTATGCCGCAACTTCGTTGGCGTGGACTACAGGATTTTACAAACAAAAGGATTTTCGTAATAGCCCACGTTCCCGTGGGAATTTTGCAATATCTCGTTGCAAGTAAGCTTCACATTCATTAAGGTACCTGCATGCCAAATTTCAATGATCTATCGTAGAGGCTTTGATTTTTCTATTTTCTAGGAAAAGAACGTTTATTCTCACTTACTACTATTAACGTTTAGTAAGGTGCATGCTAATTTTCTAAGCGTCTAACTTAATTAAGCAGTTTAGGTTTTTCATACAAAAGGATATTCCCATTTTTCCATTTTTATTTTCATTTTCATTCCCGTTCCCGTGGGACTTTAGGGAATTCCATTCCTTAGTGCACTTCTACGGTACTCAAGCTATGGTCTTTCCAAACTTCAAGTGCCTCCGTATACCCGTTTAGGCTGTGCCTTGATATGTCAGTCAGTCAGTTAGTTTTTCCTTTTATAATATACTTATTTAAATTAGGTTGATTCAAACGTTTCTTACCGACTAGGGCTGGGTCGGGCTGCGGCTCGGGCAGGGGCTCCGGCGCGGGGGCGCAGGCCGACATGCCGATCTGTGCATGAATAATAAACATATTGTAATAAATATTTTGGACCATCAACCAAGAGAAAACTCATTGGAAGAAATTAAATTTTAATGTTGATGGTACATTAAATATTAGTCTTTTATGGATCTACACGCGTTATTAGGAGTAGCAAATTACATAGCTACTCACTGCCCGACGTTTCACGACGAAAAAAAAAATTGATAGTACATTATTGTTGAACCTTACCAAAGCGCAGGCGAAGGCAATACGAGCGATCATGTTTGTCGTCGGGAGGAGTTTTCAAATCTGATTAACCATCAGATTTATTAAGTTTATATACCCATTCTTTTCCTTCATTAAGTTCGGTCGAAAATAAAAATTATATT
The DNA here is from genome assembly GCA_039566165.1 of Maruca vitrata. Classification (NCBI taxonomy): domain Eukaryota; kingdom Metazoa; phylum Arthropoda; class Insecta; order Lepidoptera; family Crambidae; genus Maruca; species Maruca vitrata. Next base: position 6,268,015 of record CM076939.1, read on the forward strand.
TCCGCAATGATTTCTCCGACGTATTATTGTAAACATGAATGCAAGATAACATTTATTATTATTTCAAGTTAATATTCATTTGAAAAATACTTCCTGCTTTAAAATTCGAAATATTGATTAAATTATCTTGATTTCATATTTTTATTTCATCTGAATGATTTGATTGATCAGAAAAACACAACAAAATGTTATTGAGGAAATAAAATCGCTGAAAAGAAATGAATTTAATTTTTATTTACTTCCATGCTTTCTGTGTTTGAGTTCAATAGTAGAGTATAAAATCTGAATTATTCTGATGGGTAATCAGTGTTTGAAGACCCTTTCCAACAACAAACATGATTGCTCGTATTGCATTCGCTTGCGCTCTGGTATGATTTCGTTATAATTTACCATCATCACTAAAATTGAATTCATCATCAGCCTAACCTAGGTCTATCAGTCATTCACTACATCTTCTTTCACACCACAACGTTCTCAGGTACCGTAGACAAAGTAACAGTATCTAAACGAAAACGAAGTTCGAAAATATTAAAATGTTTGGGATTGACACTAGACGCGATAAATCACTTGGTCAATCTATAAATGTAAATCCCATACATTTTATTCTTTTCGACCTTGTATATCGTTTTGATACTGTTACTTTATATAAGGCCGCTGATTATTTTATTTCTGATTCTTTACTCAATTATACTTCATAAATTAAAATTTCGATAAGCCCAAATATTCTTTTGGGTTGACCTCATATGTGGACCTCATGGACCCTTACCATCAATCCTTATGGTCGAAATGTGCTGAAAAACATAATTGAATTTTGATGTTGCATAATGGTAGTGGGGACACAGTAGGTGACTATTCAAAGTAATTTCTTAAGAGAAAAACTGGGAATCCCTGGAATTCTCAGTCTTTTGCGATCTTTTCCAAACTCTGTTTTTCATGTACAGATCGGCATGTCGGCCTGCGCCCCCGCGCCGGAGCCGCTGCCTGAGCCGCAGCCCGACCCAGCCCTAGTTGGTAAGAACAAACTATTTCAAACTGTACTTATATGTTTGTCCCCAATTATCTCGAGTATGGCTGAACCGATTTAAACGCAGTTTCCAGAAGAAAATTCGTCACATATTTTAAAAAGTCTGAATATCTTAAACGACTTTAGATAAGGAAGTAACTCTTTTAATCTTTATTGAAAATCCGTTATTGTATATCTTTTTACGTTTCAAATATAATGTTACTCGTTGATCTATTGGTAGCAATAGAACAACTAAGCAGTTAAAATCAAGTAGAAAGAGCGTGAAGAGGTAACAAACACACTTGAAGTTTCTAATAAATTATTTTTTTTTCCTCCACAGAAGGCCTTTTGAAGTTGTTGCTGAAAGTACTAGGTTAAGGTAAGCAAAATGTATGTTCACTTCACCTCACTTCTGACTATAGGCTTACCCAAATGCTCGCCACTTCTATCTATTCTCGGCTAGTTGCATCCAGCTCTTACCAGCCGTCCTGTGCAGATCGTCACTCCTGTCAAGACTCAGGCAGATTTGTTTTTGTATCGTTGTGATCTGATTAAGGAATTCTGGCTCGGTGGAACAGTGGTTAGTGACCCTGGCTGGCGGTTCCGAGAGTCGTGGGTTCGATTCCCACTCGGGACAAATATTTGTGTGATGAACATCGGTGTTTGTCCCGTGTCTGGGTGTGATTATGTATTTAAGTATGTATTTATAAATATATATGTATGTATATCAGTCTCTGACGCCCATAGTACAAGCTCTGCTTAGTTTGGGGTCAGATGACCGTGCGTGGAAATGTCCCGGATATTTATTATTTATTATTATTAATTTTTGTCTTACATTCGCATTAAAAATAAAAATAAATGAGGTTGAAGAAAATAAAATAAATCTCAGTTTTTTTTTTATTCAAACGTGTTATATTTTTATTTGTTGTTTTTAATGCTATCAAAGCTCAATGTAAATTTAAAATTTGAAAAAAATCGCATTCATTACCCTGCCTGAACGGGGACTTGAACCACCGGACCTCCCGATATCGCGTCGGTTGCTCTAACCTCTGAGCTATCCAGGCAATTACGTCACAATGCGAATTTTTCCATCACATTTTTACCCGTTAGCCACGGGTGGCGCCACCACCGGTAGTGATCGTCCCCGTTCAGGCGGGGTCATGAATGCGAATTTTTTTTCAAATGTCAAACGAGTTATGTTAATAAAACCTGCGTGGAACTTTTGGCATCAATGATTTATCAAAAAAAGCAGATACCTTGTACAATTATCTATTTATTAGTGAAAGTCCCGTCAAAATTGGTCTAGCCGTTTCAGGGATTAGCGAGAATAAATAGTCGATTTTTTTCCGTATATGACCTGTTAGCCACAGGTGGCGCCATCTACTATCAGTGATACACACTGACAGCCTGCTGGTCTAGTGTGATGGTAATGCACATCTGGGCGCGATTCCTGGAAGGATGGGTGTTCGAATCCCTGGGGGCGATTTTTTTCCGTTTTTCTTAATATTATTACAGCTAGTGCAAGCTTAAGCACTTAAAAATTTTAAATTTACAATAAATTGACGGACAGACAGACATACAAAAAAAAGTTGTGTTTAATTATTGCTACCCGATAAAGGTTTATACCCATTTAGTAAAAATTCAATATTTTAATAATACAGACACTTTAAAATTACTTAGTTGTGAAGATATCGTAAAAAAGTGAGATCCACATTCTGAGGTCGACAAGCACAATAGACCATATGGAGCCTGTCGCATTCACCTGAAGGCCTGCTTAAATGCCGTTTCATGCCCCCCCTGAAGAGCCCGGGATTATAGGAGGGACGGAAAACATGAGCTGGAAGGGCATTACAGGCCTTAATGATACGTGGCAGAATAGAGAACCTAAACCTCTTAGTCCGAGCCACCAGCGCCTGCATTGTATGTGGATGGGAGCGCTGCCCAGCACGTGCAGTAGTAAAGCTTTATCAATTTATGAAGATGTACATTTAGATAAATTTTCTTTCTATTCTATACTATTCTCTACTCTACTACTTCTCAAACTCTCCGCGCCTCCCGCTTTCTCCACATGCACCGTGTAAACTAAAACGTATTGGGGTGTGTCTTTGTGTTTATCGAAGTCGGTAAGTAGTATCTAAATACTTGTGGCAATTAATATCTGTATAAAAATAAGGCGTCCAACCGATTTCAGCCATAGCGGCCGATCTCAATGGAGATTAGACAATTGCGCAGGACAAATTATAGAGCACAACTGTGCGCGCAAACACAAGTACAATCTCTGTTCCCTTACTCTCATAGTTCGGTGAGACGGAATGCAATTCGACATGACCGTTGAGAGATCAGGCGCAGGACCATTGGTGTAGCGTGGTGGTCTATTGATCAATATATTAGCAGTCATTTAACAAAAAAATACCTTTTACCAACGAAAACATTTTTAATTTTGTGTTTGTCCACGCCTATCTTAGGAAAGGCTTATCTGTTCGAGATAAAGAAAGAATGAAAATATTTATTGACCACCAAAAGTGACAATGATACATAAATGCACAAAACAGACAGTCTCAACTCAAACTAAGAAATATGACACATAGACTCTTGTCTACCTGTACCTCATTGACCACTTTTTAAAGTTCTTACTTTAAAAAGTGGTCAATGAGGTACAGGCCTCAGTATGTGCCACATCAGCCCGAGAGCCATATTGAGTGACTCTTGCTACGGTACAAACACATGAATGTGATCTATCTCTGACCTCTACTTAGTTTGGGGTCATTATAGTCGCGTACAGAGAGGTCCCAATCATTTCAGTGCTAGTGTAGAAAATACCAACTTTTGGGCCTACAAGGTGCTTGAGGGGCGAGCGGGAGTTGCGGAGAGATACAGGAGCTAGCAATAAAGTAGAGAAGAGAGTAGAGTAGAAAGTATATTAGAGAATTTAAACAAATAAAACTGATGATGAACAATAGGTAGGACAAATAGATAGCATAGTAATTATTGTTTTTTTTAGACATCTGTCTATATAAGAATTACAAAATTGTTTCACTAGCTCGATGGGGCATTGGATTAAGCAAAGAGACGTGGATTCGATTCCTACTCAGCACTTATATTTCTGTGATGAACGCCGTTGTTTGGGAATGTTATTGCAATATGCATGTAACCTTTATGTATACCACTGAGTTTTTGATATCTGAACAATGTTTGTGATGTTGAGTGATTTTTTTAAATTACAGTTATTCATAACAGCGTAAAAAAAGAAAGTGTAACATTTTAAAATGCATTTAATTGTTATATTCAAATAAGGAATTTAAATAAATTTTGATGAACTTCTTCGTCTCTGCCAGCAGTGCTATGTGAATGTTTAGGCTAAAAAAAACATAAAAAAATATTACATGTAAAAATATAAACATGTTTGCCAAAAAATCGATGCGCTATCAACAATGATTTGAAAAATTGATTCATTTTTTAAAATTCCATTTTGAAAATCGAAAAGTTTATGTAACATTTTTGAAACTACATTATTCGCGTCACAAAAAATAAATTAAAACCAGCACAAGTCTTGGTCTAGAGCTGATAATAAACAAAAACTTTGCTTACCTTAACCTAATGCTTTCAGCAACAACTTCAAAAGCCCCTCTGTGGAGAAAAAAAATAAGTTATTGATTAAAAACATTAATTATTTGACGATTTTCAATTCCACAAAAAAGTTTAACAGGTTCACAGTCCCACAGCCCAAATATGGGCTGTAGCAGTATAATTTCTATTGTATCTACTTCTCGGACAGTCAACTGGTAATTTTTTTTATAGATTACCGGCTATTTTATTAAAAAAAAACTTTGGAATACTACTACTTTAATATACTTTTCTGACTGGCTCGGTGGCACAGTGGTTAGTGACCCTGCCACGCGGTTCCAAAAGTCGTGGGTTCGATTTCTACCTGGGAAAAATATTTGTGTGATGGTAATCGCTGTTTGTTCCGTGTCTGTATGGTGTTTGTATTTATATCAGTATCTGTCGCCCAAAGACAAGCTCTGCTTAGTTTGGGTTCAGGTGACCCTGTGTGGAAACGTACAAGATATTTATTTATTTATTCCATGTAAACCCCGCGTAGATATGTATATCAGTCAATCAGCTTCTCCTTTTGTATAATAGACTTGCTATGCCGCAACTTCGTTGGCGTGGACTACAGGATTTTACAAACAAAAGGATTTTCGTAATAGCCCCCGTTCCCGTGGGAATTTTGCAATATCTCGTTGCAAGTAAGCTTCACATTCATTAGGGTACCTGCATGCCAAATTTCAATGATCTATCGTAGAGGCTTTGATTTTTCTATTTTCTAGGAAAAGAACGTTTATTCTCACTTACTCCCGTTCCCGTGGGAATTTTGAATTATCCTGTTTTTTAAAAAGCATTAACGTTTAGTAAGGTGCATGCTAATTTTCAAGCGTCTAACTTAATTAAGCAGATTAGGTTTTTCATACAAAAGGATATTCTCATTTTTCCATTTTTATTTTCATTTTCATTCCCGTTCCCGTGGGACTTTAGGGAATTCCATTCCTTAGTGCACTTCTACGGTACTCAAGCTATGGTCTTTCCAAACTTCAAGTGCCTCCGTATACCCGTTTAGGCTTTGCCTTAATATGTCAGTCAGTCAGTTAGTTTTTCCTTTTATAATATACTTATTTAAATTCGGTTGATGCAGTCGTTTCTTACCGACTAGGGCTGGGTCGGGCTGCGGCTCGGGCAGGGGCTCCGGCGCGGGGGCGCAGGCCGACATGCCGATCTGTGCATGAATAATAAACATATTGTAATAAATATTGACAATAAATATTTTGGACAAGCGATCACGAGAGAACTCATTGGAAAAAATTCAATTTTAATGTTGATGTTACATTATTGTTGAATCTTACCAAAACGCAGGCGAATGCAATACGAGCGATCATGTTTGTCGTCGGAAAGGATCTTCAACCACTGATTAGCCATCAGATTAATTAAGTTTATATACCCATTATCTTCCTTCATAAAGTTCGGTCGAAAATAAAAATTATATTTCCGCAATGATTTTTCTGACGTATTATTGTAAACATGAATGCAAGATAACATTTATTTTTATTTCAAGTTAAAATTCATTTGAAAAGTACTTCCTGTTTTGAAATTCAAAATATTAATTAAATTATGCATCTTGATTTCATATTTTTCTTTGATCAGAAATATTTGATTGATCAGAAAAACACAACAAGAAGTCATTTAGGATATGAAATTGCGGAAAATAAATGAACATAATTTTTATTTACTTCCATGCTTTCTGCGTTAAGTTGAATAGTAGAGTATAAAAGCTGAATTATTCTGATGGGTAATCAGTGTTTGAAGACCCTCTCCAACAACAAACATGATTGCTCGTATTGCATTCGCTTGCGCTCTGGTAAGATTTTGTTATAATTTACCGTCAACATTAAAATTGAATTCATCATCAGCCTAACCTACGTCGATCAGTCATCCATTCTAGCCAAGTGCGGTTGGTAAATTTCTATACATACATACATAGAATCACGCCTCGTCGATTACGGTTACTTTTGATTTGACCTTTTTCAAGATTTGAACTATTTGGTCATGGAAGATCTTTCTTGGTCTTACCCTGTCGAGATATTCATTTATACTTTTTCTTTATATTCCTATCGTTAATCGTCTTCTCTTCATCCTCTCAACATGGTCTAACCATCTAAGCATTACCTTCTCAACCTTAGTCACTACATCTTCTTTCACACCACAACGTTCTTAGGTACCGTAGACAAAGTAACAGTATCAAAACGAAAACGAAGTCCGAAAAGAATAAAATGTATGGGATTGACACTAGATGCGATAAATCACGGGGTCAATCTAATGTTAATCCCATAAATTTTATTCTTTTCAAACTTGGTTATCGTTTTGATACTAATACTTTGTGTAAGGCCCCTGTTAATTTTATTTCTGATTCTATACTCAATTTCACTTCATAAATTAAAATTTCGATAAGGCCAAATATTCTTTTGGGTTGACCTCATATGTGGACCTCACGGACCCTTATCATCAATCCTTATGGTCAAAATATGCTGAAAAACATTATATTGAATTTTGATGGTGCACATGGTAGTGGGAACACCGTAGGTGACTCCAAAGTAATTTCTTAAGAGAAAAACTGGGAATCCCTGGAATTTTCAGTCTTTTGCGATCCTTGCCAACACTCTGTTTCATGTACAGATCGGCATGTCGGCCTGCGCCCCCGCGCCGGAGCCGCTGCCCGAGCCGCAGCCCGACCCAGCTCTAGTTGGTAAGAACAAACTATTTTGACCTGTTTGTATGTTTGTCTCCAATTATCTCGAGTATGGCTGAACCGATTTGAACGCAGTTTGCAGAAGAAAATTCGTCACATATTTCAAAAAGTCTGAATATTTAAACGACTTTAAAAAAACAAAGTGACTCTTTTTAGCTGTATAGAAAATCCCCACCTGCATATCTATTTACGTTTCAAATATTATGTCAGTTACACGTTGGTCTATTGGTAGCACGTTAGGACCCGGTCCTAACGCAGCACTTGCTACCAATAGAACAACTAGGCAGTTAAAATCAAGTAGAAAGAGTGTGAAGAGGTAACAAACACACTTCAAGTTTATAATAAATTATTTTTGTCCTCCACAGAAGGCCTTTTGAAGTTGTTGCTGAAAGTATTAGGTTAAGGTAAGCAAAATGAATGTACTTCACTTCACTTTTGAACATAGGCTTACCCAAATGCTCGCTCGCCACTTCTGTCTATTCTCGGCTACTCGCATCCAGCTCCTACCAGCCGTCCTGCGCAGATCGTCACACCCCTCGAGACTTAGGCAGATTAATTTGTTTTTGTATCGTTGTGAACTGATAAAAAATATTTGTCTTACATTCGCATTAAAAATAATAATAAATGAGGTTGAAGAAAATAAACAAATCTTAGTTTTTTTTTATTTAATCGTGTTATGTTAATAAAATCCGCGTGGAATTTTGGCATCAATGATTTATCAAAATAGAAGATATCTTGTACAATTATCTATTTATTGGTGAAAGTCCCGTCAAAATTGCTCCGCCGCAGGGATTAGCGAGAATAAATAGACGGACAGACAGACATGGAAAAAAAATGTTGTGTTAAATTATTGTTACCCTATAAAGGTTTATACCCATTTAGTAAAAAGTCAATATTTTAATATGACAGACACTTTTTAAATTAATTCAGTTGTAAAGATATCGTAAAAAAGTAAGATCCACATTCTGAGGTAGCAGGCACAATAGACCATATGGAGCCTGTCGCACTCACCCTGAAAGCCTGCTTAAATGCCGTTTCACGCCCCGCCTGAAGAGCCCGGGATCATAGGGAGGGAGGGAAAACATGAGCTGGAAGGGCATTCCATGCCTTAATGACACGTGGCAGAAAAGAGGAACTAAACCTCTTAGTACGAGGCACCAGCGCCTGCATTGCATGTGGATGGGAGCCCTGTCCAGCACGTGCGGTAGTAAAGCTTAATCAATTTACTAAGATTTAGATAAATTTTCTTTCTTCTCTATACTATTCTCTACTCTACTCTTTAACCTTCTCTATTCTCTAGTAGTAGAGTTACTACTATTCCAACTCTCCGCGCCTCCCGCTTACTCCACATGCACCGTGTAGGCTAAAAAGTATTGGGGTGTGTCTTTGAGTTTATCAAAGTCGGCAAGTGGTATCTAAATACCTGTGACAATTGATATCTGTATAAAAATAAGGCGTTCAACCGATTTCAGCCATAGAGGCAGATCTCAATGGAGATCAGACAACTGCACAGGACAAATTATAGAGCACAAATGTGCGCGCAAACACAAGTACAATCTCTGTTCCCTTACTCTATAGTTGGGTGAGACGGAATGCAATGCGACACGTCCGGAGAGATCAGGCGGAGGACCATTGGCTTAGCGTGCTTTCCGAGGCGTGAGCTTGCAGCCGCCAGCGTCCTGATTCGGACTGAGTAATTTCGTTACTGAAAAACTCACACAAACGTTCCCCGACCCCTGACTTGAATTGGGGACCTCTCGGCCGGAGACTACATTGGTCTATTGATTAGTATACCAGCAGTCATACAATAAAAAATACCTTTTACCAACGAGATTTTTTTTATTTTTTGTTTGTCCACGCCTATCTTAGAAAAAGCTTATCTGATCGAGATAAAGAAAGAAAGAAAAATATATGTATATTGACTACAAAAAAATGCACAAGACACAAAGTCTCAACTCAAACAAAGAAAGATAACACATATACAAGGACTAAAAAAAGTGGTCAACGAGGTACAAGCATGTGCCACATCAGCCCGAGAGTCATATGTAGTGACTCTTGCTACGGTACAAACACATGAATGTGATCAATCTCTGACGTCTACTTAGTTCGGGGTCAGGTGGCCGCGTGAGTCCCAATCATTAGTGTTGAATAGAACCAGATAGACTCGAATACACGCCCTACTACTGTAGTGCCTACACGGTGCTTGAGGGGCGAGCGGGAGTCGCGGAGAGATACAGGAGCTAGCAATAAAGTAGAGAAGAGTAGAGAGTAGAGTAGAAAGTAGATTAGAGAATTTAAACAAATAAAACTGATGATGAACAATAGGTAGGACAACTTAAATAGCATAGTAATATTTTTTTTTTTAGACAGATATAAGAATAACAAAATTGTTTTACTAGATCGAAGGGGCATTGGATTGAGCAAAGAGTCGTGGATTCGATTCCTACTCAGCACTTATATTTCTGTGATGAACGCAGTTGTTTGGGAATGTTATTGCAATATGAATGTAACCTTTATGTATACCACTGAGTTTTTGATATTTGAACAATGTTTGTAATATTGAGTGATTTTTTAAAATAACAGTTATTCATAACAGCGTAAAAAAAGAAAGTATTACATTTTAAAACGCATTTAATTGTAATATTCAAATAAGGAATTAAAATAAATTTTGATGAACTTCTTCGTCTCTGCCAGCAGTGCTATGTGAATGTTTAGGCTGAAAAAAACATAAAAAGAATATAACATGTAAAAATGTAAACATTTTTGTCAAAAACAAAATCAAATCGATGCGCTCCACAAAGATTTGAAAAATTGATTGTCTTTAATAAATTGTGTATTTAAAAAAAATTACATCCAACTAAACTTCATTTTTTAAAAGTCCATTTTGAAAACCGAAAAGTTTATGTAACATTTTTGAAACTACATTATTCGCGTCACAAAAATTTATGAAAACCAGCACCAGTCTTGATCTAGAGCTGATAATAAACAAAAACTTTGCTTACCTTAACCCAATGCTTTCAGCAACAACTTCAAAAGCCCCTCTGTGGAGAAAAGAAATAAGTTATTGATTAAAAGATGAATTGTTATTGTTACCTTTTCAACGATTTTCAATTCCACAAAAAAGTTTAACAGGTTTATAGTCCCACAGCCCAAATATGGGCTGTGGCAGTAAAATATCTATTGTATCTACTTCTCGGAATTTATTTTATAGATTACCGGCTATTTTATTTAAAAAAAAAAACTTTGGAATACTACTACTTTAATATACTTTTCTGACTGGCTCGGTGGCACAGTGGTTAGTGACCCTGCCACGCGGTTCCAAAAGTCATGGGTTCGATTTCTACCTGGAAAAAATATTTGTGTGATGGTAATAGCTGTTTGTTCCGTGTCTGTATGGTGTTTGTATTTATATCAGTATCACACGCCCAAAGACAAGCTCTGCTTAGTTTGGGTTCAGGTGACCCTGTGTGGAAACGTACAAGATATTTATTTATTTATTCCATGTAAACCCCGCGTAGATATATCAGTCAATCAGCTTCTCCTTTTGTATAATAGACTAGCTATGCCGCAACTTCGTTGGCGTGGACTACAGGATTTTAAAAACAAAAGGATTTTCGTAATAGCCCACGTTCCCGTGGGAATTTTGCAATATCTCGTTGCAAGTAAGCTTCACATTCATTAAGGTACCTGCATGCCAAATTTCAATGATCTATCGTAGAGGCTTTGATTTTTCTATTTTCTAGGAAAAGAACGTTTATTCTCACTTACTCCCGTTCCCGTGGGAATTTTGAATTATCCTATTTTTTAAAAAGCATTAACGTTTAGTAAGGTGCATGCTAATTTTCTAAGCGTCTAACTTAATTAAGCAGTTTAGGTTTTTCATACAAAAGGATATTCCCATTTTTCCATTTTTATATTCATTTTCATTCCCGTTCCCGTGGGACTTTAGGGAATTCCATTCCTTAGTGCACTTCTACGGTACTCAAGCTATGGTCTTTCCAAACTTCAAGTGCCTCCGTATACCCGTTTAGGCTGTGCCTTGATATGTCAGTCAGTCAGTTAGTTTTTCCTTTTATAATATACTTATTTAAATTAGGTTGATTCAAACGTTTCTTACCGACTAGGGCTGGTTCGGGCTGCGGCTCGGGCAGGGGCTCCGGCGCGGGGGCGCAGGCCGAAATGCCGATCTGTGCATGAATAATAAACATATTGTAATAAATATTTTGGACAAGCAACCAAGAGAGAACTCATTGGAAGAAATTAAATTTTAATGTTGATGGTACATTAAATATCAGTCTTTTATGGATCTACACGCGTTATTAGGAGTAGCAAATTACATAGCTACTCACTGCCCGACGTTTCACGACGAAAAAAAAAATTGATAGTACATTATTGTTGAATCTTACCAAAGCGCAGGCGAAGGCAATACGAGCGATCATGTTTGTCGTCGGGAGGAGTTTTCAAATCTGATTAACCATCAGATTAATTAAGTTTATATACCCATTCTTTTCCTTCAAAAAGTTCGGTCGAAAATAAAAATTATATTTCCGCAATGATTTTTCTGACGTATTTTTGTAAACATGAATGCAAGATAACATTTATTATAATTTCAAGTTAATATTCATTTGGAAAATACTTCCTGTTTTAAAATTCGAAATATTGATTAAATTATCTTGATTTCATATTTTTATTTCATCTGAATGATTTGATTGATCAGAAAAACACAACGAAATGTCATTGAGGATATAAAATCGCGGAAAAGAAATGAATTTAATTTTTATTTACTTCCATGCTTTCTGTGTTTGAGTTCAATAGTAGAGTATAAAATCTGAATTATTCTGATGGGTAATCAGTGTTTGAAGACCCTCTCCAACAACAAACATGATTGCTCGTATTGCATTCGCTTGCGCTCTGGTATGATTTTGTTATAATTTACCATCATCGCTAAAATTGAATTCATCATCAGCCTAACCTAGGTCTATCAGTCATTCACTACATCTTCTTTCACACCACAACGTTTTCAGGTACCGTAGACAAAGTAACAGTATCTAAACGAAAACGAAGTTCGAAAAGAATTAAATGTATGGGATTGACACTAGACGCGATAAATCACTTGGTCAATCTATAAATGTAAATCCCATACATTTTATTCTTTTCGAACTTCGTTATCGTTTTGATACTAATACTTTGTCTAAGGCCCCTGTTAATTTTATTTCTGATTCTATACTCAATTTCTCTTTATAAATAAAAATTTCGATAAGCCCAAATATTCTTTTGGATTGACCTCATATGTGGACCTCATGGACCCTTACCATCAATCCTTATGGTCGAAATATGCTGAAAAACATTATATTGAATTTTGATGATGCGTATGGTAGTGGGAACACAGTAGGTGACTATCCAAAGTAATTTCTTAAGAGAAAAACTGGGAATCCCTGGAATTTTCAGTCTTTTGCGATCCTTGCCAACACTCTGTTTCATGTACAGATCGGCATGTCGGCCTGCGCCCCCGCGCCGGAGCCGCTGCCCGAGCCGCAGCCCGACCCAGCTCTAGTTGGTAAGCACAAACTATTTTGACCTGTATGTATGTTTGTCTCCGATTATCTCGAGTATGGCTGAACCGATTTGAACGCAGTTTGCAGAAGAAAATTCGTCACAGTTTTAGAAAGTCTGAATATTTTAAACGACTTTTAAAAAACCAAAGTAACTCTTTTAATCTGTATAGAAAATCGGTAAGTGTATATCTATTTACGGTTCAAATATTATGTCAGTTACTCGTTGGTCTATTTGTAGCACGTTAGGACCCGGTCCTAACGCAGCACTTGCTACCAATAGAACAACTAGGCAGTTAAAATCAAGTGGAAAGAGTGTGAAGAGGTAACAAACACACTTCAAGTTTCTAATAATTTAAGCGGTAACCCGATAAAATAGCTAGAATATTATTCGGTGCTCCTAGATTTTTCCAAGCTTGCAGTTCTTTTTGCTCACCTGTCTTGCACGAAATTCACCATTTTTTTCAAGTTTTTATTCAATAACTTATTTCTCTTCTTCACAGAGGGCCTTTTGAAGTTGTTGCTGAAAGTATTAGGTTAAGGTAAGCAAAGTTTTTGTTTATATCAGCTCTTGATCAAGACTTGTGCTGGTTTTCATTTATTTTCTGTAACGCAAATAATGTAGTTACAAAAATTTTACATAAACCCTTCGGTTTTTATATAATGGTATCAAAAAAGATTAAGTTAAGTTGGAAGTAAAATTCTTGAAACTACATAATTTATTAAAGACAATCAATTAATCAAATCATTGTTGAAAGCGCATCGATTTAATATTGTGTTTTTTTTTGACCAAAATGTTTACATTGTTTAAATATTTACATGTAAATTTTTTATGTTTTTTTTTTCAGCCTAAGCATTCACATAACACTGCTGGCAGAGACAAAGAAGTTCTTCAACAATTTTTTTTAATTCCTAATTTGAATATAACAATTAAATGCATTTTAAAATGTAATACCTTCTTTTTTTACGCTGTTATGAATTAATGTTATTTTTAAAAAATCCCTCAACATCACAAACATTGTTCAGATATCAAAAACTCAGTGGTAAAGGTTACATGCATATTGCAATAACATTCCCAAACAACGGCGTTCATTACAGAAATATAGTGCTGAGTGGGAATCGAATCCACGACTCTTTGCTCAATCCAATGCCCCATCGAGCTAGCGAAACAATTTTGTTATTCTTATATAGACAGATGTCTAAAAAAAAACAATAATTACTATGTTATCTAATTTGTCCTAGCTATTGTTCATCATCAGTTTTATTTGTTTAAATTCTCTAATCTACTTTCGTAACTCTACTCTCTACTCTTCTCTACTTTATTGCTAGCTCCTGTATCTCTCCGCGACTCCCGCTTGCCCCTCAAGCACCTTGTAGGCCCAAAAGTAGTAGGGCGTGTATCCGAGTCTATCTTGGTCTATTCTACACTAATGATTGGGACTCACGCGGCCACCTGACCCCAAACTAAGTAGAGGTCAGAGATTGATCACATTCATGTGTTTGTACCGGAGCAAGAGTCACTAAATATGGCTCTCGGGCTGATGTGGCACATACTGAGGCCTGTACCTCGTTGACCAAAGTGGTCATAAAGGTCTTGTCTATGTGTCATATTTTTTTGTTTGATGTGAGTTTTTGTGTCGTGTGTATTAGTAAATCATTGTTATTTTTCTTGTCTATGTCGTGGTCATTTAATATTTTCCTCTCTTTCTCTCTTTATGTCGATCAGAAAATCCTTTTCTTTGATAGGCACAAACACAAAATTCAAAAAAAAATATTTTTTTGGTAAAAGGTCATTTTTATTAAATGACTGCTAATATATCGATCAATAGACCAACAAAGTCCCCGGCCGAGAGGTCCCCGATTGAAGTTAGGGGTCGGACAAAATGTGTGTACAGTTTTTCTGTGACTAAATTACTCAGCCCGAATCAGTGAGCTGGCGGTTGCACGCCCGTGGCTCGGAAAGCACGCTACACCAATGGTCCTGCGCGTGACCTCTCAACGGTCATGTCGGATTGCATTCCGTCTCACCGAACTATGAGAGTAAGGGAACAGAGATTGTACTTGTGTTTGCGCGCACACTTGTGCTCTAAAATTTGTCCTGCGCAATTGTCTGATCTCCATTGAGATCGGCCGCTATGGCTGAAATCGGTTGGACGCCTTATTGTTATACAGATCTTAATTGTCACAAGTATTTAGATACCACTTACCGACTTTGATAAACTCAAAGAGACACCTTATTACTTTTTAGCCTACTAGGTGCAAGTGAAGTAAGCGGGAGGCGCGGAGCGTTTGAGTAGTAGTAGAGAAGAGAATAGAGAAGGTTAAAGAGTAGAGTAGAGAAAAGTATAAAAAAGAAAGAAAATTTATCTAAATGTACATCTTCGTAAATTGATTAAGCTTCACTACCGCACGATCCCGGGCTTTTCAGGCGGGGCGTGAAACGGCATTTAAACAGGCCTTCAGGGTGAGTGCGACAGGCCCCATTTATGGTCTATTGTGCCTGTCGACATCAGAATGTGGATCTCACTTTTTACGATATCTTTACAACTGAATAATTTTTTTGTGTCTGTTATATTAAAATATTGACTTTTTACTAAACGGGTATAAACCTTTATCGGGTAACAATAATTTTATTGAACACAACATTTTTTTTTTTATGTCTGTTTGTCCGTCTATTTATTCTCGCTAATCCCCGCGGCAGACCAATTTTGACGGGACTTTCACCAAAATAATAGATAATTGTACAAGGTATCTGCTATTTCGATAAATCATTGATACCAAAATTCCATGCGGATTTTACTAACACGTTTGAATTAAAAAAAACTAAGATTTGTTTATTTTGTTCAACCTCATTTATTTTTATTTTTAACATAATTGCGAATGTAAGACAAAAAAATTTATCAGTTCACAACGATACAAAAACAAATCTGCCTAAGTCTTGAGAGGAGTGACGATCTGCGAGGGACGGCTGGTAGGAGCTGGATGCGAGTAGCCGAGGATAGACAGAAGTGGCGAGCATTTGGGTAAGCCTATGTTCAGAAGTGAGATGAAGTGAACATACATTTTGCTTACCTTAACCTAGTACTTTCAGCAACAACTTCAAAAGGCCTTCTGTGGGGGAAAATAATTAATTTATTAGAAACTTGAAGTGTGTTTGTTACCTCTTCACGCTCTTTCTACTTGATTTTAACTGCCTAGTTGTTCTATTGGTAGCAAGTGCTGCGTTAGAACCGGGTCCTAACGTGTTATCAATAGACCAACTAGTAACTGACATAATATTTCAAACGTAAATAGATATACAATTACGGATTTTCTTTACAGATTAAATAAGTTACTTTGTTTTTTTAAGTCGTTTAAGATATTCAGACTTTTTGAAATATGTGGCGAATTTTCTCCTGCAAATTGCGTTCAAATCGGTTCAGCCATACTCGAGATAATTGGAGACAAACATACAAACAGGTCAAAATAGTTTGTTCTTACCAACTAGAGCTGGGTCGGGCTGCGGCTCGGGCAGCGGCTCCGGCGCGGGGGCGCAGGCCGACATGCCGATCTGTACATGAAACAGAGTGTTGGCAAGGATCGCAAAAGACTGAAAATTCCAGGGATTCCCATTTTTTCTCTTAAGAAATTACTTTGTATAGTCATCTACTCTGTTCCCACTACCATACGCATCATCAAAAGTCAATATAATGTTTTTCAGCATATTTCGACCATAATAGAGTAAGATCCCAGGGCCGCCAGACCTACGTCATTTTAGCAAAGCTAGAATTTCCATGACTTATAGTCTAGTATGTACTTAGAAGAGTACGCGTACTCACTTGCTCGAAAGCGGGGCCGTTTCACAGGTAGCGCGAACTAAAGGTGTCCCAAAACAGAGGCAACCTACGTCATTTTAGAAAGCCTAAATTTGACATATATAACTACGTGGTACTATTTCCAGATGAATTGTAAAGCTGCCAGACCAATCTGATGGACCAATTATTCAACCAGACGCCTCAAAGGTTCCCTGTGAGTGCAAGCTTGAGGGCGTAACGACGCACAGCCTAAACGGCTAAAGTTAGGCACTTGAAATTTGGAAGAGACGTAGCTTAGATACCGTAGAGGTGCATTAAGAAAAGGATTCCCGAAATTCTCACGGGAACGGGAAAATCATTTTGTATGAAAAATTCAAATCGCTTAAGTTAGACGCTTGAAATTTGGCATGCAAGTACCTTGGTAAACTTAAAGCTTAGTTGCAACTGGATATTTTAATTTTTTTCTGGGAAGGGAGTTAGCGGGAAAAAACTTTTGTATGAGAAAATCGAAACTGCATAAGATAAATGATTGAAATTTGGCATGCAGGTACCCTAATGAACGTAAAGCTTACTTGCAACGCGATATTGCAAAATTCTATAAATAACTCGCGACTTATGCATCTTTCACTTCCACCCTGCGAGCATGTAACTCTGACGCCCCACTCTGGCCGGCCGGCTAAGGCAAAACAGAGGTGAGAGTCCTGCGGCCCCCGTCGGGTCCACTCCTACCGGCTAACTAAGGCAAGCGGAGAGAGGGGCCTGGTCGACTCTCAGAGGCACGGATACCAAGGGGTGTCGATCCCATTCAGCCCGCCACAAGCTGCCCTGGGGAGACTAGTTGCACTGGTAGAGAGTCGCTAACTTTCATGGTGCGAAAATCAGCGACTCTCACCAGGGGGCGGTGGGGTCGTCACATCCCTACGCCTTTATTATTATTATTATTGTATGAGGTCAACCCAAAAGAATATTTGGGCTTATTGAAATTTTAATTTATGAAGTCAAATTGAGTATAGAATCAGAAACATAATAATCAGGGGCCTTTGATAAAGTAACAGTATCAAAACGATGACCAAGTTTGAAAAGAATAAAATGTATGGGATTAACATTAGATTGACCACGTGATTTATCGCGTCTAGTGTCAATCCCATACATTTTATTCTTTTCGAACTTCGTTATCGTTTTGATACTGTTACTTTGTCTACGGTACCTGAGAACGTTGTGGTGTGAAAGAAGATGTAGTGACTAAGGTTGAGAAGGTAATGCTTCCATGGTTAGACCATGTTGAGAGGATGAAGAGAAGACGATTAACGATAGAAATATATAGAAAAAGTATAAATGAATATCTCGACAGGGTAAAACAAAGAAAGACCTTCCATGACCAAATAGTTCAACTCTTGAAATAAGGTTAAATCAAAAGTACCCGTAATCGACGAGGCGTGATTCTAAGTATGTATGTATAGAAATTTACCAACCCGCACTTGGCAAGCGTGGATGACTGATCGACCTAGGTTAGGCTGATGATGAATAAAATTTTAATGTTGATGGTAAATGATTACAAAATCTTACCAGAGCGCAAGCGAATGCAATACGAGCAATCATGATTGTTGTTGGAGAGGGTCAAACACTGATTACCCATCAGAATAATTCAGCTTTTATAGTATTCTATTGAACTTAACACAGAAAGCATGGAAGTAAATAAAAATTAAATTCATTTATTTTCCGCAATTTGATTTCCTCAATGACTTTTTGTTGTGTTTTTCTGATCAATCAAATATTTTTGATAAAAGAAAAATATGAAATCAAGATAATTTAATCAATATTTTGAATTTTAAAACAGGAAGTATTTTTCAAATAAATTTTAACTTGAAATAATAATAAATGTTATCTTGCATTCATGTTCACAATAATACGTCAGAAAAATCATTGCGGAAATATAATTTTTATTTTTGACCGAACTTATTGAAGGAAAAGAATTGGTATATAAACTAATTAATCTGATGGCTAATCAGTGTTCGAAGATACTTTCCGACGACAAACATGATCGCTCGTATTGCCTTCGCCTGCGCTTTGGTAAGATCCAACAATAATTTACCATCAACATTATTTCTTTGAATGAGTTCTGAGTTGCTTGTCCAAAATATTCATTGTCAATATTCATTACAATATGTTTATTATTCATGCACAGATCGGCATGTCGGCCTGCGCCCCCGCTCCGGTGCCCCTGCCCGAGCCGCAGCCCGACCCAGCTCTAGTCGGTAAGAAACGTCTGCATCAATCGATTCTAAAATATTATAAAAGAAGAAACTAACTGTAGTCCGGTCAATTTAGACATTCGAAGTTACATAAATTCCCACCAAGCTGAAAATCGGTAAGATTGCTTAAAATATCATTAAAAACAAAATTTGAAAGTTCCCCATCTTTCCCCTGTAAGGAAAAAATGTTATTCAAGGTCAAAGGTAAAAAAAATGAGTTTTTCGCGATTTTTAGCAAAACTGTAAGTTTTATCATAAAAATATGTATGACAAAATTACTTATCATCTAATTATCTATAAAAATTGTCTTTACAGTTTGTTCCTAAGATTCACCATTTCAGAGATACAGCGATGCACAAAGTTGAAATGTTGTATTTTCAAATGCTTCCAGGCCCCCGTGCTATTGTGCTAGACAGATAAAATTTTTACGAATGATGGATTTCAGTTGCCTCTATTATCGCTAATACTAAATACAACATAAAACCATCACTTAAGGTGGGCTCTCATACTAACGCTTTTTTTTATTTGCTCGCACTTGGACGGTTTTTATCGTGGTTACCCTAGTAAACCTATTCCACATTAACGTGGTGACCATGGCTTAACGTGGTTACCACGTTAAAAACCGGCCAAGTGCGAGCAAATAAAAAAAAGCTTTCGTAGAGAAAAGAAAAAGAGCCCACCTTGAGTGATAGTTTTATGTTGTATTTAGTATTAGATGTTATAGAGCTAACTGAAATACATCATTCGTGAAAATTTTAACTGTCTAGCACAATCGCACGGGGGCCTGGCAGCATTTGAAAATACAACTTTTTCAACTTTGTGCATCGCTTTATCTCTGAAATGGTGAATCTTAGGAATAAAGTGTAAGACAATTTTTATAGATAATTAGGTGATAAGTAATTTTGTCATACATACTTTTATGATAAAACTTACCGTTTCGCTCAAAAGTGCATAAAACTGATATTTGTGACATTTGACCATGAATTTTTTTTTTTTTGCACACATCGGATCGATGGGGACTTTTGACATATCATTTGTAATGACGTATTCAAGGCCTGCACAAAAATCCAGCTTGTTGGGAATTAATGCAACCTTACCCATAATTTAGATGCTAATTTGACTGGACTACTGACTGACATGATATGTCACTATTCCAAATTTCAAGTGCAAACGCACAGCCTAAGCAACGGCTATACGTAGGCACTTTAAATTTGGAAGGGCTGTAGCTTGAGTACCGTAGATGTGCACTAAGAAAAGGAATTCCCTAAATTCCCACGGGAACGGGAATGAGCGGGAATATCCTTTTGTTTGAAAAATCTAAACTGCTTAAGTTAGACGCTTGAAAATTACTTAACGTAAAGCTTAGTTAATATAGGATAAACCGATATAGGATAGACCGAATTATCTACGCGGGGTTTACATTCAATAAATAAGTAAATATTTTGGACATTTCCATACAGGGTCACCTGACCCCAAACTAAGCAGACCCTGTCTTTGGGCATCAGAGACTGATATAAATACAAAAACCACACACCCAGACACGGAATAAACAGCGATGACCATCACACAAATGTTTGTCCCAGGTAGGAATCGAACCCGACGACTTTTGGAACCGCCTGCCAGGGTCACTAATCACTGTGCCACCGAGCCAGTCAGAAAAGTATATTAAAGTAGATGTATTTCAAAGTTTTTTAAAATAAAATAGCCGGTAATCCACACCGGTCCGAGAAGTAGATACAATAGAAAGTATACTGCCACAGCCCATATTTGGGCTGTGGGACTGTGAACCTGTTAAACTTTTTGTGGAATTGAAAATCGTCGAGTACATAGAGTCTGAAGAGGAAGCAATAAGAATTCATGTTTTTAATCAATAACTTATATCTTTTCTCCGCAGAGGAGCTTTTGAAGTTGTTGCTGAAATATTTAGGTTAAGGTAAGCAATGTTTTTGTTTATATCAGCTCTAGATCAAGACTTGTGCTGGTTTTCATTTATTTTTTGGGACTCGAATAATGTAGTTTCAAAAATGTTTCATAAACTTGTCGGGTTTTTTATAATGGAATAAAAAACTTAAGTTTTTATAATACATACATACATACATACAATCACGCCTTTTTCCCAGAGGGGTAGACAGAGATCACTTCCAGCGATCCACTTTTCACCTCTGTGGGAAACGTGACGTGACGGGTTGTGGACCACGTCGCCGCCATTCTGCCTTGTGAATTGTTTTAACAAGGTCATTGCGTTCCCACAAGTAGCAAAGATATATGACGGGGGAAGAAAAGGGGAGGAAGGATACTATCGCCTCGGATGATTTGGACTGAGTCGATAGTAGCTCGTGGAGCCGGGGTCGCTTACCCGTATACCGGTCACCAACCACCGAACAGATAGTTGTGACTGGTAACCCCTGACTTTATAATAATAATAATAATTTATTTATTTTCCAAAACTTAAAACTATTACAAGTAATCATGAGGTCGCTGCACCAAGCACAGGCTTGTATCGCAGTGACCAGGCGTAACGTTACATTTGAGAACATTAATATTGGCAGTAAAATTTTTAAAACTACATAATTTATTAAAAGAAAGCGCATCGATTTCATATTGTTTTTGTGACAAAAATGTTAACATTGTTTAAATGTTTAATTGAAATATTTTTTTAATGCTTCTTTCAGCCTGAAAATTCACATAGCACTGCTGGCAGAGACGGAGAAATTCATTAAAATTTATTTTAATTCCTTATTTGAATATAACAATTAAATGCATTTTAAAATCACTTTCTTTTTTACGCTGTTATGTATATCGTATTTTAAAAAATCACACTACGTCACAAAGATTTTTCAGATATCAAAAACTTAGTGGTATAGGTACATGAAGGTTACATGCATATTGCAATAACATTCCCAAACGACGGCGTTCATCACAGTTTCTACTCAGCACTTATATTTAATATAGCGACCCGCCCTCGCTTCGCTTCGGGGATATCTCTATCTCTATGTAATATATTTTAACCTCGTAAGAGAAATCTATTTTTTTTATCTAAAAAAACCTATGACACTCAGGGATAGTGTAGCTTTCCAACAGTGAAAGATTTTTTCAAATCAGTGCAGTAGTTTCGGAGCCTATTCGAAACAAACAAACAAACAAAAAATCAAACCTTTCCTCTTTATAATATTATTATATATTATATTACATATTACATTGACTCCCCCGTACCCCAGTGACGCTTACATGGAGCCTACATCGCATGCTGGCTAGCTGAACGCGGTGGCGGCAACCACGCGACTTTTTTCTAATACTTGCATTTTTAAACTCGTGATATCTTCCGAATTAAATGTCCGAATTGAATAATTCAAAAAGTTATAAAAAGGTATTGAAGCCGTCTTGAATATATACTTATTTTGATAAGGATTAATACCAAGGTACAAATAAAGAGCCCTTTCAAGCGGCGGCATATAAATTAAATTTTTAGAATAAAAAACCGCTTGCTGTGACATAACCATAATGTTTAGACATATGCTGTCGCGACACTTTTTGTAGATAATGATGAGTTCTGCAAAGTCTTAGTAAATAGTTTTGTTCTATCTTCAATAGTTTTCGCAGCGCAGTCGACGTAAGGAATTTTTCAGGTCTATTTTTTACACCTTGGGTTACATTATTGGAGTTTTAGTAAGGATCCCTAATTTTTTTAAAATATAATATAGCCTATGTTACTTCTGAATAATGCAGCTTTCTAATGGTGAAAAAATTATTGCAATCGGTTCAGTAGTTTTTGAGTTTATTCATTACAAACATACAAAAATACAAAAATACAAAAATACAAATCTTTCCTCTTTATAATATTTGTATAGATTAGTATAGACTAGTATAGATAAGTGCTGAGTAGAAATCGAACCCACGACTCTTGGCACAATCCAATGCCCCTTCGAGCACTAGCTCGACTGACTTACTATGCAACCTAAGTATCTTTCTGTCTCTGAATATTGATAAAGCTATTTCAATTTACAAAAATGTGTCCTACACACAGTTTCATTTGTGTAAATTCTCAACTCTACTCTAATCTACTTTCTACTATACTCTCTATTGCTACCTTCTGTATCCCTCCGCGACTCCCGCTCGCCCCTCAAGCACAGTATAGGCCCAAAAGTAGTAGAGCATGTATTCGAGTCCATCTGGTCAATCTTCTTCTTATCGTGTGGTTGGTGAACAACCTGGTGTCAAGATTTAAACCGCCCGTAGGCCTCAGACATGGCTTCACACAACGTTGAAAAATCTCTCAGGTATGCTGGTTTCCTCACGATGTTTTCCTTCACCGTTAAAGCGTCGATGGCCAAGTGGTTAAGGTCGTTGCTTGCCATGCGAGAGGTCGCCAGTTCAAACCCCGCCAGGTATCAATGTGTTTTTCAAATTTGAAATTCATATGTACCATCATTTGACGCTTCAACGGTTATCTGGTCAATTATACACTAGCACTAAAATAAGACGTGTCCGACCGATTTCAGCCATGGCGGCCGATCTCAATTGAGATCAGCCAAGGGCGCAGGACATATTATAGTGCACAAGTGTGCGCGCAAACACAAGTGCACCCTCTATTAACTTACTCTTATAATTTGGCGAGACGGCAATCCAACATGAGCGATGAGAGATCGGGCGCAGGACTACCGGCTCACCGGCAGAGGCGTGGCGTTCAACCGCCAACTTCCTATCTCTGGCTGAGAAATGTCATTACAGAAAAACTCACACAAATATTGCCCGACCCCAGATTCGAACCGGGGACCTCTCGGTCCTTACGCAGCGCTTGCACCTTAAGAGACGAACGATGCAGTTAAACTAATACACGATAGATAGGTACTTAAATAGCAATTATGCGAATTTTACTACTATTCTTCTTCTTATCCTATGGTTGACTAGCTGTGCCCGCGACTTCGTTCGCGTGGACTACAGGATTTACCATATAAAAGTTTTTTCGTGCTAGCTTCCGTTCCCGTTAGAATTTTTCAATATACTGTTACAACTAAGCTTAAAGTTTACTATGGTATCTGAATGCCATAGCATCTAATTTAAGTGGTTAAGATTTTTCATACAAAAAGATTTTTTCGGGAATAATTCCAGTTCCCGTAAGAATTCGCGAATTAAATAATAAATAAATATTACACAACATCAAATACATTGATCTGATCCCGTGGTAAGTAGCTTTAGCACTTGTGTTACAGATATTCACTCTACAGGTGGGAGACATTTTGTCGACCGGTTGCTGTTACCACCATACAGTTGTGTAAAACCCGCCAAGTGACTCTGACCTCTCGGTCAGGTCGCGTTCCGGGATCAGCACTGTACGAACCGGAGCCAGGGGGGACCATTGTTGCGGCAAGCGCCGGACCAGTGGAGTCTTAGCGGCGGTATTGTGCGGGCGGTGCGGGTCAGCCCGCCGGCAAGGGAGACCCGTAGACACGGGGGCCCTTCCGTCCGGCGGACTGGCCAACTCCGACCCGCACAGCTCAATACCAATGCTAGACTCCACGCCTTGTCTCGTTGTTGCCGCAGCAGTGGTCTCCTTTTTCACGGCTTTCAGGGTGAGTGCGACAGGCTCAATATGGTCTATTGTGCCTGTCGACCTCATATTTGGATCTCACTACCGCTTACCATCAGGTGGAGTGAGGGCATCTTGTTAGCTAATTATAAAAAAAAAAAAAAAAAGATATCAGAATCAACAGTGGATACACAAATATACTTAAATATACATAATACACACCCAGACACGGAACAAACACCGATGTTCGTCACACAAATATTTGTCCCGAATGGGAATCGAACCCACGACTCTTGGAACTGTAGGTAATGAACCTGGGTCACTAACCACTATTCCACCGAGCCAGGCGAATTCCTAAGTGCACCTCTACGGTACCTAAGCTACGTTATTTCCAATTTCAAGTGCCTACGTTTAGCCGTTTAGGCTGTGGGTTGATACGTCAGTCAGTCAGTCAGTTTCTCCTTTAATATACCCGCGAGCCCGCGACTTCTTTCACGTGAACTACAGGATGTTACGTACAAAAGTTTTTTCCCAATTTGTAACTCCCGTTTCTGTAGAAATTTAGCAATATCGCGTTGTAAGTTAGCTTTACATATAGGTACCTGCATGCCATATTTCAATCATCTATCTTACGCGGTTTATTTTTTTTCATTCAAATGTTTTTTCCCGCTTACTCCCGTTTCCGTGGGAATTTAGCAATAATCCTATTGCAACTAAGCTTTAAATTTACCTGCATGCCAAATTTCAAGCATCTTACTTAAGCGGTTTAGATTTTTCATACAAATAATTTTTCCGCTTATTCCCGTTCCCGAAGGAATTTTTGGAATTTCTTTTTGATGCACCTTTACGGTACCTAAGCTACATCCCTTCTAAATTTAATTACGAACAAAAGTGTTTTCCCTGTTACTCGTGCTCTCGTGGGAATTCTTCAATTTCGCGTTGTAAGTAAGCTAACGTTAATTAGGGCACCTGCATGCCAATTTTAAAGCGTCTAACTTAAGCGGTTTATATTTTGTATACAAAAGGATTTTCCCGGTAATTCCCGTTCCCGAAGGAATTATGGGAATTCCTTTCATAGTGCACTTTACGGTACCTAAGGTACGTCTGTTCCAAATTTCATTACATACAAAAGTTTTTACCCAGTTACTCCTGTTTAAAAAAAAAGAAAAAAAGGGATCACATAAGATCAGAAAATATACGTACTATAGCCAAGGTGGATGATATAATAAAGAAAGTAAGACAGTTGAAATGGATATGGACAGGACATATGACAAGAGATAGCAGAATAAAATGGACCAAAATTCTTGTTGGTAAATTATTGTTGCATCTTACCAAAGCGCAGGCAAATGCAATACGAGCGATCATTTTTGTCTTTGGTAAGAGTAATCAAACAATGATTAGCTAACAGATTAATTCAGCTTATACATTCGATATTTACATACAAAAAGTTTGGAAAGACACAAAAATGAAATACATTTTTGTACGTCATTTAACTTCCGCAATGATTTTTATTGTCTTTTACTGACGTATTTACATTATCAAATTCAAATGATTGAACGAATATTTATTTTTGAAATAATTTTCTCTTTGAAAATGATAAAATATCAATTTACTTATCTGGACATTATATTTTTTAATTTTTATACACAGATAACATCTCAATGAGGAAATAAACTAACCTGAATAAATTATTTTTATTTTCTTCCGAGCATTTTGTAGTTCAATTGCAGAGTATATAAGCTGAATTAATATTATGGGTATTCAGTGTTTGAAGATCCATTCCGACAGAAAACATGATTGCTCGTATTGCATTCGCCTGTGCTTTGGTAAGATTCATCAATAATATTTACCATCAACATTGAATTCATCATAAGCCTTTATACGTCCCACCGAAAGGTTCGTGCCTACCCTAAAGAAGGTTATTCAGGCCTCAGTCAACCACGCTAAATACGGGTTGGTTTTCTCTCAACTTTAGAATTTCTTCGCAATTTGTGCAGGTTGTCTCTAGATTTTTTCCTTCACCATAAAGCATCTATTGAAATCGCAACGATAACGATGCGATTACAGACTCCTTCAGGAGTTAATTGTACGGGAACTACCTTTTCCAAGTCAGGGGATACCAGTCACAACTATCTGTCCGGTGGTTGGTGAACGGTATACGGGTAAGCGACCCCGGCTCCTCGAGCTACTATCGACTCAGTCCAAATCATCCGAGGCGATAGTATCCTTCCTCACCTTTTCCTTCCCCTGTCATATATCCTTGCTACTTGTGGGAACGCAATGACCTTGTTAAAACAATGCACAAGGCAGAATGGCAGCGACGTGGTCCACAACCCGTCACGTCACGTTTCCCACAGAGGTGAAAAGTGAATCGCTGGAAGTGATCTCTGCCTACTCCTCTGGGAAAAAGGCTTCATATTTTTATGTAAATATGTATTAACTCCTTTATTGCAATTCCAGCTCGTGTGTTTCCTCCCTCTATATTATAATCTAGGGTATTTTATGAGGGATGTAGAACGGATATTCAGCAGTGAGGGTGACAAACCCAATAGATTCTATTGTGCCTTTCTAACTCATATCTGGATATCATGTCCGCCTACCATCAGGTGGAGAGAGGTCGTCCCGAATAGTCGAAATAATTTGAAATGATTTGTATACCAAACCTCGTTGGTCTATTGGTAGCAAGCGCTGCGTAAGGACCGAGAGGCCCCCGGTTCGAGTCCGGGGTTGGGCCAAATTTGTGTGAGTTTTTCTGCAATGAAATTACTCAGCCCGGAGTTAGGATGTTGGCGGTTGAACGCCTGTGCCTCGGAAAGCACGTTAAGCCGGTGGTCCTGCGCCCGATATCTCATCGGTCATGGCGGATTGCCGTCTCACCGAATTATGAGAGTAAGGGAATAAGGAGTGCACTTGTGTTTGGGCGTCCACTTGTGCGCTACAATATCTCCTGCGCATTTGGCTGATCTCAATTGAGATCGGCCGCCATGGTTGAAATCGCCTTTGTTATTACTTAGTTTATTTTTCATACAGATCGGCATGTCGGCCTGCGCCCCCGCGCCGCAGCCCGAACCAGCCCTGCTTGGTAAGAATTATCTGCTCGGTGTAACAGTGGTTAGTGACCCAGATTCACTATCTACGGTTCCAAGAGTCGTGGGTTCGATTCCCACCCGGGACAAATATTTGTGTGTCATCGGTGTTTGTTCCGAGTCTGGGTGTGTATTAAGTATATTTGTGTATCCGCTGTTGATTTTGGTATCTGTAACACAAGTGCTAAAGCTACTTACCACGGGATCAGATCAATGTATGTGATGTTGTGTAATATTTATTTATTTATTCTTAAAGAAAGGTCAAATCAAAAGTACCCGTAATCGACGAGCGTGCATGAAGAGGTTGATGAATGTGGTTGAAGCGAAAGTGGTGTGCCAGGACCGTAGCACATGGCAGGAAGTGATCTCTGCCTACCCCTCTGGGAAAAAGGCGTGATTTTATGTATGTATGTATTTTATTTTTTACGTCAGAAATGTATGAATGCGTCATCTTGCCGGCCTAAGTACGAGGCAGTTTATACAGTGACGATCCCATTCCGAGTTGATATGTGTTTATCATCATCAGCCCATATACGTCCCCACTGCTGGAGCACGGGCCTACCCTAAACTAGGGCGATCAGCGTTAGTCAACCACGCTAAAGGCCAAGTGCGGTTTGGTCAACTATACATACAGCCTAAAAATCTCACCGGGAAATCTGGAAAGTTACATTAGTTAGCAACGAAAAAAAACACATAAGCAATTAAATTATTCTACGACTCTCTTTAATTGGAGATGTCGACAGGGGAAGACCAAGAAAGACCTTTCATGACCAAATAGGTCAAATCTTAAAGAAAGGTCAAATTAAAAGTACCCGTAATTGACGAGCGTGCATGAATAGGTTGATGGATGTGGATGAAGCGAAAGTGGTGTGCCAGGACCGTGAACATGGCAGGAAGTGACCCGATCTATCGGGTTCTGCGTACCCCTCTGGGAAAAAGGCGTGATTTTATGTATGTATGTACGACTCTCTTGATCTTCTTTCTTTCGTCTTTCAATTCTTTGTTGGTATGCAGGTTTAATTACGATGTTTTCCTTCACCTTTAAAGCGTCGAATAATCGTACATATGAATTTCAAATTTGAAAAACACAGAGGCACGTGATATGTGTGCTACATCTTTAATTATGAGGGTAGTCCTCATCTTTAATTAGTAGGGTAAAAAACCGTCGATGGCCGAGTGGTTAACGTCTTTGCTTGCCATGCGAGAGGTCGCCAGTTCCACCAGCACACCTGAGATTTTCAACGGTGTGTGAAGCCATGTCAGTGGCCTACGGGCGGCTTAAAAACTCTGACACCAGGTTGTTCATCAACCATACGATAAGAAGAAGGGTAGTCCTACCGTTGATTGTTAACTTAAAGGTTAAAAACTCTGACACCAGGTTGTTCATCAACCATACGATAAGAAGAAGGGTAGTCCTACCGTTGATTGTTAACTTAAAGGTTTTTATCAATTATTTTCTTTCCTCAACAGAAGACCTTCTGAAGTTGTTGCTGAAACTATTAGGTTAAGGTAAGCAAATTTTTTATTCACATCAGCTCTACATCAAGCCTTGTGTAAGTTTATTTTCGTTACCTACGTTTGTGAATTAAAAAAAAAAAACATTCGTAAATGACCCAAATAAACTTTTTAAAACGACAACGCATTAGATAAAAAAAAATCACAGCACACTTAGTCAATGCTTTGTTTTTTTTTGTTTCAAAAAATTACAACACACTTAGTCATTGCTTTGTTTCTTTTGTTTTGTTTAAAATTGTCATAATTATTTGATTTATAAGATTAAAAATAATATTACGGATTAAACTCGCGTTTTGTCCGTGACTCCGAGCGCTATAAAGAGATGGAAACGTCGGGTCTCTCAATAAAAATACATGTTACCGAAAAAGAAACAAAACATTATTTTAGACTTTCGCGTTTCATTACAGAGTGTTCACACCTAGCGATTTTTGGGCGATTTCACGGCGAGGCGATATCGCCGCTACAAAATAATCGTCGCGAGCTGTGAACAGGCACTCTAAATATTAGTCTTTATGGGTTAGTTCGCTCGCGACCATGATTGGTGTACCCCAGTCGAACGGCATGTAAGCAGGCCTTCAGGGTGAGTGCGACAGGCTCAATACGATCTATTGCGCCTGTCGACCTCATATTTGGATCTCACTTCCGCTTTTCATCAGGTGGAGTGAGGTCATCTTGTTTGCCAATTATAAAAAAAAACCGACGGGGAGTACTACCCTACCTACCTACTAAGGTAGCTATATTTGCTACTCCTAATATCGCGTGTAGACCCATAAAGACTTATATTTAATACATTATATGTTAACAAAAGCTCAGAAGCTTTGAAATCGACATTGTGTAAAGGACCTCTCGCATGGCAAGCAACGACCTTAACCACTCGGCCATCGACGCTTCGGCTCGCATTTACAACCACGATGAAGACGTATTATAATAAATCAATACTATGTTCACTTCTATCAATAATACCACTTGAAATTAATAATTTCTTCAGAAACCTTTTTAATGAAAATCACATTAAATAATGTAAATCAAGCTAAATATGAGCCAGGTGTGCCGGACATGTGCGGTCCCATTGAGGGTACACACTGGAAATTTAAGCTTTTCATCAGGTGGAGTGAGGTCATCTTGTTTGCCAATTATAAAAAAAAACCGACGGGTAGTACTACCCTACCTACCTACTAAGGTAGCTATATTTGCTACTCCTAATATCGCGTGTAGACCCATAAAGACTTATATTTAATACATTATATGTTAACAAAAGCTCAGAAGCTTTGAAATCGACATTGTGTAAAGAATAGCGGTATTAAGTTTGTTGTATGATTGCATTTTTAATTAATTAATTCAATTCTTTTTCAGCAGAAGCAGCCTACATACAGAATTGTTGGCACAGACGATAATTCTCCAATTTGAATCCCATGAAATTAATGATAAAAAGTTACCTTTTTATTTTATTTAACATTGTTGTTCCTATTGTTTCCTTTATTTTTAACAATCCTTACTAATCCTTACTAATATTATAAATGCGAAAGTAACTCTGTCTGTCTGTCTGTCTGTCTGTCTGTTACGCTTTCACGCATAGATTACTGAACCGATTTAAACGAAATTTGGTACAGATATAGTCCAGAGCCTAGAAAAGGTTATAGGCTACTTTTTAACCGACTGCGCTATGAAGAAGTAATGTTTTACCCGTTTAACATCTCTACGCAGAGTCGTCACAGCCTCTGGACGGATGGAGATGAAATTTTGCATGCAGGTAGATGTTATAACGTAGGCATCCGTTAAGAAAGGATTTCCCGAAATTCCCACGGGAACGGGAAATAACGGGAAAATCCTTTTGTATGAAAAATACTAACCGCATAAGTTAGACGCTTGAAATTTGGTATGCAGGTACCTTAATAAATTAAAAGCTTAGTTGTAACAGGATATTGTAAAATTCCCACGGGAACGGGAGTAATAGGGAAAAGCTTTTGTATGGAAAAATCTAAACCACGTAAGATAGAAGATTGAGATTTGGCATGCAGGTACCCTAATGAACGTAAAGCTTACTTTCAACGCGATATTACAAAATTCCCGTGGGAACGGGAGTTATTAGGAAACAACTTTTGTATGTAAAATCCCTTACGGGGTTGAAATATGTTATATAGAGATATACCCGAAGCGAAGTGAGGGCGGGTCGCTAGTATACAATATATTTCATTGTTAGCATATAAAACCTTACTATAGTATATAGGGGTGTGAGCCATCCGCTCCCCCGCAAATCCGGTGATGATGTCGAGGCTACTCCGAGCCATCATCGCATGTCAGTTAGGAATAAAATAAAATGCTAAATATATTTCTACACAAAAGAATACAGTCCTAAGTATTTTCTTCCTTTAATGCGAATTATGGTCCATGTTTTTTCCGAGTTTCTTAGGGGTGAGAGCCATCGGCTCCCCCGCAAGTCCGGTGATGATGTCAAGGTTACTCCAAGCCATCATCAAAAAAGAGCAAATGTTATTATTATATGAGTGCTTGAGTGCGTGTGGCTCGCATTCTTCTTATCGTATGGTTGATGAACAACCTGGTGTCAGAGTTTTTAAGCCGCCCGTAGGCCTCGGACATGGCTTCACACACCGTTGAAAAATTTCTCAGGTGTGCTGGTTTCCTCACGATGTTTTTCCTTCACCGTTAAAGCGTCGAACGACGGTACAATGAATTTCAATATTTTTGAAAAACACATTGGTACCTGGCGGGGTTTGTACTGGCGACCTCTCGCATGGCAAGCAACGACCTTAACCCCTTGGCCATCGACGCTTCGGCTCGCATTTACAACCACGATGAAGACGTAGAACCGTAAATTATCTAAAAAAAAACCAAGCACCTTATATTATAATAAATCAATACTATATTCACTTCTATCAAAAGTATCACTTGAAATTAATAGTTTCTTCAGAAACCTTTTAATGAAAATCATATTAAATAATGTAAATCATGCTAAATATGAGCCAGGTGTGCCGGACATGTGCGGTCCCATTGAGGGTAGGTACACACTGGAATTTTAAGCTTTTGAATGCGTCATGTTTTGAAGGCTTTAGTTAAAGTTTAAAAGTAGCCTATGCCTTTTCTCGGGCTCTGGAATATATCTGCACCAAATTTCATTCAAATCGGTTCAGTACTTTCGCATTTATAATGTTAGTAAGGATACGTCTTATTGTAATAAGTAATGTTACCTGCATTGACACCCAGAAACAAAAAAAAATGGAAAGGGATTTGACAAAAAACAAATATTTAAAACTTTTTATTTAATCTTGACTAGGTTTCTTACAACTATTATATTTTAACATATCCACAGCTTTCTGATAAGTAGACCATTTTAATCTGAAAAAAAAAACAAAATAATTAATATCATTACCGTTAAAAAAAATTATTAAAAAGTTGTCAAGTATAAAATCTGAGAAAAAATAACCTATAATAAACTGTTTTTTTTTTCTACTTAAATTATTATATTTACCTTTATGTCTATCATTCTTCCCACCTGAGAAGAGTTTCTTCAGGAACCTTATGATGACATCTGTAGAAGTAACAATACAATAAAAAAAAACGTGTACTCCTACTAGTCTTAGTACAATATTCATATGTACGATTATTCGACGATTTATCGGTGAATAAAAACAATGTGAGGAAACCTGCACGCCTACAAAGAAATTCTAAGGTTTTGTAGTCGACCAACCCGCACTTGGCCAGTGAGATTGATCGCCCTAGTTTAGGGTAGGCCCGTGCCCTAGCAGTGGGGATGTGAACGGCATACGGGTAAGCGACCCCGGCTCCTCGAGCTACTATCGATTCAGTCCAAATCATCCGAGGCGAGAGTATCCTTCCTCTCCTTTTCCTTCCCCCGTCATATATCCTTGCTACTCGTGGGAAAATTGCATTGCATTGTTAAAACAATGCACAAGGCAGAATGGCGGCGACGTGGTTCACAACCCGTCGCGTCACGTTCCCCACAGAGGTGAAAAATGGATCGCAGGAAGTGATCTCTGCCTACCACTCTGGGAATAAGGTGTGATTTCTTGTATATATTTGTATGTATGATGATAACAATACAAGATGAATGCCCAGTGCACAAGCGGGCACGCAAACACAAGTGCACTCTGTTCTCTTACTTTTAATAAGGTGAGACGGCAATCCGACATGACCGATGAGAGACCGGGCGCAGGACCACCAGCTTAACGTGCTTTCCGAAGCATAAAACATACTTTATGTGTTGTGCGATAAATAAATAAATATAACACAAATCACATACATTGATCTGATCGCGTGGTAAGTAGCTTAAGCACTTGTGTTACGGATATCATACATAATCAACAGTTGATATACACATAAATCCTCAAATATACTTTGCAACTCACCCAGATACGGCACAAAAACCAATGTCCCCAACACAAATATTTGTCCCGGGTGGTAATCCAACTGACGACCCATGGAACCGTAGGTTATTAACCAGGTTCACTTGCCATTGTCCCATTGAGCCAGTCAATCATGAATACATCATCATCAGCCCATATACGTCCCCACTGCTGGGGCACGGGTCTACCCCAAACTAGGACAATAAGGCCTTAGTCAACCACGCTGGCCATGTGCGGGTAGGTCGACTACACAAGCCAAGAATTTCTATGTAGGAGTGCAGGTTTCCTCCCGATGTTTTCCTTCACCGTCAAACCGTGATTGCATGAATACATGAGAAACTATAATAACAGTTTTAATGTAGGTGATGATGATGATAATGATGATGATGACTTACTTAAGATGTCTGGCTGAGGCTCGGGTACGGGAACACAGGCGGCCACCCCAATCTGATCAGAACATTACTCTCTTTTAGCGCAGTAGGATAAAAAACAACCCATTTCCTTTCTCAGACTGGCGTCGTATTACGACCTCCTAATTCCAGTTAGCTTAGTGCCTTTTCACACCTAGCGATTTCGATCGCGGCGAAAAAAAAAATTGTCTGTTTTCGAGGAAAAAAGAAGTGATACCGTGAATTTAGTGTGTCGGGATCGAATTCAGAGTGACAATATTGTGAATGATAGTAGTGGTGTCGTGCGTAATAGAAGACTTAGAAAGAGGGTAGACCGATATGTCTGCCCTTAGACCTACCGTCATTCTCGCAGTCCTACAGTTCACCCGTGATCATGGCGCTTACAACAGTGCCGAAATATCGGAAGCTCATTAAAACAAAAAAACATGGTAAATATCCCGGACAGTTACAGTTTCCTTAAATTAGCATTACTTTTTTTTATTTGTGAACAAATTTACTTTAATTAGACCTTATCAGTTTGTTAGTATTGACTAACGTGTTACACCGTGAAAATTTTTGTGGTTGTTTTACCGCAGCAGAAAGATTGACCTTTAGTATTGATATTGATTTAAATAAATAAATAAATAATATCTGGGACATTTCCACACACGGTCATCTGACCCCAAACTAAGCAGAGCTTGTACTATGGGCGTCATAGACTGATATACATACATATATGTCGGATAGCGGGAGCGCCGCTTCTGAATAAGTGTCTATGATCTTCGCTAGATGGCGCTATGTAGCAAGGAGTTTCGGTTGATTTATGAAATTGAATAAGTTGTGCTAAATAATATTGTAATTATTATTGTAAATCATAACTTGATTTTAGGAAATCATATTAGCAATGATTGCTTGATAAAATAATGTTTGTTGCATTCGAATAATACTGGCCGGCCACTCAGACGCGTTCGAGGGATTCGAATTCGTTTGGACATGGCCCGAGACATTTTGTTTTACGATTCTGTTTTTACCTCTTGACGTAAGGGAGCTGAGAAGAGGGTTACGATTTGGAATTAGCTTCGAAAGGTCGTCTCCGTCTCCGGGACTTGTCTGTGACCGGGCAGTATTAGTTATTGTGATTATATCAGACCGCCATGTGATTCCGTCAATGTGTACTTACGATTGTTGAGCAAGAATAAAACTGTAACTATTGTATGTGGTGTTATTCGTTGCCTGAAGACCCTACGCAGCCCACAGAATGAGAAGTAGCAAACCTGACGATAGCAATGACCCTCTGATGTCGCCGCCGGCCTCCCCTGACGCGACATCAGAAGTGGGATTCACTTCGGGCTCGAAGAGATACCACGATGAAGAAATCATCGAAGAAATACCACGAATGTACCCGGAATAGATGAATCTTTCCTGCGAGTACTTTTGGAGTCGCAGAACCGCAATATGATAAGCCTGATCGATGCAATCAAGCCGACTGCATCGGCGGTTAAGGTTTCACTGCCCGAATTTGATCCGGACAAGTCTGACAACGACCCGCGTGCTTGGTGTAACACCGTTGACCACTGCTGTTGATCGAGACCTTCGTGGCAGCGTTTTGATAAATTACTTTAAGTCAAGCACTTAAAGGAAGCGCATCGCTATGGCTGTCACAGGTGTCCTATGCTAGGGTGACCTGGGCCGAATTCAAGGACATTTTCAGGGCGAGATACGACTGTATTGAGACGCCAGCTGCTACGCTTATCAACCTGCAAAATGGTCGCCCAGAGGATGGCAAATGTTTTGCTGCTTACGCTTCCCGTCTGATGACTTCACTATCGTCACGTTGGCAAGGTATGAGTGTAGAGCAGATCGCTATTTCTACGGTCCTCGCTCATGTCTCGCGTCTTGATGAAAGACTGCAGCGTCTGGCTTTTACTTCCGAAATAGCCACCCACCCATAAGCTGCAAAGAGAACTTCAAGCATTTTCGCACATGAAGAGTACCGTGACTGATGCGTCTATCGACAGCAAGCGTATGAAGCCATATGTATTGAGAATCACTCTCGAAGACTGAACCGATGGTGTTGTAAATGGTGGATACAAGATCTCGAACCTGCGGTACGCAGATGACACCACCACCTTATTTGCGAGTAACGCGGACCTCATGCAGGAATTACTTCATAAAATGGAGCGCGTAAGTCCAATGTTTGGATTGAAGGTAAACCGATCTAAGACAAAGATTATGATCGTGGACCGCGTCAATGACAACTCGCCAGAAGTTACACAGATTGTGAACTGCGATGAGCATACGTATAATTTGGGGCCTTAATCTTGAACAATGGTGTTTACGTGGATGAAGTAAAGCGTCGCATGACCATAACGATAACCGCGGTGGAGAAATTAAAGAAAGTGTGGAGGAATCGCAACATCACGAAAACCACCAAAATCGGGCTCATGCGAACGAACGTTGGTATAACCAATCTCCCTTTACGCAGCAGAAACGTGGACAGTGCGTGAGTTGGAAAAGGGAAAAATGGATGCTCTAGAGATTTGGCGCTGGAGGAAGATACTTGGCATATCGTGGACAGAGTTTCGCACCAACGTGTCCATACTCCAGGAACTTGGCATCACAAAACGTCTATCGACCATAGTACAGACGTGCACCCTGCAGTACCTTGGCCATGTCTCTAGACTTGATAACAACTCCATAGAACGGCTAGTCGTACAAGAGAAAGTAGAGGGAACCAGATCACGCGGTAGATCACCTATGCGCTGGACCGCCGTAAATCCGCCGTAGGAAACCGCGTGTCAGACTGCGCCAGACAGTCTGCAAACAGAGAAAGATGGCGGGAGATCGTGAAGAAAGCTGTGTCCGCCCCTAACACTAAATTATGGGCGCCTCGACGTGATTCGTGGTCACGCTCTGCCAAGAGCGAAGCGACACAGAAGAGAGTATTGAGAACCTTCAAGTGTCAAAACTGTGGATAACCTGGACACCGTGCAGGGCTATCGGCTTGCCGTCAACGACCTGATGAGAAGCGGACCAAACGCGGCCCCTCGACGGAGCTTGCGACTACCAGACGTGAGAAGCAGGATGTGACGTGCTTCAAATGTGGTGGCAAGGGCCACTACGCATCAAGGTGTCGTCGTGCAACCAACGGCAGCCAGGAATCGTCAAGCACCTGTGCCTCGACCAACGTGCCCAGCCAGCGTCGAGTGGATGTTGCTTTGGAAGCAAACCATGGGATCATTCGCTGAATAATTGTGAGTCTTTTTCATACTGTTGCGATTTTATTTAAGATTTAATGTAGTCGGTTTCAGTGCAGATATCTCTCATAATAGTAATGGTCAAAATAGTGTTTTAGTAAATTACAAGTAGCCACATGAGAGATTATGCAACCCATGAAGTGCCTGATTAAAGTTATTAGACCTACAGCAACTTGTGGTTGCTACTGGCAGTTTGTAAAAGGAGGAAAAAATAGTTTTTCTCCTGTCAATGTCAGTGCCATGAAAATATCGCTTGTCATTAGAAAGCAAATCCTTTAGTTTCTCGAACACGTAGATTAATTGATGATTCCATTTCAAACTCATACGGATAGGAACGGTGATTCTCTACACTATACCAGTCAGTTGTCTACTGTGGGAAATCTTTGTTTTAGATGCCATGCATTGCACTTAAGACATCTGTGGACTCTGCTTGGATACTGAGCTGCGGCGCAACAGGCGTCTACTGGAGCAGCCGCCAGCTGGAGGAGAACAGGAGCAACAAACTGCTTACACCGTAAACGCAAGACAGATGCTGAGAGGATCCTGATCTTACTTCAGGTGCATTTGTTTTTATGTTTGGGCTTCAGACATACTTTGAGGTTGATTTACGTAGGAAGTGTGATGCTGTCACAGTATGTGATAGTCACTGAACACTGTTTGTCCTTGAAAATGAGGAAAGGAATCAGACCAAGTTGGACCCTTAGTTTAAAGGCCCTTTTAAAGTAATTGAGGTTTTGTATAGGGATAGATACTTTTAGAAATCTTTGAGTTCTAGTAGAACGATAGGTTCCCAAATAGTTGAACAATGCTGATGATAATGATTTTGTTGACGATGATGATTGTTGGTTTATTTAATGACACATGTTGATGGTACGGGTAACCGACGGACTGAGTTACCTGTAGTTGAAATGGCCGATGGACTGAGCCATGAGAGTATCCGATGGACTGGATAGTAGTTGTGTTCGACGTACTGAACATTGTGAGAGTATCCGATGGACTGGATACTAGTTGTACTGAGCACTGTGATAAGAGGACCGATGGACTGGTTCCAGGCCGACGTACTGGCCGCAGTGTGTGTTCGATGGACTGAACACTGGGAGAACCGACGGACTGGTTCTAGGCCGACGGACTGGCCGGGGTGTGTGTGTGTTCGATGGACTGAACACTGAGAACCGACGTACTGGTTCTAGGCCGACGGACTGGCCAGAGATTGTGTGTGTCTAGACTTGTGTTATTAATTAATTGGATATGCTGTGTAATGCCTTAGTTGCAGATTTGAACTTGGGAACTTGTCGGTCTAACTTTTCAATGTTAAGTTATTAAATAGTGATAGGTATCTTGTCAAGGCTATGCTTTATTATCATACTAGCTTTCCGTCCGCGTAGAGACGTTTACGGGTAGAACATTACTTCTTTATAGCGTAGTTGGGTAAAAAGTAGCCTTTGTTCTTTCTCGGGCTCTGGACTATATCTGTACCAAATTTCATTTAAATCGGTTCAATATTCTATGCGTGAAAGCGTAACAGACAGACAGACAGACAGACACACAGACAGACAGACAGACAGACAGACACACACACACACAGACAGACAGACAGACACACACACACAGACAGACACACGGACAGATAGGCAGACACACAGACACACGGGCACACAGACTGAGAAGACAGACAGTTACTTTCGCATTTATAATATTAGTAAGGATTCCTAATGATTTGTCTGATGAACATGATATTAAACCACCTGCACAAGGTGATGATATTGTTGCCATTCATAATCAACAAAATGTTTTTGTTGTTGCACAAGTTGAACCCATTGTTGAAAGAGTTTCTAAAGAGCAAGATATTGAAAACAATGATTAATCGAATACCTTAAACTAAAATTCCATTGCTTGTGATGATTATTTTGTGTACATTATTGATTTAACTGTTTAATTTTGTCAAACTGGTTTTAAAACGGGTAGCTGGTGAAGCGAAATGGAAGTTGAAGTGGTCGCTGGTTAAGTGACGAGGAAAATCACTGGTTAAGTGAAGTTTGAGAAAAGGTTGTATCGCTGGTTAAGGGATACAACAGGTTCTAGACCCAGTTTGCTGTTGCTTGTTGTTTTGTTGTTAGTATTTGATCGTAATCACAAGTCGATAAGAATTGGTAATGTTTAGAGAAACCTAAAATTAAAGCAGTCTTCAATTATTGAAGTACCATGTTCAAATTCAAAACCTTGCTCTATTGAATGCTCTATTTTTAAATACATACTTAAACACATAATCACACCCAGACACGGAACAAACACCGATGTTCATCACACAAATATTTGTCCCGAGTGGGAATCGAACCCACGACTCTTGGAACCGCCAGACAGGGTCACTAACCACTGTTCCACCGAGCCAGTCAAAAATTATACTGGTTATTTCATGAAAAACCAAAGATTTTTTTTTAAATATACGTCCAACTCGAGAGCGTGAGAAGCGATAGTATTTTTAACTGATCAAAGTCAAAGTCAAAGTTTTTATTGCGAACTAAGTGTTGTTACAGGTGTTATTGTTAAACAGGATCTTAAATACTTAGTTAGTGATGTGACGTAATCACTACGTACTACTTGCTGCATGAAATTGAATTTCTGTGTCTAATAAAAACTCCTTCCAAATTCGTTGCGTAGTTTTAAAGATTTAAGCATATACATACAGACAGACGCGGTAGGCGACTTTACTTTATACTATGGAGTGATATAATATATATTACTAGCTTTCCGCCCGCGACTTCATCCGCGTAGAGACGTTTAACGGGTAAACATTACTTATTTATAACGCAGTCGGTTAAAAAGTAGTCTTTATCCTTTCCTAGGCTCTGGACTATATCTGTACCAAATTTCGTTTAAATCGGTTCAGTACTCTATGCGTGAAAGCGTAACAGACAGACAGAGTTACTTTCGCATTTATAATATTAGTAAGGAAGTAAGGATTTTACTTAAACAACATAATTAAAAAATGCACAAGGCAGAATGGCGGCGACGTGGTCCACAGCCCGTCACGTCACGTTTCCCAAAGAGGTGAAAAGTGGATCGCTGGAAGTGATCTCTGCCTACCCCTCTGGGAATAATAAAAAGTTAAAAACTAAAACCCAACTACGACAAAAAACGACGCTGAAAAATTATAAAACAAGACTTTTAGAACATACAATACTATTTTGAAGTATGCAATATTTACTAAGTAGAGATAAGTTTTCATGTTTGGAAAACCGCAGTCACACGTTGTCAAAGTGCTAACGGTAGGTAGGTACTTGTGTATGGAACGTGTGACTGCGGTTTTCCAAACATGAAAACTTATCTCTACATAGTAAATATTGCATACTTCAAAATAGTATTGTATGTTCTAAAAGTCTTGTTTTATACTTTTTCAGCGTCGTTTTTTGTCGTAGTTGGGTTTTAGTTTTTAACTTTTTATTATTTGTACTATTTTGGTGTTAGTAAGTAGTAAAGAAGCTATGAACGAAAAGATGTGAACTATATGCAATCAGTCCATGAATATACGTAAAGTCACATGCAAATGCTAGTAATATATATATATTTAAAATGTACAAGTAAAGCGCTTTCCAATGATACCAAACACGGCGTATTTATCTTAACTTTATTTTTTTACTCTGTATGTTTTGTCCGCTAGTGGGCGCCACATTAGATTTTGTGAAACCCTATATAGCCTATAACCAGCGGACAATTAAGACGCTTCTAATGATATGTCATTTGTCGAATTCTGACAAGCAATTTAGAAGTTATGTGGAAACAGATGAACATACATACATACATACAAACATACATACATACATACATACATACATAGCCTGTCAAAATCATAACCCTCCTTTTGCTTTGCCGTAGTCGGGTAAAAAGGCGTGATTTTATGTAAGTATGTATTTTACTTATTATGGACTTACCAAAGCACAAGCAATTGCAACTCTACCGATCATGATGCTATCGGTTTTAAAAGATCTTCTAATACTGATTTACTATACCATAATATTCAGCTTATATACTTTTACTCACATCCAAAAATCTCTGTAGAAAATAAGAAAGTAATTTTATTTTTATCTGTTGTCTGTAACAAGGTCAAACGGGATGTTTTTTTTAAAGAAACATTTAAAAACAAATTATGCCTTTAACAGGCAAAATACAGGCTCTGATTAGTTTGGGAACTGACTCGGTGGAACGGTGGCTAGTGACTCAGGTTCATAACCCACGGTTCCAAGAGTCGTGGGTTCGATTCCCACTCAGGACTTATATTTGTGTGACGAACATCGGTGTTTGTTCCGTGTCTGGGTGTATTATTCAATATTTTTAAGTTTATGTGTGTATCCACTGTTGATCCTGATTTTCCGTAACACAAGTGCTTAAGCTACTTACCACTAGATCAGATCAATGTATGTGATGTTGTGTAATAATTATTTATTTAAAAAAAATTAAATTAAAAAAACCTCTGTTCTATTCCTCTTTGTTGTAATCTTTCGATGCACAATGTGATTAATATTAAGGTATTTTTATTTTTTATTGTAACTAATTGTAATTTTTCTTTTTGTGTAATAAACGTTTATTTAATCTAATCTAATCTTACAATCAGATGTCAACCTAAAAATAGTATCCAGCAAAGATTGTGGAAAAGCAAAAGTGGTGTGCCAGGACCGTAGCACATGCAGGCAGGAAGTGATATCTGCCTACCCCTCTGGGGAAAAGGCGTGATTCTATGTGTGTGACAATGAACTGACTGGCTCGGTGGAATAGTGGTTAGTGACCCAGGTTTACTAGCGACGGTTCCAAGAGTCGTGGGTTCGATACCCACTCGGGACAAATATTTGTGTGACGAACATCGGTGATTATTTGTGTATCCACTGTCGTTTCTGATTTCCGTAACACAAGTGCTTAAGCTACTTACCACGGGATCAGATCGATGTATGTGATGTTGTGAAATATTTATTTATTTAATGAATGATCGAAAACTTTATACGTGCCTATGGAATATGAAGGTTGCTGTCGATTTCTCTAGGATTCCATCATCAGACTCAGACTTTCTTACCAGTGGAACACTTTGGGACCATCCTTTTTCCAACAAAAGAAGAAAAATAAAATCGGTTCATAAACTAGCACACAGGATGGAGTATGGAAGAGGAGGAAGAACCTGGAGGTCGAAGACCAGGTGGACGAGCCAAACATTATCGGCGAGATAAAAGCTCACAGACTTCGCTGGCTCGGCTATCTTGAGAGGATGGACATGGACCGTGCTGTCAAACGAGCATACAGGGGACGTCCTAGTGGTCGGCGGCCGGTCGGGCGACCGAGGTACCGCTGGGAGGACGAGGTCGCGAAGGATCTCATGTTTTGGGCTGCGCCTGTCTAGTTAGTTTGTTTTTAGTTCATAAACTAGAATTTAAAAAAATCCTCCTTTTTGAAGTCGGTTTAAAATAAATAATACATTACTCCTTCTCCGAAGTAAGAAGCTTAAGCAATTATATTACGGAGATCAGAATAACAGTCCTATACACAAATATACTTAAATATTTAATACTCGGGACTGGCTCGGTGGAACAGTGGTTAGTGACCCAGGTTTACTATCTACGGTTCCAAGAGCCGTGGGTTCGATTCCCACTCGGGACAAATATTTGTGTGACGAACATCGGTGTTTGTTCCGTGTCTGGGTGTGTTATTAAATATATTTAAGTATATTTGTGTATCCACTGTCGTTTCTGATTTCCGTAACACAAGTGCTTAAGCTACTTACCATGGGATCAGATGGTTCTCTATTTCATCTCATAAAATTTTTATCTACACCGTGAAATTTTAGTGGTTGTTTTCCCGTGGCAGAACGACTTGCCTTTAGTAATACTATCGAATCATGCAAATTATTACTCGAAAAAAAAATTTTTTTTATTCGATTTTTTCAGAATAATAATTTTCCAACTCGAAAACGAGAGAAGCTATCGTTGTTTTTGAAGATGTGACGTATTCAGGTACTGCTTGCCGCATGAAATCCATGCTTATAGCTAAAGGAGCTCTACACCCTAAGTCATAAAGCGGTTCGAACGTGCATTCGAGTTACGGTTAAACCTTTCGTAAAACCGGCATTTATTGATTTTACCAAAAAAGAACTGCACACATCTTTTGTACTACTAAGAAAGAATCATTTTACTGCGGGAAAACAACCACTAAAATTTCACGGTGTATAATTTTACATCTTTTTTTTTTTTTTTATTTATTTAGGTAAACCAACGATAGTTACAACAATACAATCACATTTTGCACACGTAAACTTAAGCTAATTGCACTATCACATAAAGGTCAACACAGCTATCTAAACAACAATTGTTACTTAGTGATTAATTGAATACATTTGATTTAAAAAAAAAAACAAAAACACAGAACATAAATACAAAAAACAAAACATATAAAAATTTACCTTCTATACACCGTGAAATTTTAGTGGTTGTTTTCCCGTGGCAGAACGATTTGCCCTTAGTAATACTATCGAATTATGCTACATGCTTTACAGGTGGGAGACATTTTGTCGACCGGTTGCTGTTACCACCATACAGTTGCGTAAAACCCGCCAAGTGACTCTGACCTCTCTCGGTCAGGTCGCGTTCCGGGATCAGCACTGTACGAACCGGAGCCAGGGGGGACCATTGCTGCGGCAAGCGCCGGACCAGTGGTGTCTTAGCGGCGGTATTGTGCGGGCGGAGCGGGTCAGCCCGCCGGCCAGGGAGACCCGTAGAAACGGTGGTGCCGCTGGCCGCCCGCGGCATAGTACAGGGGCCCGACGGAGACTAACCACCTCCGAAGGCTGCCCCACCAGGTCGCGCATAATCCCGGAGCGGCTCGTCGTGCCGGGTGGTGCCCGGAGTGGGACCCGGCGTGTCCGCCTCCGGGGGGGTACGGGGGCCCTTCCGTCCGGCGGACTGGCCAACTCCGACCCGCACAGCTCAATACCAATGCGAGACTCCGCGCCTTGTCTCGTTGTTGCCGCAGCAATGGTTTCCTCTTTCACGTCCCCCTTTCCCTCTAATCTCGATGGCAGTACAACAAACGCAACATCGTTCTACAGCGGCACCCCAACTCCCCACCCCCTCGCTGTTTGAGGTGGAGCTCACTAACATCCGTGGACTCCATGCAAACCTCAACGCCGTCCACCAACACCTCGAGACGGCGAGGCCTGCGATGTTGTTTCTGACGG
Organism: Maruca vitrata; assembly: GCA_039566165.1. Taxonomy (NCBI): domain Eukaryota; kingdom Metazoa; phylum Arthropoda; class Insecta; order Lepidoptera; family Crambidae; genus Maruca; species Maruca vitrata. Next base: position 6,312,286 of record CM076939.1, read on the forward strand.
AGACTCAGATTGGCTGCCCTGCCGATACGGCATACCTTCGCTATCCGGGCTATGAGCTGGAAGAGTCCTTCCAGCCCAAGGCGGGTGTGTGCCTTTTCGTCAGGGCGGACGTCTGTTGTGTCCGTCTTCACTGCCTCGAAGACCCATCCCTCTCCATCCTTGGTGTGCACGTGGATTTAGGCTCTGTGAGCAGAGTCTACGTGTGCATATACCGGTCCCATAAAGGTGACACTGAGACAACTCGACTCTTCGACCATCTGAGTCAGGCGGCAGACATCGCTCAGGCGCGGTTCCCCAATAGCGAGCTGGTGTTTTTAGGGGACTTTAATGCCCACCATGACACCTGGTTAGGCTCCCCTAAAACAGACCATGCTGGCCGGACCGCCCACGCATTTGCTCTCACGCATGACCTGACGCAATTGGTACTCCAGCCCACCCGGATGCCTGATATTGTCGGTCAAGCGCCCTCCTTGTTGGACCTTCTGCTGACGAGCCACCCATCCGGGTACCTGAGTGTCGGTTTGTGCCCCGCTGGGGTCCTCCGACCACTGCCTGGTGGGTGCAACACTGCCATGCACCGCTCCCCCACAACCCGTGGAGGTGACGCGGAGACTGTGGCGCTACTCGTCGGCAGATTGGGATGGTATGCGTGAATACTTCGCATCCATCCCTTGGGGGCAGAGCTGCTTTGGAGGAAGTGATCCCACGGAGTGTGCAGCGGCTATTGCGGGTGAGATCAGTCTTGGAATGGAGTATTACATTCCATTTACTGATGTCACCTGCGGTCGCAAAGATGATCTCTGGTTCAGTCGTGAGTGCGCCGCAGCCGTTGAACTGAAACGGACGGCGTACCGCAACTGGGCCAGGGCTCATGCACTTGGGGTTCCTAATATTGCCTCGATTAAAGCAGCCTACAACAAAGCCACCAAGGCCACCAAAAGGGCATACAACAGAGCAGATGCCCAGCGAGTTGCACGTGTTGGCCAGGACCTTATTAGGCATCCCACGGGTAGCCGCTCGCTTTTGGCGCCTGGCTAAACATGTGCAATCCAACTTCTGTCTGCCTTCGCTGCCCCCGCTGAAATATCCTGACGGTTCGCTAGCTCATCAACCGCAGGAGAAGGCAGATCTGCTTGCCAATCTTTTTGCGGCCAATTCCTGCATCGATGACGGTGGAGCACAGCCGCCTAAAATTCCACATTGCGGTGCACATATGCCTGAGATCCGAATCAGGCAATGTGATGTACGTGCTGAGTTGCAGTCACTTGATGTAAGGAAAGCTAGTGGCCCGGACGGTATTCCAGCGTTAGTACTCCAAATTTGCGCAGCGGAGTTGTCTCCAGTACTCACACGCCTGTACCGCCTCTCTTATACCTCGGGCATCGTGCCCCGGGCTTGGAAGGAGGCGAATGTTCAACCTGTACCCAAAAAGGGGACAGGTCCGATCCCTGCCAACTACCGGCCCATAGCTATAACCTCAGTACTGGGTAAGGTGTTTGAGCGGATAATTAACGCCCAGCTCATCCGCTACCTAGAGGATCACTCGCTGCTGCATGACCGTCAATACGGTTTTAGACCAAAACGGTCCACGGGTGATCTTCTAGCGTACGTTTCGCACCTCTGGGGGAGGCTATGGAGAAGCATGGCGAATCTATGGCAGTTAGCCTTGATATCGCTAAAGCGTTTGACCGTGTATGGCATCGTTCGCTTCTCTCCAAGCTCCCGGCATACGGTCTGCCACCTCGCTTGTGCGAATGGGTTGCGGGATTTTTGGAGGGGCGCAGGATTCGTGTCCTTTGTGACGGACGCACTTCTTGTTTCCACCCAATAAATTCCGGTGTACCTCAAGGTTCCGTTTTGTCGCCGACATTGTTTCTGCTGCATATCAATGACATGTTGTCACTAGGCAACATTCATTGCTATGCGGATGACAGCACTGTCCACGCACGTTATTTCGGAAGACCTGGGGTAAAGCAGACCGAAACCGAGGAAAAGAGGAACCTTCTTGTCGCCGAGCTTGACGGGGTCTTGGACCGCATTTCCGAATGGGGCTCATGCAATCTTGTCGAGTTCAATGCCAAGAAGACACAGGTGTGTGTTTTTCTAGTAAAGTGTCTCCTTTCCTTTCCCATCCTACTCTTCAGAGCACCCCTTACCAATACAGGATAGCCTTAGCATCCTTGGCATGGATGTTCGCCGCGACCTAAACCAGCGGGATTACATCGAGAGCGTCCTTAGAACACCCCCCCGCAAACTGGGGACCCTGACCAGAGTGCGGCGATTTTTCACACCGGTGCAACTCTGCCTTCTTTATAAGGCACAAGTTCGCCCATGTGTGGAATATTGCTGTCACCTCTGGGATGGCTCCGCAAAATACTTGCTCGACGCCCTCGATAGGTTGCAGCGACGTGCTATCCGTATTGTCGGTGATGTAGAGGTGTCCGAGATCTTAGAGCCTCTCCAGCTACGTAGAGACATTGCCGGTCTAAGTGTTCTCTACCGTCTCTATAATGGGGAATGCTCTGAAGAGCTATTCCAGCTAGTCCCTCCCTCCCCTTTCCACTCCCGAACGACACGTGCTGGACAGCGCTGCCATCCACATACAATGCAGGCGCTGGTGGCTCGGACAAAGAGGTTTAGCTCCTCATTTCTGCCCCGTGCCATTAAGGCATGGAATGCCCTTCCAGCTCATGTTTTCCCTCCCTCCTATGATCCCGGGCTCTTCAGGCGGGGCGTGAAACGGCATTTAAGCAGGCCTTCAGGGTGAGTGCGACAGGCTCAATACGATCTATTGTGCCTGTCGACCTCATATTTGGATCTCACTACCGCTTACCATCAGGTGGAGTGAGGTCATCTTGTTAGCCTTTTTATAAAAAAAAAAAAAAAAAAAAAAAATGCAAATTATACCACGAAAAAAAAATTTTTTTTTTTTGAATTTTAAAAATAATAATTTTCTATCTCGAAAACGAGAGAAGATATCGTTCTTTTATAAGATGTGACGTAATCAGGTACTGCTTGCCGCATGAAATCGACGCTTAAAGCTAAAGAAGCTCTACACCCTAAGTCATAAAGCGGTTCGAACGTGCTTTCGAGTTACGGTTAAACCTTTCGTAAAACCGGCATTTATTGATTTTACAAAAAAAGAACTGCACACATCTTTTGTACTACTAATATAGAATCATTTTACTGCGGGAAAACAACCACTAAAATTTCACGGTGTATAAAACGTCGGTTGCTGTGGCCTTGAATTTAGGTAGGGAACTAGGGACATAAAATGGACATCCAAAGAATCGCTGCACTTATTGTAAATCTTACAGATTCGCGATACAGGTGTATCTCATAATGTTTTATGTCCGAATCATCATTTGTCCGAATGATAATTATCCCTAACTACATTTATCATAATATCACTTGCCCTAAAATCGAAATCCCTAAATATTATTTACCCTAAAATCTTTTGCCATAAATATCACAATCTAAAAAGTTTAAAATACATAAAAGGCTTTTCCATAAACGTTATTAGTCCGAAAGTACTAAAGGTCCTAAAATGTGTTGCTATAAATATTACAATCTAAATAAGTGAAATGCAAAATGCTATTCTATAATTTGTTACATATCCTATATAAAAAAATATTTTTAGCATGAATATAATATAATAATATTTTACCAAAATCAATCAAAGTAATTCAAGCAAACATGCAGCTTGTTTTTTCATGCTTACATGCTCTAGGTTCGGATTACTAATATTTGACCAAAAAATTATCGACAAATGACCATTTGTTTAACCAAATATTCATTTGGCAAACGATACATTTAACAACAGTATCATCTTACAAAAACTGACTTATTATGTGTGACGAACATCGGTATATATAAATATTTGTTTTTTTGTGTTTCCACTGTTACATAGAAATTAAACAGTAGTAAATATTTTCTGGCGCTTCGCCGGCCGCTGCCGCGGCACGCTCGCTTCGCTCGCTCGGCTCGCGCGTTTTATGGTCACCAGTTCTAACCTAACCTAACCAAAATTCTAACCTAACCTAACCAAATTTATCAAAATAATGATTTTCCAAATATTGTGTTTTCATTTGACCTGTACCATATCTATTATCAGATCGATTAATAAAAGAAACATTTGTCAAATAAAACATTTTATCAAACTTTTTAGACCAATAGTAGTTTTTTATGATAACTCAGTTGTTAAATGTTAATTTTGCTAAATAATTATTTGTAAAATGAAAATTTAACTGTTGATCATTTGGTCAAAAAGTAAGTCATTTATAAAATGATGATTTGACGAAACCATTTTTGGCCAAACATTTTTTGAATAAAAGAAAATTAAAAATAATAATTCATAATTCGGACTAATAATATTATGATAAAGCTCCATTCGTAGTAACGTACATTATTTAACACTTAGGGCATTCAACTTTATAGCAAGAAATTTTAGGAGATTTGATTATTATAGAAATCGATATTATGACACAAAATGATTAGAATTAAAGACAATTAGGGATTATGAAATTTCGTACATTCGAACATTATGGATTTTGATGATTATAGCAAACGTGTTAGGGATTTTGATTTTCGGACAAACGTTTTTCGGATAAGAAACAGACTCCCGATCAGATCGATGTATGTGATGTTGTGAAATATTTATTTAAATATTTAATAACAAAGTCAGGGGATACCAGTCACAACTATCTGTCCGGTGATTGGTGAACGGTATACGGGTAAGCGACCCCGGCTCCACGAGCTACTATCGACTCAGTCCAAATCATCCGAGGCGATAGTATCCTTCCTCCCCTTTTCTTTCCCCGTCATATATCTTTGCTACTTGTGGGAACGCAATGACCTTGTTAAAACAATGCACAAGGCAGAATGGCGGCGACGTGGTCCACAACCCGTCACGTCACGTTTCCCACAGAGGTGAAAAGTGGATCGCTGGAAACAATCCCTGCCTACCCCTCTGGGAAAAAGGCGTGATTTTATGTATGTTTGTTATATAACACACCCACAAACTGAACAAACACCGATGTTCGTCACGCAAACATTTGTGCCGAGTGGGAATCGAACCTGCGACTCTTGCAACCGTAGCCAGGGTCAGTAACCACTGTTCCACCGAGTCAAGGAAGGTATTACTAATTACTACTTCTCGTAAATTTGTGGACGTCATATTGCAATTTCTTTTGTGTTTACAAAAACGGCACACTTAAATTATATTTTCACATATTTTAGTTTCAATAATTCTGACAGGACATATTGTGTCTTGTGTCCTTTTCAAATTAATTTAAAGAAACGATTGTTTTTCTTGAAACCATATTCCGGTTGTGACGTTGGTTGGTTTTCGAAAATAAGTAAATGCCGAAATATAGGCTTGTTTTGAAAATTTTCTACAAAAACAATGAAATTTATATTAATACTCTTTGCTGCCTCAGTAAGTTTTCTTTTTAATTTAATCGTCAGCCCTACGGTTACCGTTAATCGGCATGAAATCTAGACTTAATGCCAGTTTTTTTTTTCTTTTTTTCTTTGTAAATAATACTTTTATCTCAAACTACTGTAAAATTTAGGAAATATCATGGTTGTTATGTGTTTTTTTTAATTACCTAAAACATTACTATTTCAGATTGTTGCACCCGCTTGTCAGGCGACCCCGGAGTTGAAACCTGAACTTTTTTTTGGTAAAAAACTAATATTTAAATTTAATTTCACAAATTTTTTGGTCCAAACGTATTTTCGTAGATATAATTTTTTATTTTACATTTTATTTTATTACTCAGCAGTATTGAATTAATACTTTATTTGCAGCTGCACTGAAAGAGTTATTGGATGGTGACCCTGTGTGTCTCAAATTCATTCTAAAAATGCCACAAGTGAAAATCAAGACACCTGTTATCAACATCGTGAGTTTTACTGACCGTAAAGGAACAAATATATGTTTTTACATTTAATCATATAATTTTAAATATAAAGGAAGGTTTTATTAAAAATGAAATGCTTCTTTTTAAGTATAAAAAATAAAAATAAATGCCGCCTAAGCGTAAAAAAGTGAGCAAAGCAGGAAGCCTGAGGTAGTTTTTATTTAAATATATGTTTTTGAAAGTCCAAGGCGCCTTTGTTGTTCAAAATATAAATAATAAATTGTCTGTTTCTTGCGCTGCGCAAAATTATATTGTAAAATTTACGAAATGAAAATATATTTTAAGAATTGTGCTGTTTTATTTGTATGAACATGATTGACACCTGTTTTGAAATGTCGCCAAACTGTGACAAAAATATTTACATTATTTAATTTTATTTACTTATTTATATTTCTCTACGCTAATTATTTCATTGGTGAGGTGATTGAGACACGGATAAGAGTTAACTTTGTAAGTTTTCCTATCAAGAAAGTTAATTTTTTACAAAAAAAAAGGCATCATAATAAATAAATAAATATTACACAACATCACATCCAATGATCTGATCCCGTGGTAAGTAGCTTAAGCACTTGTGTTACGAAAATCAGGATCAACAGTGGATACACAAATAAACTTAAATATATTTAATAATACACCCAGACACGGAACAAACACCGATGTTTGTCACACAAATATTTGTCCCGAGTGGGAATCGAGCCCACGACTCTTGGAACCGTAGGTTTTGAACCTGAGTCACTAACCACTGTTCCACCGAGCCAGTCAAATTATACGTCTTTTTCAAAAGAAACATGTAACAAAGTCTTGTTCAGTAAGTTTAAGTGATTGAGAGAGCAATGGCCGAGTGGTTAAAGTCGTTGCTTGCCATGCGAGAGGTCGCCAGTTCAACCCCCGCCACGTACCACTGTGTTTTGAAATTCATATGTTCGATTATTCGACGCTTTAACGGTGAAGGGAAAAGTTTCGTTACGAAATGAAATTATGAACAATAAAATCTTATATGGTTTGTGACTGGCTCGGTGGAACAGTGGTTAGTGACCCTGCCTGGCGGTTCCAAGAGTCGTGGGTTCGATTCCCACTCGGGACAAATATTTGTGTGATGAATATCGGTGTTTGTTCCGTGTTTGGATGTGATTATTTAAGTATGTATTTAAAAATATATATGTATGTATATCAGTCTCTGATGCCCATAGTACAAGCTCTGCTTAGTTTGGGGTCAGATGACTGTGTGTGGAAATGTCCCAGATATTTATATTTATTTTTATTTTGATTGAAATTTCATCAGGAAACCTTCACACCTATGAAGAAATTCTAAGGTTGCGTTGTCGACCAGCCTGATCGTCTTAGTTTAAGGTAGGCCCGTTTAACCCAGTCGTAACGTCGGGCAGTAAGTAGCTATGTAATTTGCTACTCCTAATATCTCGTGTAGACCCATAAAGACTAATTTTAGTGTAATGGAACGCGAAAGTCTTAAAAAATAAAGATTTATTTTTACTTTTCATAATGCTTTTAATTTATAGAGATACACTGGCAAAAAAAACATTTTGATATACTCTTTCATCTTGTGTCAGCAATGCTTAATGAAGGCTGCTTTTGCTTGCTTGCTTTTTCTGGAAAACGAATAAATAAATTAATCTATGGTTCAGTCATTCAAAATAAAAATCAAATAACAATGTTTGGGAACTTTTCAAGCTCCGTAGCGTTTTTTAGCATATACAAACGTATAACAAAACTATGACATGTTTTGGCGACATTTTATAGATGTCGCTGTCATCTGGTTGAATCAGCGATTTGATTGTGTCACTAGCACGTTTATTAAATGACGACGTTTAATTGAATGACTAGGCCGAACTGATTGAACAAGCCTTTTATTTTAACCCGGAAAATGCGTTGGGCAGGGGTTTCCCAAGGTGGTGTGTGGGACTCCCGGCTGCCGGTACTGAGATGGAAGAGACCGACAGCTGCTCCTGGGCTAAGGTGCAATGCCCAGGGGTGGCAAGTGCCCACGTAACTCCGCGGCATACCTCATCGTCTATTGGTGGTGCCGTTGTACCTGACAGAACCTCCACTCATGATTGAACAAGCCTTACTCAACGTCCAACAAGTTAGCGGATTGTAACATAACCCTTTGAACATAGCGGACGTAATATCAGTCAGGTGATTGTAATTAAGTTCTTTTTTTTTACTGCGGCGTTAGTGCTCATCAAAACAAAAATGGCGTCAAACAGCTGGTACAGATCTAATCGAATAGCACTCAGTTGATTTTTTTAAAATTGAGATTCAAAGAGACTAAGTTCGAAAAAAAATTGAAACAGACGGCGGCGTATTAACAACTTTTTAGAGTCTGAAGTATGTACTCTTATATTTTTTTTTTGTGAAATAGTATGGCAGACGCGCTGACTATCAGCTGGTGGTAAGCGATTGCCGCCGCCCATGGGGGTGTCCGTGGGCGGCGGCAATCGCTACGGCAGTGTGCGTTACCCCAGCAAAATGTTGTCGAAAATCGACATTCTAGTTCATCAGATAATTAGTCGGTTAGCTCCTGTAAATGTCTATGTAGTTTTTGGAATTAGTCCAGTCGTAATCTTCGAGATATTTGAAAAAAACAGATTCTGCTGGGATAACGTTACCCCAGCAGAATGTTTTGCGAATTAATGACTTTTTTTTTAAAAGCTTTGGTTACATAATTAGACTTTTGGACGAAGTAAATGTTTCGATATAATTTGGGTTTCTAAGTTTTAAGGTTGCGAAGATATTCCGTTTTTTGCTGCAGTAACGTTTGGCTGTTTGCTGGATCTTCGAAACGGTAAAGTGTATTGTTCTAATTTTTTATACACAACTTTGCCTTAATTAGTCTGAATTAGTCCAGCAATAAAAATGTTATCTTAATACACCGTTTGCAAGTTATTCACAATGATATAAATTGCCTCTTATAGGCCCTAACTTTCTAAATATGTACTCTAGAGGCTTATTTGAAATCTTATTTTGTAGCTTACAACTAGACACAGGTATGTGTGAAGTTTCATTCGAGTCCATTAAGTAATTAATAAATTATCACGAAATTAAGTTCAGTTTGGGCCCGCATATGCAGCGGGTTTCTTTGGCCGCCGATTATTTGCGTTTCTTAATGTTTTTCTTGCTGGTTTTTTGTAAAAAATTAGACCTTTTTGTAAACTTTAAACTTGCAAAATTTAAGCCGAATCCACTTAATAGTTACAGAGATAAACGAAAAACAGTCAATAAGGTACTCATGATTGCGATAACCCGACCAAGTTTAGATGATCACAAAAAAGCGGAAATGTAGTACATAATGCAGGCCTAGTGAAATATTAAGGACAGTAATTATCATTTTGTTACAGTTGCATACAAAAGTGTTATAAAAAACAAAAGTTTATTTTACAAGCTTTTATTTAACTTGCAATGTATGTATGTATGTATGTATGTATGTTTGTGTGTTCGGGTGGAATTTTATAACTCAATTTTAAGGCACTTGCCCTCAACCGATTGAGCTGAAATTTTGCATGCACGTGTATATCCGATGACAATGCAATATTATTATGACATGGAGCTGATCTGATGATGAAGTCGGAAGATAGCCATAGCAACTCAGTAATTAAATAACATAACCACATCGAGTTTGGGCTCATTTCATTCGACTAGATGAGTACTTTGGTGCTAGATAGTAACCAAGGTCTGATGATGGAGCCGGAAGACAGCCAAAGGAACTCAGTACTTAAACGACACAACCAAATCGAGTTTGGGCTCGTTTGATTCGCCTAGATGAGTACTTAGATGCTAGATGGTAACCAGGGTCTGATGATGGAGCCGGAAGACAGCCAAAGGAACATGCGTTGAATGAGATGAACAGACTTAGGAACTTACAAGGTGAAAACTAAAAAGTATAAAATAAATTAAGGTAAAAAAATCTTTAAAAACAAGCTTTTATTTAAATGCGCTAAAAAGAAAAAAATAAACTTTTACACTATAACTTTACTGTCAACTTATAACATTTCAAATTCAACATATTTGACACAATTTATATGTTTTAAAAGCTTGTCGCGAGATTTAAGTACCTACTCGTAATTTTAAAAGCAAGTTTTAAAATACCTGCCTATTAAAAATTTTAAACTAAGAAAGTAAATACGAGTACTTAAATCTCGCGACAAGCTTTTAAAACATATAAATTGTGTCAAATATGTTGAATTTGAAATGTTATAAGTTGACAGTAAAGTTATAGTGTAAAAGTTTATTTTTTTCTTTTTAGCGCATTTAAATAAAACCTTGTTTTTAAAGATTTTTTTACCTTAATTTTTTAAATATTTATTTACCATTACTTCATAATGCTTACATACTTAATAAAAAATAAAAAAACTATCCAGTAATTAATTGCTTAACATCTAAACAGCTTACGTAATTAAATTTAAGGTACAAACAAAATATTATTTAATCTAACTAAAAAAAAAAAGTAAGATGGACTCGCCAATGAAGGGTTCCATAGTAGCAAGTAACAAACCTACAAATAGTTCGTTGTACTTTTACTGTTTTACTGATTTTAACTAGCACACACACACGCACAAATATACACACCCACCCAGATTCACACTCGACTGTGATGACAATTGACATTTCAAAACTGTCAGAGTAATTTTATTACATAAATTTTCAAAGAGTTCCTATTTAAATATGTAGTATTTATAGTAAAGGTACTTCCAACTGCAATGTTTCCTCAAGTGCTCAGATTGACACTTGACGTGATGAGTGTTCAGATATTATTGGCTAGTTGTATGTTTAGAAGTTGATGACAAGCATCTGCTCAGATCTTAATGCAGTACTGAATGTTCAGATAATATTAATGGTGACTTGTAGTGTATCGAAGTTATTGACATTTTAAATTGTTCAGATGTATTTGGTTACCTTGTCTGCTACGATATATCTGACGGCGACTGTACCAGATGTCCATTACTCAGTATAAAACTGGATGTTTTTATTTGTTAATTTAATTACAACTGTCGTTGCAGTATCTTACACACAACTGCCTCATTTGTCTATAGGTAGCAAGCGTTGCGTAAGGATCGAGAGGTCCCCGGTTCGAATCCGGGGTCGGGCAAAATTTTGTGTGAGTTTTTCTGTAACGAAATTACTCAGCCCGGAGTTAGGAAGTTGGCGGTAGGACGCCCGTGCCTCGGAAAGAACGTTAAGCCGGTGGTCCTGCGCCCGATCTCTCATCGGTCATGTCGGATTGCCGTCTCACAGAATTATGAGAGTAAGGGAATAGAGAGTGCAGTGGTGTTTGCTCGCACACTTGTGCACTATAATATGTCCTGCGCACTTGGCTGATCTCAATTGAGATCGGCCGCCATGATTGAAATCGGTCGGACGCCTTATTTATATCTTACACACAAAGCAGTAGCAATATCAAATAAGAACAAAAAAAATCACGAATGCGAAAATTGTCTTTAACTGGGTTGTTTACTATACAAAAACAGTAGGTAATGGTAAAATTTACTGTATTCAATTATGTACGCGTCTGTATAGAAATTGTCAGACTACTATGTCATAGATTTCAGAAGACTAGCACTTTGTACTACGTGCCGCTTTTTTGTGACCATCTGAACTTGGTCGGGTTATCGCAAAAATGAGTACCTTATTGACTCTTTTTCGTTTATCTCTGTAACTATTAAGTGGATTCGGCTTAAATTTTGCAGGTTTAAAGTTTACAAAAAGGTCTAATTTTTTACAAAAAACCAGCAAGAAAAACATTAAGAAACGCAAATAATCGGCGGCCAAAGAAACCCGCTGCATATGCGGGCCCAAACTGAACTTAATTTCGTGATAATTTATTAATTACTTAATGGACTCGAATGAAACTTCACACATACCTGTGTCTAGTTGTAAGCTACAAAATAAGATTTCAAATAAGCCTCTAGAGTACATATTTAGAAAGTTAGGGCCTATAAGAGGCAATTTATATCATTGTGAATAACTTGCAAACGGTGTATTAAGATAACATTTTTATTGCTGGACTAATTCAGACTAATTAAGGCAAAGTTGTGTATAAAAAATTAGAACAATACACTTTACCGTTTCGAAGATCCAGCAAACAGCCAAACGTTACTGCAGCAAAAAACGGAATATCTTCGCAACCTTAAAACTTAGAAACCCAAATTATATCGAAACATTTACTTCGTCCAAAAGTCTAATTATGTAACCAAAGCTTTTAAAAAAAAAGTCATTAATTCGCAAAACATTCTGCTGGGGTAACGTTATCCCAGCAGAATCTGTTTTTTTCAAATATCTCGAAGATTACGACTGGACTAATTCCAAAAACTACATAGACATTTACAGGAGCTAACCGACTAATTATCTGATGAACTAGAATGTCGATTTTCGACAACATTTTGCTGGGGTAACGCACACGCTACGGCAATACCAATTGCCGTAGTGTCAGTGGAGTTACAAATGCGCTAGCAACCTTTTCCTCTTCCCACTTTTTAATACAGTAATTTTAAAAAAGTACGGTAATTTTTAGCCCAAGTTAAAATTGTTATAATTTTATAAAATCAACTATTAGAGTGTGTTATGTCGTTTCTTCATTTTTTAATCTAAAGTTAGTTATCTTTTATGTAGCGAACTTATGTTCACACTAATCAAACATTACAAAGTCAGCTATATCCCATTCAACGACTATGCTAAATGACGTTCAGTCAAGAAGTTGAACGATATATTAAACCATTTGACGAGTTGTCCTTTAGTCATTCAATTAAACGTCGTCATTCAATAAACCCGCTAGTCAATTAAATAAGTAGCTTATTTAACCAGTAGCGGTACCATGACTTGGCTATCGAAAACTTACGTATGTTAAAAACCTATCGAGTTGTTTTTTTCATACGACCGATTTTAGTTCTTAGCGTAACCACCAGAGGCGCTGTACAAGTTTTTCATAGACATATTTACGTAGGCGATATCGAGTCCGTAACTTTTAAACTCATGTAAGCGCTACAGATGACTGCGACATAAATATCACCATTTGATTAAAAATCTAAATTGTGTCTCATTTACCACATTACCACAAACTTCAATCGAATACGATTTTATTGTTTATAATTTCATTTCGTAAGGAAGCGAAAAAATATGAATAAATTTAGATCTAGAGCTGACGTAAACGGGCAATTTGCTTACCTTAACCAAGTAATTTCAGCAACAACTTCAAAAGGTCATCTGTGGAAGAAATAAATAAATTGATTAAAAAATATAAATAAAAAAATACTTAATATTTGGAACTCACTACCACTTACCATCAGGTGGAGTGTTAGCCTTTTATAAAAAAAATATAAGGTATAAGCGAAAAATCGGTATTTTGCTTATAGGTGACACTAAATGTTGTTGTAGTAAATTAAAAATATAAATGTCACCTTCACGTCTTGTCAAAATGCTAAATGCTACTGAGCTGTCAAACGTTCGCGCCACTTTTCACTCTACCCCGTTCGCGCCATTTTATCTCTGTTAAGTTTTTGTTTATTAAAGACCTTTTTAAATAGTACATCCGTTTTAATAACACCAAAAGTGCCATACACTAGATGACATTGATTGTAATTTTGAATCGGCCTATGCTGTGGGTAGATGCAAAAGATATTGTAGTGTTTTTTTTTATAATAGGCAAACAAGATGACCTCACTCCAACTGATGGTAAGCGGTAGTGAGATCCAAATATGAGGACGACAGGCACAATACATCATATTTAGCCTGTCGCACTCCACCCTTAAGGCCTGCGTAAATGCCGTTTCACGCCCCGCCTGAAAACCCGGGATTATAGGATGGAGGGAAAACGTGAGCTGCAAGGGCATTCCATGCCTTAATGGCACGGGGCAGAAATGAAGGGCTGATTCTCTTAGTCAGAGCCACCAGCGACTGCATTTTATGTGGATAAAATAAAAGCAAAAATACTGGGTGCCTCCAAAAGCAAAAGTTAGCTTTGACTGACAATTATGGACATGCCTGGATTGTAATTTTGATATCAAGCAAAAGATCTTCTTATTTATGCCTAGCTATCTCGGTTCTCGATATCACAGTGACACAAGTTACTACTTAAGACAGTGTAGTACAGACTCATCCGCCTACAGTTTAACCCACTAGACATAATAATATGCCTCTCCAAACGCTAGCCACTCCCACCTATCCTCGGCTACTCGCATCCAGCTCCTACCAGCCGTCCTGCGCAGATCGGCACTCCACCTTTTTTTTTCCGCGGTGAAATGCTTTTCGCACCGTTACTGGAAGAGGGGGATCTCACCCCCGTGGTGTGTCGGACTCCCCAGCGGCTGGCGAGGAGATGGTCAATGCCAGCCGCGGCTCCTGGGCGGGGTGCAATGCCCGGGGGGTTTACCGACTAAAACACCGCGGTGTACCTCGTCGCCGTTTGGCGGCGTCATGGGACTCTGACCCAATCTTCTAGTACTGCTACTACTCCACCTGGCCAGGGAGCGTATAACGACCTCTTAATTCCAGTCAGTTTAACAATGTGCATCGACTTACTCCGTGTTTCTGACACACTTAGTTGTGCGCTATGTTTATGGAATCATACAGACTGATATAACCCCACCATCTATGTACATTTTAAAAAGAAGTGTAGTAATAACAGCTCTTATATCTAACGACGCCAATCTATATACTGACAGGAATTACGATGTCGTAATACGTCCCTTGAAGACGTCCTAAATAAAACGCGCGGCCAAGTGGTTAAGGTCGTTGCTTGCTATGCAAGAGGTCGCCAGTTCAAACCCCGCCATGTACTACTGTGTTTTCAAATTTGAAATTCATATGTACTAGTATTCTACGGTGAAGAAAAACATCGTGAGGAAACCTGCACACCTACGAAGAAATTATTTGGTTTTGAATTCAACCAACCCGCACTTGGCCAGGGTGGTTCATCATCATCAGCCCATTTCAGTCCACTGCTGGACATAGGCCTCTCCAAATGCACGTGCAGCGTGATTGACTAAGGCCTCATCGCCCTAGCTTAGGGTAGGCTCGTGCACCAGCAGTTAGGACGTATATGGGCTGATGATGATGAAGGGCGTCCTATACTACGTTTGCCGATACGCGGTATCCACTCCTAACTGAATTCTGGTCTATTGTGGCTGTCGACCTCATATTTGGATGTCACTACCGCTTATTAGGTGGAGTGCGGTCATAGTGTAGCCATTTTTAAAATAAAAAAATTAAAAATCTCTATTAAGCTGATATGGTCCTTACTGAGAAGGCTGGAGTCAGGTCCACAAGGTTCCGCTTGAGCCTCAACTGCAGGAGCGCAGGCCGCCATGCCGACCTGTAATTTAAAAATAAACTATTGGACAAATAAATATCTGGGATTATGTCAGGGGATACCAGTCACAATTATCTGTCCGGTGGTTGGTGAACGGTATACGGGTAAGCGACCCGGGCTCCTCGAGCTACTATCGATTCAGTCCAAATTATCCGAGGCGATAGTATCCTTCCTCCCTTTTTCCTTCCCCCGTCATATATCCTTGCTTCTCGTGGGAACGCAATGACCTTGTTAAAACAATGCACAAGGCAGAATGGCGGCGACGTGGTCCACAACCCGTCACGTCACGTTTCCCACAGAGGTGAAAAGTGGATCGCTGGAAGTGATCTCTGCCTACCCCTCTGGGAAAAAGGCGTGATTTTATGTATGTATGTAAATTATTTTTGGATCTTACCAAAGCGCAGGCAAATGCAATACGAGCGAACATGTTTATTGTTGGAAAGGATCTTCAAACACTAATAAGTCATCGGATTACTTTAACTTATATACTAATTTTAACTAACAAAAAGCTCATAAGGAAATAAAATTTAAAAAAAATATTGTATGTAATTTCTTTTCCTCGATGATTTTTATTGTATTTATATGACGTCAATAAATGAAAGTACAAAGTAAAAATGAGTTAATTAAAACTTCACTTAAAAAAATCTCCTTTTAAGTTATTTCCGTTTTGGAATAATTTAAATTTTTATTGTCATCGCATTTTATGATGTGAATGCCTCGTTGGTCTTTATTGTAGCAAGCTAGCAAACGCTGCGTAAGAACCGAGAGGTCCCCGGTTCATGTTCGGGGTAGGGCAAAATTGTGTGTGTTTTTCTGTTAAGAAATTACTCAGCCCGGAGTCAGGAAGTTGGCGGTTGAACGCTCGTGCCTCGGAAACACGTTAAGCCGGTGGTCCTGCGCCCGATCTCCCATCGGTCATGTCGAATTGCCGTCTCACCGAATTATGAGAGTAAGGGAATAGAGAGTGCACTTGTGTTTGCGCGTACACTTGTGCACTGTAAATGTTCTGCGCAATTGGCTGTCATCTCCATTGAGATCGGCCGCCATTGCCGAAATTGGTCGGAAACCTTAATGAATACTGTGTGTAGTTTGTCAGTTTAATTGTATAGTTTTGTAATGTCCTCATATCGCAGTGCCTGACAAGATAAACTAAGTATTCAAGTTCAATGTACCTAAATATAAGATCTTTGGAAGTACCTAACATTTAGATGGCAATAAATACATTGACTTTGACTTTGACTTTAGCTTTGACTTTGACTTTGATTGCGTGTCTAGATATAAAGAAATAAATTACTCAGATTCTGGATGCTGGCGGTTCCACGGCCGTGTCATGAATCGGTTATGTCGGATTGCCGTCTCAATGCTAAGAGATCAAAGATTGCACTTGTGCACTATAATATGTCCAGCGATGTATATAATCTTACTTTCTTACATAATATAAATAAAATATCACTAGTCTTAGAAACCTTGATATGTCCAGGATTATTAACAAATTATACTCGTTGATCTTCCATGCCCAAAAAGGTCAAACCTTGAAGAAAGGTCAAATCAAAAGTACCCGGTTTATTCGAGATCATAACGTGGCGTTCTTTTTTTTTCAATCACAATTTTATGAACAAAAAATAATACATTAAATTTTACACATTTAACATCAAAAGGTAATATACCTTGTTAAATTCGCTATTTATTAGTGAAAGTCACATCAGGAACAAACAGACAGACCGACAGACAAAAATGTTTTTATTTGTGTTTTTGTTTTCTGTACCTGTTTGTACCCCATAGAGATTCATACCCATGTGTACCCATTTCAGGTGGGAGACGTATTGTCGACCGGTTGCTGTTACCACCATACCTTCTCGGTCAGGTCGCGTTCCGGGATCAGCACTGTACGAACCGGAGCCAGAGGGGACCATTGTTGCGGCAAGCACCGGACCAGTGGAGTCTTAGCGGCGGTATTGTGCGAGCGGAGCGGGTCAGCCCGCCGGCCAGGGAGACCCGTAGAAACGGGGGCCCTTCTGTCCGGCGGACTGGCCAACGGGTCCGAGTTGGCCATTCCGCCGGAAGGAAGGGCCTAGCTCAATACCAATGCGAGACTCCACGCCTTGTCTCGTTGTTGCCGCAGCAGTGGTCTCCTCTTTAAGCGGGCTTTCAGGGTGAGTGCGACAGGCTCAATATAATCTATTGTGCCTGTCGACCTCATATTTGGATCTCACTACCGCTTACCATCAGGTGGAGTGAGGTCATCTTGTGAGCTTAATAAAATAAAATTGTAAAAACTCGTTATTTTAGTATTACAAACAGACACTTCAATTTTATTTAGTCGTACATAGATATTACTTTTTTACATAACAACAAGATAATGACGTACGAACTTAGAAAAACACATTAGTTATCATTAGGAAATTACAATTTAATGAGAAATTATTAGGTACAAATATAGTGTAAAATGGATAATCTACATACTGGTTAAAATTCAATAATCATTATAATGATTCTATAAAAGTATTTGATTATCTAAATTCTTACTAGTGTTTTAGAAGTAGGTACCTCTTTAACTATCTAAAATGAAATATCTCTTATTAGTTTCTGTTATGGTGAGTTTTATATATATTTCTTTGATATAATACTATTTATCTAAGTCTATTAAATCAGGGGATACCAGTCACAACTATCTGTCCGGTGGTTGGTGAACGGTATACGGGTAAGCGACCCCGGCTCCTCGAGCTACTATCGACTCAGTCCAAATCATCCGAGGCGATCGTATCCTTCCTCCCCTTTTCCTTCCCCCGTCATATATCCTTGCTACTGTGGGAAGGCAATGACTTTGTTAAAACAATGTACAAGGCAGAATGGCGGCGACGTGGTCCACAACCAGTCACGTCACGTTTCCCACAGAGGTGAAAAGTGGATCGCTGGAAGTGATCTTTGCTCACCCCTCTGGGGAAAAGGCGTGATTTTATGTATGTATGTATGCATGTATCTAAGTCTATCAAGGGCAGGGCATAATCGGTATAGACTAGCTCAGTAGAACAGTGGTTAGTGCCCTAGCTACGCTTCCAAGAGTTGAGGGTTCGATTCCTCACGATGTTTTACCTCACCGTTAAAGCGTCGAATAATCATACTTCCATATGAATTACAAATTAACTGCAAAACAGTGGTACGTGGCGGGGTTTGAACTGGCGACCTCTCGCATGGCTAGCAACGGCCTTTACTACTCGGCCAATCGACGCTTTCCACAGGATACTTACCATGTTGTTTTAAAATAATCGGCTCCCGATATTCTAACCTTTGCATGTATATCAGTCAATAAATATTAGTCTTTATGGGTCTACACGCGATATTAGGAGTAGCAAATACATAGCTTCTTACTGCCACAGCTACGGCAGACGAAGACGGGCGGCGCCAGTTCGCTCGCGACCATGATTGGTGTAACCCAGTCGAAACGTCGGGCAGTAAGTAGCTATGTAATTGCTACTCATAATAACGCGTGTAGACCCATAAAGACTAATATCTAAGTGTAATGGAACGCGAAAGTCTAAAATGTTACATGTATATCATAATACAAGCCCTGCTTAGTTTCTGGTTAGATTTTTTTTTATTATTTATTTATTTATTATTAAACAGAATGAGTTAAACAACTATTTTTACATTCTGTCCCACAAGACAATTTACACTGTCTGTCTGCGGGACTGGTCGACAGGCCATGTGTGGCGATGTCCCAAATATTTATTTATTTTCAATATTAATCTAAATATAATGTTTTATTTCAGATTGGTGCGGCCATATGCAGTACGTTTGTATTCTCGAAATTTCTCTCCTATACCATCTTCCCTATTGAAATCAGGATATTTTTAATCTCAATAGCTTCTCCCAGCATCCTAGGGACAAAACGTTGCTCTTTCACGAGGATTTGAGGTTTGTCAAACCGGATATAATGGTTGACTCCGTCTTATCGCGGGGTCCGTATAACCGGTTCACGTGGACCCTCAGAGATCTTTTGTGTTTCCCCTACCTCTATACACCTACTACGTCCTTAGGTCTGAGGTGCCTGTATTCTTCTGGTTTCGGATAAGCCGTTCCCAGAAGTCTGAGCCTGTGTCTGGCCAGTGAGTGACATTCACATAAGATATGTTTCATGCCTTCTATTTCTTCACATACTGCAGACACATTTATATCCAACTAGCTTTCCGCCCGCGACTTCTTCCGCGTAGAGACGTTTAACGGGTAAAACATTACTTCCTTATAGTGCAGTCGGTTAAAAAGTAGCCTATAACCTAGGCTCTAGACTTTATCTGTACCAAATTTCATTTAAATCGGTCCAGTACTCTATGCGTGAAAGCGTAACAGGCGGACAGAGTTACTTTCGGATTTATAATATTAGTAAGGAGTAAGGATGTGTAGTATTAGCTCAAATAATACACAATACTAAGGGAGTCTGTATCTAAATAAAATGTTTACAATAAGAATACATGCGTTTACCCGTAATAATTACTAGCTGTGCCAGCGACTTCGTTCGCGTTTCCCCCGTTTTTTACACATTTTTCCATTGTATCTTTGCTCCTATTGGTCGCAGCGTGATGTTATATAGCCTAAAGCCTTTCTCGATAAATGGTCTATACAACGCAAAAAGATTTTTTCAAATCGAACCAGTAGTTCCTGAGATTAGCGCGTTCAAACAAACAAACAAACTCTTCAGCTTTATAATATTATAGTATTAGCGCGTTCAAACAAACAAACAAACAAACAAACTCTTCAGCTTTATAATATTATAGTATAGATTTTATTTCAAACACTAAGGAAGTCAGTTGGAACATTTTGAGCCCGTAAGCATATTTTTGGTTTTCAAGCATTTTTAAATTGTTCATTACAGGCCCGCCGATTTCCAAAGCACTTCGAGATAAGGAAAAACGATTAGGTGACGACATTAAAAAGCTTTTGATGGAATTGGATAACACCTTCGAGGATCGCGCTGGCAGTTTCTGTAAGTGAATTATAATGCAAAATTATAAACTAAAAAAAAGTCGAATCAAAATACAGTCAGGGGATACCAGTCACAACTATCTGTCCGGTGGTTGGTGAACGGTATACGGGTAAGCGACCCCTGCTCCTCGAGTTACGATTGACTCAGTCCAAATCATCCGAGGCGATAGTATCCTTCCTCCCCTTTTCCTTCCCCCGTCATATATCCTTGCTACTCATGGGAACGCAATCACCTTGTTAAAACCATGCACAAGGCAGAATGGCGGCGACGTGGTCCACAACCCGTCATGTCACGTTTCCCACAGAGGTGAAAAGTGGATCGCTGGAAGTGATCTCTGCCTACCCCTCTGGGAAAAAGGCGTGATTTTATGTATGTATTTAAAAAAAGATTTTGTTTTTGACTGGCTCGGTGGAACAGGGGTTGGCGGTTCCTAGAGTCGTGGGTTCAATTCCCACACGGGACAAATATGTTTACCAGACGAAGTCGCGGGCGAAAAGCTAGTACACAATAAATAAATAATCTAGACACGCGGCAGCGTGTCGAGCCAAGTTCAAGCAAAGGAACTGGCTAGCCAGCGCCAAATGTAGCGCCAAAATCAGTAATTTTTATTTTTACTTTATTAAATACTTTGATATTAGAAATGTTCATCTTTTTTTTGTTTCAGATAACAATGTTGGGAACTACGTGAATCAACTTCAAAAAATTGTTGATGATTTAACTGAAGGCAAAGGTATCTATTATACCGATATTTATGTATAAGCATGGGTGTACTTTGGTTTTGGGATAGAGGTAGGGCAAATCAGATCAGTTTTGGGTCAGGGGGGGGCAGACCAGAGTACTTTAGGGCCAGGGGAGGGGAAAATCAGATCAATTTTGGGTCAGAGTGGGCAGATCAGAGTAGTTTTGAGCCAGGGTAGGGGAAAATCAGATAAGTTTTGGGTCAAGGGGGGCAGACCAGAGTAGTTTTGGGCCAGGGCAGGGACAAATCCGATCAGTTGTGTGTCAGGGGAGACAGACCAGAATAGTAGGGGGTAGGAAAATAGATCAGTTTTTGATTACAGGGGGCAGACCATAATAGATTTGGGCCACGGGAGGGGTGTAAATCAGATCATTTTTGGCGAGGATGGGTGGACCAGAATAGTTTGGGGGGAGAAATCAGATTTTGCTAGGTGGCTATCGATAAAGATAATAGTTTAGACTTAGTAAGAAAGATTACATCGTCAAGGGGGGATATTAGGTACGACCATGTATGTTAGATTATATATATTTTTATACTAGTATTTTCTAACCGATTATTGTTTTATTTTTTCAGTCAGCGCGAAAGAAGTAACCAATAACGTTAAAAGCTTAATAAGTAGCAATCTAGGAAAGGAAATAGGTAGGTAACCTAAGTATTTATGACTCTTTCACTAACTTCCTCATCAGTTTTGTAACCTCAAATGTCGATTCTGACTGCACAAATTAGTCTATCTAAATACGTATATACCGTGAAATTTTAGTGGTTGTTTTCCCGTGGTAGAATGATTTGATCGAATCGAATCATGAAAATTATTCCAAAAAAAAACAAAAAATCTTTTCAAATTTTTAAAATAATAATTTTCCAACTTGAAAACGAATGAAGTTATCATTATTTTATAAAATGTTACGTAATCAGGTACTACTTGCCGAATGAAATCGATGCTTAAAGTTAAAGGAGCTCTACGCCCTAAGAAATAAAGCTGTTCGAATGTGCTTCCGAGTTTCGGTTAAACCTTTCGTTAAACCGGCATTTTTTGATTTCAGTAAAAAAGAACTGCACAAATCCATTGTGCTCCAAAAATAGAATAATTTTACTGCGGGAAAACAAGCACCTGAATTTCACGGTGTATGGAACACAAAAGTTACTGACTGACATTAGTGATCTACCAACGTACAGCCCAAGCCACTGGACGGATCGGGCTGAAATCTGGCATGCAGGTAGATGTTATGACGTAGGCATCCGCTAAGAAAGGATTACCCGAAGCGAAGCGAGGGCGGGTCACTAGTTGGCTATAGGCTCTGCGTAAGGACCGAGAGGTACCTGGTTCGAGTCCGGGGTTGGGCAAAATTAACCATTATTTATTCAGTAACACACATGTCATACAGATTTTCTTGCGTTAGAAAACTATTCTTTGTATATTACAAACTAATATTGTTATACATATATTGTAGTTGTGGATTAGAGGAAAATTGTGTGAGCTTTTTTATTAAGATATTACTCACCCCGGAGTCACGCCCGTGTCTCGGAAAGCACGTTAAGCCGGTGGTCCTGCGCCTGATCTCTCATCGGTCATGTCAGATTTCCGTGTCACCGAACTATGAGATTAAGGGAACAGAGAGTGCGCCTGTGTTTGCACATACACTTGTGCACTATAATAAAATTAGGTATTTGTTTATTGATTTATACATTTTAATTCTTAATTGAAACCATGCCTTTAATTTAATCAGGACTCCAAAAGACGTAATATCAAATATTTTCAAAGATTTATGTGTAAATGGAAAGTATTTGTTTTCTGTAGTAAATTAATAAAAAACGTTGAAGCTAAATAATTGTTAAATGTATTTTTCAGCGAATGATAGCGAGGTTCTAATAAAATATATGAAGGCTGTCTTCGACAAAAATATGATAGCTATAAGTGAGTATATCATCCAATATATTTCTTTTTAAGTTCCTTCTCCTCATCATCATCATCATCAGCCCATATACGTCCCCACTACTGAGGCACGGGCCTACCCTAAACCAGGGTGATAAGGCCTTAGTCAACCACGCTGGCCAAGTGTGGGTTGGATGACTACACAACCTAAGAATTTATTCGTAGGTGTGCAGGTTTCCTCACGATGTTTTCCTTCACCGTTAAAGCATCGAATGATGGTACATATGAATTTCAAATTTGAATAACACATTGGTACCTGGCGGGGTTTGAACTGGCGACCTCTCACATGGCAAGCAACGACCTTAACCACTCGGCCATCGACGCTATTCTCCTTCTCCTATCTCATTTAAAGCAAAGGCACTCTCGTCGACTGTCCAATTACGAGTCCTCAAGTTCTTTAGTCATGTCACCCGTAAACACGATTCCATGGAGCGCCTGGTTGTGCAGGGGCGAGTGGAAGGCAAAACGACTAAGAAGATGATCTTATGGGGATATTTTTGTGCTGTACATATAAATATATCCCTATTAAAAAAATTAACTTCTTAAGTGTAACGACGGCACAGTTGACTAAGGCCTGATTTGGGGAAGGCCCGTGCCCCAGCAGTGAGGTATATATGTTACCGGAAATGTATGTAATCCGTCATTGTATACAATTCCTAGGAAATGTATGTAATTCCTAAAATCGCACGGAAATGTGTGAAATAAATTACACATTACACATTTCCTAGGAAATATATACATTTCCTAAATAGCAATCGGAAATGTAAAAAAATAAGATAT
Organism: Maruca vitrata; assembly: GCA_039566165.1. Taxonomy (NCBI): domain Eukaryota; kingdom Metazoa; phylum Arthropoda; class Insecta; order Lepidoptera; family Crambidae; genus Maruca; species Maruca vitrata. Next base: position 6,335,962 of record CM076939.1, read on the forward strand.
TAGTGAGTACGCGACAGCGAGACGGAAGGTATTGCTTCGCCTGATCGGGGGATCACGAAGTTCCTTGTAAATTTCCTCTTATTGGTGTAGTTTGGACTAAAACCGATGATGAACTCTATGGTATTGTTACCAAGAACGGTATCTTAAAACAATTATATTGTCGATCTCAGAATAATCACTGTCCAAAGTTCTTCTTGATGCAAACGATGTACCGAGTACCGAGATTGTACTACGGTCAGTTGCCAACTTGTAATACACTGGAACCGGCCAGGGATTTAAGAAGTGCCTTTGCAATACAAGCTGTGCTACAGCATGATATCTGTGTTTTTATAATAAGACACTTAAACACGCTTCTATTGGTGCACGTAAAAGTCAAAAATAAATAAAGGGTCGTTAAAGTTGTCTCTATTTCTGAGCTGAGGTGTAACTATGTGCTTTATTATTATATTTGATTGCAAAAGCGCGGGGCGCTGGAACAGGTAGGATTTTTAGTATACCTTGCTGAGAAATCAAGTTAAGCGATGTTTCAGGAAGCAGGTTACAGAGATCGGTGCTTTAATTAGAGTTGCAGCACGACTAGTAGGAGGCTCTACATTAAGCAATCTGTTCAAAATACCAGTCAACAGTGGCAAAATATAGAGTTCTTATTCGTGTATTTGTTTACAAAAAAGTCAAAAATATAATTAAAAGCACATAGTTTACACCCCAGCCCAGAATAGAGACAACTTGAACGACTCGTAATTTATTTTTGACTTTTACGTGCACTATTTAATATAGAGTTTAATAGTGTTTTTTTACACTTTTTAGTATTTGCTCACAGTATTAAAATACCTTTCCAACCAGTCCAAAATAAGGCATTGATACGATTATCCATCATAAAGTTCCAGTTCATATCTTTCGGCTCCATTATCAGATCAGCTCGACAGTACCATATTATTGTCATCAAAATCACATACGACTGTAAATTTTCATAACCCTCCGATCTTAAGAAGATGTTTCAATTTATTTTCTTACATACATACATACAGGTCAACCTAATAAAACCAGGAAATAAAAGCGGGATTTTTTAAAATTAAAAACGTGTTTTACTATTGATAGCATTTACTTTACACATTTCCTAATACGATTTAGGAATTTTATACAATTCCGAGGAAATGTACACATTTCCTAGGATATCTATGCATTGAATAGTTTTTCAAACAATATTTTATACATTTCCTAAACAGTTTAGGAATTGTACACATTTCCTAGGAATTGTATACAATTCCTTGATTTCATACATTTCCGGTAACATATACACCGTGAAATTTTAGTGGTTGTTTTCCCTTGGCAGAACGGTTTGCCTTTAGTAATACTATCGAATCATGCAAATTATTACTTGAAAAAAAATATTAATTTTCCAACTCGAAAACGAGAGAAGCTATCGTTGTTTTTTAAGATGTTACGTAATCAGGTACTGTTTGCCGTATAAAATCGATGCTTAAAGCTAAAGAAGCTCTACACCCTAAGTAATAAAGCGGTTAGAACGTCCTTTAGAGTTTCGGTAATACCTTTCGTAAAACCGGCATTTATTGATTTAAAAAAATAACTGCACAAATCTATTGTGCTACTAAAATAGAATCATTTTGCTGCGGGAAAACAACCACTAAAATTTCACGGTGTATATGGGCTGATGATTATGATGACGAATAGTTACAGCCTTCTAAGCGTAGTTCTAGTTGCATGGTTTATTTGACATATTTTTTTGTTCTTCATGGGCTTGTACCTAGTCTATATAGTTATCGCTTCGTTAGTTGATAGCAAAACGATACCATACTTATTTGGCCCTTAGGTAAACTGCCTCGTTGGTCTATTGGTAGCAAGGCTGCGTTAGGGCCGAGAGGTTCCCGGTTGGAGTCCGGGGTCGGGCAAAATTTATGTGAGTTTTTCTGTAATGAATTTACTCAGCCCGGAGTTAGGAAGTTGGCGGTTGAACGCCCGTGCCTCGGAAAGCACGTTAAGCCGTTGGTCCTGCGCCCGATCTCTCATCGGTCATGTCGGATTGCCGTCTCACCGAATTATGAGAGTAAGGGAATAAGAGAGTGCACTTGTGTTTGCACTCACACTTGGGCACTATAATATGTCCTTCGCACTTGGCTGCGCAATTGAGATCGGCCGCCATGGCTGAAATCGGTCGGACGCTTTATTTTATGTAAAAATATCTAACTACAACCTTTTTTCAGTTCACGATTTGCAACAACTAATCCATGCTATCGGTGTGGCTTTATATCGGGGCCAATAAGGTAATTGCCTGAAAATTATATTTTAAGAAATAAAATAAATAAAAATAAAAATAAGAAATCATTCATTTCATTCCAAAATGTGGCCGAGACTACCCAGTAAGGCACTTGTGTTGGGTATGATTCGCAACTTCCCGTACGGCTATCTTAGTTTATCTAGTTATAATAACAGAAGAATAAATCGCTACCTTAAATCTCAAATGGCGTAACCACCAATTTGGTCAGAATGACTTTTTAATGCAGTTTTATTCAGGTTTTTTTTCTCTATCGATCTGTATATTTAAAATCCTCAAATTCGCAAAAAAAAAGATTATTACGACCCAATGTTTTTTTTAGATTTGAACACTTTTCATAAGGTAAACTGGTCGTAAAGGGCTTAGTCTAATTTAGTTGGTGGTTACGCCCCTAGAAATTATTGTGACGTGAAAAAAATGTCAAAAAAAAAGGGTGTAAGGGACATAATTTTCCGGCGTAACTCGTAAGACACGCTATTTTTCAAAATTGCAATACAAAAGAAAGGCGTTTACACCCAAAATCGCTGAACACATGATTGTCATTATTATTGTTAGTATTGATGCGCGGGGGGATTAAGATTGTGGAGACATTGGCTATTTATTGCTTTTCCTTGTTTCGGCATTTTAAATCAATGTCCAAACACAAATCAGAATCAAAGACCAATAACGCGCCAAAGTCAACGTAACGGCCACAAAAAATAATAAATACACGGAGGAACGTAATCTATGCGCACAAGTACGCAAATGGCTGAATACACTGATAAATGTATGGGGAATATACAGCAGCGGGGGTTACGAATGACAAAATTAATCGAATTACGTATAACTATAAGTGAAATTTCCCATGTACAAAAATTCTTCATCCTGTTATAAAACTTACAAGGTGAGTATTACCCATTACATCACTATGAAAACGTGACATACGGCGTAACTTTGTAAAAAGCGTAAAACAGAGTGGATATTTTACGTTTTCTTTCATTATTAAGTTATTTTAAAGCACAAAAGACAATTACTTTCGGGAGATACGATTCTTCACTTCTTAAAAATCATGTTTTTTTAAGAGGCGTAAACGCCTTTTTGTAATATTTTCACGAGCGTAACCGACTTCTAGTTTGTTAAATATAAGATTTAGGTGCAAAGAGTTCTTACTGAAGCCTTTATCTCAAAATTCTAAGAAATTTGATGTATAAAACATTTTCACTGCATTAAAATTGACAAAGTTATATAAAAAAAAAACTTTTTGTTTTCGTTTTTTTGCTCTCCTGAGAAGTTGCGTTTTGGTGGTTACGCCATTTGAGATTTAAGGTATCGAAATGATAGTAAGTTAGTGTGTGTGTGTGTGTGTTTGATAAATCTAATACAAAATTAAAGTTCTTTTTTTTTCTTTTCTGCTTTATGTTAACTGCATGCTATGACGATTATTGTCAAAACATTTTTATCATACTTTTGGTGGTGAGAGCCATCCAATCCCCCGCAAGTCCGGTGATGATAACGAGGCTACTCCAAGCCATCGTCGTATGTCAGTTAGGAACAAAAAAAGGAGAAGAAAATAAATTTTGCTGATTTTATAAATAAAAAAATATTTTCTTAAGGCTTATTTGGATCATTTTATTTTTACAGGTAAAACATGTTGAACATGATACCACAATCAACTTCCACCTCTTCAGCAAATAAATATTAATAAATGAAACTACAAATCCTTACGTTTTCTTTACGTTTTCTTTACGTTTTCTTTACCTTACGTTTGACTGGCTCAGTGGAACAGTTGTTAGTGACTCAGGTTCAAAACCTGCGGTTCCAAGAGTCGTGGGTTCGATTCCCACTCGGGCCAAATATTTGTGTGACGAACATCGGTGTTTGTTCCGTGTCTGGGTGTATTATTAAATATAATTACATTTATTTGTGTATCCACTGTTGATCCTGATTTCCCTAACACAAGTGCTTAAGCTACTTACCACGGGATCAGTGGGGCTACCATGAGTTTAAAACTTACGCGCTCGATATCGCCTACGTAAATATGTCTATGAAAAACTTGTACAGCGCCGCCTGGTGGTTACGCGAAGAACTACAATCGGCCATATGAAAAAAACAACTCGATAGGTTTTTAACGTACGTAAGTTTACGAAAGCCAACTCATGGTAGGCCCTCAGATCAATGTATGTGATGTTGTGTAATATTTATTTATTTATTTATTTATTTTAATGTTGAAGTTTGATAGATGTATAATTGAATTTACTAGAATTTCATCATACTCACACAACAGGTACCAAAAAAATCATTGATAAATCAAATAAATATTCCAAGGCAACTCAGTTTCCCGAAAAGATTGAATAGAAAAGAAATGCCGGTCAAGCGCGAGTTAGACTTGCTTGAAGGCCTCCATATAAATTTTGTAAAAACATACATAGGTACATAAAATCACGCCTTTTTCCCAGAGGGGTAGGCAGAGATGACTTCCAACGATCCACTTTTCACCTCTATGGGAAACGTAACGTGACGGGTTGTGGACCACGTCGCCGCCATTCTGCCTTGTGCATTATTTTAACAAGCAATGAACGTGATTTTTTTCTGTAAAAAAAAATCACGTTCATTGTATGGCAGCCCATTGAGTATTTGTTTTATTTCGAGTTTAATTTTTTGTTAAAGCGGCAATAGAAATACATAATCTGTGAACATTTTAACTCCCTAGCTATCATAGTTCTTGAGATACAGCCTGTGACAGATGGACGACTACTTACCACTTATTGGTTAATTATTCTTAGTAATAAGGCGTCCGACCGATTTCAGCCATGGCGGCCGATCTCAATTGAGATCAGCCAAGTGCGCAGGACATATTATAGTGCACAAGTGTGCGCACAAACACAAGTGTACTCTCTATTCCCGTAGGTAATTCGATGAGACGGCAATCCGACATGACTGATGAGAGATCAGGCGCAGGACCACCGGCTTAACGTGCTTTCCGAGGCACGGGCGTTGAACCGCCAACTTCCTAACTTCGGGCTGAGTTACTTAATTATAGAAAAACTCAGCTTTCGGAACCGGTGGTAGAATCGCTTATCTTTTACTTGCCTATTTATTTAATATAATGACAATGTATAAGTGCGTGTAAATGCCTATATAAATAAAGAAACTTTGACTTTGACTCTCACTATTTGCCCGACCCCGGATTCGAGCCGGGGACCTCTCGGTCCTTACGCAGCGCTTGCTACCAATAGAACAAAGAGGCAGTAGTATACTAAGTTACAGTTGTTAACGCCTGACTCCCAGACTATGAGGTTAGGGTACACTTACAATGATAATCACTGGGAACAGTGAGTTGAGAGATATTGAGCCTGTTGTCTACTTCACCTGACTGACTGAAGGCCAGCTTAGAAGCCATGTCACGCCCCGCCTGGAGAGCCTGGGATTGTAGGAGGGAGGGAAAACTGAGAAAGAGCTGAAAGAAAACTGAAATCGTTCACCCATGATCATGGCGCTTGCAACAGTGCCGAAATATCGGGAGCTCATTACAACAAAACGACATGGTAAATATCCCGGACAGTTTCAGTTTTCTAATGTGTAACTGAAAGAGCTGGAAGGGCAGAAATTAAATGAATGAATGTACATTTAAAGTGTTTGAATGATAAAGCTTGCACTCGTTGTTTTGCTACTTTGGAAAACGGAAAAAAATTAATTGCTCCACTAAATATTAGTATTTAGGGGTCTACGCGCGTTATTAGGAGTAGCAAATTACATAGCTACTTACTGCCCGACCCATCATTGTCGCGAGCGAACTCATGATTGTTGCAACTATGTCTGTCTGTCTGTCTGTTACGCTTTCACGCATAGAGTGCTGGACCGATTTAAATGAAATTTGGTACACATATAGTCCAAAGCCTAGTAAAGGTCATAGGCAAATTTTTAACCGACTGCGCTATAAGGAAGTAATGTTTAACCCGTTAAACGTCTGAACGAGGACGAAGTCGCGGGCGGAAAGCTAGTAAAAAATAATTTAGGTCAGGTTACTAGGTAAAGTTTTTGCCAAAATAAAAACATTATTATGCAACGTTACTACTTAATTTACTTTGAATAAAATTGCTTTGTAAAATAAATGTGTGATGTCACATGAATCACATTTATTCCAGAACATAAAATTCGATTAAAATTTTCATTATCAAGTAAAACAAATTACTTTATAAACACGTTGAAAGGCATTTTACGTAATTAAAATTCAAATGAACTTGAAGATAATCGATTGGCTTGTGAATAGAATTTTTTTGGTATAATCGAATGTTATAAAGAGAGGTAATGTTTGTATCTAAATATTAAGTTTCAACTATCACTGAAAGAAGAATTCAGACAAAGAGCTGTCAAGATGAAGACATTCTTTGCTGTTGTATTATTAGTGAGTACGTTTTTAAAGTAAATAGTAAATAATGGGATAAGTTTCAAATTGCTTTGTTTAGTTTTAGCCCTCATTGCATTACCCGAAAAGTGTCGATGGCCAAGTGGTTAAGGTCGTTGCTTGCCATGCGAGAGGTCGCCAGTTCCAACCCCGCCAGGTACCAATGTGGTTTTCAAATTTGAAATTCATATTACTATCATTCGACGCTTTAACGGTGAAGGAAAACATCGTGAGGAAACCAGCACACCTGAGAAATTTTTCAACGGTGTGTGAAGCCATGTCAGAGGCCTACGGGCGGCTTAAAAACTCTGACACCAGGTTGTTCATCAACCATACGATAAGAAGAAGATTTAGATTTAGATTCACGGACAAGACTTGTTTGCCATCTAGGTATTGTGCAAAAGCTCATGGGTTCGATACCCATCCAGGAAAAATATTTCTGTACCCTCCGTGAAGAGTGATATAAGTCAAAAAATCAAGTTTTGAGAAAATCGACTTCAAAGTTTTAGAAATTTTGAAAAATTACTGTCGTCTCCTTATTAAACGTAGCGTTTTTAATGAAAGCATTTTTATTTTATTATAAAAAGAAGTATCTGAAAATATGTTTTTTTCTTAATAATTTGTTTATATATTTAAAAAAATAATAATAAACTATAATTTGTATCAATGACCACAAAACCTGTGAATCGTGTAAAATGTTATAAGTTAATATACATTACTTTACACAATTTGTAACGCAAATGTGTCTAATGATACATATTCTTTTATTTCTTAATTAAAAGTAGTAGAAAGAATGAAACAGAAAAAGTCCTGAACAAAAGATTTTAATTGAAACTTCCTGGTTGCAGTACCCATATTTTTTTTCAAAAAATATGTGTTTTAAATTACTTATATCAATATACACCGCATTTATATCCAAATAAAGATGTGTATAATGATTCATGTTAACTTATATCGCATAAATATTCGTGTATAGTAATATAACTACAAATTTTGTAGATACGTATTTGGTGCATCAGCTAAATCGCTTCCCATTGTTATGGGTTTTCGTTAATAATATTTGGTTCAGCATTAATGGTCTTCCTGTTTCTTTCTTATCGTTTATTTTTTTTATTCTTCCCATTGTTATAGGCTTTTCGTTAACAATATTTAGTTCAGCATTTAATGGTCTTCTTGTTTTTATCTCAATAGTATTTATTTCCTTTGCATCCTCCAACTGCATGTTAGTAAAATTTGCTTAGTTTCAGTTTCTAAATTGTTCTTATCTTCTATTCTATATCTGTTTCATCTTCTTTTATTTTCTGTGGTACTTTCATCTTTATCTGAATCCTTACAATATTTTTCTTTTTGTATTACTTCTAAGTCATTCGCATTGTTATTTTCTTTTTGTTACAGACTAATGTAGACAAAAGTCTCTCATATATTAGAATAAATCGCAGTTAATATTAGGTTCTAAAATATGAAATTGGCACATTTTCGTACTTTAGTTTAGTTACGATTTTCTCCACTTTGGTAAGGAATTCCAAATTTAAATTTGTACAACTATTTAATCTTGTAAAGGAGCTTTAATGACCTTCATTTATTTGGTTTATTTCTTATGTTTTTTTTTGCTTCCGTCATTCATTTACAAGATGGAAAAATTAAAATATTGGATTGGATTATTTACGAGTACGAGTTCCTCCGTGGCATTAGTGCTGCGGAAAGGAATCAAAGGGTGAATAATGGACACATTTTATTTTGCAACACGACCACCATACATGGTGGTCGTGTTGCAAAATAAAACACAGTTCGTTTTTGGTTCTAACATTTTCGTTCTGAAAATTTCGACCTGCAGAACAAGCCCCAAGTTGATAGTAAAGAATTGAAGGCAATCGTGAAAGCGGATTCATCGCAAACCATGTTCGAGTTAGCTGCAGGCTGCAATGTTAGTGATAAAACGGTTTTAATTCACTTGAAGCAAATTAGGAAGATTGAAAATCTTGAAAGTTGGGTACTTCACGAATTTACTAAAGCAAACCGGCAAACGCGTGTCGACTGCTGCGTTACATTACTGAAACGGTACAATAATGATTGTGTATTTTAAACCGAACCATTACCTGTGATGAAAAACGGATTCTGTACGACAATCGGAAGCGCTCAGCGCAATGGTTGAATCCTGGCCAGAGAACCAAATCCTGCCCCAAGAGAAATTTAACCCTAAGCGTTTGGTGGACCAGTGCCGCCATTGTTCATTACAGTTTTCTCAAATCTGGCCGGACTACGGCTGATGTCTACTGTAAGCAATTTCAAACCATGATGGAAAAGCTAGCGGCTAAACAACCTAGGCTGGTTAATCGCTGCACGCCACTGCTGCTTCACGACAATGCTAGACCACACACTGCACAACGGATGGCTACCAAAATAGAAGAGCTTCAATCGTAATGTCTTAGACATCCTCCGTATTCCCCGGATCTTGCTCTAACAGATTTACATATTTTTCGAAATTTCGATAACTTCTTGCAAGGGAAAAAATTCAACTCTGATGGTAGTCCAAATCGCTTTCAAAGATTTTATTAATTCCCGTCCGACTTGTTTTTTGGTAAAGTGATCAATTAACTTCTTACATGAATACTTTGATTAATTAAAAATATTATGTGTAAAAATATTTGACTTTTTGTTCCTAATATACAAAAACGCCAATTTCATATGTAAGGACCATATTTACTTTCAAATCAGCGTTTGTCGTATTTGTGACCCTTTCTTTCACTGACTTTTTCATAACATTCTTCTCAAAAAGTTATTTAATTGGATTTTTTGTCTGTAATACTAAAATGTTCTTACTCTGCGATGTAATGGCGTTTTGGTTGACTTATTTTTTAGAGTTAACTTCAAAGTTTGCTTCATTTTCATGTTGCGATTCAATATTAAGACGGTTTATGTCATCTGTATTTGCATTTTCTTTTCTTTATTTCCATCTTCATTATACATCATCTTTCCTTTTATCTATAAAATCAGACTTTTCTTTTTTTCATCTTTATGTTAGAAAACTGAAAATATCCGGGATATTTACCATGTTAAACGCAGGATAGTAGGATAAACAAAGGTTTCTGTCTGTGTCTAAGCAATATTCCTTAGTTTCAACTAAATTTTTCAAAATAAAAAAAAGCTCGTGCTTCTGCAGCAGCCTATAAAAATGGAGATTCTGAAGTCCTTCTTAAACAAAGGATGCACTACTATCACGCCTTATTAGACAAAGATATAAAGATTTTGGGAGGTCAGGATTTCTACTTGTATCATTTTACACAATGCGGAAGTATTTTGTACGGTCACGTTAGGCTATATAATTTTGCTTTAACTTAAGTTGTATTACTTTACACGAATTTGAAATTGTAAAAAATAAATATAAATTTTGATATACCTGAAATTGTATCAAAATACACGAATATTTGTAAATTTGTGATAGGTGTCAAATGATACGATAGCAGTTATATCAATTTTCACAAATCGTATAAATCACAAGACCTTTGTGACTACCAATACATCTTAAATTATATCATTATACACACAATTGCATTTAAAATATTTTATTGCCAAAAGATCTACATGTTAATTGTATCATTATACACTTTTGTAAAATAAAAAAAAGTAAATGTATTTTAATATAAGTGAAGTTAAATCACTATACATTTATGAAACCATTGGATGTATCTCAAAAACACAGTTGTATCAAGAGTCACAAAACTTATCTCCCGTTCTATTTGGGCTAGAGCTACGCTGATTGGACAGAAAAATAGCCCATATTTTTCTCTTTACAATGATGCAATAAAATGATAAGTGATATAAGTCGACTTATATCACTGTTCACGGAGGGTACAGATTTGTATTAATGTAAAGTCTGCATACGGTAATTATATACAATAAGTATGCTTTTAATGCGATTTCTGTAAGACAAGTGCTTCAGAAACTTCATACTCGCACACAAATACATGGAATCTCGCCTTCTTCCCAGAAGGGTAGGCAGAGATCACTTCCTGCCATGTGCTACGATCCTGGCACACCACTTTCGCTTCTTCCACATCCATCAACCTCTTCATGCACACTCGTCGATTACGGGTACTTTTGATTTGACCTTTCTTCAAGATTTGACCTATTTGGTCATTGGAAGGTCTTTCTTCTTACTTGCACGGAATTAGATCTATTTATGTGATGTGATATTTCATTCACACATTTCCTTTCAGTATCTAGTTTTCTTACAGTTATTTTTTATTTTTAAAGGTCGGGTCAGTCAGCTGTATTAGTAAAGGTAAGTTCGATATCGTTTTTTACTTTTAAAAGAAGTGGCAGTGGCTGGCCATATCAGCCGTAGAACCGATAACCGCTGGAGTAGACGAGTTCTGGAGTGGATACCGCGTCTCGGCAAACGTAGTGTAGGACACCCGCAGGCCAGGTGGTATGACGATCTGCGCAGGACGGCTGGTAGGAGCTGGATGCGAGTGGCCGAGGATAGAGAGAAGTGGCGTGCATTTGGAGAGGCCTATGTCCAGCAGTGGACAGGTATGGGCTGATGATAATGATGATGAAATGACTTTGAAAATATAATATTCTGTAACTCACAAAGAAAAACTTAGACTTGACGTCACAAACAAAGACGTTCGATTTAGGCGATGTTATTGCAATTGATAACAATCTATTTCAGGGCATCGTAACAATAACAACTCAACGACATTATAGACCTTGCATTTCTTTGTTTTAATTGAGTTTTTGTGTCTTGTGTATTTATGTATGATTGTAACTTCTTGTGTCTATGTCGTGGTCAATAAATATTTTTCTTTCTTTCTTTCATTTACTGTATTATTTTTACAGGTGGTCTTAGTTTATTGCCACAACTGAAGGACGTGCAGGGAAGCGCGAAAGAATTAAGTAAGTTTCATTAATTAAGTTAGTGCTGTGCTACCTCTGGTGGTGTGGTGCAGGGCAGATTCCCTCTACCATGAGTTCTCTCTATGGTATTTTATTTTATTCTGTGTATTACTAAAATTTTACTTTTACTTATTTTCTGATGCTTGATTTTTATATATGTTATTCAAGCAACTAAAAAGTGCTCATCTGACCGCAATAATTATAGAATTGTACCTTACAAACTATTTTATTAGAAAAACTTAACTAAATTCAATTTAAAAAAAAATATCTAAAACAGTTGGGTCTGGTGAATGTTTGGCCCCTTGGATCGGTCTGTCCGTTTGCAAAACGTTTTAAAATAGTTGTTTCAATAACATATATAAGAATCAAGCATCAGAAAATAAGTAACCTTAATTAATTTTTAATAGCTTTAAAGCGTCTGTAAGGCAAAACCGCCGACCGCATGTGTCTGGGAGTAATGAATTGTGTTTTTTAATGATATTCTGTGAAATATATTCTTATGTATGCTGATGATATCGCGCTGGTGGACTCGGACAGGGGACGGCTGGTGAGACGTGTTAACACATGGAAGGAATCGCTTGAGAACGGGGGTCTGAAACTCAACGTGGCGAAGACTGAGTACTTGGCCTGCAACACTACAGATCCCATGTCCGTCCGCATAGGCGAAGACACGGTCGAGCGCACGGACCGGTTCAAGTATCTGGGATCTGTACTCCACGCGAACGGCGACATCGACTCCGACGTCAAGGCACGCATTGCTGCTGCGTGGGATAAATGGCGGGAGGTGAGCGGCGTCACTTGCGACCCTAAAATGCCGGTTAAGCTGAAGGGACAGGTCTATAAATCCATCATTAGGCCTGTTCTCTTATATGGCAGTGAAGCATGGCCAGTACTTGAGCGGCACAAGCAGGAACTGCGGGTCACGGAGATGAAGATGCTGCGCTGGATGTCGGGAGTTACGCGAGCAGATCGCGTAAAGAACTCCCGTATTCGCGGCAGCCTTCATGTTCGAGACATCGCTGACAAATTGCAAGAGTGCCGCCTACGTTGGTACGGTCATGTTTTACGGAAACCGGCAAACTACGTAGGGAACAAGTGTCTAGCTATGTCGCTACCGCCAGGTCCCGGCAGAAGGGGAAGGCCCAAGAAGGCCTGGCTTGACGTCGTAGTGGATGACATGCGTGCCAACAAACTCTCCGTGAAGGATGCCGAAGACCGCGCGAAGTGGAGAGATAGAAGTAGGAAAGCGGACCCCGGGCTCCGCAAGGATGCAACCGGGAAAACGCGGAGATGATGATGATTCTGTGAAATATATGTAAAAATCAGCCATCAGAATTTAAGTGAGGTGAGCAGTGTTTCTATGTACCTTGATTGATTGATACCTGAAAAATGGCCGTCTGGTCAAGGTAGCGACTAGTCATATGATGATAGTACACCCCACCACTACTCAATCGTATATATTTTGTCCATTAGAAAATAAGTGATGTCTGGCAGCTCTGGGATCTTCCTCTATAAGACGTAGACATGAGGTCTTACAGCTACATTATTGCTGTATATTGACACATCTGTCAATGTCACGTCAAAGATAACAAATCATGCATTCTGACACTTGTTCGATGGAACAGTGGTTAGTGACCCAGATATCAAGAGTCGTGGGTTCGATTCCCACCCGGGACAAATATTTGTGTGACGAACATCGGTGTTTGTTCCATTTCTGGATGTTTTGTATAGTTTTTTTTGTGTATCCATTATTGATTCTGTTTTCCGCAACACAAATGCTTAAGCTACGTACCATGGAAAAACATCAATGTATATGACGTTGTGTAATATTTATTTATATTTTGAAGCTATTGCATAGCTTTTATCGCGGGCTTTGAGTGCGGCGACCGAACCAAGAAATTCCGTAACGAAAAAATCCTCACAATCGTCTAACGTCGTTTCAGTTCGGTAGACTTTGGCACGGTGTTTGTGTGCGTGCGGTTAGACGTATTGTACGTTTCTACGAAACTCGCACGAATCGAGACGAGCTGCTCCGAAATCGGACGATGCTATGCAATAGCTATACCGCGGCAGTCCCAGAGTGCCACACGTCATTATTTTTTTATTTATTTTATGCTGCAGTTGGACCTCACGCCGACGTATTTCCATCTAGTTAACTACGCATAAGCAAAATATCTGATTTAATTGTCCATCTGTTTTAGTTTTACACGTAAGAAAACTAGAAATGTCCAGGATATGATAACGGGTCAACTCAAGACGTAACAGTGCCGAAATATCGGGAATTCACTGCAAGAGAACATTACTTCTTCTTCTTATCGTATGGTTGATGAACAACCTGGTGTCAGAGTTTTTAAACCGTCCGTAGGCCTCTGACATGGCTTCACACACCGTTGAAAAAATTCTCAGGTGTGCTGGTTTCCTCATGATGTTTTCCTTCACCGTTAAAGCGTCGAACGATAGTACATATGAATTTCAAATTTGAAAAACACATTGGTACCTGGCGGAGTTTTAACTGGCGACCTATCGCATGGCAAGCAACGACCTTAACCACTCGGCCATCGACGCTTTTAGACCATTACTACATAGTATAGAGAAAAGTCGCTTCCCGCGTCTGTCTGTCCCTATGTATGCTTAAATCTTTAAAACTACACAACGGATTTTCATGCGGATTGTTAAAAAAAAATAAAAATAAAAATAAAACGGTTTTTATTGCCAAATTTACAGTTTTCCTTAAGTACAATAAAAAGAAAAAACAAATACAAAATACAAAAAAAAATATACAATACAAAACAATATTTTGAATAGATCATTCGACGCTTTAACGGTGAAGAAAAAGATCTTGAGGAAACCTGCACACCTAGGTACGAAGAAATTCCAAGGTTTTGTAGTCGAACAACCCGCACTTGGCCAGCGTGGTTGACTGAGGCCTGATCGCCCTAGTCCAGGGTAGGATAGAATCCCTTAGTGGTGACGTATGATGGTAATATTTGTGATGATGATGATGATAATATTTGTGGTTTATGTACAGGCGCTGACATCAAAAATTTGTTTCATCAAATAAAGCATGAAATTTCAAAAGTGAATGACCTTTTAGGTAAGTTAACATATTAACTTACTAGCTTTCCGCCCGCGACTTCGTCCGCGTAGAGACGTTTAACAGGTAAAACATTACTTCCTTATAGCGCAGTCGGTTAAAAAGTAGCTTTTACATTTCCTAGGCTCTGGACTATATCTGTACCCAATTTCATTTAAATCGGTACAGTACTTTATGCGTGAAAGCGCAACAGACAGACATACAGACAGAGTTACTTTCGGATTTATAATATTAGTAAGGATAGAAAGGAAGTAAGGATTATATTTGCGGCGGTGAAACAAGAAAGTCACGTCCTTTGGATCGAGCAACCGTCCGCGCATCATGGATCCGACGAATCGTTAATATTCTAAGCCATCGTTAGTCTTAATGTGATCAAGTGCTGTCAATCATAATTTAGAAGATCTAAAGTGTATTGTGTGCTAATTATTTTGTGTCTCGGCGAGTAATCACCGGTAATTACAGTGATTTTAAACATAACGTACTTCTAGTTTCAACTACCCTGCCCACAAGCCCATAATTAAAAGCTGGCCGATTCTGATGCGCCTACATATTGATGTATCGCTATCGCCCTAGTTTAGGGTAGGCCCGAGCCCCAGAAATGATGACGTATATGGGCTGATGATGATGATGATGATGGTGATGAATTTATACCGTGCTTCATGATTTTTTTATTTATTTCAGACGGAGAACTGAAGAAGTTTTTATCGGAAGTGACAGAAAAGTTGGATAAATTCGAGGACGCAGGTAATTTAGAACCAATAGGGGGAAATAAAAATTTTTTTTTACTATTCATTTTGGTAAAAAATATATTTCATTGCAATCGTACATTCAAAGTTAAATTCAATTTATTCATACTACTTGGTTTACTTGTTATGTACCATTGCTTGAGCTCTTTACAATGATACTATTTTATTATGATAAAATATGAAGACGTATAATTTTGGTAATATGTATTTCAGATGCTGATGTGCACGGCATTCTTACCGAGATTGAAGAATTAGTTGATGAAACTGGTGATGCTGTTGGTGAGATATTATGTATTGAATTTATACACCGTGAAAATTAAGTGAAGTAATTCTATCTTAGTAGTAAAATAGATCCCACCAAAACCACCTTGTAAAAAAACTAACCAAGTCTCGATGGAGCAGATTGCTCATCTCTAAAAAGTAATGAAATCTAGACAAAATCGTGCCAAGCCTAAGGTCCCTTACTTCGATTTCTTCATTATTATAGTTAGTGTTGTTTGACTTGGCCGTTGAAGGGAACACAAGGGTACATAACCAGGTGCTCCATAACAATATTATACCAATCTGTCGCCAGAACCGCTACCTATTGACGATGAAAAATTGCCAATTGTTGAATGAATAACAAGTGAAAATTAAGGCTTGATACTGGTTTTTGGTACGGCAGTGTTTGCTTCGCACTCGACTCGCCGTGCCCCAGATTTGTGCAGTTGTTTTATTTAAATCAATAAACATATACAGGTTTTACAGAAAGGGATTTCAACTGGGTATAACCAATCATGGTCGCGAGTGAGTTCGAGCTATGTAATTTTCTACTCCTAATAACGCGTGTAGACCTATAAAGACTAGTTAGATGATTATTGTTTTGAATAATTGAAAAAACGAGTTATTTTTTTTTTCAAGAAATAACTAGCACGCTTCGATAGTAAAACTAAAGGTAAATCGTTCTGCTACGGGGAAACAACCGCTAAAATTTCATTGTGTAGAGTCCGGATACATTAAGTGTTCTTTACCGTCTTTATAATGAGGAATACTTTGAACAGTTATTTTAACTAGTCCCTCCCTTCCCTTTCCACTCCTGAACAACACGTGCTGGTCAGACTTACCATCCACATACCATGCAGACTTTAGTAGCTCGTCCAAGAAGGTCAGTTCCTCTTTTCTGCCCGTGTCATTAAGGAATGTAATGCCCTTCCAGCATGTATTCCCTCCCTCCTATGATCCCGGGCTCTTCAGGCGGCGCGTGACACGGCATCTAAGCAGGCCTTCAGGGTGTGTGTGACAGGCTTAATTATGGTCTATTGTGCCTGTCGACCTGATATGTGGATCTCACTACCGCTTACCATCAGGTGGAGTGAGTCATCTTGTTAGCCTAGTATTAAATCTAATGTAACTAGAGTAAAACGACGAGAAAGTTGAAATAAAATATTACTACTTTTTATTTCAGAATCTACCGTTGCAGTACTGAAGCGTGATTTGTTAGACATTGCAAGTACAAAACAGAAAGAAATAAGTAAGCATACCCTATTTTTTATAAATGTTATAGGCAATGTGTATAATCCGGTATTGTATAGATTACCTAGGTATTCTATACAATGCCTAAAACGTTCAGGAAATGTGTATAATACGATTAATTTCACACATTGCCTAGGTATTGTATAAAATGCCCGAAGTGCATCAGGTAATGTGTATAATGAGCGACCACGGGGAGCACCTTAAACATTTTTATTTATTTATTATTCAGACAGGGTTAATCATAATCAACCTTAACCTCGGTATATTTTGAATAATATGTTATTGCTTTGCGTAGAGGGGTTAGGGAGCATTGGTTTTGAGTCCGTCTAATAACCCATTAATGGTCCATCCGTCCATCTTTAACTCAAGAACAGTGATATGTAGTTGCAATTTTTTGTTCATACATTAGCTGTGCCCGCGACTTAGTTCGCGTGAACTACAGACATTACATATAAAAGGTTTTTCCTCCTATTACCGTGAGAATTTTTCAATATCGCGTTGCAAATAAGTTTTTCGTTTATTAAGGTACTTGCATGCCAAATTTCAATCATCTTTCTTTCGCGGTTTAGATTTTTTCATACAAAAGTTTTTTCCTGCTAACTCCCGTTCCCGTGAGAATTCTTCAATATTCTGTTCCAACTAAGCTTTAAGTTTACTATGGTACCTGCATGCCAAATTCAAAGCATCTAACTTAAGTGCTTTAGATTTTTTGCTTAAGCTTGCTTTCTTTGCTTAAGATTTTACGCAAGAATTTCGGGATTAATTTCTTAGTGCACCTCTATACGGTACCTTAGCTACGTTATTTCCAAATTTCAAGTGCGTCGATATGTCAGTCAGTCAGTTTCTCTATATATTAAGATGTTACCGGACAAACCCGATTTCAGTAGGGCTACCATGAGTTTAAAACTTACGCACTCGATATCGCCTACGTAAATATGTCTATGAAAAACTTGTACAGCGCCGCTGGTGGTTACGCGAAGAACTAAAATCGGCCGTATGAAAAAAACAACTCGATAGGTTTTTAACGTACGTAAGTTTTCGATAGCCAACTCATGGTAGGCCCTCAGGACAAACTCGTTTGGCCTTGGATAAACTATGTAGTACTTGCGAGCTCAGGACTTCCTGGTACCCGTAGACTGAGTTAAAAAAAGAGTCCTATTTGTGTTAATTTTTTTTAAACCACCCATATATACCTGTGACGGAAAAACTAGTTTAGCTTAGGCCAAACTAGTTTGTCCTAGAACTCCTATGTGACAAACGCTCAATACGCAAAAAACACGGCATACCAACCGATAAAATGCAATGTGTTTAATCAGCGCTATCTGCTTGAGACAGTAAAAATTAGGATAAGCTCTCAAAAGATCAGTAGTTACCTAACTAACTAACCAAATTACGGAGAAGACAAATCGATTAAATACATTACCTAAGCTTCAACCGGTATTCTATACAATGCCTAGGTATTCTATACATTTCCTAGGTAAAGTGTGAAATACTTTAAACATTGAGTATAATTTCATACATTGCCTAAGCAACCTGGGCATTCTATACATTTCCTAGGCATTGTATAGAATGCCTGCATTATACACATTGCCTATAACATATATATAACTAGCGGCCGCCCGCGACTTCGTTCGCGTAGAATACTTAGTAACGTTTGGTAGCAATGATTTATTAAAGCGCGTGAAATTTCTTTACAAAACATCGCTACGTGATGAATTCTATGTTCATTAAATAAACTTTTGTCCTGTCCAATCAATGTCGTAGCCGGTTGAGAAAAGTGATAGAAAGCTGGTAGGTAGCTAGCAGCCACATTTTTTTTTTTACTTTAAGAAAAATAATTTAAGAAATTATTTTAGTTTTTGTAAGTAGATAATACTTTTGATTTCAATCAGTTCATGGGATTAAAATTTACTTATTACTGGTGACTATACAACTAAATTAAATGTAAGCTTCTGTTCGTAATAAAATCTGTGCGTGTACTAGTGTACACACGTAAGAAGTGAAACTAAGATGGCGCGTAACCGAAAAATGTGACGGTAATTTTTTTTCCTACGCCGATAAAGAAGTTCCACTTCAATAAAAAGTTATTTCAGTAAAAAATACAAAATTGAGTAGCTTTTCTGTCTAAGAGCTGAGGACTTTTTAGTCCTCAGGCAATGAAACATTTTGATAAGAATTCACTATGTTTCATTATCTTTTCAGTTAAGCTAGATTAAATATTTCTGTGGGATGACGCCACCTGTGGTTAACAGGCAATATGCGGAAATTATTTGACGGCTTCAGTAAGCTGTTGCATGGTTTCTTCTTCTTATCGTATGGTTGATGAACAACCTGGTGTCAGAATTTTTAAACCGCCCGTAGGCCTCTGACATGGCTTCACACACCGTAGAGAAATCTCTCAGGTGTGCTGGTTTCCTCACGATGTTTTCCTTCACCGTTAAAGCGGCGAATGATGGTAGATATGAATTTCAAACTTGAAAAACACATTGGTACCTGGCGGGGTTTGAACTGGCGACCTCTCGCACGGCAAGCAACGACCTCGCCAGTTCAAACCCCGCCAGGTACCAATGTGTTTTTCAAGTCATCATTCGCCGCTTTAACGGTGAAGGAAAACATCGTGAGGAAACCAGCACACCTGAGAGATTTTTCAACGGTGTGTGAAGCCATGTCAGAGGCCTACGGGCGGTTTAAACTCTGACACTAGGTTGTTCATCAACCATACGATAAGAAGAAGAAGAAGACGTGTCATTAAGGCATGGAATGCCCTTCCAGCACAAATGTTGTCAGGTGGAGTGAGGTCATCTTGCAAAAAAAGCACGTTAAGCAGTGGTCCTGCGCCCGATCTCTCATCGGTCATGTCGGATTGCCGTCTCACCGAACTGTGAGAGTAAGGGAACAGAGAGTGCACTTTTGAATTGTTATTGATAGTTATTTAATCAAAATGGTTTTGTTTTCAGGGGATTCTACAAAAGAATTTGTGAGGGATTCGAAGAAAACCGTCGCGGAGGCACGTAAAGGATTAGGAAAACTGAATTAGGTAAATTATATAAATAAAAAAAATTAAAAGAGTTTATTGACCAAGTACAATGGTTATCAAATACACATCATAAATACCTAAAATATCTATGATCCTTATCCTATAGGCTGCGATATTTAGTTTTGCTTTAAATGTTGCCAGTAAGGAAAACGAACAGAAGTTACATTGCATATTATATCGAGATCATTAAAATTTCGAACATCGGTGTTTGTTCCGTGTCTGGGTGTGTTATTAAATATATTTGCGTATCCACTGTTGATTCTGATATCTGTAACACAAGTACCATGGGATCAGAGCAGTGTATGTGATGTTGTGTAATATTTGTTTATTTGTACATCATTGACTTTACCTATCTTTTTTTTATATATATCTGTGACATTTCCACACACGTTCATATGACGCTAAACTAAGCAGAGCTTATACTTTGGGCGTTAGAGACCGATATATTATATATAAATATTTATAAATACATACTTTAATACCACACCCAGACACGGAACCAACACGAATGTTCATCACACAAATATTTGCCCCGAATGGAAAATGAACCCACGACTCTAGGAACTGTCAGCCAGAGTTACTAAACACCACGAACCAGCCAGCAATTTGATTTTCTCTTGATCATGACGAATATATTTTTTTCAAGGTACCAGAAAAATGTGATGATTGAAAACTGTTGAGCCCAACACCACAGTAATAAACTCCGATGGAAAATTTATGAAAACGTTGCAATGAAACAAAAAACTATTTATATAAACGAATCAAATGTAAAAAAATCGGAGTTAAAGTAATAAAAATAATTAACATTATTAAATTAATCAGAACGGTTAAAAGCCTTTCATTTTCTGCTTTTTCAACGTATGCAATAGGCGAGAGGACTAAAAAAATATAATTAGTTATTTAGATTACTTAAAAATATTGTACTCGTATTTTTTATTTTGTTTCACAAATAAGAAATAATGAAGATAGTATAGTGTGCTTAGAAGTTTCGTATGACTTCACGTTATGGTACAATTTTTACCTAGCCGTGACGTCACAAGCCCAGAAGTTTGATAAGCTATAATTTTGTCATTTTTCAATCAATTGATCCATAATTTTGTATAAACTAACTTACGGACTAAATAGAATAATAAGATTTTGACCCAGTCGTCACGCCTATTGTAATTATCCTACTTCAAAATACATTATCTCATAATACAAGGCATAAGGCGTCCGACCGATCTCGGCAAAGGCGGCCGATCTCAATTGAGAGCAGCCAACCGCTACACCATATACACCGTGAAATTTGAATGGTTGTTTTCCCGTGGCAGAACGATTTGCCTTTAGTAATACTATCGAATCATGCAAATTATTTCATGAAAAAATTTTTTTTTTGTTTATATTTTCAAAATAATAATTTTCCAACTCGAAAACAAGAGAAGCTATTGTTCTTTTATAAGATGCGACGTAATCTGGTACTGCTTGCCGCATGAAATCGATGCTTATAGCTAAAGAAGCTCTACGCCCTAAGTAATAAAGTGGTTCGAAAGTACTTTAGAGTTTCGGTAAAACCTTTCGTAAAATCGGCATTTATTGATTTTAATAAAAAATAACTGCACAAATCTGTTGTATTACTATACCTACGTAAATACATAGATAGACATTAGAAAACTGAAAGTGTCCGCCATGATCACGGGAGAACCCGTGATCATGGCGCTTGCAACAGTGCCGAAATATCGGGAGCTCATTAAAACAAAACAACATGGTAAATATCCCGGACTCTTTCAGTTTTCTAATGTGTGTAACCATCATCATCATCATCATCATCATCAGCCCATTTCTGTCCACAGCTGGACATAGGCCTCTCCAAATGCACGCCACTTCTCTCTATCCTCGGCCACTCGCATCCAGCTCCTACCAGCCGTCCAGCGCAGATCGTCACACCACCTGGCCTGCGGGCGTCCAACCATGACAGTTTAAAATTATAGATAGACAAACCACCATACATAAAACAAATGAAAAATTTCATTTTGGTTGCTCTTGAGGTCGAACCTACTACTACTGGCCTTTTTTTTTTGTCGCGGTGAAATGCTTTTCGCACGGTTACTGGGAGAGGGGGTTCTCTCCTAGTGGTGTGTCGGACTCCCCAGCGGTTGGCGAGGAGATGGTCAATGCCAGCAGCAGCTCCTGGGCTTGGTGCAATGCCCAGGGGGTTTACCGACTAAAACACCGCGGTGTACCTCGTCGCCGTTTGGCGGCGTCATGGGACTCTGACCCAGTCTTCTACTGCCACGACGCCACCGGCGATCGCCCAAAACAGGCCCTACAGGCTTCCCATTAATGGGGGGCTGACGGGGGATCCGATACACGAGACCCCCCATCCCTCAGCTACAACTGAGAGACAAAGGCCTGGACCGAATGAATCTCTCACCCGTCTGTCTATCTGTCTTTCTAGATATTTTTCCACGCGAACTTAAAAGGTAGACATATAAAAAAAATCCAAAACGAATTATTTATGTAGGGAACTTTTTTCTTACACCTTAAATTTTTTTTTTAATAATAGCAATCAAGTACAAAAACGGTACAGCACGTTAATAGACATATTATTAGTCGTAGAATATTAGTTGTGGGTTCGATTCCCACTCTAGACAAATTTTGTATGCAGCGCGTATGAATGTCTTTGTTTTCATAATGAAATATTTACTAATTTTAACTCATAAAAACATAAATATTAAAATAGCTAGTTCAATACATAATTACGATTTTAAACTATAATGGTTACACGCATTAGAAAACAAAAAATGTCCGGGATATTTAAACAAAAAATATCGGGTATGAGCATCCGA
The DNA here is from genome assembly GCA_039566165.1 of Maruca vitrata. Lineage (NCBI taxonomy): Eukaryota > Metazoa > Arthropoda > Insecta > Lepidoptera > Crambidae > Maruca > Maruca vitrata. The sequence goes on from CM076939.1 coordinate 6,358,752, forward strand.
TATTTTTTTATTAAAATAAAACAACATGCTAAATATCCCGGAATTTATCAGTTTTCTAACATAGATGGCCGGCTGGGGGCTTTGCCGCAAAACTGTATATCTAAATAAGTGCCAAGTTCTACGCGAAATTCAAATACGTGTAATTTAAAGGAACAAAATAACTTTGGGACTTGCTTATCCCACTTTAAATATCTTTTGTATTCATCATCTTCATCATCATCAGCCCATATAATGCAAAAAAGAACAAATATTTTATGTTTTTAGTGACGCGTATTATACATACTCGTCGAATTGAAAACCTCCTACGTTTTTTAGGCTAAAAGGTACCCACCTGCCTGATAACCAATTTATTTGTAATCAGTTTTAGTACGTCAGACAATGTTTAGTATTACCAAGTAGATAAATGCGTAAATGAAACTTGAAGTGTTTTTGTTTTATGGTAATTTATGTACCTACGTATATTTCTTATCAACCAGTACTAAGGTGTCAACATATTATAACCCTTAAGGAGGCACAGAATACACCGTGAAATTTTGTGGTTGTTTTCCCGCAGTAAAATGATTCTATCTTAGTAGCACAATAGATTTGTGCAGTTTTTTTTTATTGAAATCAAAAAATGCCGGTCTTACAAAAGGTTTAACCGAAACTCGAAAGCACGTTCGAACCGCTTTATGACTTAGGGTGTAGAGCTTCTTTAGCTTTAAGCATCGATTTCATGCGGCAAGCAGTCAGTGATTACGTCACATCTTAGAAAAGAACGATAGCTTCTCTCGTTCTCGAGTTGGAAAATTATTATTTTGAAAATTTAGAACAAAAATAATATTTTTTCGAGGAATAATTTGCATGATTCGATAGTATTACTTAAATTTGAGTGGTTGTTTTCCCGTGGCAGAACGATGCCACGGGAAAGCAACCACTAATAATAATAATAATAACATTTATTTATTTCCTCTTCACAAAGGTAGTGTACACAATATGAAAGAACTAATAATACTTAGGAGCTAAGTTACCAGTGTGAGAGACTGGTGTCCATACTAGGGTAAACCCTGTCTGACGGATCGCCAGGCCCCCACCCTAAGACTAAAATGAATAAACAGTTCATATTATTTGTAATGATCAGGAAACACAGCAAAAAGATAGATTTACAAACCAAACAACATTTCTAACTAGGATACCACTATCAATAAACCTTCAGCCGCATCATAATCTATGTTTAATAACCACTGTTGTAACAGCACCTTGCATGCATGTGTAGGTAGTGAATAGAAAAATAAAATTTTATTAAGTTTATTATACAAACTAGCTGTGCCCGCAACTTCGTCTGCGTAGAATAGTTACTTTTGCCTGCATTTTTAATTTCAGGAAGCATCTTTTATGAAATTACAGGAAAAATAAATAAAGCTCCAAAAATTATAAAAAACTATTACAAAATAAAATATAATTTCACTAAGTCATTGATTAGATGAATATCCATTAAAGAACCTGAAATTGTTTACATATTCATAGGTGATAAATAACATATCACATTGTTCATTACAAATCGGCCAACTAAAAGATAATTCACTCGCACAATATGTTTTTTGTCTAAGCAATAATCTAGCCTGAGAGGAGAGTGGTAGCTAGGACTCACAAAATAATTTTTCGCATTTTAGTTCTAAAACCGCGATAAAAACTTTATTTATTTGACAGGAACAGGGTTCAATGGTTGCAAACAGCATACTGTACCCATATAGTTAGTACACAAAATTGATGTTTGTTATCAGGACAACTTCAAAAAGTAAAAATACAAACTACCGATCCACTGTCTCAAAATATCTATAAAGGACGTGTGTCGCCATGTGACGAATTTATCAGTATTTGCTTTGCTACTTTGTTTTGTGCCACTTTTGCGCATTGTTTTTGTATATTTCTCGTAGATTGTATTGTATTCGTAATAAAACAATGAGATAATAACCTAAAGCGCAATAAAATATAACTTATGAATTACTTTTTGTATTTGAAGCAATATTGCGAAATAATAGAGCATAGTGACATCTCTTTAACTAACCAAGAACTAAACACTCGTCACGTCATATCAAATCTGACAGTATTTGACATGACTTGCCAGCTAAGAACGTGATAGTTGGGGAGCCCAACGGGAGTTTTTGGAGTATTGATCAGACTCAGACTCTCGTCTTGTAAGATTTTTAAATGGGAGACTCCTTGCACCCCCTCATGTACCTCTGCCGTGTATGTACACTTCATACGGGAGGGAAGGGGTGCGTGATCTTAAATAGGATAGCTGCTAATGCTAATGAGACACTGTTAAAAGAATTGGGCAGGATTATGAAGAACTAATAATCTCTGATGGTTTCCATGGGGCGATGACCGTAGAATTCCGCCTATAACAACAATTACTACAACCTTTGACACAACAAAGATCCAAGGGGCACATGACCAGTTTTCTAATGATCTATGTGATTTTATTTGTAACGATCTTTATATACGATAACTTTCTTTAATTTTATAATGTCCAACATTTTTACGTGAATGTTTATAAATTTCCCTTTATTTGCTTAGAATAGCGATATCCCTCTATGTATATAAACATTCAGATAATATCGAACAGTCTATCAATTGGAACAACACAACCCACCAATGTAAGCCAGCAAGCAAATATTGGACAACTGACCACCTCCATACCGAAAACCAGGTAATAGATAAATGTAGCGAATTCAATAAACCTTTGAACCTGGCCTTTGTGGATTATTCAAAGGTCTTCGACGGTATCACCAACATCAACCCATTTAGCTTTCTCTTCTTCAGCAATAAATCGAACCCACATATAGAAAAACTTCTCCAAATCATTTACCAACAAAGCACAGCCGATATCAAACTGCACACTGAAGGCCTGACATCCAAAATACAAAAAAGAGTTAAACCGGGTTACTCCCTATCACCAAAGCTTTTAGTAGCACGCTCCAAGATGTCTTGAGGTCACTATGATATTCTTAGGAAACAAAAGGAATTGGTGTAGAGGATAGGCGACTGATAAACTTTCGCTTTGCAGATGACATTTTCCTAGTCGAAATACGTATAAGTCGACAACTTGAGTTGATGCTCGAACAACTGAGCGCAGAAAGCGTTGACGTTAGACTGACGATGAATAGATCCAAAACCAAGGTCATGACCAACAGCATCACTGATTTGGTGGATTGCAGTCAACAGGCAGGTGAAGCAATATGTAGAGGAGCATACTTGGGCTAGGCAGTCTCCTTCGAAAACAGACAGGACAAAGAAATAATCCGTAGAGCAGACAATGCCTAGAAAAGCTTATGGTCCATGAATAGGTATATGAAGGGTGATCTTCTTATATCACTGAACCTGTCCCAACACATGGGGCACAATCTTGGTCCCCCGCCGAAAATCAGAAGTCCAAACTCAAGGTTTTTCAAAAAGCTATGAAGCGGAGTATCATAGGTATTATGTTAAAAGAAAAAATAAAATATACCACCATCCACTCCCGTACTGGTATAGTTGTTGGTCAAAACTGATGTAGCTATGGTCGGGGAATGTGATGTGAAATGTGCGAGGATAAAGAACAATAGATGGACCAGAATTGTTACAAATCGCGTGCCTGAAGACGATTTTCGCCGAAGAAGACCTAAGAAAAGGTGGTATGACGATCTGGTCCATGTATCAAAGAACTGGCAAGTCCTAGCATTGGACAGAGAGCAGTAGATGAGTTTGAAGGATACTTTGCCCAGCAGTGAGGTGATACAGGTTAAGAAAAAAATTATTATGAAGTTTATTATACAGCAGGACTTCGATATCAACTTGAACCTCCTGCATAAAAATGTAACGCGCTGAAGTATCTCAAGATTTTGAACAGACACAAAGATTAATTATAACTTTGTGGTCCAAATCGGAACAATGACACTTTTTAGGGATTATTTAACATGCACTTTGAATGACTGACACGGTCAAATAACTTTTTTCTTTCAACAGCTTGTTACCAGGTAGCCCTCCTGTATTAATCGCTGTCCCCCCACTTATTAAGAAAGTGTAATAAACTTTTTTCTTATTTAGCGTAATCTTTCTACCGATTCCATGTCGTTCAAGTAACTGCAAATCTAGCTATTTACCTCCCCTACTATGACGTTTTGCTCAATAAAGTAGTCCGTATAATCCTAGTCAGAAGGTTCATTTTGGTCGATATACTTTTACTACTTTTGTACATGATCTAATAAAGTTAGATTTTAAACTATCCTACAGGAATTTCTGTGACTAAAAGTATTTAAGATCTTGACCGGGGATGTATGGTACCACCATGCAAAATTTCATTTAAATCGGTGTAATAGTTTCAGAGATCAGTCATTAAATTTAGGTTTTTTGAATATCCCACGGGAACCAGTTAACTGTCAGTGATTTAAAGTATCCTATGCATTTTTCCGGAATTTAAAATACCTTCGTGTAAACTTTCATTTAAATTGGTTCAGCCGTTTAGGAGGTCAGTCGAAACAAACAAACAAACAGACAGAGAAAAAAAAATTTTTTGAGTATGGGGATGTGTTCTACTACTCTCAAAACATATCCCTGACTCGTTTTTTTTGAGTTTTTCAAAAAAGTACAAGAATTTTTACCTCTACGTTTTTATTATAGTATAGATAACTTCCCAAAAAACAAAAGAATTTGTGAGAAAACTGCGTTTTAAGGATTTGATAAGTGCAGACTTTACTTTTTTTTCTCCTAGTTTCAAAAGAAGGATCATAGCTAAGATGGGTATGCTTATAAAGAATTGTGTTAAGAATAAAGAGTTTGCGAACAGAGAGAACGCCACACAGTGTGTACAGCTCAGTGGTTGGGTAGAGGAAAGGGAGAGAATACCCTACTTTCAAAACTGCCCTCTGAGCCCTTTCTAGGTGTATCATAGTTGTCTTGGGTGCACCTCCCCAAACTGGAAGGCAATAGGTCAATAGTGATTGGCAGAGAGCCATGTAAACCATTCTGATGATTTCCCTATTTGCAACGTGTCGAAGATTTTTGAAGATAAAAATCAGTTTTCGAATTCTAGCAGTAAGATGGTCAATATGTAGTTGAAAGTTAAGGTTCTTGTCTATTATTACTCCTAAATATTTAATTGAGTCCGTTTTAGATAGGTCAGGACAAGAGCAAGGATTATGAGAGTGGGAACAACAGTGAGCTCTGATAGAAAGTAAATCAAGTTCAGGCAGGTAATGGTTTCTCATTCTAAAAGTTATGTATTTGGTTTTGTTAATATTTAAGGAAAGATTATTTTTATTCAACCAATCGGTGACTTTGTCAAATCCCATTTGTGCATAATTAAATAACGAAAGCATATTTTATCATTCTGTAAAAAGAAATTAGTAAAGGAATATATTTCTTATCATTCAGGTACTACATTGAAATAACGAACGATAGAAGAAATACTATATCTACAAGTTCAATTTTGTCAACGAGCCAAAGCTCGAAAGTAAAAAAAATAATCGATGTACTATATGAAACCCATTATACAGAAATACTAAGTATGCAACTATTCAAACAGATGGACAAAAACGTTTGAGATGTTTACAATAACACCACTTGAAACTCGACCCGACCGGTCATAAAAACTACTAGGGATGTTCCTTCACATTATGAAATAGTCTCTATCGGTAATTGCGTTATTTTTGTAAGGATAATATGAAAATAAAAATACAACTACTATTAATAAGTTTTGTTTATTTCCGTTATAAATACTTTGAAAGTAAAATTAGTTAGAACCAAATCTTCGCTACACTCATCCACCTCCTCCTCCTCATCCTCTGAAGGTAGGGCCTCTTCCTCGTCATTCCCATACAGGATGCCGAGGAAGTTCGAAGGCGGCTCTTCATTCATACGCCACGGTTTCATTCTATAAAATAAAAAGAACACTGTAACAACAATAATCATGCAAAATTATTTCCTTTTATAAAAATAACACATTTATTTTCGTGCATAATAGGTTTATTTAGTATCCAAAAATATAAAACTTTAAAATTACAAAGTTACAATATAAAATCATTATACGATACTCCTATCATCATCGACCATAACAAAACCTTTATCGAAACATTCCCCTCACTACTGAAAACATCGACGAAAGAGGTTGCGCAATGTGAACGTTCTTAGCCCAATACAAATAAGGTTCAAATTAGCACGCGCGAATATTGAAGGAATAACCGCCATTTTGTAGGGACTGTTCACGAAATCGACGTAAACATCGCGTAATTTTTATTACTTATAATTCAGATAAATGAATAAATACGTTGTAATATCGTTGTGTAAACGAGTTGTAATTACTTATTACATACTTTTAGCCGTAATTACTGACAAGTATTGACATAAATCCGCTAGTAAAAAGAAAAATTATAACGACTTTTGTTGAACAATTATTCATTATATTACAATGTATTTTTCACAACCTATTATCTAAAAAGACTCATAGTAGACATAATAATCAGTTATAAATAACAAAACAGTACTTACTTCCGATAAATCCTTAAATTTCGGCTCCTAAAAGTCACACTCGCACTGACGTTGCGCAAAAATTTCCAAGAATTTGAATGACAGTTTTGCCGAAAAAAAAGAAACTACCATAGATACAATTGTGTTTATTCGTTCAGAAATTTGTTCACGAATCTAAAAATGTATACATGTCCATACAAGAAACGTTTCTATCGCCTACAATTATGGTTTAAAGTCCATTGGGAGAGCGCGACACCCGGGTGTCGCTTGGGGTTTGACGGTACAATTCGTTACAACTGACGCGACACCCGGGTGTCGCTTGGGTGTTGAGTGGCCATGTATCAGCGCGAAAAAGTAAGGCAGTATCGTCCGCAAATGTTATAATTTTTCCGTTCTGCAGATTGAGATTGCAGAGACCATTTATAAAGGTGAGGAATAAAGTAGGCCCCAGTACACTGCCCTGAGGTACTCCATATGTAATTGGGAGGTCATCGCTGCAACACTCATTGATCTTAACTCTCTGATAGCGATCTGACAGATAGTCTTTAAAGAGATCAAGTTGAATGCCTCTTATACCAAGTCGTTCCAGCTTATTTAGTAATCGCGGGACAGAAACCGTGTCGAAGGCTTTAGCCAGATCCAAAAATATAACTATGACTTTTTGATTTGAATCCAAATTAACAACAATAAAATTTATCAATTCTTGAACTGCGTTATTTGTTGAGAGGTTTGCACGAAATCCATATTGTGAGGGAGCAAGTAATTTATTATTCTCTAAATAGTTTGTTAAGCGCTTATTCAAAAGTTTTTCAAAAATTTTTGACAACGTAGGTAATATTGATATGGGCCTGTAGTTGTCGACACAGTTTCTGTCACCGCTCTTAAAAATCGGAAGGACTTCAGCCAGTTTAAAGTCCTTTGGAAATTTGCCTGTTTTAAGAGAAAGATTAAATATGTATGTAATAGGAGGAACTAGCATAGGACTAAACCTTTTCAAGAAATCGGCAGATATATTATCTCTTCCAGCTGAGGAATCGGATTTTAGACTATGTATTGTGCATTCTACCTCTTGATTGTCAGTATTAAGAAGCACTAGAGAGCTAGAGTGTGCTTCATTAAAGAAGTTGTGGGAGGATGAATTAGAAAATTTTTCTGCTAAAGTTTTGCCAATGTTCACAAAATATGAGTTAACATTGTTCACAGAAGAAGTTGGATCAAGATTTTGTATAAGGTCTGTTGAGCTATGATTAATTTTTTTTGTATTTGTAACTGACTTGATAGTGTACCAAAGCTTTTTATTACTAGTTTTTGCAGCTTTAACTATTTCCTTTCTATTGTAATCTGTTTTTAGTTTTGTGATTAATTCTTTGCAATAGTTTCTGTATCTTTTGTAGGTTATTTTAGACGTTTCATTATCAGGATTCTTTTTACATTTTTGGTGGAGCTTGTCGCGATTTCGAAGACATCGTAGTGCTCCTGGGGTAATCCACGGCTTTTTTATAATCTTGCGGTTCGATGTTTTAATTAACGTGCAATTATTTGATATGACATTATTTAATGTTTGTAGAAACAATTTTGTTGCTAAGTTTACACATACACAAGAATAAACATTGGTAAAATTAATGTTATTAACGTCATTTTCAAGTCCTAGATAGTTAATGCGTTTTATGGTTTTGTGAGGTTTTCTAGTTTGGAGCTTGACAGGCCATAGAAGAATAAGAGTGTCATGGTCTGTAACAGACGTCTCAGCGACATAACAGGTAGGTGTCAGTTTAGTTTTTAGAAATATGTGATCGAGGCAAGTTCTAGTGTGGGTGGGATAGGTATGTGCTGGTAAAAGACCGTGGGATGCAAGTAGGTTTTGGTAATAATGGGAGTTCGAGTCCTTGGTACCTAGAGTGATGTCTATGTTAATATCTCCAATTATAATTATATTGTTGAATTTACATTTCTCCAAGGACTGACCGAGTGATTGAATAAAGGTACTAGAATCGGCATAGCCCGGTGGTCTATAAATTGCAATCATAACGGTATCACTGTTTATCCTCAGAGTTAAATTATTGCATTCCGATATCATCATAGTATCTGTAAGAACATTTAAAGATTGTTTAAAATAAACCAGAACACCTTCATTTTGTGTGACGTTTATAGGATTAGCATAGTAATTATATCCTTCAAGATTCGGTATAAGACCGGTGGATAAAAGCCAGCACTCTGTGAGGACAATTATATCCCATTCTAAGGAAGTACGTTGAAGTAAGATCAAAAATTCGTCAATGTTACGTGTCACGCTTCTGATATTTTGATGGATAATTTTTAGGTAAGATTCAGGCTTAGGAATTTTCTGATCAAGATTATCTATGTTACCTATTATTGAAGAATGACACAGTGAAAAATTATCAATGTCGTCACTTATGTCCTTTGCACAGTTGAATTTTATTTTTTACATTATAATTGACAATATTAGTTAGACACGAGAAGTTATTAAAAAGCATTATTAAACATGCACAAGCGATGCTATAAAGACTTTTGTGATAAAGTATGGGGTAGTAGTTTATGTAAATAGTGGTATTATACAGTAAAGTTAATTTCATAAAGTAAAATGATTGATTACTTGAATATAAGTGTAAGCAAACAGGAATAAATAATATCCTTAAAATATAAGTAAATAAATATGAACAAATCTCAGAAATCTCCAAATCGTACATAATGCAATTCATAAATGGCGATAGCCAACTTAGTCAACTGCTGTTCTTCAGTCTAATAATAGTATCTTCTGTTTCTACACGGTACACAGGCTGGTTATCAGCTCTGCGCAGGTAGATTTGGCCCTTGGAAGTCCAGCAGTATGCGTATTTATAATCGCGAGCAAATTCTCTAGCCATGTGAAACAGTCTTTGTGTTTTGAAAGTGAGGGTTTCCGAGACATAAACAGGTTTAATTGGACCATTTATTTTTAGATGACCAGAGTTTAGCTTATCACCCCTAATTTTTGTTTTATTAAATCTCTTTACAGCATTCAGTACTTTTTCTTTTAGAAGAACGCTTTTTAACTCTACAATAATAGGTTTCATAGAATCGGTTTTTGAATTTAGACGAAATATGTCAATTATATCAGACTCCTGTATATCTTCCTCTACAGTATTTGCCAAGGTTTTCACAAGTGCATAAAGTTCTTCCTTGGATTCAATGCCTTTAGGGTCTTGCGTTACCTTGGGAACATTACGGACCTCCAACCCAGTAGCCTTCATTTTACGTTCTAGCGATTCTATTTTGTTCTCTAGCGTTAATATATACTTCTTCTCTTTTATCCTATCTTCTTCGATCACACGAAGATTCTCAATCACCCTGTCATATTTTTCCGATAAAAATTCCATGCTCGATTTTAATTCATTATTTTGCTGAATAATCTCAGTCAGCCTTTTTTCGACAGTATTTGAAAATGACGTGAACAATCCTCTCATTTCTGTCTTTAGAGTATGCATGTCATCCACTTGGTCCCGTTTGCGTTTAGGGCGTATACATACATTGCCGCTGCCACTTCGCTCTGATGGAGTGTCTGAGTCATAAGACTGCGGAGCGCACTGTGCACCCGGCTGTGCGGGGGAAGGACCCGAGGCTGCAGCGGGGGGGGAGCGTCTCAGAGGCATGTTATTGTAGTTTGGTCACCACAGGTACTAGGCAAGCAGAGTTAGTCAGGAGGATACTTGTATAGAGAGGTCTCACTGTCTGGTTGAGATGCGACAATTTCATAGAAATTGATTTTCCGCCAGCGTAACTTGACCCTCGAGTTAATTGAACTGATTTTGTATTATTTGTCCTTTACTTGCTAATGCAGATGAATGGATAAGTGAAGTTGCGCCGTCCCTTTCAATAAGTTACCTTTTACTTAGTGGTGGCTCCAGTTAGCGTTTCTTTCGCTTATACGACGAACCACTCGATGCTTCTGCACTCCTATTATTCACACTGAATTTATTAGAGTATTTTTAATTTAATTTTCGAAATAAACGTTATACGTGGAATCTATTTAAAAGCGTCTGCTCCTTGCAGAGGTCCGAAGGGGAGAGAGGTCTCCGGAGGTCCGAAGGAACCACTCAAATTTCACGGTGTATACAAAACTAGCTGTGCCAGTGACATCGTCTGCGTATTCCTTCGTTTTCATGGATCCGTATCTGAAAGGTAAAAACGGGACCCTATTACTAAGCTTCCGCCGTCCGTCTGTCTGTCTCCATGCTGTATCTCATAAACCGTGATAGCTAGAAAGCTGAAATTTTCAGAAATGATGATTTTCGTTACCGCTATAACAACAAATAAAAGCTCAAACCACTCATTCTTTTTTACGCCAACAGATGAACAGGAGATACTTAATTGCATACTTAACCTAAAACCAGATAGTGCTCCAGGTATTGACAAATGTCCTCCGCTTCTAATTAAGGAATCAAGTGAATTCATTCTGAAACCGCTTACACACATCTTCAACTTAAGCCTGTCTTCTGGTACTTTTCCCGAATGCTGGAAAACGGCCATTGTCACCCCAATCCATAAAAGTGGAGACAAAAGTACCCCCTCAAACTACCGTCCAATTTCTCTGCTTCCTATCTTCTCCAAACTTCTAGAAAAAGTCGTTAACAATAGACTCGTAAAGTATCTCGAAGCCAACGATCTTATTCCTGCCAGGCAGTTTGGGTTCAGACACGGGAAATCTACAGAAGACGCGGTCTTGACAGTAAGCGACATAGTATCGGGTACTTTGGACAGCAACAAAAACTGCGTAGGAGGTTTCATCGACCTAGCAAAAGCGTTTGACACCGTGTCTATCCCTATACTTTTACATAAACTGGAACACTTCGGTATAAGAGGTTTGGCCCAAGATTGGTTTCAAACTTACCTAACAGGTCGTATGCAATGCACACGGATAGGAACAGATATTAGTGACCGGCTTCCTATAGAATTTGGCGTCCCCCAAGGGAGTATTTTGGGCCCTACGCTGTTTCTAGTTTACCTAAGTGACATGCTACAGTTGCATTTGATCGGAGCTGACATAATATGCTACGCTGACGATACTGTAATTCTCTTTCAAGACCTCACCTGGGAAAAGGTATACAAGAAAGCCGAAAAAGGCATGGCGATCGTAGGAGATTGGCTCAAAACAAACCTACTTACAGTCAACGTAGATAAAACAAAACACATAGCTTTCCATAAGACTCGTGCCTCCAAACCCCCAGAATCCCTCACATTACCTTTACATAACTGTAATCTGCAATCACCTGACTCCACCTGCACTTGCCAAACAATTAATCGAACAGCCACCATTAAGTACCTAGGAATACTGCTGGACGAAAATTTATCTTTTAAACCACACATTACCTCAACATCTAACAGACTCAGAAAATCAGCTTACATACTAAAAGCTCTTAGAAACTCGGCCCCTAAAAAGACCTTATTCCTAGTGTATAAAGCCATTTGCCAATCCATAATAATGTACTGCATTAAAGCATGGGGAGGTGCCGCCAAATCCTCAATGATTGTTCTTGAGCGGGCCCAGCGAACAGTTCTTAAAGTCATGCTTTGTAAACCTTTCCGATTTGGTACAAACCTTTTATACCGAGAAAGCAAAGTCCTCAGAGTCCGCCAGCTGTATATACTGCGGGCTGCTATTCACATTCATAAAATCACCCTGAAGTCATCCGATTACGAAATCCTTCTAAAGCAACGTGTGTTCAAAGTTCCTGTAAAAAGAGTACGAACAACTTTTGCAAAAAGACACCCAAATTATCTGTTCCCTCGGTTGTATAACCGAGCTTGTCGCAATGCTGACATTAAATCAGCGCCACCACGGATAGCCAAGGTAGCCATTGAATTGTGGCTGATGGACTTGGACTATATGGAGACAGAGGAATTACTAAGTTAAATATACCAACTAATGCTCACCCACGCACTCACTCACACGCACACACACACAAGCACACACACACACACACACACACACACACATACACACAACCATAATAATAAATTAGATTTAAGTAAATAAATAAAATATTATTGTTAGAAATATTAAAAAGTTTAAATATCCTTATGTTAACTATTAGTCATGTAATTTTTTATTTTGTTTTACTTTATTTTATTTTGTTTGTTGGCCAAGACAGGTGTCTCAATTTCAAAATGTGTTTTAGTATACTGATGTATTGGCTGCTGCGATTCAAGCAATTATGCTTAGTGCAGAGTCGCTAGATATAAGAAAACGATTTGTATTACTTTTGCCCAAATAAAGATTTATTATTATTATTATTATTATTCTTTGCTCCTATTGGTCGTGACATTATACACCGTGAAATTTGAGTGGTTGCTTTCCCGTGGCAGAACGATTTGCCTTTAGTAATACTATCAAATCATGCAAATTATTCTTAGAAAAAAAAATTTTTTTTATCGAAAACGATAAGAGCTATCGTTGTTTTTTAAGATGTGACTCAGGTACTGCTTGCGGCATGAAATCGATGCTTAAAGCTAAAGAAGCTCTACGCCCTAAGTAATAAAGTGTTTCGAACGAACTTTAAAGTTTCGGTTATACCTTTCGTAAAACCGGCATTTATTGATTTAATAAAAAATAACTGCATAATCATATTGTGCTACTTAGGTAGAATCATTTTGCACCGGGAATACAACCACTCAAATTTCACGGTGTTTAGCCTAAAGCCTTCCTCGATAAATAAAATCTATCCAACACAAAAAGGTTTTTTCCCTACTACCTGTGATTAGCGCTTTTAAAACAAACAAACTCTTCAGCGATGTAATACTAGTTTAGTAACTGCCTCGTTGGTTTATTGGTAGCAAGCGCTGCGTAAGGACCGAGAGGTCCCCGGTTCGAGTCCGGGGTCGGGCAACATTTGTGTGAGTTTTTCTGTAAAGAACTTACTCGCCCGTGACTCGGAAAGCACGCTAAGCCGGTCGTGGTCCTGCGCCCGATCTCTCATCGGTCATGTAGGATTGCCGTCTCACCGAACTATGAGAGTTAGGGAACAGAGAGTGCACTTGTGTTTGCGCGCATACTTGTGCTCTATAAAATGTCCTACGCAACCTAGCCAAGTGGCTAATCTCAATTGAGATCGGTCGCCATGGCCGAAATCGGACGCCTTACTATTACTGTTCCTAGTTTAGATTTTAATTGGTTTTTGCCGGTATTGCAATCGCATAAACTCCAGAATCTTGTGAGATCGATTTTCCCATGATAAGGCCATAATATAAGAATAAACATTGACATTTATAATCGACCTTATTGTTAGTCTACGAAATGAGAATATGATAACGACTTCAACATAATAATAATATGTATTGTTATCATCGAAATTGATTGGCAAAAGTAATTAAAGTAAGATAAAACACTGTACCTACTATAATGCTAATTATTATTTATGACGGAATGCCTAGTTTTAGCCCGCGACTTCATTCGCATAAAACTAATAATTACTCGTAAATAATAGGTCCACCATTTCAATAATAATAAATAATGATAAGGAATAAATTAATTACACAACATCACATATGTAGACTGATCTGATCCCGTGGAGGGCTTAGGCACTTGTATTACGGATATCAGAATCAACAGCAGATACACAACACACGCACCCAGACACGTAACAAACACCGATGTTCGTCACACAAATATTTGTCCCGAGTGGGAATCGAACCCACGACTCTTGGAACCATAGGTTGTGAGCTTGGGTCACTAACCACTGTTCCACCGAGCTAGTCAATCAATAATATAATTTATCTGGTTCTATGCTTAGCACTTCATCATCAGCCCATTCACGTCCCCATTGAAGAGCATCTACCCTAAACTAGGGTGATCAGGCCTAAGTCAACCACGCTGGCCAAGTGCGTTTGGTAGACTACACAACTTTAGAATTTCTCCGTAGGTGTGCAGGCTTTCTCACGATGTTTTCCTTCACCGTTAAAGCGTCGAACAATAATTGCACATATGAATTCAAACTTTGAAAATACCTCGGTACGTGGCGGGGTTTGAACTAGATACCACTCGCATGGAAAGCGACGGCTTTAACCACTCAACCTATGACGCTAAAATTTGTATTTATCCTACTAATATTATAAACGTGAAAGTTTTTATGTGTGGATGGATGTTTGTACTCTTTCAAGCAAATACTACTGAACCGATAACGATGAAATTTGGTATGCAGGTAGCTGAAAACCCGGAATAACTCATATGCTCCTTTTTATCCCGGAGTTCCCGCGGGAATAGGGTCTCCACGCGGACGAAGTCGCGGGCGGAAAGCTAGTTTTATATAAATACATAAAATTTCATTTACGAGGTTTTTAAATCCAATAGATGGCAGGACGTAGATATAAGCTCTAACTGCTAAGTGATTGGTGAATATTGACATGTCTGTCAATGTCACGTCAAAAATAACCAATCATGCTGCAGTTGGGCCTCACGCCTACGTATTGCCATTTAGTGCTCATACACAAAAACCCTCATTTTCTATTTATACAAACAGACTGACTTACTTGAATACTATTACTATATAAATAATTAATTATTGCTAATGAATACCTATGAATTTATTATCTGCTTGCGATGTCTTTTGAAAATAAAGTAAATGTGTAACGTTTTGAAATTTTACCTGAATAAACATGAAATGTGTTATAGTGTTAGTATTTTTGGTAAGTCGAATAAAAATATGTTACTATATCTTTAAGCTGAACTTAAATTTATTATTTTTAAAAGGAGAAACTGACTGACTGACATGTAATCGCTCAGCCTAAACGGCTAAACGTAGTCACTTACAATTTCGAAGAGACGTAGCTTAGGTACCGTAGAGGTGCTTTAAGAAAGGAATTCCCTCGGGAACCAGAATTAGCGGAAACCTTTTGTATGAAAAATCTACACCGCTTAAGTGAGACGCTTGAAACTTGGCATGTAGGTACCTTAGTAAACTGAAAGCTTAGTTGCAACAGGATATTGCAAAATTTCCACGCGAACGGTAGTTAGCGGGGAAAAATTTTTTTATGTAAAATTCTGTAGTCCACGCGAACGAAGTCGCCAGCACAGCTAGTACTTACATAATTTTAAGCCCTTATACGTCCCCAAAAAGGAACTTGAGCCTATTTTAAACCAATCAGGCCTCAGTCAACCACGTGGGTTGGTCGATTCACATAAGCTTAGAGTTTCTTTACATATTGTTACCGCATGATCATAATCATCACTATCATCATCAGCCCATATACGTCCCCACTGCTGGGGCACGGGCCTACCCTAAACCAGGGCGATAAGGCCTTAGTCAACCACGCTGGCACTTGAATTGAAGGAAAACATCATGGGGAGGAGAAAAGTATTGATGGCCGAGTGGTTATGGTCGTTGCTTTCTATGCGAGAGGTCGCCAGTTCATACCCCGCGATGTACCACTGTGTTTTAATCTTTAAAATTCGTAAGTACGATTATTCAACGTTTTAACGGTAAAGGAAAACAACGTGATGAAACATGCATGCCTACGAAAAAAATCGAAGGTTGTGTAGTCGACCAACCCGCACTCGGCCAGTGTGGTTGACTAAGTCTCCCTAGTTTAGGGTAGGCCCGTGACCCAGCAGTGAGGACTATATAGGCTGATGATGATGATGATGATGATGATTACCCTTATTTAATATTATAGTTCATATTTTGGGTATGGGTAGGCTGGCCACATCAGCCGTAGAACCGACAACCGCTGGGGTAGACGAGTTCTGAACTGGATACCGCGTCTCGGCAAACGTAGTGTAGGACGCCCGCAGGCCAGGTGGTGTGACGATCTGCGCAGGACGGCTGGTAGGAGCTGGATGCGAGTGGCCGAGGATAGAGAGAAGTGGCGTGCATTTGGAGAGGCCTATGTCCAGCAGTGGACAGGAATGGGCTGATGATGATGATGATGATGAGTTCATATTTTAGATTTAACATTATTGCGCTTTAGAGTTTCTTTACCAATTTTCTTTTTTTTTTTTGCAGGTCGGGGTCACTACAGCAGTTGACACTAAAGGTTTGAATGATAAGATTGTTTTTTTTTTTTTTTTTAAGTCATTTATTCACAAAAATTACATGGTTACAGTAAATTACAAAAATCGCCAAACTGTTGCCAGTTTGTTGGCGATATTGGCGCTCTTAAATATTATTTATTTACACATAATATATTTATATACCTTTCTATAACTATCTATATCATAATTTATATAACAATTAAAAAATATATATATGACGGATTTCCGAGCTCACGACTGCGCTCATTCGAATCCATGGGGCGGGAAGCAAGTTTAGGTAAACTATAATCCGTAATACTTTTTATAACACTTTAATACAAGTTTCGGACAGAGTTTCTACACAGTAAGTACTAAAGAGTATGTGGAATTGCGAGCGTACGAACAGGGCGACGCCTCAGGTAAGACTGACTCACTGAGCCGTGCAGCGCTCTTTTATAGCGGCAGTCGCCCCACTATACCATTACGCAGGTGGCGATGACGCAGCTCGCAAGCCCACGCGGACGGAAGTCCCTCTTTAGTTAATCATTAAAATGAACAGAAATTATTTGTCTAGTTAATTGATGTGAAATTACAATTATTTTCATACAATTTAAAAATAATAAAAATAATTCAATAAAACGAATTAAATTTAAATTATTCTTTTAGAAATGTTTCGTGAAACTAGAACGCGTCGTCACGGCCGTCCTGCACCTTCACACGTCCTCGTGTGTCTCCTCAACATCAGACTCTGTAAAGGAAACAAATAAAGTACAAAGTATGGTTTTTTCCTTAAACAAGCTCGGCCATTCTGGCCTTATGTTGTCACGCAGAGTTGTGATTACACAGACTGTTTGTCACACAGACCGTTTGTCACACAGACCATTTGTCACACAGACTATTTGTCACACAGACCGTTTGTCACACAGACCATTTGTCACACAGACTATTTGTCACACAGACTATTTGTCACACAGACTCTTTGTCACACAGACTATTTGTCACACAGACTATTTGTCACACAGACTTTTTGTCACACAGACTTTTTGTCACACAGACTTTTTGTCACACAGACTATTTGTCACACAGACTTTTTGTCACACAGACTATTTGTCACACAGACTTTTTGTCACACAGACTGTATAACAGATTTGGTCACACAGATTTTGTCATTTCAAATTACTTACTCTCGCCGTCAACGGCCTTTCCTAATATCTTCAAATTTGCCTTTAATTCCAACGGAACGCAACAATCAGGCACACTATGAAGTCGGTCGTGTGCATATCTATACGTTCTATTGGGATTCAAAGCCTTTAGCAAATATCTGTCACCCTCAAGGACTTGAATCACCTTAAACGGTCCTACAAAGGAACAATAGGAATATTAAAAAAATACATTAAATCATCGAAATATACAAAGGCAACAAGTATTCGATATCTCCTAAACTAACCGGTATATGCTCACGATTTTTTTTAAAATAGTGTTGTTTAATAGTGCCACGCAAGAAATACTGATTCCGGAGACCGCCGCTCAACTCCAAAAATAGACCAAGCTTACATACCATACATTTTTGCCCATTGTCCTTTTGGATCCAATTTGTTCTGATTCCGGTCATGGTTTTCTAAAAGGACAAAATCTTCAATTTTTAAAACGGCTAAGCTTTGCTTTGGTTTCGTCAAACCTTTGCTTTTCGGTGATGGCGCTGTTTTTGATAACTTGTGCTGCACAGTGTCGCAGATCCGTTAAATTTATATTAATTGTATTAGTATCGTCATCTAAAGTCAATAAATCTAGAGGTCTTGCTACTTTGCCGATTAATAACTCCAAAGGACTTGATTTTATTACGCGGTTCATTGTACTGTTTAAAGCTACTTGTACTTCAGGCAAAGCATCTTGCCGCGACTTATTATTTCCCACTTCAACAGCAGTGAGAATGTTTTTTAATGTACTCATCACACGCTCTACTTGACCGTTGGCTCGACTAGTGCCTGTGGCTATGAGACGAAGCGTAATACTGTGGGACTCGCAAAATTGTTAAAATTCTTTGTTTGCAAAACATCTACCCTGAACAGCTATGACGCGAGAAGGGGCGCCAAACGTGCGGACACAACGTACCTGAGAGCTTGAATAGCATTGTTCGTATCGATATTAACAAACACATATTCTGTGGTGTCATTTTTACCACTGAGTTTCCCAGTGACATCAGTATGGATAGTATGCCAAGGTGTGGATACTTTAGGGATGGGGTGTAATTCTGCTTATACTTTACCAGAATGCGATTTAGACAGCCTACAGGTGATGCAATTTTCAACAAATTTACAAACGTATTCACTCATATGTGAGAACCACTAATGACAATACAATTTTTCCAAAGTCTTTTCCGATCCTAAGTGCATAATACTTTCATGATCGTGATTTATTACTGCCCACTTGAATGACCTGGGAACAATTGGTAACCAAACGCTTCGATTGTTCCTCTCTATTTTCCATGCAAAATTCCCCGTCGAATTTCGTGAGTACAACTAATATCAGATTCAAGACTATGGGTTTGCAAACTAGATATAATAGATTTTATTTCAGGGTCTTTTTGTTGTTCTGCTTGAAACCAGTTGTCACTAAATTTCAGTTAGGTTGACTCGTTTTTTTGAATTATTTTTGTTACAGGTGTTTGAGTAAGAAGATTCTTGGACAGAAAATCGACATATTCCATTCGCTTTCCAGGCCTATATTCGATGTCGAAATCGAAACTTTGTAGATAACACCACCATCTTTGTACACGAGAGGTTTTAGTTTTAGTTTTGCTTTAACAGCATTTGAACATTCATTATAAACATTATAAACTTACGAAGTTACGACCCTGTGGGTAATGTTTAAAATGTTTTATAGCATTAACTGTGGCTAATGTCTCAAGTTCATACGAGTGGTATTTGGATTCGTAAGAGGTTGTTCTTCTGCTAAAATACTCAACCACGTAAGGCTTGCAGATATTTTTAATGTATAAGAATAGCACCATAGCCTTCAGAACCAGCATCAGTATGCAATTCAATATGATATTGAGGATCAAAAATAGTGAGGACGAGTTTGTCAGTGAGAACAGAAATAATTTTTCGACGAATGGTTTCAAATTGAGGAGTCCACTTAATATTACCTTTCCCAGATGTGAGTCTGTACAGAGGTGTAGATATTTGAGAAGACCAATAGATTGCCTTAATTGCGTGATTGTTTGTGGAGGTGGTAGTTGACACAAGGCATTTATTTTACGAGGATTAGGCTTTATTTGTCCTGATGAGACATGATATCCAAGGTAATCAATTTCTGTTTAAAGAAAAGCACATTTCTTTAAGTTAAGAGATAAACCAGATTTAGCCAAGGTTTCCAATACTAACTTTAACCGAAATAAATTAAGGTAAAAAAATCTTTAAAAACAAGCATTTATTTAAATGCGCTAAAAAGAAAAAAATAAACTTTTACACTATAACTTTACTGTCAACTTATAACATTTCAAATTCAACATATTTGACACAATTTATATGTTTTAAAAGCTTGTCGCGAGATTTAAGTACTCGTATTTACTTTTTTAGTTTAAAATTTTTAATAGGCAGGTATTTTAAAACTTGCTTTTAAAATTACGAGTAGGTACTTAAATCTCGCGACAAGCTTTTAAAACATATAAATTGTGTCAAATATGTTGAATTTGAAATGTTATAAGTTGACAGTAAAGTTATAGTGTAAAAGTTTATTTTTTTCTTTTTAGCGCATTTAAATAAAAGCTTGTTTTTAAAGATTTTTTTACCTTAATTTATTTTATACTTTTTAGTTTTCACCTTGTAAGTTCCTAAGTCTGTTCATTTGGCTGTCTTCCGGCTCCATCATCAGACCCTGGTTACCATCTAGCATCTAAGTACTCATCTAGGCGAATCAAACGAGCCCAAACTCGATGGGGTTGTGTCGTTTAAGTACTGAGTTCCTTTGGCTGTCTTCCGGCTCCATCATCAGACCCTGGTTACCATCTAGCATCTAAGTACTCATCTAGGCGAATCAAACGAGCCCAAACTCGATTTGGTTGTGTCGTTTAAGTACTGAGTTCCTTTGGCTGTCTTCCGGCTCCATCATCAGACCTTGGTTACTATCTAGCACCAAAGTACTCATCTAGTCGAATGAAATGAGCCCAAACTCGATGTGGTTATGTTATTTAATTACTGAGTTGCTATGGCTATCTTCCGACTTCATCATCAGATCAGCTCCATGTCATAATAATATTGCATTGTCATCGGATATACACGTGCATGCAAAATTTCAGCTCAATCGGTTGAGGGCAAGTGCCTTAAAATTGAGTTATAAAATTCCACCCGAACACACAAACATACATACATACATACATACATACATACATACATTGCAAGTTAAATAAAAGCTTGTAAAATACACTCTGAAATAATTTGGGATGGTATAATGATGTCATCAATTTAACAGATTACGAATGTTTCGGATAAGTTACCGAGAGCTTTGTTAATAGCTCGCTGGTAAACAGATGGTGCGTTTTTAAGTCCAAAGGCAAAGGCATTTTGACATATTTAAATTGGCCATCCATCGTAACAAAACATAGTTTTCTCAATCGTGTCTTGATGTACGGGACTCTGATGATAGCCACTAGCCATGTCTAATGAAGTGAAGTATTTAGCACCAACTAAACGCTGTATTCTATCAAAGGTAAGGGATATCCATCAGAAACGGTGTTACTATTTTAATTCGCGAAAATCCACACATAAGCGGTCAGATCCATCTTTCTTTTTGACTAGTAATATCGGACTTGCAAAAAGAGAGCAACTCTCACGAATTACAAATGCATCAAGTAGTTCTTTTATTTTATCGCGTACTAGATTTCGCTCGTTAGAGCTTATTTACGGTATGGACGTCGTTGCACTGTGCGATTGGCATCTATAAGTTTTATTTCAAGCTTGGAGAGCTAACCTTGTCTGTAGGTAAATCTTTAACAAAGAAAAACTTTGAGTAATTGTTTTAGGTCGGCAAATGAGTCTAAAGGAATTTCTGTATTGGTATTATTGAAATCTTTTACTTTTTTTACCACACTCGCACTGAGCTACAATTTGAGTCATGTTTATAGCAATATTAAAATCTCAACTGAAAAACCTAAATTAATCAAATCGCGTCCTATCAAGATACTGGTTCCTAGTGAAGAATCTGGGACCACATGAAATAATAGTTCAAGCGAATCACCCTGTATTGTAACTGTGGCATTAATTTGGGTATCGCAATATAGACTTGATTTTCCTATCCCTAAAAGTGTGACAGAGTTATAATTTCTTTTACAGGGAAAGAATACAGCTACCGTTTGTCTAATTAAAGAGCATTCAGAACCAGAATCAAAACAAAATGAAAACTTCTCACCCAGATTTTAAAGATGGTCAGATGCAGGTTTGATGGTGCAGATATTCACTCTTCATTCGGATTCTTTATTGTTTCCTGGTGTCTTCTTCTGCGCGCAGTGGCGCTAGATGACCCGGCTTGCCGCAGCCGAAACAGGTGATGACCCTTGGTTCCTTGCGAAGTGGACGATGAAATGTTCTAGCCCTCCTTTGGGTTGCTTGATAGCACGTTGAATAGTGTAGCGGCTGGCATTTCAGACGTATAGAAGCGAGCTAAGAAAAGGCATTTCAATCCTGGTCACGTAACCTCAGCATGACTATTTTGTGCTAGCCATGTTGCTGCAGATCCCTTTAAGGCCCGACTCAGGAGTATTATCAACTGACTTCCACTTGAAAGGTCTTCTTCATACAGATGTCCACGGTGGTGCACCATGCCCGTGCATCTGCCTCTGGATCATCAGGGTTGAACTCGGGTAACACGAGGTGACGCTCCTTCTTTTCGTGAAGAAGTGACGTTCAAGCACTGTTTTCACTAATTGCACATTTCTGTGTGGCAATTCCAACAAACTCTTCCACTGGTATCGTTCAGTGCGTATAAAGGGGCTGGCATGACCCGCACCGAGAGTTTCCGCTTCCTGGTTCATCCTGACTTCTGATGACGGATTTCCGAGCTCACGACTGCGCTCATTCGAATCCATGGGGCGGGAAGCAAGTTTAGGTAAACTATAATCCGTAATACTTTTTATAACACTTTAATACAAGTTTCGGACAGAGTTTCTACACAGTAAGTACTAAAGAGTATGTGGAATTGCGAGCGTACGAACAGGGCGACGCCTCAGGTAAGACTGACTCACTGAGCCGTGCAGCGCTCTTTTATAGCGGCAGTCGCCCCACTATACCATTACGCAGGTGGCGATGACGCAGCTCGCAAGCCCACGCGGACGGAAGTCCCTCTTTAGTTAATCATTAAAATGAACAGAAATTATTTGTCTAGTTAATTGATGTGAAATTACAATTATTTTCATACAATTTAAAAATAATAAAAATAATTCAATAAAACGAATTAAATTTAAATTATTCTTTTAGAAATGTTTCGTGAAACTAGAACGCGTCGTCATATATATATATATACATATATATATATTATAATATTTTATGTATGCCAATCTAATATCACATTCCTATAACTGTTATTATGTACGACATTATTATCCTGTTTTTATAAATTATCTTATTCTAGCTTTTCGTGACATACATTATATTTTTAAGTAGTACTTTTTCAGTCTCTTTTTAAATGATACAATACTCATGTTCTCTTTGGACAAGTTTCTTACATAATCTACGTTATTAAATATTGTTGGGGTTAAATATTGCCTAGTTCTTTTACCGAAATAATTTTTTACATAAGGTATCACAAATTTTCCCTGCACAGTATTTCTAGTATTATATTTATGATTTATTGGCTCTTTGTATATATTTATGTTATATTGTTCTAAAGCTATCAAGTATTCTACTTTTTCATGCACTGGAATTATATTACAGAACTTTAGCAAATTATCATAATTATGTTTATATTTTAACTTTATTTTCTTATTAACAAGGTGCTTACTCAGTCTAATCTGTAATTGTTTAATGAAATCTAATTGTGTTTTGAATGTTAGTCCGTAACTACTTAATCCATAACTAATTAATGAGTCTGCTAGGGCAAAATATAATACATACAACACTTTTTTACTAACAAATCTACTTAGGTGAAAGAATTTACCCAGAATTGATTGCAGCTTAGCGCATACATCATTAATATGTAATTTCCAGCTTAAATTACGATCTACTGTTAAACCTAAATATTTATACTTATCTACTACGTCTATACTTGTACATAGGCATCTGTGTTTATCGTTATGTAAATATTCGTATGTATGACCGGTTAATTTTATCTGTATCTGATTTTTATAGCTACTATAGGGGGAACTTATATGCATTAACTTGGTTTTCGTAAAATTTAGTATTATCCCGTTATCATGAGCCCATTTAATAACATTTTCAAAATCTACCTGCATGTGGTATTGTGCCTCTGCGGCGCTGTTGGACGAGTATAGCAGACACATGTCATCTGCGTACATGAACGTGGTACAGTGTTTTATCACATTGATGACACTGTTGACATGCATTATGTACCCCACCGGGCCGAACACCGAGCCGGTGGGCACGCCGAGCTTCACGCTTACCTCGTCGCCTATGGTGCCGTCTATAGATGTGCGGAGGGTTCTGTTCTCCAGGTAGCTCTTGAACCAGCGGTTGACAGGTCCTCTCACGCCACATTGCTCCATCGCGCGCAGCAGCACGTCGTGTTCCAGAGTATCGAAGGCTTTTTTGTAGTCTATAAACAGTGCTGCGACGAACTTACCTTGGTTGAGGCTGTTGTTGACGTAGTCGGTGATTGTAAATATAATGTTGTGAATGTTGACTGGCTCGGTGGAACAGTCGTTAGTGACCCTGCCTACGGTTCCAAGGGTTGCGGGTTCTATTCCCATTTGGGACAAATATTTGAGTGACGAGTGTGTTTGTTCCGTGTCTGGGTGTGTTGTTAAATACATTTATGGTGTATTCACACGATTCGTTGAGGATTCCGTTTACGACATTATCGGAATTCTAAATCAACGGACAACAAAGTGCTTGTTTTTTAGATATTTTTGTAACTCAAGTGCTTAAGCTACTTACCTCTATCTAGAGATTAGAAATAAATAAAATATTACATACATACATACATAAAATCACGTCTTTTTCCCAGAGGGGTAGGCAGAGATCACTTCCAGCGATCCACTTTTCACCTCTGTGGGAAACGTGACGTGCCGGGTTGTGGACCACGTCGCCGCCATTCTGCCTTTTGCATTGTTTTATCAAGGCGTTACCTCGAGTAGCAAGGATACATGACGGGGGAAGGAAAAGGGGAGGAAGGATACTATCGCCTCGGATGATTTGGGCTGAGTCGATAGTAGCTCGAGGAGCCGGGGTCGCTTACCCGTATACCGTATAAAATATTTATTTATTTATATATATTATTTTATTTTCAGCCGCATTGGACTCTTTGCTGCCCGATTTTAAATCTCTTGTATTGACCATCAAAAGCATACGTGAGTAGTCGAATATTTTATTTTGTAACTGCCTCGTTGGTCTATTGGTAGCAAGTGCTGCGTTAGGACCAAAAGGTTCGAATCCGGGGTCGGGAGAAATTTGTGTCAGTTTTTCTGTAATGAAGTCACTCAGCCCGGAGTTAGGAAGTTCGCGGTTGAACGCCCGTGCCTCGGAAAACACGTTAAGCCGGTGGTCCTGCGCCCGATCTCTCATTGGTCATGTCGGATTGCCGACTCACCGAATTATGAGAGTAAGGGAATAAAGAGTGCACTTGTATTTGCGCGCACACTTGTGCACTATAATATGTCCTGCGCACTTGGCTGATCTCAATTGAGATCGGCCACCATGGCTGAAATCGGTCGGACGCCTGATTTTATTTTGTTTTTGTTGTTTACTTTGTTTGTTAATATGAGTAAAATATATTACAAAAAGAGCGCCGATGGCTCAGTTGTTAGGGTGTTATTTTACATTCAAGAGTAAAGCCAGTTCAAACCCCGTCACGTACCAATGTGTTTACAAATTTGAATTGCATATGTAGGTACGATTATTCGAAGCTTAAACGGTGAAGGAATACATCGTGATGAAACCTGCACATCTACGAAGAAATTCTAAGGTTTTATAGTCAACCAACCCGCACTTGGCCAAGGTGGTTGACTAAGGCCTTATCGCCCTAGTTTATGGTCGGCCCCTGCCCCAGATGAGGAGACATATGTGGGCTGAAGATAATGACGATGTACGTTTATTTGGAGTTCTTAAGAACATTTGCGATGAATAGATGTGAAGTTCACATATCAAAAGTGCCTCAACAAAATGTATGACAACACGTTTTCAGAATACTAAAAAATAAATATTGATTAATTAATGTACCTATTTGTTTCAGAAAAACACATCAATGGATTATTAAGTGACTTAAAGAAAGTTTTATCGAAGAACGAAGCAATTCTTGGTATGTCACTAAATAATTTGTATACACCGTGAAACTTTAGTGGTTGTTTTCCCGTGGCAAAACGATTTGCCTTTAGTAATACTTACTATCGAATCATGCAAATTATTCTTCGAAAAAAAAATTTTTTTTTCATATTTTCAAAGTAATAATTTTCCAACTCGAAAACGAGAAGAGCTGTCGTTGTTTTTTAAGATGTGACGTATTTAGGTACTGCTTCGATCGATGCTTAAAGCTAAAGAAGCTCTACGCCCTAAGTAATAAAGTGGTTCGAACGTACTTTAATGTTTCGGTTATACCTTTCGTAAAACCGGCATTTATTGATTTTAATAAAAAATAACTGCACAAATATATTGTGCTACTAAAATAGAATCATTTTGCTGCGGGAAAACCACCACTCAAATTTCACGGTGTATATAAAAAACCGCATCAAAATCCGTTGTGATGTTTTAAAGATTAAGGTCAAATTTCACCAAACTAAATTAACAAGCCGTTCTTAAACTGAACATTTAACTGAATGACAAGTACGTAACTCACTTTTATCTTAAAAGCAACCGAATTGAAATGCTTATTTGTGACATGTCATTTAGACGGAGTTCGGTAATAACGTCACGTCATCCAATCAAAGCGTACATCTTGATTTTAAGTGTCTGTTAAGGACTAACTGACCTCTAGAGCGGTGATTAAATTTAAAGGCTTGTTATGACAAATAAACACGCGTTAACTCGTGGTGGGACACTCGAAAACTTTAACAGCCCGTTCACTGACTTAACAATACTTTAAATATTTAACAGAGTATGGTGAAACTGGATCTTAAGCATACATATACATATAATTTTATGTTTAATTTTTCATTACAGTTAAAGACGGCAAAACTGTGGTAAAATACGCGAATAAAATAGTTGATGATGTCAAAGGAATTCTCACAGTATTTGGAGTCAAATTCCCACCGAAAAATGAGACAAAAACAGGAAAAGAATAATATTGTGTAACATATTTCAACAAAGTAAATAAAACATATCTATACTTCACTGTGTTTTAATGTACCTTAATAATTTTTCAAGCGACTTAAGAAAAAGGAGGAGGTTCTTAATACGACTCGAATGTTTTTTTTCTATGTTTGTTACGCGATAACTCCGCCAGTTATAAACCGATTTTGATGATTCATTTTTGGTTGAAAAGAAGATGTCTTCGAGGTGGTCCCATTTTAAGGAAGTCAGGATCTGATGATGGAATATCAGGGAAATCGAGGGCAACCCTCAAATTTTATAGGAACATGTACCGCGTTTTACATATTTTCTGAAGTTAAATTGGCATTTGCTTCTGGCAATGATGTTGTGATACTGAGCTGATAGTGGAAGGTCAACTCCTCAATAGTTGGGAGTAAAAGGATAATTATTTGTCTTAACGATTTTTGGCATGGCGGCCATTATTAGTAGTGATCAGCCAACTGCGCAAGACATACTATAGTGCAATAGTGTGCGTGCAAATACTGCCTGAATCTACACTCTCATATTTCTGTGAGACGGCAAACTGACATGACTGATGAGAGATCGGGCGCAGGACGACCGTGCTTTCTGAGGCACGGGTGAACATCCGTCAACTTCGTAACTCCGGGCTGACTTATTGAGAACTTTGGGGTGTGAAAGAAGATGTAGTAAGAACGGTATGCCTTGATAGTTTGGTCATGTAGAGAGGATCACCGTGAAATTTTAGTGGTTGTTTTCCCGTAGCAGAACCATTTGCCTTTAGTAGTACTATCATGCTAGTAATTTTATGAAAAAAAAAAATTTCAATTTAAAAAAAAAAATTCCAACTCGTGCTTCTAAGAGATGTGACGTAATCAGGTACTGATTGCTGCATGAAATTGATGATTAAATCTAAAGAAGCTCTATCCCCTAAGTAATGAAGTGGTTCGAGCGTACTTTCGAGTTCGCTTTATCCCTTTCGTAAAACTGGATTTATTGATTTTAATTAAAAAAAACTACATAAATATAGTGTAGATGTAGTGACGTAAGATTGAGAAAGGTATGCTTAGATGATTTGGTCATGTTGAGAGGATAAATGAGAAACGATTAACGAAAGGGATATAAAAGAGGAAGCATAAATGGAAATGTCAACAGAGGAAGGCCAAGAAAGACCTTCCATGTCCAAGTACGCCAAATCAAAAAGGGTCGAACCTGTAATCGACGAGCATGCATGAAGAGATTGATGGATGTGGAAAAAGCGAAAGTGGTGTGCCATGATAGGAAGTCATCTTTGCCTACCCCTCTGGGAAAAAAGCTTGATTTTATGTTTGTATGTTATATGCATAAATATATTTTACAACTAAGATAGATTCATTTTATTGCTAGAAAACAAGCACTAAAATTTCAGGGTGTATAGAGGAAGTTTTAATGGAAATGTCGACATTGGAATACTAAGTGCCCGTGTAGCAAAGACAGTAGCTAATATTAGTCTTTATGGGTCTACACGCGATATTAGGAGTAGCAAATTACATAGCTACTTACTGCCCGCCGTGCAGTGCAGATTGGGTTACACCAATCGTGGTCGCGAGCGAACTAATTTTAGTGTAATGGAACGCGAAAGTCTAAAATCTTATAGACAGTAGCTAATGTTACAATTTTGACTGAATATAATTTTTTTTTTATTTTTTTATAAATATTACACAACATCACATACATTGATCTGATCCCGTGGTAAGTAGCTTAAGCACTTGTGTTACGGAAATCAGGATCAACAGTGGATACACAAATAAACTTAAATATATTTAATAATACACCCAGACACGGAACAAACACCGATGTTCGTCACACAAATATTTGTCCCGAGTGGGAATCGAACCCACGACTCTTGGAACCGTAGGTAATGAACCTGTGTCACTAACCACTGTTCCACCGAGCCAGTCAATTGTGTACGCATCTGTTTATAGAAATTGTCAGACCTTTAAATTATAGATTTTAGAAGGCTAGGGAATTTTTAAAAGCTTCGTATTTACTAAGTACTCCGTAAATAAAATACCATTTAAAATTTTCTTTACCACTTGTTTATGCCATTGTAACAAAGTGGAAAATGCTATCCTGTACATATTAGTAGGCCAGCACTTTGTACTACCTACTTGAATTGATTTTTTTTATAATAGGCAAACAAGATGACCTCACTCCACCTGATGGTAAGCGGTATTGAGATCCAAATATGAGGTCAACAGGCACAATAGACCATATTATTGAGCCTGTCGCACTCATCCTGAAGGCCTTTTAAATGCCGTTTCACGCTCTGCCTGAAGAGCCCGGGATCATAGGAGGGAGGGAAAACATGAGCTGGTTATTTATTTATTTGCAGCTTTTAGTGACCATTTAAACTTGAGTTGGGTTACGGCAGTCATGGCTTATTGTGGCCGGCCGGCGGTGGGTGTGGGGACACTCCCGTCGGCATTGCACCAACGGCCGTCGTTGAGGGACGGGAGCGACCTTGCGTACCGGGTCGCCCCGTCGCCCCCCTTCGGGGAGGCTTGAGGGAGCCCGTGGAGGCTGTCCGCCGGTGGTGTTGTGAATGGAGGCTCTGCCAGGTACCACGGCACCACCAATACTCTTTTTCGTTTATCTTTGAAACTATTGAGTGGATTCCGAGGTATATTTTGAAGGTTTAAAGTTTATAGAAAATACTTATTATTAACATGAAATCAGCAAGAAAATCGTCAAGAAACGTTTTGCTGACGAAACGCACACACTAGTTTTAACCAGAAAAAACCAGTTCTATCCAAAACTGAAATGACAAAAGGTCGACCAACCAATGAAAAAATGTCAATTTGTTTTTCAGTTTTGGCTTTTTTTTTGAAAATATCTAGTCAATCGCTAAGGACTTAAGGCAATCCTTACTAACATTATAAATGCGAAAGTAACTCTGTCTGTCTGTTACGCTTTCACGCATAGAGTACTGAACCGATTTGAACGAAATTTGGTACAGATATAGTCCAGAGCCTAGGAAAGGATATAGGCTACTCTTTAACCGACTGCGCTGTAAAGAAGTAATTTTTTACCCGTTAAACGTCTCTACGCGGACGAAGTCGCGGGCGGAAAGCTAGTTATTTATAAGTAGGGACCCGCTCTCACTTAGCTTTGGGCATATTAAACCTACATAAAAATCTTCGTCTTTAATCCCTGTATCTATTTATAAAAACCCCATCAAAATCTTCTAAATATACACCGTGAAATTTTAGTGGTTGTTTTCCCGCAGTAAAATGATTCTATCTTAGTAGTACAAAATATGTGTGCAGTTCTTTTTTGTTAAAATCAATAAATGCCGGTTTTACGAAAGGTTTAACCTTAACTCGAAATTACGTTCGAACCGCTTTATGACTTAGGGTGTAGAGCTTCTTTAGCTTTAAGCATCGATTTCATGCGGCAAGCAGTGCCTGATTACGTCACATCTTATAAAAGAACGATATCTTCTCTCGTTTTCGAGATAGAAAATTATTATTTTTAAAATTTAAAAAAAAAAAATTTTTTTTTCGCGTAATAATTTGCATAATTCGATAGTATTACTAAAGGCAAATCGTTCTGCCACGGGAAAACAACCACTAAAATTTCACGGTGTATAAAAGGAGAAACTGACTGACATATTATCGACGCACAGCCTAAACGGCTAAGCCTATGCACTTGATAGGAAGAGACGTAGCTTGGGTACCGTATAGGTGCACTAAGAAAGGTATTCCCACGGGAATGGGAATTAGCGGGAGAATCCATTTGTATGAAAAATCTAAACCGCTTATAGATGCTTGAAATTGTGAGCGTCAAGATGGCGGGACCACGTCTGATATTGAGAAAATGATGCCACCAGGATTTAATACAGAAATAGTACCAATTTATACTTTCGTAGAAAAATTCTACACCCAATGAATTTGAAATTATTCGATGGAGAAAGTGGTCCCGCCATTATGACGTCAAAATGGCGGGACCACTGTTCAATCAATGAAAAACACAGGATATTATCTTAAACTGAACACACTAAATTTAAATACGATTTAGTACGACTACGTTTAAATCATATTATACTTATAAAACGGTTATTTCAATAAAAAAATAAGTATTTATACATTGATATTTGAAACCGCCTACAGAAAAGGTATCACTCAGTCAGTTATCATTTTTTGGCTCTTATAATTTATTTAGGCGTTTGTTAACAGTTTACTTAAGAAGGGTTATTCTAAGTTTCTTTATTTTAATGTTTGTACATGTTGGCTACATAATAAGAGTGCATTAAATTTTTTAAGCAAATAAACATAAATAACTGAATAACCACGTATTGAAAAATGATAAATTCAATAATTAAATTAAAAAGCGACAAACCCTGTTTTAACTGACTTCAAAAAAGGAGGAGGTTTTTAACCCTCAAATTTTATAGGCAAATGTACTGCGTTTTACATATTTTCTAAAGTTGAAGGAAGGGATGAAGGATATTGCCTTCAGGTTCATAATGTCCTCTTGTCCGAAATGTCCCTTTTCCCGAAATGTCCCTTTCCCGTAATCAATATAGTAATATTATTATTATGACTGTACCAGGGCCAAAAACAATCGCTCGCGACTAAAAAATCAATAAAACTGAAATACCTCTTTAATCAAAACAAAAAGAAACCTTTAAATAAAGAAATATTGTTTAAATAAAGTCGCAAAAATATAATTAAATATTAATATAATTATATTAAAAAAATCATATTGAAAAGTTTCTGTAATTTTTTTGACTTGAGACTTGATGATTTTTTATTTAATTCATATTTCAAACATACCCAATCGATTATTCTATCTGTTCTATGGACATTTCGGGAAATGGACATTACGGGAAAGGGACATCTCGGGAAAATGACCTTTTGGGAAAAAGGACATTTCGGACAAGAGGACATTATGAACCTGAAGGCAATATCCTTCATCCCTTCCTTCAACTTTAGAAAATATGTAAAACGCAGTACATTTGCCTATAAAATTTGAGGGTTAAAAATCTCTTCCTTTTTTTTAAGTCAGTTAAAACAGGGTTTGTCGCTTTTTAATTTAATTATTGAATTTATCATTTTTCAATACCTGGTTATTCAGTTACTTATGTTTATTTGCTTAAAAAATTTAATGCACTTTTATTTTGTAGCCAACATGAACAAAAATTTAAATAAAGAAACTTAGAAAAACCCTTCTTAAGTAAACTGTTAACAAACGCCTAAATAAATTATAAGAGCCAAAAAATGATAACTGACTGAGAGATACTTTTTCTGTAGGCGGTTTCAAATGTCAATGTATAAATACTTATTTTATATTCAAATAACCGTTTTATAAGTATAATATGATTTAAACGTAGTCGTACTAAATCGTATTAAAATTTAGTGTGTTCAGTTTAAGATAATATCCTGTGTTTTTCACTGATTGAACAGTGGTCCCGCCATTTTGACGTCATAATGGCGGGACCACTTTCTCCATCGAATCATTTCAAATTCATTGGGTGTAGAATTTTTCTACGAAAGTATAAATTGGTACTATTTCTGTATTAAATCCTGGTGGCATCATTTTCTCAATACCAGACGTGGTCCCGCCATCTTGACGCTCACTTGAAATTTGGCATGGCAAGTAGAACTTATTTGCAACAGTAAACTGCAAAATTCCCACGGGAACAGGAGTTAGCAGGAAAAAACGTTTGGATGAAAACATCTAAACCCCGTAAATAACTATCCGACGCGGACGGAATTCTATCTAAATATATAAAAGGAGATACTGACTGACTGACTGACTGACTGACTGATATATCAACACACAGCCTAAACGGCTAATCATGGGCACTTGAAATTTGGAAGAGACAAAGCTTACCTAAGCTATGTCTACTAAAGAGGTATACGTACCTACTTAAGAGGTGTACTAAGAGATAAGAAATTCCCGAAATTCCCACGGAATCAGGAGTTAGCGGGAAAAATATTTGTACCTATGAAAAATCTAAACCGATTAAGTAAAACGCTTGAAATTTGGCAAGGTACCTTAGTAAACTTAAAGCTTAGTTGCAACAGGATATTACAATATTCCTTCGGGAACGTACGAATTTTTTTCAAGGAATTCTTTGCATGATTCAATAGTATTACTAAAGGTAAATCGTTCTGCCACGGGAAAACAACCACCCAAATTTCACGGTGTATTTGCTACTCCTAATAACGCGTATAGGCCCATGAAGACTAATATTTAACTTATCTACATAGTATAAAGTTTATAATGTCATTGGGTTTAGGTATAAAATAAATAAAAGAAGGTTTAACATGCTGCAATATATTCAAAGAAATCTAAAAAAAAAGTAAACCAGACGGGCTTACACAAACAATAAGAAAATAGATCAGAAGGATCTATACAAATTAAGCTATTGATTCAAAATGTGATCTGAAGGATCGATGCAAAATCTGTGTCGTTGTACGATGCCAGTGTTCTGTTTTGATGTGTTTTCATGTTAATCTGCAACAAAAGAAAAAGGTTATAATTATTAAGCTATTGCATAGCTTTTATCGCGGGCTTTGAGCGCGGCGACCGAACCAAGAAATTCCGTATCGAAAAAAACCTCTCAATCGTCTAACGTCGTTTCAGTTCGGTAGACTTCGGCACGGTGTTTGTGTGCGTGCAGTTAGACGTATTGTACCACTCTACGAAACTCGCACGAATCGAGACGAGCTGCTCCGAAATCGGACGATGCTATGCGATAGCTATACCGCGGCAGTCCCCGAGTGCCACACGTCTTTTTTTATTTCATATAAAGTATCGATGGTCGAGTGGTTGAGGTGGTTGCTCGCCAGGTCAAACCCCGCCATGTACCACTGTTTTTTTTTCAAATTTAAAATTCATGTTCAACGCTTTAACGGTGAAGGAAACCTCAAACATCGTGAGGAAACCTGCACACCTAAGAAGGAATTCTAAGGTTGTGTACTTGTGTAGTCAACCAACCCGCACTTGGCCAACGTGGTTGACTTAGGCCTTTTCTAGTTTAAGGTAGGCCCGTGCCCCAGCAGTGGGGACGTATATCTACGCTAAAGATGTAGATGATTATTATTATTCTTCTTGGTTGTATATTTTTTATACTTCAGTAGACTTACTTTTAACCTATTTTTAAATATTATGCAATTGTTAGGAATTATGTACAAAATTATAAAATGGTCTTACCTGTGTTGTGTGTTTTAAGATAATTATAACGTCTTAACCAAAGAGACTTCCAAGACCTAAAAAAAAATCATTTTATTTAAATAAGAATAGAGTAGTATTAGTATCGAATTATATCTAACTAGCTTTCCGCCCGCGACTTCGTCCACGTTTAACGGGTAAAACATTACTTCTTTATAGCGCAGTCGGTTAAAAAGTAGCCTATTTATTATCCTTTTCTAGGCTCTGGACTATGTACCAAATTTCGTTTAAATCGGTTCAGTACTTTATGCGTGAAAGCGTAACAGACAGACAGACAGACAGAGTTACTTTCGGATTTATAATATTAGTAAGGACTAGTAAGGATGGTATGAAACCAATTTGAGTTAAGGCAACAAATCTTTATGAAGATCAGATCAGTCAATGCGCAGGACATATTAGTGCACAAATGTGCGCGCAAACAGAAGTGCAATCTCGGTTTCTTCACTCTCATAGTTCGGTGAGACGGCAATCCGTCATGACTGATGAGAAATCAGGCGCAGGACCACCGGCTTAACGTGCTTCCTGAGGCACGAAAATGTATGATAACTTAATAGGTATATTGAAAATTCTAATAAATACCTCCGCCTACTCGTACGCCTCCTGTAACAAAGAAAAAAAAATTAATAAATGCTCAGATGTATATAGATTGATATTTTACCCATTAAAAGGCAGATTATAATTTCTTTGGTTACGGATCTTAATTTGAAAGTAACAAAACAGTTAAAAAAAATTACTTCACTGTTACAGAAAATCGACAAAAAGAATGCCACTAATATCCACCATCTTACTAAATTCTGTACCCTCCGTGAACAGTGATATAAGTCGACTTATATCACTTATCATTTTATTGCATCATTGTAAAGAGAAAAATATGGGCTATTTTTCTGTCCAATCGGTGTAGCTCTAGCCCTTATAGAACGGGAGATAAGTTTTGTGACTAATGATACAACTGTGTTTTTGAGATACATCCAATGGTTTCATAAATGTATAGTGATTTAACTTAACTTATATTAAAATACATTGACTTTTTTTTAATTTTACAAAAGTGTATAATGATACAATTAGCATGTAGATCTTTTGGCAATAAAATATTTTAAATGCAATTGTGTGTATAATGATATAATTTAAGATGTATTGGTAGTCACAAAGGTCTTGTGATTTATACGATTTGTGAAAATAGATATAACTGCTATCGTATCATTTGACACCTATCACAAATTTACAAATATTCGTGTATTTTGATACAATTTCAGGTATATCAAAATTTATATTTATTTTTTACAATTTCAAATTCGTGTAAACTAATACAACTTAAGTTAAAGCAAAATTATATAGCCAAAGGCGACCGTACAAAATACTTCCGCATTGTGTAAAATGATACAAGTAGAAATCCTCACCTCCCAAAATCTTTATATCTTTGTCTAATAAGGCGTGATAGTAGTGCATCCTTTGTTTTAAAAGGACTTCTGAATCTCCATTTTTATAGGCTGCTGCAGAAGCACGAGCTTTTTTTTATTTTGAAAAATTTTGTTGAAGCTAAGGAACATTGCTTAGACACAGACAGAAACCTGTGTTTATCCTACTTTTCTGCGTTTAACATAGTAAATATTTCAGTTTTCTAACATAAAGATGAAAAAAAAGAAAAGTCTGATTTAGTAGATAAAAGGAAAGATGATGTATAATGAAGATGGAAATAAAGAAAAGAAAAATGCAAATACAGACGACATATACCGTCTTAATATCGACATGAAAATGAAGCAAACTTTGAAGTTAACTCAAAAAAATAAGTCAACCAAAACGCTATTACATCGCAGAATAAGAACATATTAGTATAACAGATAAACAAACCAATTAAATAAATGTTTAAGAAGAATGTTGTGAAAACGTTAGCGGAAGAAAGGGTCACAAATACGACAAACGCTGATTTGGAAGTTTATATGATTCTTACATATGAAATTGGCATTTTTGTATGTTAGGAGCAAAAAAGTCGAATATTTTTAAACATAATATTTTTAATTAATCAAAGTTTGAACCATTGTTTTCTATGCACTTTTGCCATCTCATAGGAAGTTCGTTAATCACTTTACTAAAAAACTAGTCGGACGGGAATTAATAAAATCTTTGAAAGCGATTTGGACTGCCCCATCAGAGTTGAATTTTTTTACTTGCAAGAAGTTATCCAAATTTCGAAATATATGTAAGTCTGTTAGAGCAAGGTTCGGGGAGTACGGAGGATGTCTTAAGACATTACAATTAAAGCCCTTATAATTTGGTAGCCATCCGTTGTGCAGTGTGTGGTCTAGCATTGTCGTGAAGCAGCAGTGGCGTGCAGCGAATAACCAGCCTAGTTTGTTTAGCCGCTAGCTTTTTCATTATGGATTGAAATTTCTCACAGTAGACATCAGCCGTAATAGTCCGGCCAGATTTGAGAAAACTGTAATGAACAATGGCGGCACTGGTCCGCCAAACGCTTACAAGTAACTTTTTAGGGTTACATTTCAGTATTTTCAGAACGAAAATGTTGGAACCAAAAACGAACTGTGTTTTCTTTTGCAACACGACCGCCATACATATTATTCACCCCTCGATTCGTTTCGGCAGCACTAATGACTCGTACTCGTGAATAATCCTATATTTTAAGTTTTCCATCTTGTAAATTAATGACGCAGACAAAAAAAAACAGAAAAAAAAACAAATAAATGCCAGTCATCAAAGGTCAAATACATGATTAAATAGCTGTACAAATTTAAATTTGGAATTCCTTACCCAAGTGGAGAAAATCGTGACTAAAGTGGCCAGTACGAAAACCGCCAATTTCATATTTAAGAACCTAATATTAACTACGATATATTCTTATACTAGTGACCCGCCCTCGCTTCGCTTCGGGTAAATTTTACATAAAAACCTTCCTCTTGAATCACTCTGTCTATTGGAAAAAACCGCATCAAAATCCGTTACGTAGTTTTAAAGATTTTAACGCACATAGGGATATAGGGACAGAAAAGGCGACATTGTTTAAACTATGTAGTGATATGATAAAAGGAAAATAACAATGCGAATGACTTAAAATTAATAGAAAACGAAAAATATTGCAACGGTTTAGATATGGATGAAAGTACAGCAAAAAAAGTATTGATAAAGAATGTGAAACAGATATATAATGGAAGATAAAAACAATTTAGAAACTGAAGCTAAACAATTTTTACTAAGATGCAGTTGGAGGATGCAAAGGAAATAGTGTTTATTTCCTTAAGATAATAAAAAAATAAACGATAAGAACGAAACAGAAGACCATTAAATGCTGAACTAAATATTATTAACGAAAAGCCCATAACAATGGGAGGCGATTCATCTGATGCACCAAATACATACCCGCGAAATTTGTAGTTATATTACTTTACACGTATATTTATGTGATATAAGTTAACATGAATCATTATACACATCTTTATTTGCGTATAAATGCGGTGTATTTTAATATAAGTATTTTAAAACACATATTTTTTTAAAAAAGATTGGGGTACTGCAACCAGGACATTTCAATGGAAATATTTTGTTTTGGACTTTTTTTGTTTCATTCTTTCTACTACTTTTAATCAAGTAAAAAAAGAATATGTATCATTAAACACATTTGCGTTACAAATTGTGTATAGTAATCTAAATCAACTTATATCATTTTACACAATTCACGGGTTTTGTGGTCATTGATACAAATTTAACAGGCGGCCATTTTACTTCTACTTTCGCCCGGAAAGGGTAAAATCATTTCTTTTTTTGAGGTGCATAAAGTTTTACAATGCAGGCGCTGGTGGCCCAGACCAAGAGGTTTAGTTCCTCTTTTCTGCCCCGTGCCATTAAGGCATGGAATGCCCTTCCAGCTCATGTTTTCCCTTCCTCCTATGATCCCGGGATCTTCAGGCGGGGCGTGAAACGGCATTTAAGCAGGCCTTCAGGGTGAGTGCGACAGGCTCAATATGGTCTTTTGTGCCCGTCGACCTCATATGAGGATCTCACTACTGCTTAGAATTAGCTGGAGTGAGGTTATCCGGATATTCTATTATAAAAAAGCGGTTAGTTACCTGAAGCGCCACCGGTCGCACCACCGGTCAATCCACCTGTCAGTCCACCAGTCAATCCACCGGTCAATCCACCAAGCACGTTCCCTACTCCTCCAACGAGGTCTCCTGTAAATAATATATACTTATTTATTCATCCATATTGGGACCGTGCGAAGTGGGTGCAGGGAGAAATGGCGCTGATTGTCAAAAACACATGTAATCTTATGTGATGTCCGTTGTTATTGCTAGCGGCGGCCGCTGGTACTAATTTCACTCCATAAGATTTAACGAAAGAAACGCCACCAAAATGAGGGCAG
The DNA here is from genome assembly GCA_039566165.1 of Maruca vitrata. Taxonomy (NCBI): domain Eukaryota; kingdom Metazoa; phylum Arthropoda; class Insecta; order Lepidoptera; family Crambidae; genus Maruca; species Maruca vitrata. The sequence goes on from CM076939.1 coordinate 6,397,267, forward strand.
CACTGTCGTGCACGCTCCCAGTACATGCACGTTAATTCTTGAAGAAAATATCATTAAGAAAATTATCATCTAACTATGAAGCGTGAAAAACTATAGTTCTTTCACGAGATGTGACGTAATCAGCTACTGCTTGCCGCATGTAATCGATGATTACAGCAAAAGAAGCTCTACGCCCTAAGTAATAAAGTGGTTCGAACGTGCTTTCGAGTTCCGTTTATTAATTTCGTAAAACTGGTATTTATAGATTTGAATAAAAACATTGCACAAAATATGTATTGCACTAGTAAGATAGAATCAGAATGGCGGCGACGTGGTCCACAACCCGTCACGTCACGTTTCCCACAGAGGTGAAAAGTGGATCGCTGGAAGTGATCTCTGCCTACCCCTCTGGGAAAAGGGCGTGATTTTATGTATGTATGTATGTTAGTAAGATAGAATCATTTTTCTTTGGGAAAACTACCACTAAAATTTTACGATGTATAAATGGTTTTTATTTTTATCTAATATAATACTGACCTGTTACTTTGGTAGCTTTGTCAAGCAGACCTCCAGCAACGTCTGTAAAGAAAAAAAAAGCATTTAAAAACATAAAAAATCCATTATTAATTTCTAAATACGTATAAACTAAAGAAGATTTGTAACTAGCTTTCCGCCCGCGACTTCATCCGCGTAGAGATGTTTAACGGGTAAAACATTACTTCTTTATAGCGCAGTCGGTTAAAAAGTAGCCTATATCCTTTCTTAGGCTCTAGACTATACCTGTACCAAATTTCGTTTAAATCGGTTCAGTACTCTATGCGTGAACGCGTAACAGACAGGCAGATAGACAGAGTTACTTTCGCATTTATAATATTAGTAAGGATAATAATATGTACATATATCATACCTTTAGCGCCATCAGTCACCTTAGTGAGAATGCCACCGGCAGTGCCAATCAAGTTTCCTATGAGGCCGGTTATTCCGCCATTTGCTTCGGAAATCACGACTCCAGCCTTAGTATAAGCAGTTCCTGGAAATATAATAAGTATATGTTACGGGTATTCCTAGATGATAAATTAAACCTAGGTTTAACCGGATTAACCTAAGATTACCCAAGCATTGTGTCCAAGTTTCAAGCATATCCAAATTTGCATTTGCCGTTTACCCGTAAACAACTAAGTCCATCCAATACTGGTTGGGTAATGTACGGATTTGGTTTGAATAGGAATCGAAATAATATTTTGATTTGGTGGATACCACATGTTTACGTGAGTCTACCCAATATTAGCTGGGTAATGTTCAACATTTCCCATAAAGTGTTGTGTAGTACATATATTATTAATTCCTTTCTTAGTGCACCTCTACCAAAGCTACGTCCCATCCAAATTGAAAGTGTCTACGTTCAGCCTTTTAGACTGTGCGTTGATATGTCAGTCAATAAGTCAGTTTCTCCTTTTATATATCTAGATTTATTTATTTTTTTGTTAATTTTATGGTTTTTGAAGTTAACTTACCTACAAAGTTTCCATCTTCGTCTCGAGCTCTGCCTTGGCCATCAATGGTAACTAAAAATATAGTATGTTTAATAAAATATATATAATTTTATTTAAGTGTAACATATTATTGCTAAAATCCTCGCCAATTAGCTTACATAGTATGTACTAAATGATTATGTGTGCGATTATTCGACGCTTTAACAGTGAAGGAAAACATCGTGAGGAAACCTGCACACCTACGAAGAAATTCTTAGGTTGTGTAGTCGACCAACCCGCACTTGGCCAGGGTGGTTGATTAAGGCCAGATCGCCCTAGTTTAGAGAAGGCCCGTGCCCCAGCAGTCGAAAGCTCTTTTAAATTTCTTTTTCGACGATGTTTATATTTAGTTTTCATTTTTGTTTAACTATAACTTTTTCCATAACAAATTGAGACTAGCCCCAGTTTTACATACATACATAAAATCACGCCTTTTTCCCAGAGGGGTAGGCAGAGATCACTTCCTGCCATGTGCTACGGTCCTGGCACACCACTTTCGCTTCATCCACATTCATCAACCTCTTCATGCACGCTCGTCGATTACGGGTACTTTTGATTTGACCGGTAATAACTAATAGAATTCATGGAAAGAGCTTTCTAACGACATACGTCTTGTTACATATAATTATTGGTCGGTGGGTACTATCTGTCCGCCCTCCATTCCTTCAACTCGGTTCAGTAGGTTAGGCGTGATTGCACAACACACAGACAGACAGACAGACCGAGTTTTTGATTTCGCATAATATTAGTTACAGGGAAGAATTATTTTGATTCAATTACTTGTGACACTGCCGCCCCGGCATTTCCTTCCATTACCGTCGTAAAGAACACCTGAAAGAAAAAAAACAATTATCATCATTCGACGCTTTAACGGTGAAGGAAAACATCGTGAGGAAACCAGCACACCTGAGAGATTTTTCAACGGTGTGTGAAGCCATGTCAGAGGCCTACGGGCGGTTTAAAAACTCTGACACCAGGTTGTTCATCAACCATACGATAAGAAGAAGAACAAAAATTAGAATGTATATTATAAAAATAATCGGTGGAGTCTCAGGTGGAGTCAGGTCGAATATAATCGTACTTACCAACTTGTACGCCATTTTTAGTAGCAATATTGCCTTGTCCATCTACGACGAATTGCAGGGATTCTGCAAGAAAAAAGAAAGATGGTTATCTAGTTATGGGTTAAGTTAAAAAAACGATCATTGCAAGTTTTTGAGAAATACCGGTTTTTACCAAAGATAGATAGTTTTTACCAAAAAGCGAATGGTTAAGGTCGTTGCTTGCCATGCGTAAGGTCGCCAGTTCAAACCCCGCCAGGTACCAATGATTTTTTCAAATTTGAAATTCATAATGTACCATCATTCGACGCTTTAACGGTGAAGGAAAACATCGTGAGGAAACCAGCACACCTGAGAGATTTTTCAACGGTGTGTGAAGCCATGTCAGAGGCCTACGGGCGGTTTAAAAACTCTGACACCAGGTTGTTCATCAACCATACGAGAAGAAGAAGACCAAAGATGTCGCTCTTGCAACAAATACTTTGAATTTGACACTGGCCAATGAATTCGGTGGCGAATCTTCCATACTGAAGTTAGGAGATTATTAATTTTAATTGCTTCCAGCAACTTTCTTGGGACAAAACGATACTCTTTCACGAGGATTTGAAATATTTCTCTTTAAGCTATTGCATAGCTATAACCAAGAAATTCCGTAACGAAAAAAACCTCACAATCGTCTAACGTCGTTTCAGGCGTATTGTACGACTCTACGAAACTCGCACGAATCGAGACGAGCTGCTCCGAAATCGGACGTTGCTATGCAATAGCTATACCGCGGCAGTCCCCGAGTGCCACACTTCTTTTTTATGTAAGAAATGAAAAATCACACACTTACTCGGATCTTTTACACCGGGAATCAAACCGGTGACTTTGTCCACGATATCTTTGGCTGCCTCTATTCCTCCTCCCAAAAGTCCGAACAGGTTTGAGGCATCTGCAAAAAAATAAAATTTCAACTAAAAATAATATTTCAGGTAAAATCGGACTTTATGGATACAACAAATTCTAATCGTATGTAAATACGTAGTGAATCTGTAAGGTTGACCGACGATTTGGATATAATAAGGCGTCCAACCGATTTCAGCCACGGCGGCCGATCTCAATTGAGATCAGCCAAGTGCGCAGGACATATTATAGAGCACAAGTGTACTCTCTATTCCCTTACTCTCATAATTCGGTGAGACGGCAATCCGACATGACCGATGAGTGAGAGATCGGGCGCAGGACCACCAGCTTAACGTGCTTTCCGAAGCACGGGCGTTCAATCGCCAACTTCCTAACTCCGGGCTGAGTAATTTCATTACAGAAAAACTCACACAAATTTTGCCCGACTCCGGACTTGAACCGGGGATCTCTCGGTCCTAACGCACCACTTGCTACCAATGGACCAACGAGGCAGTTTGTGTGGCTATTAAGCAGGTTATAAATACAAAACTCTCATACAACATTTCAATGTCGCTTTTATATTTGAACAAGGAACTACAAAGAAATAATTTCAAATCAAAAATTGGAAAAAATCACACATCCGGAAAAGAACCCACAATGTTGAGGTTACGCGCCCCACGCACTACCAATTATACTATCCAGGCATTACGTCATGTATGTAATTTTTTCCGTCTCTTTACCCGTTAGCCACGGGTGGCGCCCCCACCGATAGTGATCAACATTATTGGTCAATTAACATTTCTTTACAGAAGTCAGGCATGACTGATAATTTCAAAATTTTTGATTTGAATCTGTGTGTAGCACTAAAAACTATTAATCTCACCTTTAAGCGGTTTCAAGCTAAGATCAGCGACATTTCCTGGAAAAAATCACAGTTTTACTTAGATATTAATAATTAAGAAGAATTTTTAAAAACACTTCCTTTTAGTTTTAAATAACACTATGGAAATGTAAGCGTACATAAATGGGGAAAAAAAGCGTCGATGGCCGAGTGGTTGAGTAAAGCCTCACCCTAGTTTAGGGTAGGCCCGTGCCCAGCAGTGGGGACGTATAAGGGCATCAGCCCATATACGTCCCCACAATCATCATCATCATCAGATGATGTTGATGATTGTGACAGACAGCAGGAAGTGGCTTTCACTTAGAAGTAACTAAGCATACAAGTTAGTTCTAACACAAACCTGACATTGTTTTACAGTACGATATTAAATAGTAAAACATTACATTTCGTGGTTTAACTTACCTACAACAGCTCCTGTTTTGTCCAGGACTAAGCCAGCTTTGTCTGAAAAAAAATTACAGTTTTATGAAAGTCGTTCGATGAATAAATCTTCTACTATCGGAATAATGAATGTTCGTGATTATCCGAGTCTCGACAAACGTAGTATGCGCCGCCCTTAGGCCAGGCCAGAATGGTTGGCTGAGGCCTGTAACGCTACCATGAGTTTAAAAGTGACGGACTCGATATAGCCTACGTAAATATGTCTATGAAAAACTTGTACAGCGCCCCTCGTGGTTACGCTAAGAACTAAAATCGGTCGTATGAAAAAAACAACTATAGGTTTTTAACGTACGTAAGTTTTCGATAGCCAACTCATGGTGCCGCTACTGATCGTCCTAGTTTAAGGCAGACCCGTGCCCCAGTAGTGGGGACGTAGTTATATGAGCTGATGATGTTAATGGTAAGTCATATTGAAGCACTAGTTTGAATGTATATTATGTATATAATCATGTGAAATTGAGATACCGTAACATTGACACAAAAATTCAACAGCTTCAATAAGCTGTTGTTTTGTGTAATGGTTCGTACGTCTGGAAGGACGGATGTTCAAATCCCCGGTCAACAGTGGAGAATTTTTTTTTTTTTTCTGTTTCTTAAACGTAAACTTTCTCCATAAACTAATATTAATAAGCCTTTTCGGAGGCCTACGGGTGGCTTAAAAACTCTGACACCAGGTTGTTCATCTACCATACGATAAGAAGAAGAAGAAGAAGAACTAATATTACATTGCCGGAGTCTTCTCGGTAGAATCGGCGTTCCGAACCGGTGGTAGAACCTTATTATTACTAATTTTACTATTTAAAAGTGCATGTAAATTGCCTACACCCATCCAGAAGAAGAGTGATCAGTATGAATGTCAATGGATGTAATAGTAGAGGAAGACCGAAGAAGACATGAATGGATTGCGTGAGAAATGATAAATGAGAATGCAAGGAGTAGACGCAGAGCTGACGAATCAGGCCCGAGTGGAAGAGGTATACATACATGTTGCGCCGACCACACTTAGCGTGGGACAAGGGCAGGAGAATGATGATGATGTTAATTGCCTATACACCGTGAATTTTGAGTGGTTGTTTTCCCGTGGCAGAACGATTTGCCTTTAGTAATACAATCGAATCACGCAAATTATTCATAAAAAAAAAAACGTTTTTTTTCCTTTTTTAAAATAATAATTTTCCAACTTTAAGACGATAAGAGCTATCGTTGTTTTTTAAGATGTGACGTATTCAGGTACTGCTTACCGCATGAAATCAATGCTTTAAGCTAAGGAAGCTCTACGCCCTAAGTAATTAAGTGGTTTGAACGTACTTTAAAGTTTCGGTTATACCTTTCGTAAAACCGGCATTAATTATTGATTTTCATAAAAAATAACTGCCCAAATCTATTGTGCTATTAAGGTAGAATCATTTTGATGAGGGAAAACAACCACTCAAATTTCACGGTGTATGAATAAAGACATTTTGATTTGATTACTTACTGATGACCAGATCCGTAAGACCTTTCAGGACTTTCCCTGACTTGTCCAAGAGGTAGCCGACAACTTTGCCAGATGCATCCAGAATGCCACCGTTGGCATCAATCTTGGGTTTGATGGTCAAACCACCGGTGACCGAGACTACTACTTTGCTTTTGCCTGTAAAAAGAAACACACTTTATAATTGACTGGCTCGGTGGAACACTTGTTAGTGGCCCCAGCTACGGTTCCAAGAGTCGTGGGTTCGATTTTACGGATCGAGTTCTAGCGTATTTTTATTGTGAACATATTATTTAGAGACCCGACGTTTCGAGCGCTCGTGGTTACTGGCAAGATTAACAATACACGCGAGTTTAATCCGTAAAATTATTTTATTTCAAATATGCTTACTATAGTTAATATATTTCTTACCTAAATATTTGCCGAGTTCATCGTAGACACTGCCATCTTCATAAACGTAAGCTAGAATAAAAAAATAAAATATTGAAAAAGGGAAAAGACTTTAATTAAAAATTCTTTAGATTTAAGTTATTTGATAGACTTGAAAAGGTAAGTAGATTTCTGTTTATTGCTGTACTTTAAGAAAGAAAGAAAGAAAGAAAGAAATAATATTTATTTGCAACGATGTGGTAACAAATTGGTCTTAAAATGGTTTTATAGATCACAAATTTTACCTATTAATTACTGGTATGCAAATATTAGTCTAAAATCTAGGTTAGTCTATTCAAGCTTAAAAGATTTGTTTTGGTAGACGAGGCTACTCAAAGCAATCATCGTATGTCAGTTAGAAAAAAAAGGGAGACATCGCAATCGCATCGCATCGACATTAATTTATGAGTATTTTGTATGATTTCGACACAAAAAAAGGAAAAGAATTTAAAATCTTCTTGTAAAATTAAATTATGAACTTGCAAAAAGAAAGTACATTATTAGTACATATTATATTCTAATCTTCTTTATTACTTCTTAAAGCTTGAAGCATTTGAAGTATAAGTTCATACCTGGGATGCCGATTCCGAGGTTCTTTCTCACGTTACCATTGTCGTCATAGAGGATACCTGTAAGCAAATTATAATGTAGTATTTCATGAGACATTCAATTCACTAACTTTAATAGCATAAATCATCATCATCATCATCAGCGCGTATACGTCCCTACTGCTGGGGCACGGGCCTACCCTAAACTAGGCCGATAAGGCATAGTCAACCACGCTGGCCAAGTGCGGGTTGGTCGACTACACAACCTGAGCATGTCTTCGTATGTGTGCAGATTTTCTCATCATGTTTTCCGTTACTGTTACAGCGTCGAATAATCGTACATATAACCCAGTTTACCCGTGATCATGGCGCTTGCAATTGTGCCGAAATATCGGGAGCTCATTAAAACAAAACAACATGGTAAATATCCCGGACACTTTCAGTTTTCTAATCGTACATATAAATTTCAAACTTGAAAACACAGTGGAACGTGGCGGGGTTTGAACTAGTGACCTTTCGCATGGCTAGCAAATACCTTAACCACTCGGCCATTGAAGAAATTCTTAGGTTGTGAAGTCAACCAACCCCCACTTGGCCAGTGTGGTTGATAAAGACCTTATCGCTCTAGTTTAGGGTAGGCCCGTACCCCAGCAGTGCGGATGTATATGGGCTGATGACGATGATGTGCGAAACATCTATAACAAATGTTTGTACTCACCAGCAGTGGTGCCATCTTTAGCTTTTAAAACACCATCAATACCCAAGGTAACGCTGACCTTAGCTCCTGTAAAGAAAAATAATTACCATTGTACTGTATTGTACGTTTTACAAGTGTATTTGTTAATAGAAGTCAGCGCCATCTAGGTTTGCAGCGGTGGAACTAAAGTTTTGAATGCAAAATCTCTGCTCATTATGATTATTTTTTTCCGTTCAATAAACTTTATTACTAATAACTTATATTTATGAATAATTTTTGTTAAGTTTAATCTCATGCCAATCTATAATGCACACTTATTACACAATAAATACTTTGACTTTGACTTATTTTCAAATGTGTATTAATATTTTTAATTGCTTAATATTACTACCTCGTAAGTCTAATTAGTAACAAGTGCTGCATTAGGACCGAGAGATTAGGAGAGAGCATTAGGATCGAGTTCGGGATCGGGCAAAATTTGTGTGAGTTGTTTTGTGTTAATCATAAATATTCTGAGTTGTTCACCTTTGCCCTTGTTGTCACCACCGGTAAGCTTGTCGACCACACCAGTCACTAAATCGCCAACTTGGTTGATTCCATCGGTTGTGAGTTTGTCGAGAACTTTGGCGAAGTCTAAAAAAAGAAAATAAAACCCGTTGATCAGTGAATACAATTTAACGGAAAACAGGAACAAAATGTCTAGGCTCTCACTGTTTGCCTGACAAGTACGCGCCCTTAAACGAATGTTGAGTAGGACCTTTTTCTATCTTTAGCTAACTTTTTTTTTTATTAGCAAAGTATACTGTAGTGTATTGACAAGCACGAACTTGTCTCGTGCGCACACGTCACGCGCGGCGGAAAGGGACGAGTCAGTCTGTGTCCGACCGCCCGCCAGGACGGAGTGATGGTGCGTTGTCGAGCCAATATTAGGCGTGCTTAGTCAGTGATATAGTGCAATACGCAGGACACTACAAATAGGTACTAATAAAAAAAACATAGTAAAGAAAAACCTAGAGAACGTTGTGGTGTGAAGATGTAGTCACTAAGGTTGAGAAAGTTATGCTTAGATAGTTTGGTCATGTTGAGAGGATGAGTGAAAGACGATTAACGAAAGTAATATAAAGAGGAAGTATAAATGGAAATATTGACAGGGGAAGGCCAAGAAAGACCTTCCATGACCAGAGCCAAGTTTTGAAGAAGGGTCAAATCAAAAGTACCCGTAATCGAAGAGCATGTATTAAGAGGTTGATGGATGTGGAAGAAGCGAGAGTGGTGTGCCAGGACCGTAGCACATGGCAGGAAGTGATCTCTGCCTACCCCTCTGGGAAAAAGGCGTGATTTTATGTATGTAAAACTATAGTTCGTTCTTGAACTTATTCTTTAGTAAAGGTGATCCAAAAATGTTTGTGATTTCTATAATTACCTTTGATTGGCTGCTTGTCTTTGCCTACTACTTTGCCTGCGAAAAAATACATACATATTATTTAAAGGCATTGTAAAAAAAACTTACATTTGTTATTAGTAAGATTTGTGCGATTTTTTATTTTGGAAATTATAAAAAGTAAAAAAAATAATAGAATTGGGTGTAAAAAGCGTCGATGGCCGAGTGGTTAAGGTCGTTACTTGCCATGCGAGAGGTCGCCAGTTCAAACCCCGCCAGGTACCAATGTGTTTTTCAAATTTGAAATTCATATGTACCATCATTTGACGCTTTAACGGTGAAGGAAAACATCGTGAGGAAACCAGCACACCTGAGAAATTTTTCAACGGTGTGTGAAGCCAAGTCAGAGGCCTACGGGCGGTTTCAAAACTCTGACACCAGGTTGTCCATCAACCACACGATAAGAAGAAGAATAGAATACTGTAGTTTCACTCACCTATGATGTTTCCGAATTTGTCCAAAGGATTACCGGATTTATCTGTAAGAGAAGGATGATAATAAAATTATTAATACGACTTGGGCTGGAACTTTTTTTAACGTCCAACTAGTGGCCGCCTACGACTTCGTCCGCATGGAAATGTGGAAATTAAAATAGCCTTACATGTACCTTGTAAAATTGGCTACTCACTCATTAGTGAAAATCCCGTCGAAATAGGTCCAGCCGTTTTGGAGATTAGCGGGAACAAACAGATAGACAGAGAGACGGACTAAAAGGTTTTAATTGTAACATTCACACCCATTCGACCAACCCGCACTTGGCCAGCGTGGTCGACTAAGGCCTTATCGCCCTAGTTTAGGGTAGGCCCGTGCCCCAGCAGTGGGGACGTATATGGGCTGATGATGATGATTCACACCCATTTAGTAAAGAGACGATATCATAACACGACGGTGTTTATTACGTGTCTGGGTGTGAATATGTATTTATTAATATCTATGTATGTTTATCAGTCTCTGACGCCCATAGTACAAGCTTTGGGTCAGATGACCGTGTGTGTAAATGTCCCAGATATTTATTTATTATTTTAATTTTCGCTTTCTACTTAAATTGAAGTTTGTCATAATATTACTTAAAAATTGGAAAAATTCACATCCATGCCTGACTGGACGGGGACTCGAACCCACGATCTTGAGGTTACACGCCCCACGTACTACCAATTATACTATCCAGGCGTTACGTCATGTATGTGAATTTTTCCGTCACTTTACCCGTTAGCCACGCTACGGGTGAGAGCTCTGTGTAGCACAATTAAAAATATAATATTACTTACCAAAGAACACTTCAGTGATACCAGTTATTGGGTTATTCGAACCGTCGACAAGTCTTCCGACGATGTTTCCGGCAGTGTCGAGGATGTGCCCATCAAGAGATAGTTTAGCTTTGATCAGGTTGGATAGAAGACCGGTGATCCCACCAGTTGTAGTGATTGTCTCTAGCGGCTTTACTTTTCCTATTTAACAGAAAAAAAAAGAATAATAAACACGTGTTTTCTAAATTTATATACAACTAGCTTTCCGCCCGTGACTTGGTCCGCGTAGAGACGTTTAACGGGTAAAACACCACTTCTTTATAGCGTAGTCGGGTAAAAAATAGCCTTTGTCCTTTCTCAGGCTCTGGACTATATCTGTTCCAAATTTCGTTTAAATCGATTCAATACTCTATGCGTGAAAGCGTAACAGACAGACAGACAGAGCTACTTTCGCTTTTATAATACTAGTAAGGATAATGTTTTGGGTGGCTTGATAGATCAATGGTTATTGACCCGGGCTGGCGGTCGCAAGAGTTCGTGGGTTCGATTCCCAATCGGGAACAATGAACATCGATGTTTATTTATTTATTTATTTATAAGAAAAATGTTTGTTCTGAGTGTGATTATGTATTTATAAATATCTATGGATGTATATCAGTCTCTGACGCCCATAGTACAAGCTCTGCTTAGTTTGTGGTCAGATGACCGTGTGTGGAAATGTCAAAAAAATGCTGTTTTACCTAAAACGTTTCCAAGTTCGTCACGGAGGACACCACTGCCGTCGATGACACCTAAAATAAAAAAAAATCAAAAATCAATAACCATCATTGGTGTCTTAACTTATGAGCACGTGATTAAAATTAAAAAAATAAATATAAAAAATGTATCCAACCATCATTGGCGTCTCAACCTCTGAATTCGTGATTTTCAAATTTATTGTGTTTTCTCAAAGACCAGCTGTGCCAGCGACTTCGTCCGCGTTTACCCCCGTTTTTACACATACCCTACTGTTTCCTTGCTTCTATTGGTTGCAGCGTGATGTTATATAGCTTAAAGCCTTCCTCGATAAAAGGTTTATCCAACACAAAATAATAGTAAATATTAGTCTTTATGGGTCTACACGTGTTATTAGGAGTAGCAAATTACATAGCTACTTACTGCCCCTAGTTCGCTTGCGACCATGATTGGTGCAACCCAGTCGAAACCTCGGGCATTAAGTAGCTATGTAATTTGCTACTCCTAATAACGCGTGTAGAGCGATAAGACTAATATTTAGTGTAATGGAACGCGAAAGTCTAAAATCTTACAAAATAATGGTTTTAAGGATCAAATCAGTAATTCCTGTTATTAGCGTATTCAAACAAACAAACTCTTTAGCTTTATAATATTAGAAGTAATGTAGTAGAGTTTCTTTTTTAGTGCTCATGTAGTTACCTCTGATTCCTTCGCCCAAGTTATCGACGACATTCCCGAAATTATCGTAGACTACACCTGTGGAGAGTCAAATGTCGTTAAAATAATAATAATAATAATAAAAGATATTTATTGACCACAAAACAACAAAGAAAAAAAGAAAACAACATGGAACACAACATTTATCAGTGGTCAACTAGGTCCCAGCCTCAGCATATGCCTCAACGACATGAAGCCGCTGTGGCATTGGTATTCTGGCTGGAGCCTATTTGAGCGTCTTTTTATAAAAAGAAAAAAAAGATACGTTTTAAAAATATTTTTTCCCAATAACTTCCGTTCCCGTGGGAATTTTGCAATATTGAACTGCAGGTAAGCTTTACGTTTCTTAGGGTAAGTTATCTGCAAGCTAAATTTCAAGCATACAAATTTAGCGGTTTAGATTTTTCATACAAAAAGATTTTCCCGCTTATTCCCGTTCCCACGGGGATTTCGGGAATTCCATTCTTAGTGCACCTGTATGGTATCTAAGCTATGTCTATATGTTAAGAAGATACATAAATGTCTTGACAATCTAAACTCCAAATCATCAAACTAAAAATCCGTTTTCGATTTCATATAATTATGAAACTGAACAAATAATTGTACTTGCCTAATTTCTTGCCCTGATCACTAATGGTGTTGCCTAGTCGGTCAAGGGTAACAGGGATAGAAACTGAAAGAAAAATAATAAATTTAAAAAAATCATAGAAATATCAATACCTAAATTAAAATTAAAAGTAATCACATTCATGCCCGACTGGACAGGGACTCGAACCTACGATCTTGAGGTGTCGCGTATCGCGCTCTACCAATTAAACTAGCCAGGCGTTACGTCATAGCAAAATCAGTAATTAAAATATATGATTATTTATTTATTTATTAGTATTTACCTCCTTTAGGCACTGGGTCCACTACTTTCCCAGTCTTCTTGCCGAGTAACTTAGCGATATCTGAAAGGGAAACACAAAAAACATTAATAATAATTTTTGTGGATTAAATTCGCGTGTATTGTTATTCTAAACATATTATAATAGTAAAACTTTTATTACTTTTATTTCAAACTAGTGGTCCCGGCGAATTTCATACCGTCAATACTATAAACCTTCCCTGGACTATTACGAACATTTTAAAACCAAAATTACCTAAATCGGTCCGGGCGTTCTCGAGTTTTAGTCAGACTCACGAACGGCAATTCATTTTTATTTATAAGAAAGAAGATGTGAAGTTCGCCCAAAAAAAAGACAATACAAACCCTTAATCAAATACAGCATATAGAATTTTTTCATTGGTTTTAGCGGGTATTACAACTAGATAAGGTTCATAATCTGGTGGGAACTATTTTCCCTGTTTCTAATTAAGGATTAACCGAAGTATTCTTGTGAATAGATAAAGCGTGGGCGGGTCACTAGAATACTTAATTTAAGTAAGGTATTTGTGTTATTTTATCTATTAACTTACCTCTAAGCACAAGCCCGTCGGGACCAAGAACGTTTCCTGGAATTAATGCATTGTCATTAGCGATCGTTGATTCATGTATCAAATCATCATCATCATCATCGCCGGCATCGTCATCATCATAAACATCATTATCATTCATTATCAATGTCTTGGGACTACGGAGACCTGGATTTTTGGGAGGCGTGGGGCCAAAGCCGACACTTAGAGGACCTTTAATTACTTCATCATCATCATCAGCTCATATACGTCCCCACTGCTGGGGCACGGGCCTAACCTTAACTAGAGCGATAAGGCCTTAGTCGACCACACTGGCCGATTACGGGTTGGTCGACTACACAACCTTAGAATTTCTTCATTGTGCAGATTTCCTCACAATGGCCGAGTGGTTAAGGTTGTTGCTTGCCATGCGAGAGGTCGCCAGTTTAAACCCCGCCAGGTTAATTACTTGTATAATCTTAATATGTATATGGTGCCAGCCAACGATTATTATCATTATCATCATCATCATCAGTCATGTCGGATCACCGTCACACCGAACTACGTCAGGGTAAAGAGAGTGCCAGATTGTTTGACCTTTTTTACATAGAAGGGGATTGGGAATATTTCTTACCTACGATTTTGCCGTTTGCGTCAATAACACTTCCGTTGTGGTCTGAAAGATAAATAAGGGATTAGAACAAGTGTGTATATGTTACGGTTAATACCCGAAGTGCTAGTTCTAACCGGCTTAAACTAGGTGTAGCCACCTAGTTAGCCGGTTAGAACTAGGTGCAGTCACTTACTCTTGGCTAAACCTAGGAGGAGCCGATTGTTTTCAGATAAAACTAGGTCTAGCCTTCATCATGCCGGTTTCATCTAGGCCCAGCCATTCTAAGTTGGATAAAACTAGGTCTATCCGATAAAATTGCGGCTAAAACTAGGTTCAGAAAAACCCTGTTGGATAATACTTAGATGCGTGTTCCGACAAACCTTCCGCCCCGCGTCACGTTTATGACTTACTGCATCTGAGGGCCTACCATGAGTTGGCTATCGAAAACTTACTTACGTTAAAAACCTATCGAGTTGTTTTTTTCATACGGCCGATTTTAGTTCTTCGCCTAACCACCAGGGGTGCTGTACAAGTTTTTCATAGACATATTTACGTAGGCGATATCGAGTGCGTAAGTTTTAAACTCATGGTAGCCCCACTGCAGCAGCGGCGCGGACACGGGCCTCTGCAGGTTGTGAGCGCCAAGTGCTGCTGATCTACTGCAGGTTTACTAGCGAGTGTGACTCATAGCGTCTGTACATAGTTGTAACTGCCTCGTTGGTCTTTTGAATTTAAAACCTACTTCGTCCTATCAGTTTCAGTTTCAATTTATTTATATAATTTAGCCACAAGTATCTTAAATAAATTTTATGGAAATAATGCAATTTTTTTGAAATTTTACTTACCAATAGTGATGTCATCAACATTGGTAAGTGGGTTGCCTGAGAAGTCCACAAGATTGCCAATCTTATGGCCTAAATCGTCAAGCACGTTTGCATTTCCGTCTATGGTTGGTTTCACTCTGTCGGCGATCTTCAGAAGAGGCATGCCTGTGTAATCGAGACCAACACCTGGAAAAACAAAACATTTATAAGGTAATTAATATAAATAAATGAATATTACAAAACATCACGTACATTTATTTATTTAAGGCACACCAACAACATATATATTACACACTAAAATCACATACATTGATCTGATCCCGTGGTAAGTAGCTTAAGCACTTGTGTTACGGATATCAGAATCAACAGTGGATTCACAAATATGTTTATAACAAACATAAATATTTGTCCCGGGTGGGACTCGAACCCATGACTCTTGGCAGCCAGTCAAATGAACCCCATGTCATGAATGCGATGATTTTTTTTCTATAATTTACATTAGAGCTTGAAATAGCAGTATAACAACAAATAATAAAATGACGATGGCCATGATGATGATGATGGGAAAGCGTCGATGGCCGAGTGGTTAAAGTCGTTGCTTGCCATGCGAGAGGTCGCCAGTTCAGAACCCGCCAGGTACCAATGTGTTTTTCAAATTTGAGATTCATATGTACCATCATTTGACGCTTTAACGGTGAAGGAAAACATCGTGAGGAAACCTGCACACCTAAGAAGAAATTCTAAGATTGTGAAGTCGACCAACCCGCACTTGGCGTGCGTGGTAGACTAAGGCCTTATCGCCCTAGTTTAGGGTAGGCCCATGCCCCAGCAGTGGGGACGTATATGGGCTGATGATGATGATGATGAATAAAATGACTGGTGCAATCAGAACGTCGGGCAGTAAGTAGCTATGTATTTGCTACTCTTTTTTATCGCGTGTAGACCCATATTGTACGTAATTTTTATCTATAAAATATAAGTACATAGTACATACCTATTTTGACTCCATCAATGTCGAAGATGTTTCCTTTCGGGTCCATGGTAGCTAAAGAAAATAAATAAAAATGTTTAAAAAATTAAGAAGTATTTATTTACTTAACAGCAATAAAATTTAATAGGCGAAGTTTAGAGGTCCTAAGACGACCAAAAAAAGCGTCGATGGCCGAATGGTTAAGGTCGTTGCTTGCCATGCGAGAGGTCGCCAGTTCAAACCCCGCCATGTACCACTGTTCAAATAAAAATGAAAAATTTCCTTATGAAACACTTTGTATGAAAATAAAATATCACCTTTAACATTATCGCCTAAGTTTCTGATCAGGTTTCCGGTCTTGTCATCAACGATGTTACCTGAAATAATACAAATGTAAAAGTAAATCTCACATAATACATTGGTCGTCACACAAATATTTGTCCCGGGTGGGAATCGAACCCACGACTCTTGGAACCGTAGGTAGTGAACATGAGTGACCTGTCCTGCGGGCGTCCCACACTACGTTTGCCGAGACGCGGTCTCCACTCTAGAACTCGTCTACCCTAGCGGTCGTCGGTTCTACGGCTGATGTGGCCAGCCCACTGCCACTTCAGCTTGCTAATGCGATGAGCTATGTCGATGACTTTGGTTCTCTGACGGATCGCCTCATTTCTGATTCGATCCCGCAGAGAAACACCGAGCATAGCTCTTTCCATAGCCCGCTGAGCGACTTTTAAGTTGTGGACCAGCCGTGCCGTCAGTGCTTTTTTTTATATATATAATGAGCCCGGGATCATAGGAGGGAGAGAAACATGAGCTGGAAGGGCATTCCATGCCTTAATGGCACGGGGCCGAAATGAGGAGCTAAACCTCTTAGTCCGAGCCACCAGCTTCTGCAATGTATGTGGATGGCAGCGCTGTCCAGCACGTGTCGTTCGGGAGTGGAAAGGGGAGGGAGGGACTAGCTGAAATAGCTCTTCAGAGCATTCCCCATTATAGAGACGGTAGAGAACACTTAGACCGGCAATGTCTCTAAGTAGTTGAAGAGGCTCTAACGTTTCGGACAGCTCTACATCACCGACATAGACATACGGATATAATGTCCACGTTTTGGCTCCATATTTATTAAGTGATGAATATTAAGTGAGAATAAAATTAAACTTACCGATATATTTGTTGGTCTCGTCAATAATGTTTCCCATTCTATCCAGAACGACGTCTTTGTTTCCTGAAAAAAAAAAACATTTTTTTGTTAAATTAAAAAAAAAACAGGCCAAGTGCGAGTCGGACTCGCGCACCGAGGGTTCCTTATAAACATTATTATTATCGAATCCACGACTCGAAACCGTAGATACGGTCACTAGCCACTATTCCATTGGGCAACTAATTCAAGAGGAAGTTTTCTTGTACAATATACCCGAAATGTATTATAAAGTTACGTTCGCGTAGAATACAGACAGAAAGAGATACAAAAGATTTTTCCTAATTATTCGCGTATAGCAATTAAGCTTTAAGTTTACTAACGTACTTGCATGCCAAATTTCACTAACCGCGGCTAACATAAGCGGTTTAGATTTCTCATACAAATTTTCCCGCTAATTCCCGTTTCCGTATGAATTCCAGGAATTCCTTTCTTAACGCGCCTCTACGTTACCTAAGCTACGTCCCTTGCAAATTCCAAGTGCCTACGTTTAGCCGTTTAGGCTGTGCGTTGATACGAGGATGTCCTTCAGTCAGTCAGTTTCCCCTTTTATATACACAGTGAAATTTGAGTGGTTGTTTTCCGCAGCAAAATGATTCTACCTTAGTAGCACAATAGATTTGTGCAGTTATTTTTTATTAAAATCAATAAATGCCGGTTTTACAAAAGGTTTAACCGAAACTTAAAAGTACGTTCGAACCACTTTATTACCTAGGCCGTAGAGCATCTTTAGCTTTATTCGATTCGAATATCGATTTCATGTACCTGAAAACGTCACATCTTAAAAAGATCGCTAGATTCTCTCGTTTTCGAATTGGAAAATTATTATTTGAAAATTCGAAAAAAGGAATAATTTGCATGAGTAAAGGCAAATCGTTCTGCCACGGGAAAACAACCACTAAAATTTCACGGTGAATTTAGACTAAAACATATTCAATCACTTACCATTGACATCATCTCCACCAGTCAGTTTATCGATTAAATCACCAACTCCGGTTCCGATTTGAGCGATGACTTTGGTTGGATCTATAAAGAAATAAAAATAAATAAATAAATATCTGGGACATTTCCACACACGGTCATCTGACCCCAATCTAAGTAGAGCTTGTACTATGGGCGTCAGAGACTGATATATTTATAAATACATACTTAAATACGTAACACACACCCAGACCCGGAACAAACACGATGTTCATCACACAAATATTTGTCCCAAGTGGGAATCGAACCTACGTCTTTTGAAACCGCCAGCAGCCAGGGTCACTAACCACTGTTCCACCGAGCCAGCTAGCAAAGCCACATTAAGTTATAAGATAAGGCGTCCGACCGATTTCACCCATGGCGACCGATCTCAATGGAGATCAGCTAAGTGCGCAAGACATATCTAATATAGTGCACAAATGTGCGCGCAAACACAAGCACTCTCTGTTCCTTTACTCTCATAGTTTAGTGAGACGGCAATCCGACATGACTGATGAGAGATCTGGAGCAGGACCACCGGCTTAACGTCCTTTCCGAGGCACGGGCGTCCAACCGCCAACTTCCTAACTCCGGGCTGAGTGATTTCGTTACAGAAAAACTCACACAAATTTTGCCCGACCCCGGACTCGAACAGGGGACCTCTCGATTCTAACGCAGCTACCAATAGACCAACGAGGCAATTAACAACGACTTAACGACTTATATTTATTTACCTTCGATTTTGTTTCCATCATTGTCGTAGAGAGATCCTGAAATATAATAAATAACTTAATATCACTCGTTACATACTAGGATCGGATTCAGTGCTAGATTGCTTAACGTCGGCTCTCTAAACAATATCGCACACCTAGATCAAAACTAAGACAACTCAAAAATGATAAATTTTCAGGAGAAGAAAAAAACGTATATCTCTTTTTTTTGTTACGGAAGGTAAACATATTATTTTTATTCTAGATAATAAATGGCTGGTAAAACATTACTGTGTATATACTGAGCCTAAAAATTAATGCTTTTTATCAATAATTGCCATTTTTTGAGTTGTTATGCTATTGGGCGGTGGTAGCACATAAAAATAATACACCATTTTGACTTGACACAGTTTTATTGAATCATTTTGAGTTGTTTCTTATATAAGTTCAAGAATTATACAAAAAATATTCCAACAAAAGTGCGCTAAAAGAGTATAGCACAATAATTATTAATGATACGTTAATAAAATTAGACACAAACGACTAAAAAAGTAAGCTCCAAAATTATATAGAAACAAAAAGTTGTGATATTATTCTTCTCTCATAAAAAAGGCCTTTAAAAGTTGAACAAGAACTAGCTATGTCTTACAATTTCCCGATAAGTTCAGAACAAGCTATTTCTTACTTAACTACTATATAAATATAACCCGTAACCCGTGTCATCCCACTGCTGGGCAAAGGTCTCCTTCAAACTTGTCCACACAAGACTCAAGGCCTAGACTTGTCAGAAGTCCAAACTCAAGGTTTGGCATAGGGCTATGGAGCGGAGTATTTTAGGTATTAAGTTAGTACACAAAATAAGAAATACCACCATCCGCTCCCAGACTGGTATCGCTGAAGTAGGGGTTAAGACTGCGAAGTTGAAGTGGCAGTTGATGGGCCAAAATCGTTACACAAAGGGTACCGGGAGACGGTTTTCGCCGAAGAGGTAAGCCCAAAAAGAGATGGTGCGACGATTTGGTCCAGCTATCAAGGAATTGGCACTCTCATCTATTACTTATTTATTTACTATACGGACGATTTTTAAGTGCGTGTAAATGCCTATATAAATAAAGGAATTTTGACTTTGACTTAAATAGAAAGTTTACAAGTTCTTAAAGGCACGACAAAACGTTCCTAAAATAAGTATCGACATAAATCTGTGGAAAGCATGTTTTGCTATGAGGCCTCTAGGTTTTACAAACATTAGCTTTCCATGCCGATTCTCTTCATAACCTCATCTTTCCTCTTTCTCTCTTCTTGATAACATTGAAAATCATCTTCATTTGGCCCGCTATGGCCTGGCTTAGTCGTCACACAAGAAGTATTCATGAGAATATTTTCTTAACTTTTTTGTACTTCTACATTAGCAGTTGTGGTTGAGTTTTCTACAGTAGTTGCTGATAAGTTTTTTATATCTTTATTGATAATTTCGACTAAAAAACGGCCTCACTTCACTTATCTGAAAATTTATAAAAACATTCGTTGTAAGTTATAATGATTCCCGCAATAGTAGGTTAAGTCAAAAAAAATCTTTAATTGCAAAACGGTAATAGCTTTGTATGTAACACAGTATTATAAACAAACAATTCATAATACTGAACCCAATCTTTATGTGTCGTTATGTAAAAAAGCATTTTATCTATAGAAAATCATTAAAATAAATCTGTTTCAACAATAGTAGGACAACTAGTAATTTACATGTTGATCCACCAAAACCAAGTCAAATCAAAATAGTAACTAATTGTTTACATACCTGATTCAACAAAACTGGAACAAGTCTAAATATCCTTTAGAACGTATGGCAGAACAACACCGTTAGGTAAGCAACACCGTTACAACTCTAATTAACTCACTAAATAAGTAACATTTTTTTCACCAAAACTGTAATAATTCGAAATATCTGCGTTTTCGTTTGAATAATATGTGCATTCTTCATGACTAGTGAAGGCCAACTAATAATATACTTGTTTAGGTGGAAGAGAAGTGACCAACTTTGACTCAACAAAAGTAAGTTAGCGGCACCTAGATATTTATTTTCGAACTATTTATTGAACCTGTCTTCTTGGAAAGTTGCCTACGATTACCTAACATTCGAATACAAGTATAACTCAAAATTGACAAATTTTGAGTTGTCTTAGTATAGATGTAGGTGTGCGATATGTTTAGAATAACAATACACGCGAGTATGATCTGTAAAATTAGTTTCATTCCAAATTTTCGCGCAAATAATAGACAAAGCTAAATTGTTTAGGTTTAGGCCCTTATTTTTCACCCGGGGCGGATATCCTCATGGATACCACAACGCTGGGGACATGCTATAGTTATGCTTAACGTGACTCCCTTTTCAAATGAACTGTCCCTTTTTCGGCCAGAGAGGCTAATATTGCCACGATTTATAAAACTGTTGTCTAAAAACAACAAGCCCTTTTCGCAGATGTCCCGTTAGACCCCAAAAACAATAGTTACAGAAGTTATGCCGGTCTTTTACCGGCTTTAGCAGGAAGATCCCTGGGGATTTCCCAGGGATCTTCCTGCTAGCCCCTTATGGTAAGGGGACAGTGGTATACTGGCGCAATCATTAATATGTAAGTCAATTAATCTGTGACATTTTCCGTTGATTATATTTCTGTATTAGTCAAAAATGTATTTGATAATTACCAACAAGGTTTCCGAATTTGTCGTGAACATCTCCAGTGTTAGGATCTGTAAGAAAAAATATTAAATGTCAAATATATGGCAGTTCAGTTAAAAGCGTTGATGGCCGAGTGGTAAAGGCCGTTGCTTGCCATGCGAGGGGTATATTTTAGGCCTTAAGCGTGCTTTGCGTTCTAAATTCTTGACTGAGAAATTTTCTACAGAAAATCTCAAAACCTTGTAAACTTATAAATAAATAAATTATTATTATAACTTACCAATGGTGATATCTTTAACATCGACTACTGGTTTTCCATCCTTCAGGATCCTGCCCAAGATGTTTCCATTTTTACCGAGCAAATTGCCGAAATAATCAAATTCTGGCTTCAAGAGTCCCGAAACGTCTTTGTCATTAGTGATTTTGGGAAGGACGGCTTTGCCTGGAAAATAAAAGAATTTATTCATTGATTTATAATATAAAACGGCTTGGTAAGCAGATTAAATAAATATCTGGGACATTCCCACACTCGGTCATCTGACCCCAAACTAAGCAGAGCTTGTACTATGGGCGACAGAGACTAATTTACATACAGATATATATGTTTAAATAAGATTTTAGACTTTCGCGTTCCATTTCACTAAATATTTTGTCTTTATGGGTCTGCTGGGTTACACCAATCGTACTCGCTCGCGACCACGATTGGTGTAACCCAGTCGAAACGTCGGGCAGTAAGTAGCTATGTAATTTGCTACTCCTAATAACGCGTATAGACCCATAAAGACTAATATTTATATGTTTGAATACCTACATAATCACACTCAGACACGGAACAAACACCAATGTTCATCATACAAATATTTGCCCCGATTGGTAATCGAATCCACGGCTCTTAGAGCATAAGGCAGGAGCACAATCCAATACGCCATTAGTTAGGACTTATTTAATAAAGACTAGTCTTACCTAAGAGGTTGTTGAGTTCATCGCGAACGTTGCCAGCATTATCAATTTTAACTGAAACAAAAACGAAAAACAGTTATGTATGTTTCATGCAGAATTTGGACTTAAAAATACTTAAATTTAAAATTTGAAAAAATTTGCATTAATGACCCCGCCTGAACGGGGACTTGAGCCATCTTTTAAATTTACATTGAGCTTTGACCACTCAACACCCAAGCGACACCCGGGTGTCGCGTCAGTTGTAACGAATTGTACCGTCAAACCCCAAGCGACACCCGGGTGTCGCGCTCTCCCAATGGACTTTAAACCATAATTGTAGGCGATAGAAACGTTTCTTGTATGGACATGTATACATTTTTAGATTCGTGAACAAATTTCTGAACGAATAAACACAATTGTATCTATGGTAGTTTCTTTTTTTCGGCTAAGTAATTACAACTCGTTTACACAACGATATTACAACGTATTTATTCATTTATCTGAATTATAAGTAATAAAAATTACGCGATGTTTACTTCGATTTCGTGAACAGTCCCTACAAAATGGCGGTTATTCCTTCAATATTCGCGCGTGCTAATTTGAACCTTATTTGTATTGGGCTAAAAACGTTCACATTGCGCAACCTCTTTCGTCGATGTTTTCAGTAGTGAGGGGAATGTTTCGATAAAGGTTTTGTTATGGTCGATGATGATAGGAGTATCGTATAATGATTTTATATTGTAACTTTGTAATTTTAAAGTTTTATATTTTTTGGATACTAAATAAACCTATTATGCACGAAAATAAATATGTTATTTTTATAAAAGGAAATAATTTTGCATGATTATTGTTGTTACAGTGTTCTTTTTATTTTATAGAATGAAACCGTGGCGTATGAATGAAGAGCCGTTTTTCGAACTTCCTCGGCATCCTGTATGGGAATGACGAGGAAGAGGCCCTACCTTCAGAGGATGAGGAGGAGGAGGTGGATGAGTGTAGCGAAGATTTGGTTCTAACTAATTTTACTTTCAAAGTATTTATAACGGAAATAAACAAAACTTATTAATAGTAGTTGTATTTTTATTTTCATATTATCCTTACAAAAATAACGCAATTACCGATAGAGACTATTTCATAATGTGAAGGAACATCCCTAGTAGTTTTTATGACCGGTCGGGTCGAGTTTCAAGTGGTGTTATTGTAAACATCTCAAACGTTTTTGTCCATCTGTTTGAATAGTTGCATACTTAGTATTTCTGTATAATGGGTTTCATATAGTACATCGATTATTTTTTTTACTTTCGAGCTTTGGCTCGTTGACAAAATTGAACTTGTAGATATAGTATTTCTTCTATCGTTCATTATTTCAATGTAGTACCTGAATGATAAGAAATATATTCCTTTACTAATTTCTTTTTTACAGAATGATAAAATATGCTTTCGTTATTGAATAATAATCATTTACGTAAAAGGCGGTAATTACGACGCCATTATCCTGATCGCGCATGTCATTTCCTCAGTGAATGACATTTCGTTGCTGCAGCTTGAGAGGTTAATAGCATTAAAAACAACAAATAAAATATTAAAAATACTTTCTAAGCTTCTCGCCAGTGACTTAGTTAATGGGTAGTCGTTAATCGCGTAAAAAAACCGTCGATGGCCGAGTGGTTAAGGTCGTTACTTGCCATGCGAGAGGTCGCCAGTTCAAACCCCGCCACGTACCACTGTGTGTGAAATCTATAAGGGTCTATTGCGCTAGTCAACCTCATATGTGGACCTCACTACCGCTTACCATCAGGTGGAGTGAGGTCATCCTGAGTTTTTTTATGAAAAAAAAATTTAACGGCTCTACTTGGACGGATTTGCGAATGTTTCGCAATTTTTTTTTTTATAAATCAATTAAGATATTTCATGATACTTTACCAGCGATATTCTCGCCGAGGTTAATTCCTGGTTTCCCGTCTAAGCCGACAAGTTGACCTGTAAATAAATAGTAAAATGTAGTTACTTAAGATTACAAGTTTTGTTTCCGCTATCTGACACGATGGTGGCTTGCAGGATCCTTGTCATCATCACCGGACTTGCGCGGGAGCGGATGGCTCTCACCCCTATCCTAACTGACTTACTATGATGGCTTGGAATAGCCTCGTCATCTTCACCGGACTAGCGCGGGAGCGGATGGCTCTCACCCCTATCCTAACTGACACACTATGATGGCTTGGAGTAGCCTCATCATTACCGGACTTGCGGGGGAGCGGATGGCTCCCACCCCTATCCTAACTGACATACGATGATGGCTTGGAGTAGCCTCGTTATCATCACCGGACTTGCGCGGGAGCGGATGGCTCTCACTTCGAAGCTAAATGACCGCCATTGATATTTTCTGTATATCTGTTTCTATAATTTATAAGACGTACATTTATTATTTTTAATTTTTATCAAATAGTTGGAGGTCCAAATGTCGTGCGACGTCATATTATTATGTGGGTACATTTTATGCCTACAAGTGACCTAGACAGTCTCCACTCCTCAACTAGATTATGTTCTTATCTTATCTCAACCACTTCTTGTTAAATTTTGACAGATGTCATCTACACTATCTACACTAATATTATAAAGAGGAAAACTTTGTTTGTTTGGTTGTAATGAATAGACTCAAAAACTACTGGACCGTTTTTAAAAATTCTTTCACCATTCGAAAGCTACATTATCCACGAGTAATATAGGCAAAATTTTATTTTGGAAAAAAATAGGGTTCCTTAAAATATTTGGGTTTTTCGGACACAAAGTGTAAAAAATCAACCAGAAAAAGTTACTTATTTTGCGTACGCTGCCTAAACTATAAAAGATAGAAGCATAAAATGTTCTAATTAATTGGAGATCTTAAAAATATCTACAAAAATGTCCACGACACACTATACATATCTATGTCGAGTGAGGCACAACAACCATTTTTTTATTTAAAAATCTTAATTTTTTTGGACTACATTTAAACGCATTTATTTTAATCATGCTATTAATCCTTATCATATAAAATTGGACGTTTGGTTTTGAAGTTATGGCGAAATTAAAATATTACTATTTCTGCGTTGCGAAGTGGGCGTCACCAAGGCGGGGGTGCGAGTGCGGGAGGAGTTTAGATATGTAATATAATAATATTATAAAGAGGAAAGGTTTGATTTTTTGTTTGTTTGTTTGTTTCGAATAGGCTCCGAAACTACTGCACTGATTTGAAAAATCTTTCACTGTTGGCAAGCTACACTATCCGTGAGTGTCATAGGCTTTTTTAGATAAAAAAATAGATTTCTCTTACGGGGTTAAAATATATTACATAGAGATAGAGATATCCCCGAAGCGAAGCGAGGGCGGGTAGCTAGTATCTCATATTTTTCTTAATCTGGTAGGCAAACTGTTTTTTTTTAATTTGTCCCTATTTTTTAAGGGTGTTTGTTTATATTATGGCAAATGGTAACCTCTGGTAATGTTAAATAAGTATTATTAGCACTTACCAAGAGGCTTGCCATCTTTGTCGATCAGGTTTCCGAGTCTGTCAAGGGTAGCATCCTTCGATCCTGAAAGAAAAAAAATGGGTAAGATTATGGTAAGATCCAAAAAATAAAAATATTTTGGATATGTTTAATTCTGCTTAGACACTTTTTTTTACAATAAATATTACAAATAATCCATTAATTTGACCCTAATCAACTAGATTAAGGTCTTGTGTTACAGATATCGTAAACGACATTTTATTTTGTGTTTTGTTATTGCTGCCCGATATATATTCATACCTATTGAGTAAAAAGTCGTTATTTTAATATTACAAACAGCCGCTCAATTTCATTTGGTTGTAAGGCTATTAAAAGTATAAATTATCTTTACTTACCATCAAATCCGTCAATTCCGGTGAGAGTATCGATGAGTTCACCAACACTGGTCGGAATCTCAGTTATCACTTTAGTCAGATCTAAAAAACAAAGGGGAAAAAATTTACACTAGATGTATGAAAAATTGTCATACCATGTGACTAAAAGAGTGATGAGTACTAGGTAATGTCAATGAACGTAATAGTAATAGAAGGCGTCCGACCGATTTCAGCCATGGCGGCAGATCTCAATTGAGATCAGCCTAGTGCGCAGGACATATTATAGCGCACAAGTGTGCGCGCAAACACAAGTGCACTCTCTATTCCCTTAATTTCATAATTCGGTGTGACGACAATCCAACATGACCGATGAGCACCAATTAACGTGCTTTCCAAGGCACGGGCGTTCGACCGCCAACTTCCTAACTCCGGGCTGAGCAATTTCGTTACAGAAAAACTCACACAATTTTTGCTCGACCCCTGGACTCGAACCGGGGACCTCTCGGTCCTTACGCAGCGGTTGCTACCAGTAGACCAACGAGGCAGTTAACGTAATACTCGTAGTAGGCCGCATTAAGTAGGATTGCGTGAGAGATGATAATTGTTAAATTATTACACAGAGCTGACTAATGACAGACTTGATACATGTTTTTTTTTTAAAAAGTCTCTAAAATGTAGGGGAATCGGTTCAATAGCTTTGGCGTGAGAGCAATACAAACTGATAGAGTTTAACCGAAGAAAAACTAAATTTACCTTCAATGGGGTATCCGTATCTGTCGACCAGAGTACCTGCAAAAAATGAATAGTTATTATATTCTGTTTAAATAGTTTACGTTTAGAAACAAATAACAAAAATATTATTAAATTAGTATTGAGATTTTTATTTTAGTTTTTAACCCAGTATAATGTTTTATTATCCGTTTTTTTTTCTTTTTTATATTTTAGTCTTAGGTAACTTACCAATGGGTTTGCCATCAGGGTCAAATGCGTTTCCTTCTTTATCTGTTGAAAATATAATATTCGTTAAATCTTTATAATAAAGATAGTATAATTATAAATAAAAGAGACTGAAAAGCCTCTGCTTTTCAAGCCACTTGCCACATGCACTTATACGGTGTAGGAAAACACTGTAACAGCATCGAGAAATCGTCTATAATGAATAACATCGTAAGAAAACCATAGAATCGGTTTCTTGGTTTCTAGGTGAATTCTAATAAATAAATAAATAAATATTTCGCAACATCACATACATTGATCTGATCCCGTGGTAAGTAGCTTAAGCACTTGTGTTACGCAACTAGGTCCAACTAGGATCAGATTCTAAGGTTGTATTACGAGGACCAACTCACGCTTGGCTAGCTGTGTTGACTAAGGCCCGACCGCCCAAGGCAGTTTAGGGTAGGCTCGTGCCCCTCGTAAGGGCAAAAATAAAAGAAAATCCTTACCCAAAGTGAAATCGGTGATTCCTCTAATAGTCTGGCCCTTGTCGTTCACAATTTTTCCCAAAACATCGCCATTTTTGCCAAGCAAATAGCCGTTGGGGTCAAATTTGGGTTTCAATAGGCCAGTGAATTTGTCCTCAGGGATGGGGTTAACAACCTTGCCTGCAAGTATGTTAGGTATAATTAATATTATATTGATTAAGCTCGTAGCGGCTATTATATTCACGATCAAAATGTTTTTTTTTTGGAAAAAGAAAAATAAGTTAAAAAAACTTATATGGACAATATTTAAAATGAAATAAATTGTGTTGTACTTGCGTTAATAATATTCATTACTGTTCGGAACGAACACTCTTTTGGTTTACGAACCGATTACGATGTTAGGTACGCACGCTAATGAGGTCAGCAACCTTTGCGTCGTACGACACTTTAAACTAATAGTTAGTGCATATTTCGCCGTCGGTACAGTTAAGCGCACTCATCAACATTCATCCAACATTAACATTAATTTTAACACTTAACATTTAATAACATTTGCTGTACTTTTAATACATTTCATATAACTTAACAAACTCTATCATTAAAACAACAAACCCCAAAGCTCAGGCCACAACAATTACAATTTTAAGCATTCTTTTGTAGAATCACTTTTAGTCACTTTTAGTCCAAACAAATTCGGGTAATCGTTTTTTTTTAGTGAGCGATCGTGATTGGTCTAACTTAGTTGATGAAGTCGGTAACTTACCCAAATTCTTTCCAAGCTCATTGAAAACGTTGCCTAAGTTGTCAATTTCAACTGCAATAAAAAAAATAAAATGAAGAAAAACTTGTTTGATAAAATTGAATTTATCTAATCATAAAGAAAAAAATCTAAAGCCTTTCCAACGCGGGGACCTGTGGATTTTTTTTATAAGAGGCTAACATGATGACCTCACTCCACCTGATGGTAAGCGGTAGTGAGATCCAAATATGAGGTCGACAGGCACAATAGACCATATTGAGCCTGTCGCACTCACCCTGAAAGCCGTGAAAGAGGAGACCACTGCTGCGGCAACAACGAGACAAGGCGTGGAGTCTCGCATTGGTGTTGGATCTCAACTTAGTTAAGTAGTTTAGGCGTAATTGGCATTACATACGGATAAAAAGATTTTAAAATATTAGTGAGGATACCTGTAATGTTCTCTCCCAAATTGTCTTGAGGGTTTCCGAATATGTCAACGAGTTGGCCTGTAAATAAAAAAAAACATATGTTCTCACATTTTATCAACACACTTTTATTAGGTTGAAAATAATTTTTTTTTCTTTAGTTCTTTCACGGAAAATAAAGAATGTAACATCCAATTTATACTTGTAGCTTAATTACCATTATCATTAAAACTCAATAGTGGCTCAATTAATATCCTTATTTTTTTCCTAACTGACGTACAATGATGGCTTGGAGTAGCCTCGTCATCATCACTGGACATGCGGGGGAGCGGATGGCTCTCCCATTGATTGGTAAAAAAATGAAAAAATCTTAAACTCACCCAATTTCTTTCCATTATCACCGACTAAGTTTCCTAATCTGTCGAGTTTAGCCTTTACTTTAACTGAAAAGGAAATACAATATTTTTTTCATGAACGAGTATGAAAATAAAACATGATATTTTTTTGACAATGCTTTACTATTTTTTTTAAAGCTCAATGTAAATTCAAAATTTGAAAAAATCGCATTCATGACATTGACGAAATTTATTTACTTTTTTTGTTTAGATCTAACCAACAAAAAACGAAAAAACTAAAAACGTAGAGAATAATTTAAATAATTAAAACGCAAACAAATTATAATTCGTCGCCTGCGATGGATTTTCTTACCATTGCCATCCTTGTCCTTGTTGTCTCCAATAACTTTGTCGATAATGTTACCGACTCCAGTGGGTATTTCAGCGGTAATGGAAGAAACATCTGAAAGAAAATCAAAAATTAATTAAAATTAAAAAAGTTTTTTTTTATTTATTATTTGATTTTTTTTTTCATTTCAATCGATGAATAATATCATTTATTTAGAGTTATGGACATAACATCACGTACATTTGATTCTGAAGTAATTTGATAAAGTAGGTATTTGTGTTAGGGATATCAGAAACAATAATAATAAATATTTCACAACATCACATACATTGATCTGATCCCGTGGTAAGTAGCCAAAGCACTTGTGTTACAGATATCAGAATCAACAGTGGATACACAAATATACTTAAACATACTTAATACACACCCAGACACGGAAGAAATACCGATGTTCGTCACACAAATATTTGTCCCGAGTGGGAATCGAACCCACGACTCTTGGAACCGTAGGTAGTAAACCTGGGTCACAAACCACTGTTCCACCGAGCCAGTCGAAACAAAATAATGATACACAAAAATATATAAATAAAACATCCAGACACGGTACAATCGAACCCACGACTCCTGGCGCAATAAGGGCTTTATTCTCTCACGATCGACGACCTCACTCCACCTGATGTTAAGCGGTCCTGAGGTCCATATTTATGAGGTCCACAGGCACAATATACCCTATTGAGCCTGTCGATCTCCACCCGAAGGCCTACATAGATGCCGTTTCACGCCCCGCCTGAAGAGACCGAAGATCATAGGAGGGAGGCAAAACCTGAGCTGGAAGGGCGCTCCATGCCTTAATGGAGCAGAAAAGAGAAACTTTAGGTTCTCTCACACATCACCAGTTTAAAAACGAATGATAATAGTATTTATAACTTACCTGTGACAGGTTTTCCGTCAGGTCCGACAAGACGTCCTAGATGGAAATGAATAGATTAGAATTCTTGAGAAATTCATTTAATAATCAAAAGCTATCCAGTCATTAAAAATAATTTAGTAACACGACTTTTTTATATAATAATCACCAGTACAAAGGGCTTAGTAGTCGATTCGACTATTAAGCCCTTTGTATTTGGATTCGACGTCTAGCTGTATGTATATATGTATGCTTAAATCTTTAAAACTACGCAACGTTTATGATGGGGTTATGAATAAGTTGATAGAGGGTTTAAAGAGGAAGGTTTTTATGCATAACTAGAAAGAAAGAAAGAAAGAAAGAAAAGACTCTGGACTATATCAGTACCAAATTTAATTTAAATCGGTCCAGTACTCTATGCGTGAAAGCGTAACAGACAGACAGACAGATTTACTTTCGGATTTATAATATTATAAAGTAAGGATAAGGATATACCTATTCGAAGCGAAGTGGGGGCAGGTCACTAGTATGTGATAAAAGACGATAAAGAATCATTGATATTGAGAAATACAGTACATTCACTTACCGATTTTGTTACCAAGGGTGTCGAATACGTTTCCGAGTTTGTCTGTAAGAAAATGGTAAGATTAAATAACATTATTGATTGGCTGGTAAGTTGTGCGCTATCGTTGTGGAATCATACAGAGCTGATATAACCCCTCCAACGTCATTTATTTATGTTTTAAAAATAAGTGGAATTCAGTACGAGCTGGATGCGAGTGGCCGAGGATAGAGAGAAGTGGCGTGCATTTGGCGAGGCCTATGTCCAGCAGTGGACAGGAATGGGCTGATGATGATAATGTAGTGTGTACGAAAAGTACAAGAAAACTTACCAAACTTAACATCATCGACATTTGTTAGCACTTGCCCGTTGGGGCCAATGATTTTGCCGAGAACCTTGCCAGTTTTGCCAACCAAGTTGCCAAGGAAGTCAATCGTTGGCTTGAAGAGTCCTGTGAATCCACCGTTGGTACCAGGAATGGTGGTTGGGTTGACTACTTTGCCTGAAAAAATAATAAAACACCGCATAGTACCTGTTTTTGTTTTCCAAACTGACATACGATGATGGCTTGGAGTAGCCTCGTCATCATCACCGGACTTGCGGGGGAGCGGATGGCTCTCACCCCTATCCTAACTGACATACGATGATGGCTTGGAGTAGCCTCGTCATCATCACCGGACTTGCGGGGGAGCGGATGGCTCTCACCTCTACGATGATGGCTTGGAGTAGCCTCGTCATCATCACCGGACTTGCACTCCTAAACCGCTTAGGCTGAAAAAGTAGCTTCACGCTATCTGTACCTATGTATGCAAACATCTTTAGAACAACGTTATGGATTTCTGATGCGATTTTTAATTATATAGAGGAGATTCATGAGGTAAATTACTTTGTATTGTACTGATTTAGAGATAAGTAAGTGTAAGCCAAGTGTATCGGTATTGACAGTGAATACATATAAATAACTCATTCATACACGGTACAAACACCAATGTTCTTCATGACTTTAATCGACCACGACGCTTTAACGGTGAAGGAAAACATAGCGAGGAAACCTGCATACCTACGAAGAAATTCTTCCTCTGGCCTAATCGCCCTAGTATAGGGTAGGCCCGTGTCCCAGCAGTGGGGACTTATATGGGCTGATGATGATGATGATGGTATAAGGTGATTAATTTTCGGCACGATTCCAGGAAGGGTTCAAAACCATTCAAATCCTTTTTTCATAATACTCACCTAATAAGTTTCCAATTTCATCTTTGGCGTTGCCTTTTCCGTCGATGTTAACTGTAAGAAAAGCAAATATTTGTAGCATTTAGGTAACAAATAACATGGAATAGAATAATACTATTAGCTTTCGCCTGAGCAATTAAGTTAATATTTTTTTCTTAAAAATTGCCTTAAAAAATACCGGTTTTTGTCTTTAGTAGTTCATAATTCCAATATTTTTTTTACCATCGCTTCGGTCACATAGATTATGGACACTTGGTTATAACAAGTTACAACTCTGAGATTTTAAGCTAATAGGTAAATCGTGGGATTTAGTAAGTTTACACAAAATATTAGTCTTTATGGGTCTACACGCGTTATTAGGAGTAGCAAATTACATAGTTACTTACTGCCCGACGTTGCGACGTAATTTGCTACTCCTAATATCGCGTGTGGACCCATAAAGACTAATATTTAGTTTATTGAAACGCGAAAGTCTAAAATTTTAGTAAGTTTACATTTTGTAATAAACATGATCTGTTAGTCCACCCATATAAATGAAATAAAGAAGGATTATGTACCTCTAATGTTTTCGCCAAGGTTTTCTTTAATTTTTCCATCAAGCCCGATAAGAATACCTGTAAAAAAAAAGAATATTCAATAAAAAGTTTTATTTTAAGAGTTATTGGTTTATGTGAGAGGTAGCCAGCAGAACAAAGCCATTGTGTTTTTAAATTTAAAAGGATTTCTCCGCCGTTACACTACATTATATCCGGTTTGACAAACCTCAAATCCTTGTGAAAGATCAACGTTTTATGCTGAGAGAAGCCATTGAGATTAAAAAATATCCTAATTTCAATAGAGAAGATGGTTGCAGTGTATCACCTGCTTGGGATCCTATCATGAAGACCATAATATTCCAGGCCCGTCAAAAACAACAACATATTGCAAGAGCCAAGAATGTTGTATTTTCTGTGTGCATCAACCTTTACGTACAAAAATCTATAAATATACCGGATATCTAAATAATATGTTTAGAATAACCGTTAGAAATTAGTTTTATTTGGTAAAAGGTGCAGCTGTAAAGTATTTTTCAAAATCTGCTAGAGTTTAAATGCGTGATTATAAAATGGATTCAAACAAAACTTACCCAAGTCCTTGCCATCGTTGCCCTTAATTAATCCTGTTCGAGTGAGAGTTCCGGGAACAGTCACTGAAAGTAAAAAAAATACATATAATCACGCCTTTTTCCCAGAGGTAAGGTAAGGTAGAGTAGGCAGAGATCACTTCCAGCGATCCACTTTTCACCCTCAGTGGGAAACGTGACGTGACGGGTTGTGGACCACGTCGCCGCCATTCTGCCTTATGCATTGTTTTAACAAGGTCATTGCGTTCCCACGAGTGGCAAGGATATATGACGGGAATAAAAAAAAACATATAAAAATATTAACAACATAATAATAAAATAAATAACAATACATTTTACACATAATCACATACAATGATCCGATTTCATGGTAAGTAGATTAAGCACTTGTCTTTCGGATATCAGAAATCGTTCTGCCACAGGAAAACAACCAATCAAATTTCACGGTGTATTTACCTTCAACTCCTCCCTTGCCAAGGTCGATTCCGCCAAGGCCGCCGAGATCGCCAATCAGATCCTTGATCTTATTACCGACTCCAGTTCCAATGTCAGCAACAACGTTGGCGACGTCTAAAAAAATAAAAAAAATATTTTATTAGAAAAAAAAATTTTTTTTTTTCGTTATTACTTTTTTTTTCTTGGGTTTAGTTGTTTTTTATTTATCAACAAAATTTATTTAAAAATGTTTTTTTTCCTATTCTATGTATTTCCTTATGGATAAATAAATACGCCGTAAATATACTATCTACTTAGTCTTAAAAGACTAATTAAGTTATTTATATTTTATTAAAATAATATTCAAAAACGCCACCTATAATTATTATTCTTTGCGAACAAAGTCGCTGGCTAGTTGTATATAAATGTATAATAAGAAAACTGTAACTGTCCGGGATATTTACCATGTTATTTTGTATTAATGAGCTCCCGATATTTCGGCACTGTTGCAAGCGCCATGATCACGGGTGAACTGGTTCACTAGGAATATCCCGGACAGTTCCAGTTTTTTAATGTATGTAACCATGACAGTTTAAAATTATATAACGTATGATTAATTACCTGTTACAGCTTTTCCGAGTGGGTTCACAAGGCGACCTGAAATCATATAAATATTATTGTATAATAGATCACAAGGCTATGAAGAAGAAAAAACATGTGTAATTCTGTAGCCCTACCATGAGTTTAAAAGTTACGGACTTGATATCGCCTACGTAAATATGTCTATGAAAAACTTGTACAGCGCCCCTAGTGGTCACGCAAAGAACTAAAATCAGTCGTATGAAAAAAAACAACTCGATAGGTTTTTAACGTACGTAAGTTTTCGATAGCCAACTCATGGTACCGCTACTGAGCGGTACATATGAGTACAGGAAGCGTATTACGACCTCTTGATTCCAGTCAGTTAACTAATGGGAATCGGTAGCTAAATGATAAAGGGCTGTTATTACTACACATCTTTTTAAAATGTACATAGATGGTGGAGTAGTTATATCAGTCTGTAAGATTCCACAACCAGACTGGAATTAGAGATATACACCCCCAGGAATCTATATAAATAAAAATGAATCGCCGTTCGTTAGTCTGGCTAAAACTCGAGAACGGCTGGGCCGATTGAGCTGATTTTGGTTTTAAAATGTTCGTGATAGTCCAGGGAAGGTTTATAGTATTGGCGGTATGAAATTCGCCGGGACCACTAGTTAATAATAATTTTTACGAGTCAATATGTGAGGAATGACCCCTGACGTACTTACTATCGATAACTTAATGATAAATCATCGATTTTACTTACCAATTTTGTTTCCGAGACTGTCATACGCATTGCCAAGTTTGTCTGTAGGTAAAAAAGAAAAATTATAATTTTTTTTTAGATTTTTACTTTGGATAGTTTTTTCAAATGTGTGCCTGGATTTATTATTTATATATTAATGTATACACAGAGACACATGTGTACAGCATTTTTGTTATTAATAATATCCGTAATAGTAATACTTACTTCGGAAATAGAACCAAAGAAATGTGATTTTTATTTTTATTTATTAGTGTAGTTTTATCACACTTATAATACCCTGTGTATGACCATATTAACGATATTAAGTGACCATTCCTTATATCAATAAAAAAACAACTGATTGTATTGTTATGCGCAAATTTTAGTGGTTGTTTTCCCGTGGCAGAACGATTTGTCTTTAGTTATACTACCGAATCATGCAAATTATTCCTTAAAAAATATATATATTTTTCAAATTTAACAAAATAATAATTTTCCTACTCGAAAACGAGAGAAGCTATCGTTCTTGTATAAGATGTGACGTAATCAGGTACTGCTTACCGCATGAAATCGATGCTTAAAGCTAAAGAAGCTCTACGCCCTAAGTAATAAAGCGGTTCGAACGTGCTTTAAAGTTTCGGTTATACCTTTCGTAAAACTGGCATTTACTGATTTCAATAAAAAAATAACTGCTACTAAGATAGAATCATTATACTGCGGGAAAACAACCACTAAAATTTCACGTTGTATGTTGTGTTGTTGTCTTTTGTATAAAAATGCGCCGTTGTGCTTGACCGTAAGGTGTCAGTTTTTAAGAATTAATACTTGACGTGACTCTCCAAACTTACCTAAAACGAATTCTGTGATACCAGTGACAGGTCGGTTGTTCTTATCTAAGATCTTGCCGAGGACTTTGCCGGATTCTCCAACGAGGTTACCCAGGGCGTCGAATTTAGGTTTTAAGAGTCCAGTTAGGGAGCCTGTCGTGTTTTTGTCAGGGTTGATGACTTTGCCTGTGGAAAATAAATACTTTCCTATTTTTTATTACTAACCCTTGTCATCCCACAGCTGGGCAAAAGTCTTGTCCAAACATGTCCACAGTTCTTTATTCAAGGCTTGGGTCTGCCAATTCTTTGATAGCTGGACTGAAATCGTCACACCATCACTTCTCGGGCCTTCCTCTTCGGCGAAAACCGTCTTCCGGTACCCATTGTGTAGCGATTTTGGTCCACCTGTCGTCTTTCATCCTGCACAGCTTTACTATATACTTTTGAAAAAAAATCGCATTCATGACCCCGCCTGAACGGGACTTGAACCAACTGAGCTATCCAATATTGCGTCGGTTGCTGCACGATATCGGAGGGCCCGGTGGTTCAAGTCCCCGTTCAGGCGGGGTCATGAATGCGATTTTTTTCAAATTTCAAATTTACATCGAGCTTTAATAGCATTAAAAACAAAAAATAAAAAATATATACTTCCTTAAATTTAAAAGGAAACGTGTTAAATCTACTACGACCGAAATTAGTAGTCATTTTTAAGAAAAAAATGCTCTTACTGCTATACAATTCGCTCGCGACCACGATTGGTGTAACTCAGTCGAAACGTCGGGCAGTAAGTAGCTATGTAATTTGCTACTCCTAATATCGCGTGTAGACCCATAAAGACTAATTTTAGTGTAATGGAACGCGAAAGTCTAATATCTTACAAAAAATGCTTTTTGCAAGGAATGCATAACACAAAATTTCCCAGATACCTATCTAAAACTGTTGGTATGAAGCTGGGTTTACTAGTAAAGTAATTAAAATAAATTTATATAAATATAGTAAATAGTAAGTCAAACTTTCTTACCCAAGTACTTTCCGAGTTCATCTCTAGCATTTCCCAGGTTGTCGACGTTTACTGGAAATAACAAAGAATAATAATAAGATTTTTATTTTTCATACAGGTACTTCAAAAAGAGTCCTTTGATTGAGACTGGTTTAAAATAAGTAAACATGACGAAGAACTTAGAAAGTTAATTTAAAAGACATTATACATATTAAAGACGTGTGGCAATCGGGGACTGCCGCGGTATAGCTATTGCATAGCATCGTCCGATTTCGGAGCAGCTCTTCTCGATTCGTGCGAATTTCGTAGAGTCGTACAATACACAAACACCGTGCCGAAGTCTACCGAACTGAAACGACGTTAGACGATTGTGAGATTTTTTTCGTTACGGAATTTCTTGGTTCGGTCGCCGCGCTCAAAGCCCGCGATAAAAACTATGCAATAGCTTTAAAAACCTTACAACAATAATGTCTTACCTCTGATGTTGTGTCCAAGATTCTTGATAGGATTGCCGCTTCCATCCACAAGTGTACCTAAAAATATATGAATAGGTATAAAAATCACTTATACTACCTATTAATCATCATCATCATTCTCCTTCAGTTGTCATGCAGGTTGGATTTGTTATGGTATTCTGAACATTGTTATCTTGGCTCTCTTTTTTTTAATTATCGTTATTTTTAATAGTAGTAAATATAGAATTTGGTACTTTTTGCTATGGCACACCCAGACTGTATGACTTGGCTCATTTACAATGTATAACATGATGATTCTTTTAAAAAGAGCGACTATCGAGTTTCTTGCCGGAGTATTCTCGGTAGAATCGGCGTTCCGAACCGGTGGTAGAATCTTATTATTACTAATGTGACGATTTATAAGTGCATGTAAATTGCCTATATAAATAAAGACATTTTGATTTTGATTTTGATTTTTCCTGTCCTTTTCCCACGCTAAGTAGAGTCGGCGCAACATGTATATTTCTTAGAAAACTGTAACTGTCCGGGATATTTACCATGTTGTTTTGTTTTAATGAGCTCCTGATATTTAGGCACTGTTGCAAGCGCCATGATCACGGGTAAATAACCCGGACAGTTACAGTTTTCTAATGTGTGTAACAATGACAGTTTAAAATTATGTATATTTCTTCCACTCGGGCCTAACATTCGTCAAATCTAATAAAAAAAATCTGTGACTTCTCCTTTCACTCCCATATCATCTCTCACGCAAGGCAACCATGTCTTCATCGGTCTTACTCTACTACTATTAATATCAAAAAGATAATAAAAATCAAAAGGCCATATGAAACTCACCTAGAACATTTCCGTTATCCAAAGTGATAGTTCCAGTAGTGTCTAAGGTTCCACTGACAGCACCTAAAAATATAAGAACACCACATTTATAGCGCTATTATGAGATTTTTTGCTAGTTTTTAAGGGTCCGTACCTAAAAGGTAAAACGGCACCTTATCACTAATTCTCCGCCGTCCGTATGTCCGTCTGTCTGTCATGTCTCAAAAATCGTGATAGCTAGAAAGCTGAAATGTTCACAAATGATGTTATATCCGTTGCCGCTATTACAAAAAGTACTAAAAATTTTAAAAATATTAAGAATTAATGAAGTAAAAATTAATAATTAGGACGCCTGCAGGCCAGGTGGTGTGACGATTTGCGCAGGACGGCTGGTAGGAGCTGGATGCGAGTGGCCGAGCTGGTAGGAGCTGGATGCGAGTGGCCGAGGAGAGAGAGAAGTGGCGTGCATTTGGGGTGGCCTATGTCCAGTAGCGGACAGGAATTGGCTGGTGATGATGATGATGAAGTAAAAATTAAAGGGCGGCTCCCATACAACAAACGTGATTTTCTATTATAGATGATAG
Source organism: Maruca vitrata (assembly GCA_039566165.1). Classification (NCBI taxonomy): domain Eukaryota; kingdom Metazoa; phylum Arthropoda; class Insecta; order Lepidoptera; family Crambidae; genus Maruca; species Maruca vitrata. The sequence continues at coordinate 6,436,100 of CM076939.1, forward strand.
CACGGAACCCTTCGTGTGCGAGTCCTACTCGCACCTAGTCTGGTTTTTTAATTTTCCATTAAACTTACCATTTAAGCCTTTGTCCTTTCCGGTAAGAATGTCCAGAATTCCATTGATTCCACCAGTGACTATGTCCTTAGCAGTGTCGGTGACCACTCCTAAAGTGTTTGTTAAGAATCCAGCGAGATCTGAAAAGAAGAACATAATAAATACAAATAAATAAAATAAATATCTGGGACAATTCCACACACGGTCATCTGACCCCAAACTAAGCAGAGCTTGTTCTATGGGCTTCAGAGACTGATACATTCATATATATTTATAAGTACATACTTAAATACATAATCACACCCAGACACGGAACAAACACCGATGTTCATCACACCTATATTTGTCCCGAGTGGGAATCGAACCCACGACTCTCGGAACCGCTAGCCAGGTCCACTAACCACTGTTCCACCGAGCCAGTCAGCCAATATAAAATTAAAATCTTTAAGCTTGCACCAGCTGTTTGAATATTTGACCGGGGATTTGAACACCCGTCCCTCCAGGAATACCTCCCAGATGACAATGGCGCCATCTGTGACTAAGAGGTAATATGCGAGAAATGTTGGATGGCTTCAATAATCTGTAGCGGTACCATGAGTAGGCTATCGACTTACGTACGTTAAAAACCTATTCATACGGCCGATTTTAGTTCTTAGCGTAACCATCAGGGGCGCTGTACAAGTTTTTTATAGACATATATACGTAGGCGATATCGAGTCCGTAACTTTTAAACTCATGGTAGCGCTACTGTTGAGTGATGTTCCAATCTTGGTTAACAGTGAAGCGATTGACAACAAAACTTATTTTTGTATGAGTGGCCCTGAGGTCGACAGAGACAATAGACCCTATTGAGCCTGTCGCCCGCACCCTAAAGGCCTTTTTACGGTTTCCCCGGCTGGAAAGCCCGGGATATGATCCGGAGGAGGAGGAAGGGAAAATATGAGCTGGGAGGGCATTCCATGCCTTTATGAACTAATGTCAAATCTAAGTACCTTTGACAGGATTTCCAGCACGATCACCAACTTGACCTGCAATAAAAAAATACATTATTTATCAATGTTGACCCCATACTAATCAACTTATAGGTGGTTAAAAGTTGTACTATAGTGGTGAAAAGTAAGCATTTCTTGTAATAATACAGCAAGTCAAGTGATGACTGATAGACAGACACGCTTTACTTACCAACTACTTTGCCAAGATTGTCCAAAATGTTTCCAGTCTTCACGTCAATAGTTCCTGGAAAATAAAAGAAATTCTTTAGTAAAAAGCGGCGGAAATGCAAGAAAAATATTTGTTCTTACTTTAGAACCCCGTTACCAAGAATCCCTGTGAAATTCTTTTAAGTCCTAGTAGTTTATGAAGTGCGTTGACTTAAATCATCATCATCATCATCAGCTCACTTTCGTCTACTGCTGGACATAGGCCGATCTGATTTAAATTGGTCATCATCATCATCATCAGCCCATTCCTGTCCACTGCTGGACATAGGCCTCTCCAAATGCACGCCACTTCTCTCTATCCTCTATCAAGGTAAATTGGTCAATATGTAAATATATTTTTTTAGGGTTTCAGACTAATAAAATATTTACCATCGAAGTTAGCATCCAAACCGGTGACAGGCTTTCCTAGTTTGTTAAGTAAAGAACCTGGAAACAAAAACATCCGTGTTAAACAGATTTTCGCAAAATCACATAAATATCAGACAGTTACTCAAATGGTTGAAAAAAGCACTAAATTAAAAACATAAAATTAATTTTATACTTCTTAATAAAGAAAAAAAAATTAAAGAAAAAAACGTTTTTAAAAACAAGCTTTTTATTATACAATTTTAAACTGTCATGGTTACACACATTAGAAAACTGAAAGTGTCCGGGATATTTACCATGTTGTTTTGTTTTAATGAGCTCCCGATATTTCGGCACTGTTGCAAGCGCCATGATCACGTCGTGAAGATGGGTTTCAACTGTCGAATGTATGGCATCCAGTAATACGTTTATGTAAAAACAAAAATGTGTCCGTTTTCGAGGAAGAAAGAAGTGATACCGTGAGTGTAGTGTGTCGTGATCGAATTCGGAGTGACAATATTGTGAACGAGGGTAGTGGTGTCGTGCGTAATAAAAGCCTTAAAAAAAGAGCGTAGACCGATATGTTGCCCTTAGACCTGCCGTCATTCTCGCAGTCCTACAGTTCACCCGTGATCATGGCGCTTGCAACAGTGCCGAAATATCGGGAGCTCATTAAAACAAAACAACATGGTAAATATCCCGGACACTTTCAGTTTTCTAAGATTATATTATTTGTTTATAAAATGGACTAAAAGTTAATAATAAAGTAACTCTTAAACGAAATATAACACTTTCTAACTTTACGACCCTTAACGACAAATGAGCGTCTTCGTCTAGGACAAAATAATTCCATTTGTACAAATTTATTTAATTTTAATACTAAAATTTTTCACCATACATAATTATTCAATCTCGTCCCCTCTCTTTATCGTAGTCCCCATTTATAAATGAAAGCGTGTTACATTTAATACAAAACAACATTTTCCTCAAGCTATCACAATGCTTCAAGAATTATTATTTTTCATTTGTGTCTTATATCTATACTATATTATTAGCTACACTAATATGATAAAGCTGAAGAGATTTTGGTTGTCAAAATAGCATAATGTTATGTCAAAACTTACCAACAACCTTTCCGGCTTCGTTGAGAAGACCACCGTTTTTGTCAAAAGTGACTTTGAGTTTGCCTGTTAAAAAGAACAAAGTTAGCGGAAACAATCAAATATATCTTCTTCTTCTTCTTATCTTATGGTTGATGAACAACCTGGTGTCAGAGTTTTTAAACCGCCCGTAGGTCTCTATCATGGCTTCACACACCGTTGAAAAATCTCTCAGGTGTGCTGGTTTCCTCACGATGTTTTCCTTCACCGTTAAAGCGCCGAATGATGGTACATATGAATTTAAAATTTGAAAAACACATTAGTACCTGGCGGGGTTTGAACTGGCGACCTCTCGCATGGCAAGCAACGACCGTAACCACGGCCATCGACGCTTTTCTTAACGTCGATGATATACATATTATTTAGGATATCTTGGCGTGTGGCAAAATTCGGAGCTAATGCGCTTCCACAATTGGCTATTGTACAAAAAAAAAAGAAAATTGAGAAATGCTTACCGTCTACTAGTTTGTTCAAGCCACCTGTGACACCGGTTATAAGTTTATCGGCAGTATCGCCAACCAGTCCAAGACCATTCTTCAGGAGTCCAACAACATCTGTTCGAAATAATAATTAGGTTATTTAAGTAAAATTTTGTACTTTTTTTTTTACTTAGCCTATACTGTCCTACTGCTGGGCAAAGGCCACCCCCAATTCACTCCAAAGCTATCGATCCCCGGCTAAGGCCGACCAGTTCCGATTATAGGCATCCAGATCATCTCGCCTCTCATCTCTTTTGGGCCTTCCTTTTTGGCGTCGCCCATCGTGCCGTTGCCATTGGGTAACCAGTTTTGCCCATCTTTCAGGAATCATTCTACCGACGTCTATCCTATTCTAAATTTGTACGAGTTCTATATTTTCAATATGAAAGCCAAAAAGTGCCTAATATATCTAAATAAATCGTTTATATTTTAATAAAGTCAATAGGGCTATTTGAAATAGGTGCAAATACCTTTCGTGCACTAAACTTTTATTTTAATTTAATTGCTTCTAAGTTATTATAAATTTATCTAAACTAAAAATAGTTTTAAATCGAATTACCTTTTGCTACACCTCCACCCAAGTTTCCGATTGATCCTGCAAAAAAACAAAACCTTACATTTTTAAAACAAATCAATAAAAAATATCTGTACTCTTCTTTAAATTTTGTCTGGCCCCGGACTCGAACCGGGGACCTCTCGATCCTTAAGCAGCGCTTGCTACCAATAGACCAACGAGCCAGTTGGTTACTCACCTACTAGGCTTCCAAGGTTGTCAAATACGTTTCCAGCAGCGTCGACGGTTCCTAGAAAAAAATACCGTATGAAAAAAACAAAATAATATTCTATTTATTAAACATTCAACTCTTGTTTCGCCTAAGGCGTTGAATTTAAGAAACCTCCTTTGTTACTACCACGCTGTCAAGAACCCCTGTGAAAACTTTCTAGTTCTTAGTAGCTGCAGAGCTGTAGCCGCTCAACACTTTATTTTCATAGTTAGCATAAAAAGCAATCTTCATGCTTTTTTTGCATCGCTACCGTTGCCATGTTTATTTCTATGGGAATACGGTATCTGTGTTACTTTTGTGTCCTCAAAAAGCTGTGCATTGTACCACAATAGTTGAGTTAAACATGTTATTTAGATATATATTGAAATTTAAGAACTATTGTCCTGGAGCTAGATGTCCAGAAAAAATAATCAGTATCATGGCAGGTAAATACGCCCGAAAATTTAGAAAATTTTCACAGGGGTTCTTGGTAGCGTGATAGGCCAAATAGTTTCAGCTGTATGTCGATTTACATGGCTCACTTAGTGAGCAACCATCAATTTGTTTTTAATAGAGAATAGGATATAATAAGATATTTACCTTCAAAGTTATTTCCCAAATTCTTAATAGGTTCTCCCAGTTTGTTGACGAGTTGACCTGGAAAGATAATGTCATGTTGTAGTGCACATCTGCTTGTCGTGAAATAATTAATTTCTGGTTATTTTAGACAGTACATGGACCGGATTCTTGCAGGCCTTCAAGGTGAGGGCGATATGCCAAATAGGCTCTATTATATTTAAAACAAGTGACCCGCCCTCGCTTCGCTTCGCGTAAATTTTACATAAAAACGTTCCTCTTGAATCACTCCATCTATTGGAAAAAACCGTTTTAAAATCTGTTGCGTAGTTTTAAAGATATAGCACACATTGGGATATGGGGACAGAAAAGGCGACTTTGTTTTATACTATGTAGTGAAATCGGACATATACTCAAGTTACAAGTTAAAGCTTTTGAAAATATTGCAGTTATAGTTATTATTTTGTTAAAAGACGTTATAGGAAGTATAAATGGAAATGTCGACAGAAGAGGCCAAGAAAAGACCTTCCGTAGGGCAAATTTTGAAGAAGGGTCAAATCAAAAGTAACCGTGATCGACGAGCATGCATGAAGAGGTTGATGGATGTGGATGAAGCGAAAGTGGTGTGTCAGGACCGTAGCACATGGCAGGAAGTGATCTCTGCCTACCCCTCTGGGAAAAAGGCGTATTTTATGTATGTACATATAGCTGAATTTATTGATATAACTTACCAATAGTCTTTCCAGCTTTGCCCAGAAGGCCACCATTTTTGTCAAAGGTGACTTTAAGTTTGCCTGCGATAAAAAATAAAATTATAAATAATAATAAATATTACACAACATCACATACATTGATCTGATCCCGATGGTAAGTAGCTTAATACACACCAAGACACGGAACAAACACCGATCTTCGTCACACAAATATTTGTCCCGGGTGGGCATCGAACCTACGACTCTTGGAACCGTAGGATGTGAACCTGGGTCACTAACCACTGTTCCATCGAGCCAGTCAGGTGTAAGAATCACATATTATTCCTGATGTACAATGAAAATCTTTTCTTTCATTTTTACTGATCTCTATTGGCGTAAGTACTACAGTCAATTAATTAGGTACTTCAAATTAGTGGAATGTTTTTTTTTTAATTTTGGGGCCTCTCTCCACGGCAAAATAACGCCAAACTAAGCAGAGCTTGTACTATGGGCGTTACAGTTATTCACGTCCATTCAAACACATATTCACACCCAGACACGGAACATACACAACTGCTTATCACTCAGAATCGAACTCTTGGTACCGTAAACAGGATCTCTAACTACTATGTCACTGGGCCAGTCGATTCATCATCATTATCATAATCAGCCCATCGCTGTCCACTGCTGGACATTGGCCTCCCAAAATGCACGCCACTTGTGTCGCCAGTCAGCCAGTTGATTAAATAAACGGTGGTGCCTTCCGTTCGGCAGACTGGCCAACTCCGACCCGCACAGCTCAATACCAATGCGAGACTCTACGCCTTGTCTCGTTGTTGCCGCAGCAGTGGTCTCCTCTTTCACAGCTTTCAGGGTGAGTGCGACAGGCTCAATATGGTCTATTGTGCCTGTCGACCTCATATTTGGATCTCATTATCGCTTATCATCAGGTGGAGTGAGGTCATCTTGTTAGCTTATTATAAAACATAACATTATTAATATTACTCACCGTCTTTTCCGAACAAATTATTGACGACATCGCCAATACCACCAGTGATACCGGTAATAAGCTTATCAGCGGTATCACCCACGAGTCCAAGACCATTCTTTAGGAGTCCAGCGACATCTGTTAGAAAATATATATAAATAAGGCGTCCGACCGATTTCAGCCATGGCGGCCGATCTCAATTGAGATCAGCCAAGCGCACAGGACATATTATAGTGCGCGTAAACACAAGTGCACTCTCTATTCCCTTACTCTCGTAATTCGGTGAGACGGCAATCCGATATGACCGATGAGAGATCGGGCGCAGGACCACCGGCTTAACGTGCTTTCCGAGGCACGGGCGTTCAACCGCCAACTTCCTAATTCCGGGCTGAGTAATTTCATCACAGAAAAACTCACACAAATTATGCCCGACCCCGGATTGAACCGGGGACCTCTCGGTCTTAACGCAGCGCTCCCACCTTGTAGAATTTCATCAAAAAGCATAAAAGTATCTAAAATATCAAAAATGATCGTAGGTATAGCCACTGTTAGTACCTAGCTATTTCAAATAGAGTTCAGTAATTTGTAATGCCTTAATATCGGAGGCCAAGATTCGTTTTGGGTCGCTGCGCCAGTCTACTTAGTTAATTTATAATGCAACTAGCTGTGCCAGCTACTTCGTTCGCGTTTCCTCCGTTTTTTACACATTTTCCATTGTATCTTTGCTCCTATTGGTCGCAGCGTGATATTATATAGCCTAAATCCTTCCCCGATAAATGGTCTATACAACACAAAAAGATTTTTTCAAATCGAACCAGTAGTTCCTGAGATTAGCGCGTTCAAACAAACAAACAAACAAACAAACAAACAAACAAACAAACAAACTCTTCAGATTTATAATATTAGTATAGATAATCTTTCAATTTGATTGATTGTTGCTAGGACGTCAAAAAGTTAGGGCATGACATTGACTACTTCTTAGTAGGTGTAAAATTAATAAATAAATAAAAAAAACGTGTCAAATTGAATTACCTTTCACTGCACCTCCACCTAAGTTTTCAAGTGATCCTGCGAAAAACATTTTTTTACATTTGTAATATAAATAAATAAAGCTATCCTTACCGCCATCATGCTCAGTATGTCTCTACTTTAGAATAATAATTTATTTATTTTCTCGTCACAAGTTAGAGTAAATGATTAATACATAAAAACGTTTCTCTATGTCTATCCATGAAATATTGCTAATTTTTTTCGTGGTTTTAAATATTAAGGAAGGATACATATGGATAGACAGCAGGAAGCACCTTTGCTAAATACTATGTAGTAAAAGTGGTTAAACATTGTATTAAAACGTTTCTGTAGGTACAAAAATTACAAAGGTAAATAAATAAGGCGTCCGACCGATTTCAGCCATGGCGGCCGATCTCAATTGAGATCAGCCAAGTGCGCAAGACATATTATATTGCACAACTGTGCGCGCAAACACAAGTGCACTCTCTATTCCCTTACTCTCATAACTCGGTGAGACGGTAATCCGACATAACCGATGAGAGATCGGGCGCAGGACCACCGGCTTAACGTGCTTTCCGAGGCATGGGCGTTCAACCGCCAACTTCCTAACTCCGGGCTGAGTTATTTCATCACAGAAAAACTCACACAAATTTCGATCGACCCCGGACTCGAACCGGGGACCTCTCGGTCCTTACGCAGCGCTTGCTACCAATAGACCAACAAGGCAGTTAACAAAAAGTTACAAAGGTATACCAATGACGTCCTAAAAAGCGATTGGCTTTCTGGCACTTCGCCGGCCGCTGCCGCGGCACGCTCGCTTCGCTCGCTCGGCTCGTGCGTTGTCTTTCATGTTTCTAACCTAACCTAACCTATTTTTTTTATCATTCTTTTAACCTATTTTACAAGCTATTTCGGTGGGAAATGATGTAATGGCACGGAAACAAAGTTTCTAACACGTAACTAATATAGTAAACAATGAGTATGACATATAAAATTATGAGAAACAATAATATGTCTGGTGACTATTATATATGGCGTTTGAAAATTCTGTTGCATAATATTATTGCAATTAAAATATGGATAACAATACGTATGGCATTCGAATCATTATGGAATCTAATGTTCGGGCAATTAAAAATATGTCACATGTATTTTATGGCAAACAAAACATTCGAGCGATTGAAATTCGGGCAAACAAAATTTGGGCATATGAATATTATAGCAAATAAAATTCGGGCAAATGAAATTATGGAACCCGAAACATCTTTATTTATTTATTTATTTATTTGCAGTCTTTACTTACCTATTAGTTTACCAAAGGTGTCAAATACGTTTCCAGTCGCGTCAATGGTTCCTAGAAAAACAAAATAAACATGAGATAAGTACAACAATAATAAAAAACAATTTAAATGCTTCACTAAGCAACCATTATTTTTTATACATATAACACAAAATGTAATATAGAATCAATTCATAATCTAAAGTAAGTTACCTTCGAAGTTAGAGCCCAAATCTTTAACAGGTTGTCCCAGTTTGTTGACGAGTTGACCTGAAAAGAAAAAGTCTTGTAGGCTAGATCTACTTTTCGTGAAATCAGAGCTAAATGGAATCCTGGGTTTTATAGATGGAACAAAATTCCAGGATCTTCAATCAATGTATCTTACCGGTGCTTACTTATGGGGCAGAAACTTGGGTATTCACCAAAGATTTGATCAACAAACTCGAGGTCGCCCAGAGGGCAGTAGAGAGAAAGCTGGTAGGAGTTACATTGAGAGACCGCAAAACAAATATATTATTATGGCTTCGAGAACAAAGCAAAGTGGCAGATGTGACGAAACGAGTGGCTAGTCTCAAATGGACATGGGCTGGACATGTTGCCCGGAAGGACGAGTCGTGGTGCAAGCGCCTCCTTGAATGGAAACCGTGGGGTCAAAAATGTCCCCAAGGTAGACCTCAAATGCGTTGGAAGGATGACGTGAAGAAAATAGCTGGCTCGAATTGGATGCAAAGAGCTCAATGTCGGGAAGGATGGAAGAAGCTGAAGGAGGCCTACACCAAAATGGTAGAGAAAGGCTAAAGAAGAAAGAAGATAGATGGGACATAAAACGGCATTTCTGCAATCCTTCTTGGTCAAAATTAGAGGGAGGCAAACCCTACAGGATCTATTGTGCCTGTTAACCTCATTGTAGACCTCACCAGGGCCGTCTCAAGTCTATTCTGCGCCGGGTTGCAAGCACGCGACCATTTTTTTTTCTTCTTATTATCAGAACTGCGGGGTAGGGAGGGGGGGAGGGACTCTCACACCTACATAAATTGCGAAGAAAGCGTAATAAAAGTTACAAAAAATATATTAGAAAACTGAAACTGTCCGCGATATTTACCATGTTGTTTTGTTTAAATGCATGCCATGATCACGGGTGAACTCACCCGTAGTTCACCCGTGATCATGGCGCTTGCAACAGTGCCGAAATATCGGGAGCTCATTGAGCCGAAATATCGGGACAGCTGCTCAAACTACTTACGCAATAAAGCTTTAAAAATGTTAGGGTTATTAGATGGTCCTTTTTAATGTGTTTATTTTTCTGTCCAAATGGTGGAATTTATTGATAAAACTTACCGATAGTCTTTCCAGCTTTGCCCAGAAGGCCACCAGTCTTGTCAAAGGTGACTTTAACTTTTCCTGCGAGAGAATAACAAAGATAGGTGTAAGAATTAAATCTTCCTTCATGAATGCATAAAATAAATAATATTTTCTTTGGAAAATTTCACTTTGATGATCTTTATGTGCGTAAGTACTTACTACTATAAAGCCATCAGATATTTCAAAATTGGTTGTTGCCGAACATTCAATAAATATAATATACTATACGAGCCACAAAGGGTCTCTACGTGTTGGCTTTGAGCCCACGCAAGCATCCCGAAAATCCGGGAGCCTATAGTCCCGAGGACATCGGAAATGACTGATCTTCTTCTTATCGTATGGTTGATGAACAACCGCCCGTAGGCCTCTGTCATGACTTCACACACCGTTGAAAAATCTCTGAGGTATGCTGGTTTCCTCACGATGTTATCCTTCACCGTTAAATGTCGAATGATGGTACATATGAATTTCCAATTTGAAAAACACATTGGTAACTGGCGGGGTTTGAACTGGCGACCTCTCGCATGGCAAGCAACGACCTTAACGACTCTGCCATCGACGCTTTTTAATCAAATAATAAATCTTTTTTTTCATCAGCACAAAAGAATGTTGCATTGGTAGTTCAGAAGAACATTTCATATCATCAGCTTTCTATGCAAGAGGTAGCCAGTTCAAACCCCGATACATAGCACTGGCACTGCACAGTGTTTTTTAAATTAGAAATTCATATGTACGATTATTCGACGCTTTAACGGTGAAGAAAAATATCGTGAGCAAACCTGCACACCTACAAATAAATTCTGAGGTTGTGTAGTCCGACCGACCCGCACTTGGCCAGGGTAGTTGACTAAGGTCTTATCTTTAGTTTAGGGTAGGCCCGTGCCCGAGTAGTGGGAACGAATATGATCTGACGTGGATTATACTAGGGTCCTTATATCAACAGGTGCAAAGTAAATAAAGCCACCTACAAATTCACGATTTTCTTTTTATTGCATTTTCGTACTAAAAAAACAAGTTTTTTTTTCAGATTTCACTTTATTTCTATTAATTTTCGAACATATAAAGCCATCTACGCATATTTTTGCAAATAGTACGACGTTACGAGGCGGGCCCCGCGTCCCGCGTATCTATCAACAAACTAGCTTAACTAACAGAATGTACCTAGATTAAACATACATACCAAATTTCAGCTCAATCGGTTCAGGATAAGTACTTCAAAATTGATTTGCAAGATTCCACCAGAACAAACATACATACATACAGATCAAGTTAAATGAAAGCTTTTAAAAAGGTTGGGAATGAATTACTCCTAAATTGGTAACAATCTTAAGTCTTAACATGTACAAATTGTATTTTGTGGTAAAATTCCATTTATTGTAAGCTAAACTCACCGTTTGTAATAATATTATTAACCATGATGTGTACACATGTTTTAGGATAACATCTAGTCCATAAGTTTTGAATTTCTAATTAGAATTTCAAAACTTATGGACTAGATGTTGTTCTGTTTTGTGAACCTAAATAAATAAATATAAAATATATTACAAATGTGCTATTTAACTTACCGTCTTTTCCAAACAGATTATTGGCGAGGTTACCAAGACCGCCTGTGATGCCTGTCACTAGTTTACCAGCGGTATCGATGGTAAGTCCAAGGCCATTCGACAGGAGTCCAGCGACATCTATAAAAATACCGTTTGGTTATTTTCATGATCTTCTTCTTATCGTATGGTTGATGAACAACCTGGTGTCAGAGTTTAAACCGCCCGTAGGCCTCTGACATGGCTTCACACACTTTTGAAAAGTCTCTCAGGTGTGCTGGTTTCCTCACGATGTTTTCCTTCACCGTTAAAGCGTCGAATGATAGTACATATGAATTTCAAATTTGAAAAACACATTGGTACCTGGCGGGTTTTGAACAGGCGACCTCTCGCATGGCAAGCAACGACCTTAACCACTCGGCCATCGACGCATTTTCATGATAATATTTATCAACTAACATAATCTACACTAATGTTATAAAGCTGAAGAGTTTGTTTGTTTGAACGCGCTAATCTCAGGAACTATTGGTTCGAATTGAAACAATATTTTTGTGTTAGATAGACCATTTATCAAGGATGGCTTTATAAAGGAAGTTCCCCAAGTCATTAAGAAAGCAATAAGAAAAAGGAAAAAAATTAAATATTTTTTTTAAATTACCTTTCGCGAGGGTTCCAGCGGCTGTTCCAAGTTTTCCTAGAAAACAAAAATACATAAAATAAAAATTAATATTTTAACAACATCACATACATTGATCTGATCCCGTGGTAAGCAGCTTAAGCACTTGTGTTACAGATATCAGAATCAACAGTGGATACACAAATATACTTAAATATAGTTAATAATACACCCAGACACGGAACAAACACCGATGTTCGTCACACAAATATTTGTCCTGAGTGGAAATCGAACCCACGACTCTTGGAACCGTAGGTAGTAAACCTGGGTCACTAAACACTGTTCCACCGAGCCAGTCATACAATCGATTTAAGAACAAAAATCTTCATCACTTAAATTTTTTTCATTTCATTAAATATTTTTACTGAATAGGGATAGAACCCACGACTTTTAGAACCGTTACCATGTCTTTACTTACCTACTACTCCACCAAGTTCGTTCAGTACGTTTCCAGTCACTGGGTCGATGGTTCCTAAAAACAAAGGAAATCGTTAAATTAATAAACTTAACATTATTATCTTCTTCTAATAAATAAAAATTAATTGCTGTTCGTTAGTCTGACTAAAACTCGAGAACGCCCGGACCGATTTAGGTAATTTTGGTTTTAAAATGTTCGTCGTAGTCCAGGGAAGGTTTCAATCAGAAAATATAGAAAAAGAATCAGTATTGGAGGTATGAAAGTCGCCGGGATTCACTAGTAATTAATATTTTTCACTGATTTCTCTTTGACTTGTGTGATGAATGCATGTGGTGTTCACCTATAACTGCAATTGAAATTACCTTTGAAGTCTTTCCCTATGTTTATACGTTGTCCAAAGTTGTTGAGAAGAGTACCTGAAAAGAAAAGGTTATCAGTGCATATATTCCAATTAATAGTCAGGCACGGTCTTAAAATTGCTCATTTGGTACAGTAAATATTACGAGAACGTACTGAAACAATTTAAATTTAAAATTTTAGACTTTCGCGTTCCATTACACTAAAATTAGTCTTTTAGGGCAATTAAAAGTATGTCACATGTATTTTATGGCAAACATAACATTCGGGCAATTGAAATTCGGGCAAATGAAATTCGGGCATATGAAATTATGGCAAGTGGGGGTATACCAAATTACATAGCTACTTACTGCCCGACGTTTCGACTGGGTTACACCAATCGTGGTCGCGAGTGAACTGAGCAGTAAGTAGCTATGTAATTTGCTACTCCTAACAGGTAGACCACTTTCTTGGCTGACTGTACCTAAGTTTGAATAAAAAAAAAATTTCGACGAAACTTACCAACAATTTTACCACCTTTGCCAATAAGACCGCCATCTTTGTTGAAAGTGACCTGGGGTCTGCCTGTTGAAAAAACAAAGTTAGATTTGCTAAAGAATACTAGCTTACCCCTTTCACACGTTTTAATGTTGAATATATAAGTTGTCCCATGGTATAACTCTTGCTTACTTTTTACCCTTTTGGTAAGTACGGGACCCCAAAAATAAATAAATAAATATCTGGGACATTTCCACACACGGTCATCTGACCCCAAACTAAGCAGAGCTTGTACTATGGGCATCAGAGACTGATATACATACATAGATATTTATAAATACATAAACACCGATGTTCATCACACAAATTTGTCCCGAGTGGGAATCGAACACACGTCTCTCGGAACTGCCAGCCAGGGTCACTAACCACTGTTCTACCGAGCTAGTCAAATGAAAATGAAGGATTACTTACCATCCTTGCCTACTAAAGCGTCGGCTACGTTGCCAATAATGCCGAGTCCTCCGGTGATCAGATCTTTAGCAGTTCCGGTGACCAATCCAAAGGCGTCCGACAGGAATCCAGCTACATCTATAAGCAATAAATGTATATAAATAAATAACTAGCGGTGTACAGTAGTCAGGGGATACCAGTCACAACTATCTGTCCGGTGGTTGGTGAACGGTATACGGGTAAGCGACCCCGGCTCCTCGAGCTACTATCGACTCGGTCCAAATCATCCGAGGCGATAGTATCCTCCCTCCCCTTTTCCTTTCCCCGTCATATATCCTTGCTACTCGTGGGAACGCAATGGCCTTGTTAAAACAAGCACAAGGCAAAATGGCGGCGACGTGGTCCACAACCCGTCACGTCACGTTTCCCACAGAGGTGAAAAGTTGATCGCTGGAAGTGATCTCTGCCTACCCCTCTGGGAAAAAGGTGTGATTTTATGTATGTATGTATGTATGTATAAATAACAATCATAAGTGCACTCTCTGCTCCCTTACTCTCATAGTTCGGTGAGATGACCAATAAGAGATCGGGCGCAGGAGCAGCGTGCAACCTCCAACTTCCTGACTCCGTAAATTCTTTACAGAAAGCACACACAAATTTCGCCCGACCCCAGACTCGAACCGGGGTCCTCTCGGTCTTTCTATTCGAGATAGCAGCGCTGTCCAGCACGTGTCATTCGGGAGTGGGAAATGAAGGGACAGAATAGCTCTACATCACATAAATGTAAGATTTTAGACTTTCGCGTTCCATTACACTAAACATATTAGTCTTTAGGGGTCTACACGCGTTATTAGGAGTAGCAAATTACATAGCTACTTACTGCCCGACGTTTTGACTGGGTTGCACCAATCATGGTCTAAAATCTTACATTGACAGACATGTCAATATTCACCAGCCACGTAACAGTTAAACCTCATATCTACGTCTTGCCATCTAGTGGGTAGCAAAACATCCGTACTTGGCTAGGGTGGTTTACTGAGGCCTAGTTTAGGGTAGACTCGAGCCCCTAGATTAGGTCGTGTATGAGCTAAATAATAAAAAAATTAATACAAAACGAACTTACTAGAAACGAGTCCTCCCGAGGGGTTGGCCAGTCGCCCTGAAATTAAAATAAGTAAATAAATACACGTGATTTGATTCCGAACTAAGTGGTATAACCAATATGGCAACATCAAAAAAGAAATAAAAATTAATATTATGGCAACGGGATAATAGATCCAACAAGATTTTTGACCTTAAATAAATTAAATAAGGCGTCCGACTGATTTCAGCCATGGCGGCCGATCTCAATTGAGATCAGCCAAGTGCGCAGGACACAAGTGTGCGCGCAAACACAAGTGCACTCTCTATTCCCTTACTCTCATAATTCAGTGAGACGGCAAACCGACATGACCGATGAGAGATCGGGCGCAGGTCCACCGGCTTAACGTGCTTTCCGAGACACGGGCGTTCAACCGCCAACTTCCTAACTCCGGGCTGCGTAATTTCATTACAGAAAAACTCACACAAATTTTGCCCGACCCCGGACTCGAACCGGGGACCTCTTAGTCCTTACGCAGCGCTTGCTACCAATAGACCAACGAGGCAGTCAGTTTTGACCTTATTACATTTGTAAAACTTGCCAAATTCAATATTTATAAAAGCGTCGATGGCCGTGATGTTAGCCTAGTTACTTGCCATGCGAAAGGTCGCCAGTTCACACCCCGCCACGTTCTAATGTTTTTGTCACAAGATGAAGAAAAACATCGTGAGAAAACCTGCACAGTGCACACCTACGAAAAAATTAAGTTGTGTAGTCGACCTAGTGGTTGACTAAAACCTGATCGCCCTAGTTTAGGGTTGGCCCGTGCCAGCAGTGGGGACGTATATTCCTCGCTGAATGACTAGGGTAGTTCCGTGTACCGGACACCTGGTCGTCTCCTAAGGGGGACTTGAGGGAGCCCGATAGGGCTGTCCGCCGATGGCGTCGTGGCTTAAGGGCTTAGCCGGAGCACCATGATGCCGCCAAGGCGATGAGGTACACCGCACTGTTTTAGTCGGTAGACCCGCTGGCACGCCCAGGAGCCGCGACTGGCATTTACTATCTTATCGTCAACCGTTGGGGAGTCCGACACACCACTGGGAGAGAACCCCCTTTCCCAGTGAAGGTGCATAAGGCATTACACCGCGTTAAAAAAAAAGTGGGGTCGTATATAGGCTGATGATGATGGATTATCACTTACCGACGAATTCGTTGTTAAGGTTGTAAATAAGGCCGTCCTTGTCAACGGTTCCTAAAAAAAATAATGAAAATCATTAGTGTTATTAAGGCATCTGATGGTAAATAGGGAGTTTATTAGTAAGTATACGCCATCTATCTGTCAATTAGGGGATGACCACGACCCAATAAGCGAAATAAAAACCTTAAATTCAATTTTTACTTTGACTATTATTAAGTGGTTGATTGAGGCCTGATCGCACTAGTTTAGGGTAGGCCCGTGCCCCAGCAGTGGGGACGTATATGGACTGACGATGATTGACTGATACACCCTGCGTTAACCCCATTCACTTTATAGTAAAAACATTCACTTTGACTTTGATTGATCACTCACCAATAGAACCTGACCCAAAACGCAAAAAAGTTTTAAGCATCATAATAATCCTAATTAGCACAATAGTAAGGGGCACTATCTAATACGCTTTTGAGCCAGTCTTTATTTAAGAATTTAATCAAATATTTATGAAGGTTAGTACATAATATTGTGTATTACAAAACTGAAACTGCCCGGGATCTTTACCATGTTCTTTTGTTTTAATGAGCTCCCGATATTGCGGCACTGTTGCAAGCGCCATGATCACGGGTGAACTGTACGACTGCGAGAATGACGGTAGGTCAAAACACATGGTGAATATCCCGGACAGTTTAAGTTTTGTAATGTGTCTGTAACCATGACTGTTTAAAATTATACATATTGTGTATTACCTTTGAATCCGGCACCAAGGTTGACAGGTCTTCCATATCGATCCACCACTTTACCTGTAAAGTATTATTATAAATATCTAAAAATCTGGGACATTTCTACACACGGTCATCTGACCCCAAACTAAGCAAAGCTTGTTTTATGGGCGTCAGAGACATACGTATATATTTATAAATACATAATCACACCCAGACACGGAACAAACACCGATGTTCATCTCACAAATATTTGTCCCGAGTAGGAATCGAACCCACGACTCTCGGAACCGCCAGCCAGGGTCACTAACCACTGTTCCACTGAGCCAGTCAAATTCTGTTTTAAACCGATAATCGAGTACCCGTAATCGTAAACTTACCAACAATGCTTCCATTGGGTCCGACCAAGTTGGCACTTGCGTCGACATTTATGTCGAATTTGCCTAGAAAAATAAAACCATTATAAGAATGAGATAAATCCAAGTAAAAAATAGCCTTTAGTAGTACAATCAAAACATGGTAGGTATTTCTTGAAAAAAAAATTTCACAAATTTGAATAACTTTGAAGTGAGATGTAGGCCTCATAATAATCTAGCATTCAATTTGAGACGGCATTTGAGCGCCATCTATTGGCTGCAGTTCGTACTCTTTGCAAGGATGTCGCACGA
Source organism: Maruca vitrata (assembly GCA_039566165.1). Lineage (NCBI taxonomy): Eukaryota > Metazoa > Arthropoda > Insecta > Lepidoptera > Crambidae > Maruca > Maruca vitrata. The sequence goes on from CM076939.1 coordinate 6,453,606, forward strand.
GCAGGCAAGGAGTGGACTTACCAGTTCTTCCGAAGAGCCTGCTGGCAAGGTCTCCTATTCCGCTAGCAACTCCACCAATGCCGTCGAAGACACTTCCTACGATGTTTCCGGCCCCAGTTGCGACATTGCCAACCAATCCCAGTGCACCATCAAAAAGGCCTGAAGCAGCGTCTGGAAAAGAAACAATTTTTTTTATAATAGGCAAACAAGATGACCTCTTTCCACCTGATGGTAAGCGGTAGTGTGATCCAACTATGAGGTCGACAGGCACAATACGTCATATTGAGCCTGTCGCATTAACCCTGAAGGCCTGCTTAAATGCCGTTTCACGCCCCGCCTGAAGAGCCCGGGATCATAGGAGGGAGGGAAAACATGATGATTTATACGCAATGCCCCGTAAAGCGCCGATGAGATTAAGGATTATGGCGACCTCTCACATGGTCGCCACGTTTTCGAATTTGGAATTCATTATGTGATTATTCGACGCTTTATCGTGAGGAAACCTGCACGTTTATAACACAAAAGGCACTAAAACATAAAAAAAGAACTTACCACCAACACCTCCAACAATGTTTTCTGGAAATTGAGATAAGAATATTTTTAATATTATAAGGCGTCCGACCGATTTCAGCCAAGTGCGCAGGACATAATATTATAGTGCACAAGTGTGCGCGCAAACACAAGTGCACTCTCTATTCCCTTACTCTCATAACTCGGTGAGACGGCAATCCGACATAACCGATGAGAGATCGGGCGCAAGACCACCGGCTTAACGCTTTCCGAGGCACGAGCGTTCAACCGCCAACTTCCTAACTCCTAAGTAATTTCATCACAGAAAAACTCACACAAATTTTGCCCGACCCCGGACTCGAACCGGGGACCTCTCGATCCTTACGCAGCGCTTGCTACCAATCAACCAACGAGGCAGTGATTTTAATTATTATTATACATTTGAAAAAGTAACTGTTCTATAAATATGGATTATAACATTCTATATATAATATAGGTATTTATTTATTTATTCAGATTATATCCCCCACCGCCAATTGTAAAAAAAGTATCACAAGGTATACGTTTACAATTGTAGGTTAATTAATATTCACCTGCAAGATTTGTCAATCCACCCAATAATCCTGCAAAAATAGATAACAAATTTATTTAAAAATATTAGTTAGAGATTTTCGCGTTCCATTACACTAAAATTAGTCTTTATGGGTCTACACGCGATATTAGGAGTAGCAAATTACATATCTACTATACAATTATAGTGAGTGTTGTGTGTCAGATAAATGTGGGTAGCTGTATAAATGACATTAGTGCAGGTTCGGGGGTGGATCAAGAAATTCACAACCGCTGTGGCAGACGAAGACGAGCGGCGCCAGTTCGCTCGCGACCACGTTTGGTGTAACCCAGTCGAAACGTCGGGCAGTAAGTAGCTATGTAATTTGCTACTCCTAATATCGCGTGTAGACCCATAAATACAAATTTAAGTATATTAGTTAGAGAAGACAATCTCCCAAAAACCATAAGATAGTAATGGATAAAAAAGATATACTTCCGGTTCACATACTTATTTACTTACTAATTTGTTAGCTATAAATACTCAACCTGTATTGAAATTACCTTTACGCTTCTTGTCTGGAAAAGAAAAAACGATGACATGAATAACAAATTTTTTTTTCTTAAAATAATAATCTTTGCTGTTAAAAGATACCGGCAGTTTCTTAAGTAAAGTTTTTTAAACGACATATTTTAGATTCGTTTAGGTTTTATTAGATATCCGCTCACAAATCGTTTCAGTTATTATACATGCAAGCGAAATCGTCCGCGATTTTCCCCCTTTGTGTTTTTTTTACACAGTTCCCATTATTTTTTTGCTCCTATTAGGCAGCGTGCTGTTATATAGCCCAAATAATTAGATTATTTATTTGATTGTAATTATATTTACCTGTAACTTCACCGATTTGGCCCGACAAGCTTGCTAAGCGACCTGAAAAAAAAATACAAATAGTCAGAGACTGATATACATATTAAGGTCTCCGACAGATTTCAGCCATGGCGGTCGATATCAATTCAGGTCAGCCAAGTGCGTAGGACATATTATAGTGCACAAGTGTGCGCGCAAACAGACGTGCACTGTCTATTCCCTTACTCTCATAGTTCGGTGAGACGGCAATCCGACATAACCGATGAGAGATCTGGCGCAGGACCACCGGCTTAACGTGTTTTCCGGATACGAGCGTGCAACCGCCAACTTCCTGACTCCGGGCTGCAAAATTTCTTTACAGAAAAATTTACACAAATTTTGCCCGACCCCGGATTCGAACCGGGGACCTCTCGGTCCTAACGCAGCACTTGCTACCAATAGACCAACGAGGCAGTTCAATACATACTTAAATACATAATCACACCCAGACACGAAACAAACACCGATGTTCATCACACAAAATATTTGTCCCGAGTCAGGGTCACTAACGACTGTTCCACCGAGCCAGTCTAATAAGATACCGTTCTTAAATGTTTCATAGTTTTTTTATTGCCTTGCCGTAACACAGTTTAAGACTAGCACGGGAGGTAAGACTTCCTAACTTAAATACCTAAATTGTCTGCTATATTCTGTTCGTACTATTAAGTTGTTTCTAAATATGTATTGTAACAAAATAATCTAATACATTTTGAATAAGTTTTAAATTTAATTTCTTTAAGTAGATTGTGTAAGTGTACTTTATGAGAAAATAAACTATTATTATTATTTTTATTAAAATTATTTAAAGAACTAAAATATTGAATTTAAAAAAGTTTTATGTCTTACCTACAACACGGCCATTATTGTCCCTAGCGTAGCCATTGATATCTGAAAAAACAAAACATAAAAACTTATAGATGCTTTTTTTTTTCAGTTAAGTCCAGTCACTTTATAATGTACCAATAAACTCTTTAACTTTAACTATATCTTACCCTGATTATTCACCTATGATTCTTGTGTCATTTTAAAATGTAGTAATGAAACATTTATTATATTGCAGCTGTTAAAAATCGACAAACGAACAAGTCCGCTGTCGCTGAGCACCTATTAGAAATGGGTAGTAATCATTAGAAGGAGCTACATGACCCGAAGGTCCTCTCAACAGATAGTCACTATCACACAAGAATAGTGCGAAAAGCTATTGAAATTAAGAAGCACAGAAATTTCAATAGGGAAGATGGATTCAAGTTATCATCGGCATGGAACCCAATGATTAGTAAGTGCATACCGCGGAAAGTTACGTCTAATATGAACCCGGATACAGTTGTGTTGTGTGTCAGACAAATGTGGGTAGCTATACAAATGACATTAGTGCTGGTTCGGGGGTGGATCAAGAAATTCACACCCGCTGTGGCAGACGAAGACTGGCGGCGCCAGTTCGCTCGCGACCACGATTGGTGTAACCCAGTTGAAACGTCGGGCAGTAAGTAACTATGTAATTTGATACTAAGTGGTTGATTAAGGCCTGATCGCACTAGTTTAGGGTAGCCCCTTGCCCCAGCAGTGGGGACGTATATGGGCGGATGATGATTGACTGCTACACCCTGCGTTACCCCATTCACTTTAAAGTAAACACATTCACTTTGACTTTGATTGATCACTCACCAATAGAACCTGCGTTAATGCCAGTCACTTTCTTGTTGTTGCCATCAACAACAATGCCAATGAAATCTCCTGATTCGTTGACAACGTTGCCATTGGCATCAAAGGTAGCACCAACTCCTGGGGTCAATCCATCAATAGAGCCAGGAAGCACTTGTCCGTTCCATTTGTAGGCTGTGCCTGTAAAAATAAATAAATTAAATAATTATTTCACAACATCAATTACATCGATCTGATTCCGTGGTAAGTAGCTTAAGCACTTATGTTACAAATATCAGAATCAACAGTGGATACACAAATAAACTTAAATATATTTAATAACACACCCAGACATGGAACAAACGCCGATGTTTCGTCACACAAATATTTGTCCCGAGTGGGAACCGAACCCACGACTCTTGGAACCGTAGGTAGTAAACTTGAGTCATTAACCACTGTTCCACCGAGCCAGTCAAAAAAAAAGATAATATTATAATTATTCAACTGGTTTGAAAGTAGAGACCCTGGTTACGGTCCCTAAAGACTTAGGGGTGAGAGCAATCCGCTCCCCCGCAAGTCCGGTGGTGATGACGAGGCTACTCCAAGTCATCATCGTGTGTAAAAAAAGTTTTGACTAACTGACTCAAGAGGTCGTAATACACACCCTGGATAGAATGCGATATTATGCGAATATAGTGATAGTGTACGTAGGCATATAAAATCTTACCTATGCGTTTGCCAGTGACATCTACAGTAGTACCCAATGCATCAGTAACTCTGCCAAGCAGTCCTGCCAGAAAAAGTAATAAAAACAAACATAAAAAAGTTATCTTAATATTTCATTAAAAAATCGAATGCAAAGTATGGGGTAGTGAAAAGTTTATTTCAATAATAAACCTGTATATATATATTATATTATATAGCAATTTTTTTTTCCTTATTTTGAATGTAATACTCTTTTATTCATTACGTTGAATAATTCAACCAATTATTCTAAAACAATAAAGAGTGTACACTCAAACACAAAATGAATAAAAATGTATTACTTAACAAATAACAATAATATTACCTTTGATTCCGTTGGTGCTGGCGTCGACAACTTGGTTGTAGTTATTCCTCAGGGACCCTGCGCATAAAAAATAAGTATAATTATGTTTAAGGTATTCATTTTATTTTTCTTGATTTTGAAACTAAAGAAAATTAATAAGTTCACTGCAATGTTATAGCAGTGTAAGTATTTTTTTCAAAATCAAAGGCTTTTTCTTTTGAACTCTTGAAAAATTGTCTGTTTTAAAATTATTGAAAATCACAAAAATATATAACTTCTTAAACTTTTGATTCGCTCGGGACCACGAAAAGTCTAACCTAGGCGAACAATCGGGCGGACTTAAAGTAGTAATATTTTTTTTTAATATTATTAATACTAAACTAATTATTATTTAACAAATAAAATTTGATTTCACTTACCTACTGTGTTACCATTTTCATCCACGATGTTTCCATGAATGTCAGCGAGTAAACGTGCTGCAAAATAATTTAACAAAAATTAATTTATTCAGGGTTCCGTACCTCAAAAGGAAAAAAACGAAACCCTTATAGTTTTTTAGTTTCAATGCCAAACTATATACTATATAGCACGACTGTGTTTGATGTTTTCAATTTTACGGTGAAAGAAAACATCGTGAGAAAACATGCACGCCTATGAAGAAAAAAGTTGTGTTAAGTCCACCAACTCGCACTTTGGCCAGGTTCGTTGACTGAGTCCTTATCGCCCTAGATTAGGTTGGCTCTAGGGGTCAGTGGAGACAAGATGCGATGGTGATGATGATGATGATGATAATAATGTACATACCTTGTCCAGTCAATCTGTTGCCCCAGTTGTTATACGCGTAACCTGCAAAATAACATTTTATTTAACAAACCTTTTGATATTTTTGTGTATCTACCGCACCATCATTGAAATGTTGACAAAAATTATGATATTATAGTGAATGCACTGCTGGGCTAACTGCCCTAACAACACATGTGTTACGGATATCAGAAAAAACGAATTCGCTTTACCTAATCGCTGACCGGCAAAATCAACGACTGATCCGTCGTTGGGATTCACTTTGCCAAGGAACCCTGTAAAAAAAAATTACAAATAAATAAAAACGTATTTGAAAAAAGGTCTATTGGTAAGGATTGAACTGTAAGTATTTCTATTTAGAACATTTTTTCGATAAAGAACTTCCAGGATGATCTTTCTGATCTGGTCGTGAGGTCGACAGGCACAAAAGACCCTATTCAAACTATCTACTTCAGCCGGAAGGCCTGCTTAGATGCCGTTTCACGCCCCGCCTGTAGCGGTACCATGAGTTGGCTATCGAAAAATTACGTACGTTAAAAACCTATCGAGTTGTTTTTTTCATACGACCGATTTTAGTTCTTAGCGTAACCACCAGGGGCACTGCACAAGTTTTTCCTAGAAATATTTACGTAGGCGATATTGAGTCCGTAACTTTTAAACTATATCACACTGGGCAGAAAAGACGATCTAACTTTTTGGTTTGGCAACCGTTTCGTCTGCCTAGATGCAGTTTCACACTCTCCACCGGTTTTTTTCTCTTCTATTGTAAAACCTAATAATTTTATGTACTTACCATATACACCACTGGTTTGTGCTGTGACACGGCTACCATCATCAGCATAGACGGCACCTGCAAATATTATAAAGAATTATAAATAAATAATTATTTTATAACAATATAAACATTCTTCCGATTCCAAAGTAGGTTGCTTTAGCACTTGTGTTACAGATATAAAAAATCATCACATTTGTCCTTAAATTTTTAAATTCGAGTTCGAGTGACTATCGAGCTTATGACTTTGCTATAGACAGGCACTTCCTAACTGACCACGATGACGGCTTGAAGTAGCCTTGTCATCATCATAGGACTTGTAGGGGAATGGATGGCTCCCATACATACATAAAATCAGGCCTTTTTCCCACAAGGGTAGGCACGGATCACTTCCTGCCATGTGCTACGGTCCTGGCACACCACTTTCGCTTCATCCACATTCATCAACCTCTTCATGCACGCTCGTCGATTACTGGTACTTTTGATTTGACTCTTCTTTAAGATTTGACCTATTTGGTCATGAAAGGTCTTTCTTGGTCTTCCCCTGTCGACATCTCCAAGGCTCCCACCTTTAAAGAATAAAGTCTTTGGGCACCAATTAAAAGAACCAAGACAACTTACCCTCAACTTGACCTGTAGAACCCGCTGCGACACCATCGGTGTCCACAATCTTGTTGATGGTTCCTGTTAATAAATAAATAATAATTATAATAATAATATTCGGTACGACCGACATTATAATTATGTCGGTCGTACCAAATACACAATTCATCTATTAAATTCTATTAATATTTCGGACATCTCCACGTTGTCTGACCTTAAATTTTTATATATTTATTTTATTTATTTATTTACCATCTTATGCTAATATAACAGGTCCCTTAGCCCAATGCGATAGCATAGCCATTCATATACTTAAATTATATGTAACCATAGCAATATGGCTTTGCCTTTAGTATAGAAAATTTACCTGTCTTTCCATCCAAGATGGCATTGACTAAGTTGTTATTCGCGTCAGCAACAACGTTGATTGCGACGTTATTATTATCCGCAACATTTTTGAGAGTGTCTGGAAATAAAATATTTATTTATTGCATAACAAATAGATGGGCGGGAGTGGAGAGCATTTGGGGAGCCCTATGTCTAAAAGTAGACTGAGATGGGCTGATGATGATGATGATAACAATGAAAAGGTCATCTATGATGTTAATAATGATTCGTCAAATATTTTGCTGAGCGCAAATTTCTACAACAGCTCATACTACTTTGCTAATTCCTCTTCTTTTGAGGGATGTCGTGTTCACTATTTTTAAAAAATTACCTAATAAGTGATGAAAATAAGATAATTATGCGTGAAATTATGAACTGACCGAATGAAGTTAGCTGGACCACTAGTGTTTAATAATTCAAACACTTATCCAAGTGAGATTCAATCCCACCACTCTTGGCGTAAGAGACAGCGGTACTATTCAATGCATCACCGAGCCAGTTATACAAGTCTCTTATTGTAGTTGGCTAAATAAATAATTATAAATACTTACTTGATAGATCTTTCGATGTGTCACCGGTACCGATGCCTCCTAGAGTTTTGATGGTGTTACCAACAGTGCCTGGAAAAAAATATTAGAAAATAAATAATTATTAGATAATAAAAAAATATAAAATAACAAATAATTATTTAACCATAAAAATATTGGATACTAAATAATTATAAGATGATTATAATTATTACAAAACAAATAAATAAATATCATATAATGTGTGTCATACATGGTTCCGATTACGAAGTAAATTACTTAAGCATTTGTGTTACGGTTGTTGGAATACACAAATGTATTTTAATATACAAATAACACCCAGACACAGAAACAAACACCGTTCATGAAACAAGCACAATAAAACTGATACAGGTTCTACTAAATAGTCTTCTTCTTCTAGGTACAAATAATCGAATACCTAAGAATATAATATTTTATAAATAATATAGTAAAACAATAATTGTTAACAAAGAAAGTAAGTTATTAAAGTTGACAAATTATTTTCTATAGCTATGTTTATTGAAATAATTATTACTTAACAACTTCTATCCTATCTAATCTTATATTTTATAAATAACTAAACTACATTCTTTAAATTTATATTAATATACATACCAGTAACGCCTCCAACGACATCACCTATAAAAAAAACAATTAACGATTAAAGAAAATATTTTAAACTAGCAACCCGCCCTCGCTTCGCTTCGGGTATACCTTCAGGTATACCGGGACGAACCGCTATATTATATAGAGATAGTCTATATAACATAGCGGCCCGTCCCGGCTTTGCACGGGGGGACTTAAGATTTTTTACATAGTTTTACGTTTTATTATTAAATTATTAACTTCGAAGTCCCGTCGCCAAAATGACATAACTTTGGAGCAAACATCTAAATCATTAAAACGATTGTTATGGGTAAACTATAAAAGGTAGACATATTCTCTCGCGGACTTTTTTAAAGATAATGTTAAGATGAACAATTCATCCATAGAGCATTTTTGTATAACTTTAACTATATGCTCAGCGCACGCCACGAAAGGCCTCAGAAACGATACTTTTCCCCCGTTTTTGAAACATTTTCGGTTACTGCTCCTCAACTATAGTACCTAGCGTGATATTATATAGCCTATGTTACTTCTGAATAATGCAGCTTTCTAATGGTGAAAAAATTATTGCAATCGGTCTAGTCGTTTTTGAGTTTAAAATACAAAAATACAAATCTTTCCTCTTTATAATATTAGTGTAGATATCAAGTATAAAGAAATAAGGTATATGTCACATACTTAACAATACGTTTAAAATAAACAAAGAATTCAAAACGTAACATACATTGATCTGATCCCGTGGTTAGTAGCTTAAGCACTTGTGTAGACATGAAACATCTCTTATGTGAATGTCACTCATTGGCCAGACACAGGCTCAGACTTCTGGGAACGGCTTATCCGAAACCAGAAGAATACAGGCACCTCAGACCCAAAGACATTATTGCATTTACGCAGTTGATCTACAGGGAGTAGTGTATAAAGGTAGGGATAACACAAAAGATCCCTGAGGGTCGACGTGAACCAGTTAGACGGTCCCAACTATAAGATAAGATAAGATAAGCACTTGTGTAAAAGAAAACAGAAAAGAGAGTAGATACACAAATATTCTTAAACATATAATTAACCCCCACGGAACCAACATCGATGTTCATCACACAAATATTTTTCCCGAGTGGGAATCGAACCCACGTCTCTTGGAACCTAACCTCTTGGGTCACTAACCATTGTTCCACCGAGCCATTGGAAAATTAGGTAACAAATACGTATTTTTGCCGTATACTCTTAAAATATAACCATAAATATTTGGTCAAAACGAATAATAACAGAAATGCGAAAGAAATATTCTGTAATCTTACTGATGGATTTGGTGAGACCGCCAAAAAGTCCTGGAAAAAATAAAATATACATTATGAGCATATAATATCGGAATCGATACTATTAAGTTAACTTTATATACATACGTATATAATAAACTAGCTGTGCCCGCGACTTCGTTCGCGTGGACTACAGGATTTATAATAATATACAAAAGTTTTTTCCCAATAACTCCCGTTCGCATTGGAATATTGCAACAGCGCGTTGCAAGTAAGCTTTACATTTGTTAGGGTATCTGCATGACAAATTTCAATCATCTATCTTACGCGGTTTAGATTTTTTCATACAAAAGTTTTTTCCCTCTGACTCCCGCTCCCGTAGGAATAATGCAATATCCTGTTGCAACTAAGCTTTAAGTTTACTATGGTACCTAAGGCATGCTAAGTTTAGATTTTTCATACAAAAAGATTTTCTCGCTAATTCCCGTTCCCGTGGGAATTTAAGGAATTCATTTCTTAGTGCACCTCTACGGCACCTAAGCTACGTCCCTTCCAAATTTCCAGTGCCTACGTTAAGCCGTTTAGGCTGTGCGTTGATATCGGTCGCAGTACATCCGCCAACTTGACTCCGGGCTGAGTAATTTGGTTGCAGAAAAACTCACACAACTTTTTCCCGGCCCCGGACTCGAACCGGGGACCTCCCGGTCCTTACGTGGCGCTTGCTACCATTAGACCAACGAAGCAGCTTCCTAGACTCTCTAGGGACTCTCCGTCAATCTTCAAACTAATAGAGCATGGATAAGATGTGGCTCAAGTAGGAATCGAACCCACGATCAAATGTATCGAGCAATTCCTATGATCCTTTTCCGGTAAGCTACCCGTGCCTTAACGGGTAAAGATGGAAAAAAAATATTGCTGACTAAGCAACCGTCGTCCGACTAGCAAGTTCAAATGGCATCCAACAGATGGCGCTGAACAGACGGTTTTCATACTATTACTAAAATTGTATGTGAAGCCTGCATCTCGCTATTAAATTTTCTGTCACAAGCATTGTTAATAGTAGAGTATGAATATTGAGTGGCTGAATTGGAAAAGCGCCGTGAACGATAGTCCAGTGAATATGGGTTCCTCTCCCCGTCTAGGTTATTACCAGATACTAAGACCTAAGGATGTTTTTATCTTTTTTTTCTTACCTCCAAGCGGTGCCGGCGCGCAGACAACAGCGCCGACCTAAAAAAAAATTTCATACTTAGTATCTAACAGCATATCGATACCTTAAATCTCAAATGGCGTAACCACCAAAACGCAACTTAACAGGAGAACAAAAAAACGAAAAAAAAAAGTTTTTTTTTTTATATAACTTTGTCAATTTTAATGCAGTGAAAATGTTTTATACATCAAATTTCTTAGAATTTTGAGATAAAGGCTTCAGTAAGAACTCTTTGCACCTAAATCTTATATTTAACAAACTAGAAGTCGGTTACGCTAGTGAAAATATTACGAAAAGGCGTTTACGCCTCATAAAAAACATGATTTTTAAGAGGTGAAGGTCGTATCTCCCGAAAGTAATTGTCTTTTGTGCTTTAAAATAACTTAATAATGAAAGAAAACGTAAAATTTCCACTCTGTATTACGCTTTTTACAAAGTTACGCCATATGTCACGTTTTCATAGTGATGTAATGGGTAATACTCACCTTGTAAGTTTTATAACAGGATGAAGAATTTTTGTACATGGGAAATTTCACTTATAGTTATACGTAATTCGATTAATTTTGTCATTCGTAACCCCCGCTGCTGTATATTCACCATACATTTATCTATGTATTCAGCCATTTGCGTACTTGTGCGCATAGATTACGTTCCTCCGTGTATTTTTTATTTTTTGTGACCGTTACGTTGACTTTGGCGCATTATTGGTCTTTGATTCTGATTTGTGTTTGGACATTGATTTATAATGCCGAAACAAGGAAAAGCAATAAATAGCCAATGTATCCGCAATCTTAATCCCCCCGCGCATCAATACTAACAATAATAATGACAATCATGTGTTCAGCGATTTTGGGTGTAAACGCCTTTCTATTGTATTGCAATTTCGAAAAATAGCGTGTCTTTCGAGTTACGCCGGAAAATTATGTCCCTTACACCCTTTTTTTTGACATTTTTTTTACGTCGCAATAATTTCTAGGGGCGTAACCACCATGTAAATTAGACTAAGCCTTTTACGACCTGTTTACCTTATGAAAAGTGTTCAAATCTATAAAAAACATTGGGTCGTAATAACCTTTTTTTTGCGAATTTGAGGATTTTAAATATACAGATCGATAGAGAAAAAAAACTGAATAAAACTGCATTAAAAAGTCATTTTGACCAAATTGGCGGTTACGCCATTTGAGATTTAAGGTAGCGATATGCCTGAAAACCTTAAATAATCTGAGGGCACGGCTAAGACGAGTTAAATAATATTTTATTTTTTTTCATTTAATTTATTATTATTATGAGTATGAAATATTTTTGTTGTCACTAAATAAACGTTTTCTTTCTTTCAAAATAAATAATTATCTGGGACATTTTAACAGACGGTTACCTGACCCCAAACTAAACACAGCTTGTAATATAGGCGTCAGAGACAGATATACATACATATTCATTTATAAATACATACGTATATACATCATTACACCCAGATATGGAACAAACACCGAAGTTCATCCCACAAATAATTATTGTTCCGAGCGGGAATCGAACCCACGACTCTTGGAACAGTCAAAAACATCACATAACTAAATTGCTTAAACACTTTTGTTAGTAGTATCGTAAACAAAGTGTCTTCCCCTTAATAGAGACAATAAGAAAAGTGCTAATGGACACATTCTTAGACATTACTTTATTTTCAGGCCTTTGCCTCGAACTGGAGGCCTTAACAAAACTTAAGTCAAAATATTTTAGTATTTTTATAAAGAGTTTTAAAATTTTGAAAATCAAAGTGAAAACTTGAAGGTTCAAAGACGCTTTTAGAATGACAAAGGTTAATTTACTTCCAAACTTCGGGATCGAACCGGCAAGAGTTTCCAGACCAAAATTCAGACCGAAAATTTACTAGAGTAACGTAACTGCTGCAACTGCGTACATCGTGAGGAAACCAGCACACCTGAGAGATTTTTCAACGGTGTGTGAAGCCATGTCAGAGGCCTACATGGATGAACAACCTGGGTTGTTCATCAACCACACGATAAGAAGAAGAAGAAGAAGACTGCTGCAACTTACCACAAGTAGAAAAACAAATCCGGTTTTCATCTTGCAGTGTCGTCAGAAAGATCCAAAAAACACTGAGGATCTCAAACTTCACATCCTTTTTATAGTCGGTCAAACTAATTAATTATTTTAGAAAATGGAAAACAGACTTATAATTTGAAAACTGCAATTAATAAACATTACTTTTTGCAAGTGGAGATAAGACAACTATTTTGGCCTCATTCAAATTTCATCTAGCATGTTACAGGCTGTTTAGATAAATCGATACCTATAATAAAATGGTATGCCAGGACCGTAGCACATGGCAGGAAGTGATCTCTGCCTACCCCCTTGGGAAAAAGGCGTGATTTTATGTATGTATGTATAATAAAAATGCAGCGGATCGCTGTCTGTACATCATCATCATCATCATAATCAGCCCATCTCCCTAAATGCACGCCGGTTACATGGATGATCTACACTTACATTATAAAGTTGAAGAGTTCCTTTATCTGATTGTTTGTTTGAACGCGCTAATCGCAGAAAATACTGGTTAAAATAAAAAAAATATTTGTGCTGGATAGACCATTCATCAAGAAAGACTTTAGGCTATACACCGTGAAATTTGAGTGGTTGTTTTCCCGTGGTAGACCGATTTTCCTTTAGTAATACTATCTAAACATGCAAAAAAAATATTTTTTTTTAATTTTCAAAATAATAATTTTCCAACTCGAAAACGAGAGAAACTATCTTATATAAGATGTGACGAAATCAGGTTCTGCTTGCCGCATGAAATCGATGCTTAAATCTATAGAAGCTCTACGCTCTAAATATTAAGGCGGTTCGAGTTTCGGTTATACCTTTCGTAAAACCGGAATTTATTGATTTCTATAAAAAAGATCTGCACAAGTCTATTGTGCTGCTTAGATAGAATCATTTTACTGATAGAATCATTTTACTGCAGGAAAATAACCACTCTAATTTCACGGTGTATAACGCTGCGACTAAAATAAGCAATGAAATGTGGAAAATATGTCAAAATCCAAGGAAAACGCGGGCAATGTCGCTGGCATATCTGGTATATAATAAAAATATTATAGTAGACCGTTACAGAAAATATTACCAATGCAATCAAATGGTCCACAATTAAAAAAAGATTTTAGACTTTCGCGTTCCTTTACACTAAATATTAGTCTTTATGGGTCTACACACGTTATTAGGAATAGCAAATTACATAGCTACTTACTGGGAAAAAGGGGTGATTGTATGTGCTTATGTGTGTACGTCGAACTTCCTGGGCTTTTGTGGCGCGGGATTATTCAATGATGCTACCTAAAGTATTTTTTTTTAATTTTCCATTGATTTTTTTTATAAAAGGACTCTCAGTATGAAGCCCGGAATGAGTGAGGGAAAACATGAGCTAGGAGGGTGTTCCATGCCTCATGGCACACAGCAGAAAAAAGGAACTGAACATCTACGGGCTACTTATCCCTAGATGGTATATGGATGACCATGAGACAATTTTTACAGTAACCACCAAATGTTTGATTTTTTTATCTTGCCTATTAAGTCCCACTGCTGGGCAAAGGTCTCCCCCAATTCACTCCATGTTTGTCGATCGGTAGCGATGGGTAGAGATGGCCAGTGAGTTCATCTCGCCATCTCTTTTTTGGTCTACCCCTTGCCCGTCGACCGCTTGGCTGCCATTGGGAAACCAATTTTGCCGATCTCCCGAGGTTCATTCGACAAACATGACCAGCCCAGCCCCACTTCAACTTTGCCGACACCTGTTTTCGAGAGATCGAAATATATTTGTGATGACGAGTCCTCAGAAGTAAGGTAAAAGGCTTTCAATAAAAACTTTAGCATTTCTACCACATTTAACACCTGGGTAGCTCAGTGGGTAGAGCAGCTGACGCGATGTCTGAAGACCGGTGTTTTGCATTCCCTGTTCAGGCGGGGTCATGAAAAGGGAATTCAGCGTGCACGCTGCGAGCTCGCGGCGAAATCGCGTTGGTATCGCCGCGATCGAAATCGCCCAAAAATCGCTAGGTCTGAATAGGCACTTAATTTCCCTATTACTCTGAGATTGTAAGTGACTGATTTTAAGTGTCTGAGATTTTAAAAGAGTGGGTGACCTAGTGTATCTTACACGAATTTTTTAAATTTAAACGAGATAGATAATAATGGATAAATTTTAATGAGTGAGTTCATGCGTCAATCGAATATTAACATGCATGTCATTAAAATAATAAAGGCTATGCATAAAATGAACGATAAAACTCGCCAGATGAATAATTGCCTACAGTTAATTATTATTGCAATGGAGTTGTAAATATTGTCTTTAACTTGAAAATAAAAGTGCAATTTCAAAAATAATTAATTATTCAACAATGAAGTTGTTTTTGTAGAATTTAGGGTAATGTTGTATCGTTTAGATCTATAATTAAAAATAGGTATTCAAATATCACCTCTGTGTTATCCTATTTACTAGCTGTGCCAGCGACTTCGTTCGCGTTTCCCCCGTTTTTTACACATTTTCAATTGTATCTTTGCTCCTATTGGTCGCAGCGTGATGTTTTATAGCCTAAAGTCTTCCTCGATAAATGGTCTATACAACGCAAATTTTTTCAAATCGAACCAGTAGTTCCTGAGATTGGCGCGTTCAAACAAACAAACTCTTCAGCTTTATAATATTAGTATAGATGACTAAGGCGTCCAACCGATTTCAGCCATGGCGGCCGATCTCAATTGAGATCAGCCAAGTGCGCAGGACATATTATAGTGTGCGCAAACACAAGTGCACTCTCTTTTTCTTACTCTCATAATTCGGTGAGACGGCAATCCGACATGACCGATGAGAGTTCGGGCGCAGGACCACCGGCTTAACGTGCTTTCCGAGGCACGGGCGTTCAACCGCCAACTTCCTAACTACGGGCTGAGTAAAAGAAAAACTCACACAAATTTTGCCCGACTCCGGACTCGAACCGGCATCCTCTCGGTCCTAACGCTGCACTAGCTACCAATAGACCAACGAGGCAGTAAAGCAAAGTAGCTTCCCGCGTCAGACTGTCCCTATGCTTAAATTTTTTAAACTACACAACAGATTTTGATGCAGCTTTTTTAAAGATAGAGGGATTTAAGAGGAAGGTTTTTATGAATAATATGCCCGAAGCAAAGCCAGGGAGGGTTACAAGTAGAAAATAAATTATTACATTTATTAGTAAGGAAACCTGCACATAGTGCACACCTATGATGAAAATCTCAGTTTGTGTAGTCAACCAACCCGCACTCGGCCAGCGTGGTTGACAGCGTGGCGGCCTGATCGTCCTAGTTAAGGGTAGAGCC
Organism: Maruca vitrata; assembly: GCA_039566165.1. Classification (NCBI taxonomy): domain Eukaryota; kingdom Metazoa; phylum Arthropoda; class Insecta; order Lepidoptera; family Crambidae; genus Maruca; species Maruca vitrata. The sequence continues at coordinate 6,469,811 of CM076939.1, forward strand.
GTTCCCCAGCTGTGGGACGTATATGAGCTGATGATGATGATGATGATGATAAGTATTATCTATACAAACAAAAAAACTGAAGTGTCTTTTTGTCAAATTACAATCCCATAAAAAAACAATACTTGTCAAAAAACCCAAGTCTCGCAAATCAGTTGGTCTACCGTAAAAAGTTGAGATCCATGTAATACCAAGTCGGTTTTTTAATTGACGTGGCCATCGGACGAAGACACGTGTAAATTAAATTAATTAGTGCAAGCCAAGCAATTAATAACCGACTTGGTATAACATGTATCTCACAATTTTTTACCGTAGAACAACTAAGTTGCGAGACTTGGTTTTTTTGTCAAGTATTGTTTTTGATGGGATCTCATTTCTTTTTGTATTTTATAGACAGTCTACTTTTTCCTTTTCCGTTTGCTCGATTTGGCAGGGGCACTACCGTGCGTCTTTATATTAATATAATATTACAAAGTTATTTTAGTAAGTAGTTAAAATTTTTAAAACTGGACGGAAATTGGGAAAAATTGGTAGACTTAACGGTTGCACTACCCTGCCCCCAAATATTTTAGTTTTTCCTTGATTCATATACCAAACAATGACATTTTGTCACTAGGCAATATCCATTGTAGATGACAGCACTGTCCACGCACGTTATTTCGGCAGACCTGGGGTAAAGCAGACCGAAACCGAGGAAAAGAGGAAACTTCTTGTCGCCGAGCTTGACGGGGTCTTGGACCGCAATTCCAAATGGGGCACAAGCAATCTTGTTGAGTTCAACGCCAAGAAGACACCGGTGTGTGTTTTTCTAGTAAAGTGTCTCCTTTCTTTCCCATCCTACTCGTCAGAGCACCCCTTACCAATACAGGATAGCCTTAGCATCCTTGGCATAGATGTTCGCCGCGACCTGAACCAGAGGGATTACATCGAGAGCGTCATTAGAACAGCCTCCCGCAAACTGGGGATCCTGAACAGAGTGCGGCGATTTGTCACACCGCCTTTTGTATAAGGCACAAGTTCGCCCATGTGTGGAATACTGCTCTCACCTCTGGGATGGCTCAGCAAATTACTTGCTCGACGACCTCGATAGGTTGCAGCGACGTGCTATCCGTATTGTCGGTGATATAGAGGTGTCCGAAACTCTTCAAATCTTAAAGAAAGGTCAAATCAAAAGTATCCGTCATCGATGAGCGTGCATGAAGAGGTCAATTAATGTGGATGAAGCGAAAGTGGTGTGCCAGGACCGTAGCACATGGCAGGAAGTATTCTACCCCTCTGGGAAAAAGGCGTGATTGTATGTATGTATGTAAGTATGATTGTCTGAACCTAATTCTAACCGGAAAGATATCGGATAGACCTAGTTTTATCCAACAGGGAATGGCTGGACCTAATTGCGGCTTGATGAAGGCTAGACCTAGTTTTATCCGAAAACAATCGGCTCCACCTAGGTTTAGCCAAGAGTAAGTGACTGCACCTAGTTCTAACCGGCTAAAACTAGGTGTAGCCGCACTTCGGGTATTAGCCGTAACATATATACTCGCTAAACTCCGAAACGGCTGGACTGATTTTGATGGGACATATGTTCCATCATTCGTCACTTTAACGGTGAAGGAAAACATCGTGAGAAAACCAGCACACCTGAGAGATTTTTCAACGGTGTATGAAGCCTGTCAGAGGCATACGGGCGGTTTAAACACTAACACTAGGTTGTTCACCAACCATACGATAAGAAGAAGAGACCCAGTACCTAATACTTCAAAGCCAAAAACTTCAGATAAATACAACTAACGGCACCCAATTTACACCCATTTTATGGTAATTGCAGCTCAAATAGAAATTTTCAGTTCACCAAAAATATATGTAAGCGTCCTTCTCTGTTTTTATTGAATATGCAAATTATAAAATACCTCAATATACATATCATTATGACTTGTAAATTGGAAACTTACTTATTGCATTCATCAAGGCCAATTTTTACCCGACTACGGCAAAGCAAAAGGAGGGTTATGATTTTGACAGGCTATGTATGTATGTATGTATGTATGTATGTATGTTTGTATGTATGTTTGTATGTATGTATGTATGTATGTATGTTCATCTGTTTCCACATAACTTCTAAATTGCTTGTCAGAATTCGACAAATGACATATCATTAGAAGCGTCTTAATTGTCCGCTGGTTATAGGCTATATAGGGTTTCACAAAATCTAATGTGGCGCCCACTAGCGGACAAAACATACAGAGTAAAAAAATAAAGTTAAGATAAATACGCCGTGTTTGGTATCATTGGAAAGCGCTTTACTTGTACATTTTAAATATATATATATTACTAGCATTTGCATGTGACTTTACGTATATTCATGGACTGATTGCATATAGTTCACATCTTTTCGTTCATAGCTTCTTTACTACTTACTAACACCAAAATAGTACAAATAATAAAAAGTTAAAAACTAAAACCCAACTACGACAAAAAACGACGCTGAAAAAGTATAAAACAAGACTTTTAGAACATACAATACTATTTTTTGAAGTATGCAATATTTACTATGTAGAGATAAGTTTTCATGTTTGGAAAGGCGTAGTCACATCGTTCCATACACAAGTACCTACCTACCGTAGCACTTTGACAACGTGTGACTGCGGTTTTCCAAACATGAAAACTTATCTCTACATAGTAAATATTGCATACTTCAAAAATAGTATTGTATGTTCTAAAAGTCTTGTTTTATACTTTTTCAGCGTCGTTTTTTGTCGTAGTTGGGTTTTAGTTTTTAACTTTTTATTATTGATGTTTCTCCTTTTTAATTTTTTAACTTTTTATAGTGTGTGTGTGTGTGTGTGTATGTATGTATGTGTGCGTGTGTGTGTGTGCGTGTGTGTATGTGTGTGTGTGTGTGTAGTGACCTTGATCTGATTCAGAAGCCAGGATAGTCTGCAGATCACAACTCCTCGACAACTAACAGCAGATATATTGTGTTTAGGCTCCTTGAAAAGGGACTGATGAGTAGATTGACATACTGTTAGTAACATAGGTATATGTTAAGCCTAAAAAGAGATTTCCCCGCTTTTGCCCGTCATCCCCACTCATGACGCGATGATGGTACGTGGATAATAATATTACTAAAATAAAACTATAAGCACTTACAAGTATTAATTTTATACTTTTGAAAAGTTTTTATATATTGTGTCGGTTTTTTTTAAATTTTGATTTAATTTTTATATTTCCAAATGCTGATTGCTTGCTTACAAGCTGTTTTAAATATTAAAAAGGTCCACCAAGGTACCGTGGTTCGAGTATAGTAAGCGAACAATGGTGCACTTGTATTAGCGCACACAATTGTGCACTATAATGTGACTATGATGCATCCTGCGCAATCGACTGATCTGCTATGGTTGTACAAAAGCCTACAAAATGAAAATTTAATATTTTTGCGGAGGTACTTACTAATGAAAATTGCCACAAGGTCAAGTGGAGTCAAGTTTCGCAATCAATTGATCAGCCATCTTGGTGGACGGTAAATAGAAGATCATTTAGCCTGAAACAAATATAATAAGACTGTAAGATTTTAGACTTTCGCGTTCCATTACATCTAATATTTGTCTTAACGGGTCTACACGCGATATTAGGAGTAGCAATTACAAAGCTACTTACTGCCCTACGTTTCGACTGGGTTACACCAATCATGATCGCGAGCGAACTCCGGGCACGAGACGAAACGTCGCGCAGTAAGTAGCTATGTAATTGTAACTCCTAATATCGCGTGTAGACCCATAAAGACTAATATTAAGTATAATAAGAATGTGTTAAACCTAAAAGTAGCTTTTAACATTATCTCATCTTTTTTCTAGCGGGGACCGTCTAACCTATTCACTTCGACACTCACACACTCTTTTGTGTTATTCCTACCTCTATACACCTACTCACTGAAGATCAAATGCAATGTGAATAATGTCCTTGGGTCTAAGGTGCCTGTATTCTTCTGGTTTCGTATAAGCCGTTCCCAGAAGTCTGAGCCTGTGTCTGGCCAGTGATTGACATTCACATTAGAGATGTTTCATATCTTCCATTTCTTTCTTGCAGGCTCTAAATTGTTGTTGATGACAATCACATCTTCATCAGTAACGAGTTGGTGGAGTGGAGAGCGCTAACAGGGCGCTATCATCATCATCGTGTCGACTTTGAAGTCGACTACTCATGGGACTAGTGATGGCTTTGGTTTTCTCCATATTCAGCTATGAGACATGGACGGTAAAGAAAGCTGACCGCGACCGCATTGATGCTTTTGAGATGTAGTCCTGGAGGAGAATGCTTCAAATCCCATGGACGGCACAAATGTATCTATTTTGCATGAACTAAACGTACAGACCCGGCTCTCTTCTGACTGCCTTCAAAGAGTGCTCGAGTTCTTTGGTCACATCGCCAGAAAGGAAGGGAACAAGCTTGAGCAACTCATGGTCACCGGTAAGGCAGAAGGCCAAGAGGACGTAGCCCAGCTAGATGGACGGACCAGTTTCGAACAACCTTGGACACCAATCTACACGGGGCTCTTCACTCGGCCAAGGAGAGGAACAAGTGGCGAAAAATTGTCCGGAACAAGATCATCCCGCATCTAGGGAATCACGACCCTCAGCAATGAGGATAGCGACGCGAGGAGGAGGAGGACTCATGGGATACAATAAGATAGATATGACATTCACATAGGAGATGTTTGAAACTTAGTTCATTTTAATCATTCCGAAATCGGCTCGACGTGTTGTATGTATGTCTAGTCTAATGTATATCTTTCAAAACTCAAAAAGAATTTTACAGTTTTGACACAAACATTTGACTCTTTTGACCCTTTTTGTATAAAAGGATGAAAAACAAAAGTATTATAATAACTTTTGCTTTTGACATTAGTAACTCTAAGAAGCGAGTAATATTTAATGCTATAAATGAAATAAATTTTTCGAATTTGTATGGTTACCACCATTTTTTTTTTATAATAGGCTAACTAGGAGGCAGTACATTGTAAAAAAAAATGTACTTTCACGTAACTAAAATATAAATTCGTTTTACAAATATATTCATCATGCCAATGAACCAATTTTAGATTGAGACACAGTAGCGTTCTTCACTGTGCACTATAATGTATCCTGCGCCATTGGCTTATCTACTTTGAGAGTACCAAAGCATGTCAAATGAAAATTCAATATTTTTGCTGAGGTATTTATTTATATTCATCTTATCGTATAGTTGATGAACAACCTGGTGTCAGAGTTTAAACCGCCCGTAGGCCTCTGACATGGCTTCACACACCGTTGAAAAATCTCTCACGTGTGCTGGTTTCCTCACGATGTTTTCCTCCACCGTTAAACAGTCGAATGATGGTACATATGAATTTCAATTTTGAAAAACACATTGTACCTAGCGGAGTTTGAACTGGCGACCTCTCGCATGGCAAGCAACGACCTTAACCACTTGGCCATCGACGCTTCTTAACCACTCGGCCATCGACCCTTCTTTATTAAAATAGGCGACACGACTGAAAAAATATAATTAGTCCATTATTTAGATTATTTAAAAATATTGTACTCGTATTTTTATTTTCTTTCACAAACAAGAAATTATGAAGATATAGTGCTTAGAAGTTTCGTATGACGTCACGTTTACGTACAATTTTTGCGTAACTGTGACGTCACAAGCGCCCACTCCAGAAGTTTGATAAGCTATAATTTTGTCATTTTTCAATCAATTGAAAAACAAAAAAATACGTGTCCCATATTTTTGTATAAACTAACTTACGGACTAAAAAGAATAATAAGAGTTTGTCCCAGTAGTCACGCCTTGTGTGCCGTCAGGGTGTGCAATCAATTGATCAGCCATGGTGGTGAATAGTAGATGGTAGATCATTTGGCCTGGAACAAACATAAGATTGTGTTAATCCTGAAAATAGCTTTTAAATTTTTATTTGTTGTTTTTTTTAATACTAGTAAAGCTTAATGTAAAATAAAAATTTGAAAAAAAATCGCATTCATGACCCCGCCTGAACAGGGACTTGAACCACCGGACCTTCCGATATCGCGTCGGATGCTCTAACCTCTAAGCTATCCAGCCTTAATTTTACATTAAGCTTTTAATTTATCTTGTTTTATAGCAGGGACAGTCAAACCGGGTCACTTCGACCCTTAGGTATCTTTTGAGTTACCCCTACCTCCATACACCTACTCCCTAAAAACAAATGCATTATTGCAATAATGTTTTTGGGTCTGAGGTGCCTGTATTGTTCTCTTTTGGATAAGCCGTTCCCAGAAGTCTGAGCATTATGTCTGGCCAGTGAGTGACATTCACATAAGAGATGTTTGAAATTTAGTACCAAACATTCCATAATAATATAAATTAATATTTCACAACATGACATACATCGATCTGATCTCGTGGTAAGTAGGTTTAGCACTTATGTTACGGAAATCAGAAATGACAGTGTAAACACAAATATACTTAAATATATTTAATAACACACCCAGACACAGAAAAAACACCGATGTTCATCACACAAACATTTCCCCGAATGGGAATCCATCCCACGACTCTTGGAACCGCCAGCCGGGGTCACTAACCACGTTTCCATCGAGCCAGTCAGAGGAAAGGTAAACATTCATATTACAACAATATAGTTCTCTAAAAAGGCGTGCATGATCGAGTGGTTAAGGTCGTTCCTTACCACGCGAGAGGACGCCAGTCCAAACCCTGCCACGTGCCATGTCACGCCATAGTACGATTATTCGACGCTTTAACGGTGAAGCAAAACATCGTGAGGAAACCGTGCAGGTTTCTTCACGATGATGGTCTACTACACAACATAAGAATTTCTTCATAGGTTGTGTAGTCGGCCAACCAGCACTTGGCTCATCGAAAAGGGATATATGTGTGGATCAAGAAACTGTTAGTAACATAGGTATATGTTAAGTCTAAAAAGAGATTTCCCCGCTTTTGTCCGTCATCCCGACTCCTGACGCAACGATGATACCTTGATAATAATATTACTTCAGCCATCAGCCATCGTGGTGGACGGTAGATAGAAAATTATTTAGCCTGAAGCAAACATAATAAGACTGTGTTAAACCTAAGAAAGTCAGGGGATACCAGTCACGACAGTCTGCCCGATGGTTGGTGAACGGTATTCGGGTAAGCGACCCCGGCTCCTCGAGCTACTATCGACTCAGTCCAAATCATCCGAGGCGATAGTATCCTTCCTCCCCTTTTCCTTCCCCCGTCATATATCCTTGCTACTCGTGGGAACGCAATGACCTTGTTAAAACAATGCACAAGGCAGAATGGCGGCGACGTGGTCCACAACCCGTCACGTCACGTTTCCCACAGAGGTGAAAAGTGGATCACTGGAAGTGATCTCTGCCTACCCCTCTGGGAATATGGCGTGATTTTATGTATGTATAACACAAAAGAGTGTGTGAGTGTCGAAGTTATTCCTACCTCTATACACCTACTCACTGAAGATCAAATGCAATGTGAATAATGTCCTTGGGTCTGAGGTACCAGTGTTCTTCTGGTTTCGGATAAGCTTTTCCCAGAAGTCTGAGCCTGTGTCTGGTCAATGAGTGACATTCACATAAGAGATGTTTCATATCTTCCATTTCTTCCTTGCAGGCCCTAAAATTGTTGTTGATTACAATCACATTGTCATCAGTAACGAGTTGGTGGAGTGCCCTGTTAGCGCTATCATCATCATCGTGTCAACTTTGAAGTCGACTACTCATGGGATACGATAAGAAAGATATGACATTCACATAGGGGATATTGCGTGTAGACCCATAAAGACTAATTTTAGTGTAGTCGCGTTCCACGCGAAAGTCTAAAATCTTACACATAGGAGATGTATGAAACTTAGTACATTTTAATCATTGCGAAATCGGTTTGATGTTTTGTATGTATGTCTAGTCTAATGTATATCTTTCAAAACTCAAAAAGAATTTTACAGTTTTGACACAAACATTTGACTCTTTTGACCCTTTTTGTATAAAAGGATGAAAAACAAAAGTATTATAATAACTTTTGCTTTTGACATTAGTAACTCTAAGAAGCGAGTAATATTTAATGCTATAAATGAAATAAATTTTTCGAATTTGTATGGTTACCACCATAATTTTTTATAATAGGCTAACTAGGAGGCAGTACATTGTAAAAAAATTTACTTTCACGTAACTACGTTTTACAAATATATTCATCATGCCAATGAACCAATTTTAAATTGAGACACAGTAGCGTTCTTCACTGTGCACTATAATGTATCCTGCGCCATTGGCTTATCTACTTTGAGAGTACCAAAGCATGTCAAATGAAAATTCAATAATTTTGCTGAGGTATTTATTCAATTCTTCTTATCGTATGGTTGGTGAACAACGAGGTGTCAGAGTTATTAAACCGCCTGTAGGCCTCTGACATGGCTTCACACACTGTTGAAAAATCTCTCAGGTGTGCTGGTTTCCTTACGATGTTTTCCTTCACCGTTAAAGCGTCGAATGATGGTACATAATGAATTTCAATTTTGAAAAACACATTGTACCTAGCGGAGTTTGAACTGGCGACCTCTCGCATGGCAAGCAACGACCTTAACCACTTGGCCATCGACGCTTCTTAACCACTCGGCCATCGACCCTTCTTTATTAAAATTGGCACACAATCAAGTGCAGTCAGGGTGTGCAATCAATTGATCAGCCATGGTGGTGAATAGTAGATGGTAGATCATTTGGCCTGGAACAAACATAAGATTGTGTTAATCCTGAAAATAGCTTTTAAATTTTTATTTGTTGTTGTTTTAAATGCTATTGAAGCTCAATGTAAATTTAAAATTTGAAAAATTTCGCATTCATGACCCCGCCTGAAAGGGGACTTGAACCAACGGACCTTCCGATATCGCGTCGGATGCTCTAACCTCTAAGCTATCCAGCCTTAATTTTACATTAAGCTTTTAATTTATCTTGTTTTATAGCAGGGACAGTCAAACCGGGTCACTTCGACCCTTAGGTATCTTTTGAGTTACCCCTACCTCCATACACCTACTCCCTAAAAACAAATGCATTATTGCAATAATGTTTTTGGGTCTGAGGTGCCTGTATTGTTCTCTTTTGGATAAGCCGTTCCCAGAAGTCTGAGCATTATGTCTGGCCAGTGAGTGACATTCACATAAGAGATGTTTGGAACTTAGTAAGGCGTCCGACAGATTTCAGCCATGGCGGCCGATCTCAATTGAGATCAGCCAAGTGCACAGGACATATTATAGTGCTCAAGTGTGCGTGCAAACACAAATGCACTCTCTATCTCCTTACTCTCATAATTCGTTTAACGTGCTTTCCGAGGCACGGCCCCGGACTCGAACCGGGGACCTCTCGGTCCGAACGCAGCGCTTGCTACCAATAGACCAACGAGGCAGTTAAACTTAGTACCAAACATTCCATAATCGTCTTGATGTATGTATGTCTAGTCAAATGTTTATCCGTCAATACTTACTCAAAAAGAATATTGACAGAATTTAGACACAAACATCTGACTCTTTTGACCCTTCTTGTAAATAAACAGACGAAAACAAAAATATCATAATAACTTTTGCTTTTGACATAAGCAACTCTAACAAGCGAGTATTATTTGATGCTATAAATGACAATTCATTTTAAGAGTTTGTGTAGTTAAGCCAATGTTTCAATTTATTACATACACATCTAAGTAAGGCGTCCGACCGATTTGAGCCATGGCGGCCATCATTTGAGATCAGCCGCAAACACAAGTGCACTTTCTATTACCTTACTCTCATAATTCGGTGAGACGGCAATCCGTCATGACTGATGAGAGATAGGGCGCAGGACTCCCAGCAACCGCCAACTTCCAAACTCCGGGCTGAGTAATTTGACAGAAAAACTAACACAAATTTTGCCCGACCCCGGACTCGAACCGAGGACCCCTCGGTCCTAACGCAGCACTCGCTACACATCATCATCAGCCCACATACGTACTGCTGGATCAGGAGCTGGCCAGGTGCTGGTTGACCGACTACACAACCTATGAAGAAATTCTTAGGTTGTGTAGTCGACCATCATCGTGAAGAAACCTGCACGGTTTCCTCACGATGTTTTCCTTCACCGTTAAAGCGTCGAATAATCGTACATATGGCGTGACATGGCACGTGGCGGGGTTTGAACTGGCGACCTCTCGCATCATATCTCACATGGCAAGCAATGACCTTAACCACTCGGTCATCGACGCCTTTTTATACAACTATATTGTTGTAATATGAATGTTTACCTTTCCTTATCGTTATTGCCACGTTTCGGAAACCCTGGAAGAATAATAAGGCTTGTTAAACCAACATATTAAAAGAATCTTTCTAAAATATTTTCAGGATTTGAACGTTTGGCGTCGAATTAGTATGATGATAAGTCTGACGATGAACAATTGTCTATAATTGCGCAAACACCACACTGAGATACTGGTCACTTTCGCAAACGGACACTTTCGCGAAACGTCACTTTCGCAAACGGTCACTTTCGCAAAACGTCACTTTCACACTATGTCATTCACAATTATTTTTCTTTTTTCTCCTATATTTTTTATACAGACAGACAGACAGACAGCATATAAACCTTGAATGGTTGTCTTGCAGTATTCACTACCGCTTCCCATCAAGTAGGTCATCTTGTTAAGCAAATGTAAAAAACTGTATTTGTATTTCCCTTTACACCTTTTCAGTTGTGGTGGTTGATATTCTTGGTTCACTAGCTTCAAATGGTGAGTAAATTCTGTAAGTCCATTACGTGAGATGAAAGCAAAACCATCATTTAATACAGAAAACTTAATCCAATCAAAAACATAAATGTGAAATGAGAGCCAAGTTCAATATTATGATAATTGCCTTGGTTGTTGACTTCAGCGACAAAAGAAGTGAGATCTAAATGGGTGCCAAGTTCAATGATCAACCCTAAAATTTATTTATATGTAACACTATAACATACCTATCATATCTTCTTATAACATAAGATAATGTATGGTGGTAGCCCTTGAAGGTCTGTCTTGGCTAGTTTCTATAAACCTACCAACGTATTATTATGTTCGCTCGCCAGTTTCTACCAACAATCCAAATTTTCGGAATTATAAAATGAAAACTAGCCAAGACAGACCTTCATAGGCTACCACCATACATTATCTTATGTTATAAGAAGATTTGATAGGTATGTTATAGTGTTACATATAAATAAATTTTAGGGTTGACCATTGAACTTGGCACCCATTTAGATCTCACTTCTTTTGTCGCTGAAGTCAACAACCAAGGCAATTATCATAATATTGAACTTGGCTCTCATTTCACATTTATGTTTTTGATTGGATATCATTACTTTTTGTAGAAAAGTATATATCATCGTAACGCCGTGGGTCCTTTGAAAAGGACAAATTCAAAACTAAAACTAGACTTTATAAATATAAAACAATTGAATCAGTTACTGTATTTTCCTACGTTTACGGGGTATAACCCTAAGTAATAAATATAAAAACCGACTATAAGTACCTACTCTTAATTGTAAATAAGTAAGTATACCTAAATATATACTTAGTGCTCTGCCTTCCCCGGTATATAGGCGTGATTAGGCACTAATTAGGTGAATGAAATGAAATGAAATGAAATAAAATCCGGTTTGGAGTCGACCGGTTGCTGTTACCACCATACAGTTGCGTAAAACCCGCCAAGTGACTCTGACCTATCTCGGTCAGGTCGCGTTCCGGGATCAGCACTGTACGAACCGGAGCCAGGGGGGACCATTGCTGCGGCAAGCGCCGGACCAGTGGAGTCTTAGCGGCGGTATTGTGCGGGCGAAGCGGGTCAGCCCGCCCGCCAGGGAGAGCCGTAGAAACGGTAGTGCCTTCCGTTCGGCGGATTGGCCAACTCCGACCCGCACAGCTCAATACCAATGCGAGACTCCACGCCTTGTCTCGTTGTTGCCGCAGCAGTGGTCTCCTCTTTCACGTCCCCATTTCCCTCTCATATCGATGTTCCGGGAGGGAGGGGTGAAACGGCTTTCAGGGTGAGTGCGACAGGCTCAATATGGTATATTGTGCCTGTCGACCTCATATTTGGATCTCACTACCGCTTACCATCAGGTGGAGTGAGGTCATCTTGTTAGCTCATTATAAAAAAAAAAAAAGTTGCCAGTTTTTTATTTTTTCCTTTGTATTCATGTAATTACCTATCTGCATACCAGGTCATTTGGAACTGGGTTAGAATTTTGATCTGTCAGTCAGTCAATGATAAAAATGAGGATTTTTGGACATTAATATCTAAATAACTGTTTGAGATAAGCTTATGAAATTTAGAACACATATTTATCTCGCAAGTCACAATATATGAGCCAAATTTGATACGTTTATGTGAAATAGTTTTTGATTTATGAGGGGTTCAAAAGTGGTTCCAAATGGTTCGTGTAATATTACACACGGTGCGGCTCGCCAGTTCTGTTTCTTGAACTTGGCTTGACACGCTACCGCGTGTCTAGATCTCACCAAAAACATTCTGCAAAAAACTAGCCAAGTCTCGATGGAGCAGATTGCTCATCTCTAAAAAATTGTAAACAATAAAAAAACCGCCTTCAAAAACCCGACTCACAAAAAATTACAAAATAATATAATACGAACATTTATAATCATCTGGGTATGAATTTTATATGTTTTTGAAGGCGGTGCCGTTTATATTTCATACAGACAAGCACAGAGTGCTTCGTTTTCCTCAAAATTTTGATTGGCACCGCCTTCAAAAATTTATCAAATTCATGGCCAGATAATTATAAATGTTCGTATTATATTATTTTGTACATTTTAGTGAGACGGGTTTTTGAAGGCGGTTTTAATTTTTGTTAAAACAAAAGTTTTTCATACTTTTTAGTGTTACATTTTTTTCACCCTATTAGTTCAGCTTACCTATAATACTACTAGTCTTTATATGCATGTATACAGTATTGAAATTATCGTTTTACTTCCAACTATTAAGGAGTTGACCATCCATCATCAGCTCAGTATCATAACATTATGATTGCCAGAAGCAAATGCCAAAATAACTTCAGATAGTTTACTTCAGAGGTGTTCCCATTTTCACCAGTCCCGGATCTGATGATGGGATCCAGGAGAATTCGAGGGCAATTTTTTCATCCTATTAGTTCAGCTCACCTGTAATACTACTGATATTATAACTAGTAGTCTTAATATGTATACAGTATTGAAAAAATTATCCTTTTACTCCAAACAATTCAGGAGTTGACCTTCCATCATCAGCTCAGGATCATAACATTATAATTGCAAGAAGCAATGCCAATATAACTTCAGAAAATATGTAAAACGCGGTACATGTGCCTATAAAATTTGAGGGTTGCCCTCGATTTCTCCTGGATCCCATCATCAGATCCTAGACTGGTCAACCTAATAGTTCAGCTTACCTGAAATAGTACTGATATTATAACTAATAGTCTGAATATGTATACAGTATTTAAATAATTATACTTTTACTTATCACTATTAAGGAGTTGACCTTCCATCATCAGCTCAGCATCATAAGATTATGATAGCCAAAAGCAAATGCCAATATGACTTCAGAAAATATGCAAAACGCGGTACATGTCCCTTTAAAATTTTAGGGGTTGCCCTCGATTTCTCCTGGATCCCATCATCAGATCCAAGACTGGTGAAAATGGGACCACCTCGAAAGTGAACTCTATCCAACCAAAAAAAAATTTTTGAAATCCGTCTATAATTGACGAAAATATCGGTGAACATACATAAAAAAAAAGAATATTATACATACAGACGAATTGAGAACCTCCTCCTTTTTTTGAAGTGGGTTAAAAAGTATTCAAATCTAGACAAAATCGTGCCAAGTCCAAGGTTATTACTGCGATTTCTTCATTAATAGTGAAAATTAAGGCTTAATACTGATTTTGTCATGTCACAAGTCCCACAGACTTGAAATTTTGGATTTGAAGTATGTTATCATAGCTTGGATGATGAAAATTTCTGCGTTCTGGTCTTATCCAGAAGTTCTCAAATAACAGAAGTTCCAGTAAAGGATGGTACGGCAGTGTTTGCTTCGCGCTCGTCTTAGTGGGGGCACTGCCGTGCAGATGTGATCACGGGGGCAGGGTCAGGGATGATGGATGGATGGATCAGGGATGAAGATCCCTGAGGGTCGAAGTGAACCGGTAGACGGTCTCCGCTACAAGACAAGTTAAAAGCTACTTATAGGATTCTTCTTCCTATCGTATTGTTCTTCTTATCAGAGTTTAAACCGCCCGTAGGCCTCTGACATGGCTTCAAACACCGTTGAAAAATGTCTCAGGTGTGCTGGCTTCCTCACGATGTTTTCCTTCACCGTTAAAGCGTCGAATGATGGTACATATGAATTTCAAATTTGAAAAACACATTGGTACCTGGCGGGTTTGGAACTGGCGACCTCTCGCATTAAGCATCGACCTTTACCACTCGGTGTATCGACGCTTTTTACTTATAGGATTAACACAGTCTTATGTTTGTTCCAGGCTGAATGATCATCTACCGTGCACCAACATGGCTGACTTATTGATTGCAAAACTGTATTGCACTTGAATGTGTGCCAATTTTTATTAATAAAGACCTCAGCAAAATAATTTAATTTGTTATGCTTTGTTACTCTCAATCGAGATCAGCCAATTGCGCAGGGTATCATCATCATCATCTCAGAATTTTTCCGGTTGCATCCTTGCGGAGCCCGGGGTCCTCTTTCCTACTCTTAACTCTCCACTTCGCACGGTCTTCGGCAACAATGTGCAAATGTGCAGGGTATATATTATTAGTGAACAATTGTGTGCAAATACAAGTGCATTCTGAGTTCTCTCACTCTCTACTCCCCCACTCGTGACGGTAAAAACAGCTTTTTAAATATTCGAAACAGCTGGTAAGCAAGCAATCAGTACTTGGAAACATAAAACCAACATAGGTGACTTCCGTCCGGCGACTGGCCAACTCAGACCCGCACAGCTCAATACCAATGCGAGACTCCACGCTTTGTCTCGTTGTTGCCGCAGCAGTGGTCTCCTCTTTAAGCGGGCTTTCAGGGTGAGTGCGACAGGCTCAATAAGGTCTATTTTGCCTGTCAACCTCATATTTGGATCTCACTACCCCTTACCATCAGGTGGAGTGAGGTCATCTTGTTAGCTAATTATAAAAAAAAAAGGTGAAACTTCAAAAACTGGCCTTGATGAATGCAATAAGTAAGTTTTCAATTTACAAGTCATATTCATATGTATGTTGAGGTAATTTATAATTTGCATATTCAATAAAGACAGTGAAGAATGCATACATATCTTTCAGATGAACTGAACATTTTCGTTTGAGCTGTAATTACCATAATTTGGTTCAAATTTGGTGGACTTAGTTGTATTTATCTAAAGTTATTTCAACGTCCCAGAATGTCCCAGATATTAATTAATTTAAAAAAAAAATACAGCTCGTTTTGAAATTAGTATGCTATACGAGGG
This sequence comes from Maruca vitrata, assembly GCA_039566165.1. Classification (NCBI taxonomy): domain Eukaryota; kingdom Metazoa; phylum Arthropoda; class Insecta; order Lepidoptera; family Crambidae; genus Maruca; species Maruca vitrata. The sequence goes on from CM076939.1 coordinate 6,485,353, forward strand.
AAAAATTAAAATACCATTGCAATTATTAACGTTTAAGTTAAGTTACGTTAAGTTTGTAATTAATTAATTTGTTGAGTTTTATGCATTGTCTTTATTATTTTTAATGACATTACATGTTAATAATGCTATTGACGCATGCACTAACTAATTTAAATTTATTTAGAAAAAACACAGTAACTTTCTAATTTGAATTTACAATCATAATAAGGCGTATGACCGATTTCGGCCATGGAATATAACATAATACATGAAATCACGCTTTTTCCCAAAGGGGTAGGCAGAGATCACTTCCAGCGATCCACTTTCACCTCTGTGGGAAACGTGACGTGACGGGTTGTGGACCACGTCGCCGCCATTCTGCCTTGTGCATTGTTTTAACAAGGTCATTGCGTTCCCACGAGTAGCAAGGATATATGACGGGGGAAAGAAAAGGGGAGGAAGGATACTATGGCCTCGGATGATTTGGACTGAGTCGATAGTAGCTCGAGGAGCCGGGGTCGCTTACCCGTATACCGATCACCAACCACCGGACAGATAGTTGTGACTGGTATCCCCTGACTGGCCTGGCCATGGCGGCCGATCAAAATGGAGATTAGCCAAATACTTTGGACATTAATAGTGCACGCAACACACAAGTGCACTCTCTATTCGATTACTCTCATAGTTCGCTGAGACGGCAATCCGACATGACCGATGAGAGATCGGGCGCAGGACCACCGGCTTAACGTGCTCTACAAGGCACGGGCGTAAAACCACCAACTTCCTGACTCCGGGCTGGGTAATTTCTTTACAGAAAAACTCACATAATTGCCCGACCCCGGACTCAAACCGGAGTCCTCTCGGTCCTTACTAAGCGCTTGCTGCCAATTAACCAACGAGGCAGTCAAAGATACTTTAAAGAGATACTTTAAAGTGAAAGTACTAACGGCCGTGTACAGAAATGACAATCAAACATTCTTCTTCTTCGTCTTATCGTATGGTTGATGAACAACCTGGTGCCAGAGTTGAAACCGCCCGTAGGCCTCTGACATGGCTTCACACACCGTAGAAAAATTTCTCAGGTGTGCTGGTTTCTCACCATGTTTTCCTTCATCGTTAAAGCGTCGAATGATGGTACATATTAATTTCAAATTTGAAAAACACATTGGTACATGGCGACCTCTCGCATGGCAAGCAACGACCTTAACCACTCGGTTAACCGAGTAAAAAATCTCAAACATTTAACATGTGAAACGGGCCTTACAAAATCTTATTTAGGGATTGTCGTCGTTGTCAGCCTATAATCTAGTCCACTGCTAGACATAGCCATCCCTAAATGCTCGCCTCTCTTGCCTATCCTCGGCTACTCGCATCCAGCTCCTACCAGCCGTCCCGCGCAGATCGTCACTCCACCTGGCCTGAGGGCGTCCCACACTACGTTTGCCGAGACGCCGTATCCAATTGTTACGGTAATTTTATTTATTACTAGCTCTCCGCCCGCGACTTCGTTCTTGTAGAGATGTTTAACGGGTAAAACAAATACATAAATAAATTAATAAATATTTCACAACATCACATAGATTGAACTGATTCCGTGGTAAGCAGCTTAAGCACTTGTGTTACAAATATCAGAACCAACAGTGGATACTCAAATAAACTTAAACCTGGGTCACTAACCACTGTTCCACCGAGCCAATCAAAACATTACTTCTTTATAGCGCAGTCGGTTAAAAAGTAGCCTATATCCTTTTCTAGGCTCTGGACTATATCTGTACCAAATTTCGTTTAAATCGGTTCAGTACACTATGCGTGAAAGCGTAACAGACAGACAGACAGAGTTACTTTCGGATTTATAATATTAGTAAGTATTATTTTGTGAGAAAATAGAGTGTTTTTTGTTTTATGGTTCCATTCCAGAATATGGAACCTGAGTAAGGAACTGAAATCATAAATTCAACATCATCATCAGCCCATACGTCCCCACTGCTGGGGCATGGACCTACCCTAAACTAGGGCAATCAGGCCTTACTCAACCACCCGGCCCAAGTGCGGGTCGGTCGACTACACAACCTTGGAATTTCTTCGTAGGTGTACAGTAGCGCTACCATGAGTTTAAAAGTTACGGACTCGATATCACCTACGTAAATATGTCTATGAAAAACTTGTATAGCGCCCCTGGTGGACACGCTTAGAACTAAAATCGGTTGTATGAAAAAACAATCGATAGGTTTTTAACGTACGTAAGTTTTCGATAGCTAACTCATGATACCGCTACAGGTTTCCTCACGATGTTTTTCTTCAACGTCAAAGCTTCGAATCACCATACATAAATGAATATCAAATTTGAAAAACACAGTGGTACGTGGCGGGGTTTGAACTGGCGACCATTCGCATAGCAAGCAACGACTTTAACGACTCGGCCATAGACTATATTTTTTCGTAAAATAAGGCCTTATAGTCCAGTCATTTAAGCTTAAATTAGGTAAGAATCTCGGAATTCGAGATACCCAGCTGTAAGTCTGTAAATACTTAGATATTGACACCTAAAAGTGGTCTCAAAACCTACATATGGTAGGGTGTACGCAACTATAAAATTTTCATGGTCAAATGTCACAAATATCAGTTTTATAAACTTTTGAGCGAAACGGGAAGTTTTATCATAAAAGTGTGTAGGAGAAAATTGCTTATCATCTAATTATCTATAAAAAATTGTCTGTACGTTTTATTCCTAAGATTCACCATTTCAGAGATACAGCGATGCAAATAGTTGAAAAAGTTGTATTTTAAAAAGCTTTCAGACCCCGTGCGATTGTGCTAGACAGTTAAAATTTTCACAACTGATGTATTTCAGTAGACTCTATAACATCTAATACTAGAAAAAGATTAAAACCAATGTTTAAGTGGGTTCTCATACAAAAACTATGGACTACTTTTTTCTCACACTTGGCCGGTTTTTAACGTAGTTACCCCAGTAAACCCATTACAAACGACACCTTTTATACGTGAAGAACACGTTGTTTATATGGAAGCCTAGTTAAATAATTGTTTTATGTTGTTTTTAGTACTATACATATACGTTTCAGTACATTTGAACTGCTTAATATGGGTCAAAAACGCAGAAATCTTAAATCTTCGAAATACTAAAAACAACAAAAACCAATTATTTAACTAGCCTTCCTTATAAACAACCTGTTCTTCATGTATAAAAGGTGTCGTCTGGAATAGGTTTACTGGGGTAACCACGTTAGAAACCGGCCAAGTGTAAGAAAAAAAAACACAATTTTTGTATGAGAACCCACTTAAACATTGGTTTTAAGCTTTTTCTAGTATAAGATGTTATAGAGGCTACTGAAATACATCATTCGTGAAAATTTTAACTGTCTAGCACAATCGCACGTGGGCCTGGAAGCTTTTGAAAATACAACTTTTTCAACTATTTGCATCGCTGTATCTCTGAAATGGTGAATCGTAGGAATAAAACGTACAGACAATTTTTATAGATAAATAGAAGATACGTAATTTTCTCCTACACACTTTTATGATTATATAATATGCTTAAAAGTTCATAAAACTGATATTTGTGACATTTGACCTTGAAAATTTTATAGTTGCGTACACCCTACAATATGTAGGTTTTGAGACAACTTTTAGGGTGTCAATATCTAAGTATTTACAGACTTACAGCTGGGTATCTCGAATTCCGAGATTTTTTCCTAATTTGACTGGACTAATAAATTGAAAATTTTCCCTTTCCAATGTCAACAAACAATGTCATATTATTTATACAATTTACTGACAACAATAAAATATCAATTTGGACATAATTGTGACGTAAAAATATTATATTTTAAAGTATTTTTAATGTAATAAAAACAATTTGCGTATGTTTAAACAGTTATTGCAACAAGTGTCATCAGCGTTTGAAGATCTCTTCAAACCAAAGGAAAAAATGAAACTCATATTCTTCGCCTGTCTTATAGCCTTGGTAAGTGTTAAATCTTTCTTTTTATACACCGTGAAATTTTATTGGTTGTTTACCTGCAGCAAAATGATTCTACCTTAGTAGCACAATAGATTTGTGCAGTTATTTTTTATTAAAATCAATAAATGCCGGTTTTACGAAAGGTATAACCGAAACTTTAAAGTACGTTCGAACCGCTTTATTACTTAGGGCGTAGAGCTTCTTTAGCTTTAAGCATCGATTTCATGCGGCAAGCAGTACCTGATAACATCACATCTTATAAAAGAACGATGACTTCTCTCGTTTTCGAGTTGCAAAATTAGTATTCTGAATAATTAAAAAAAATTTTTTTTTTTCAAGGAATAATTTGCAAAATTCGATAGTATTACTAAAGGCAAATCGTTCTGCCACGGGAAAACAACCACTAAAATTTCACGGTGTATGTTATTTGGCAATGTAATAGAATGCCAGGGTTGTTCAGGCGATGTTTGAAATAATATTTAATATCACAACTTTTTTACATTTTACCTAGGAAATGTATAGATGAATACCTACCTAGTATTATTTGTTTGTATGGGTCAACACGCGATATTATGAGTAACAAATACATAGCTACTTAACGTCCGACGTTTCGACTGGAGTTACACCAATCGTGGTCGCGAGCGAAATGGCTGGAGTGTTGTGTGTCGGACAAATGTGGGTAGTTGTACAAATGACATTAGTGCTTGTTCGGGGGTGGATCAAACACCATTTGGTCCAAACACGATTGGTCGAAACACCAATCGTGGTCGCGAGCGAACTGGCGCCGCCCGTCTTCGTCTGCCACAGCGGTTCTCAATTACTAAATCCATCCCCGAATTAGCACTAATGTCATTTGTAGAGCTTCCCACGTTTGTCCGACACCCAACACCCGAGTGGTGTAACCTAGTTGAAACATCGGGCATTACGTTGTTATGTATTTGCTACTCTTAATATCGCATAGCCTATAAGGCATAATATTTAGTGAAAAACGCGAAAGTCTAAAATAAATAAAATAGAATAATTAAATATTACACAACATCACGTACATCGATATGATCCAGTGATAAGTAGCTTTAACACTTGTGTAATATCAGAATCAACTGTGGATACACAAATAAACTAAAATATATTTAATAACACACTCCGATAGGGAACAAACACCGATGTTCGTCACTCATATATTTGTACCGGGTGGTAATCGAACCCACTACTCTTGTAGGTAATGAACCTGGGTCACTAATTACTGTTCCACCGAGCCAGTCAAGTCAAAATTTTGTCTAGGTATTATTATCGAACTAGTGATCCGCCCTCGCATCGCTTCGGGTATAATATTTAAAAAAAACCCTCGTCAGATTTTGACCTTAACTCCCTGAGCACGATCATCAGCTCTTCAAAGATCACTTTGAGGTAAACTCCTGAATAGGCGTGACGACTGGGACAAAATCTTATTATTCTATTTAGTCCGTAAGTTAGTTTATACATAAATATGGGACACATATTTTTTTGATTTTCAATTGATTGAAAAATGACAAAATGATAGCTTATCAAACTTCTGGAGTGGGGGCTTGTGACGTCACGGCTAGGTAAAAATTGTACCATAACGTGACGTCATACGAAACTGCTAAGCACTATATCTTCATAATTTCTTGTTTGTGAAACAAAAAAAAAATACGAGTACAATATTTTTAAATAATAATCTAAATAACGGACTAATTATATTTTTTTAGTCATATCGCCTATTACCTTTAAGATTCGAAATCAAGCCAAAATACTTTACTATTAATTTTACAGGTTGTCTTTGCTGCCAGCGTCCCTGCACCGGAGCCATACCCTGAACCAATCTGGGGTAAGTAATTAATATTCATCACAATCCTAATTAACAAGAAACGTAAGGTGTCCGACCGATTTCGGCCATGGCTGCCGATCTCAATTGAGATCAGCGAACTGCGTATGACATATTACACGACATAAGTGCACGCTCTATTCTATTTTATCCGACAAAGTTTGAGAGTATGGACTAAATCAAATCATAAATTACTTTTAGTCCAGTCATTTAAGCTTAAATTAGGTAAGAATCTCGGAATTCGAGATACCCAACTGTAAGTCTGTAAATACTTGGTAATTGACACCTAAAAGTGGTCTCAAACCCTACATATGGTAGGGTGTACGCAACTATCAAATTTTCAAGTTCAAATGTCACAAATAGCTGCATCTTGCATCGCTGTATCTCTGAAATGGTGAATCTTAGAAATAAAACGTACAGACAATTTTTTATAAATAAATAGATGATAAGTAATTTTCTCTTGCACACTTTTATGATAAAACTTCCCGTTTCGCTCGAAAGTTCATAAAACTGATATTTTTGACGTTTGACCTTGAAAATTTATTAGTTGCGTACCATATGTAGGTATTGAGACAACTTTTAGTGTGTCAATATACAAGTATTTACCGACTTACAGCTGGGTATCTCGAATTCCGAGGTGAACTTACTATAATGACTGGACTATTTTGTGTTTCATCATTTTTTTTTTATAATAGGCTAACAAGATAACCTCACTCCACCTGATGGTAAGCGATAGTGAGATCCAAATATGAGATCGACAGGCACAATAGATCATATTGAGCCTGTCGCACTCACCCTGCTGCCTGCTTAAATGCCGTTTCACGCCCCGCCTGAAGAGCCCGGGACCATCTTCATTATATTGAAATAGGAACACATCCTTAATGTGGAAGTATGTACTTGATAATATTGAGTATGTATGGCAATCTGATAATATTAAAAAATGATGTCAAGTTTTATAATATTAATACTGAAACTGTTCTATCTACAAACATTGGCTATGCGTTGATACAGCGAAACATTCTGTCGGTGAAACGTTACATCGGCGAAACGTAATATCGGCAAATGTTTTTTCGTGGAACCAACGATAGGCTAAGAATTAATTCGATGTAACAATCTATGGATGAAGGATTTTTACGTAAAACCAACGGTCGACTAAGGGTGATTTCGGTGCCGGTGGCGTCGTGGTAGTTGGACTATGCCATGAACCATGACGACGCCAAGGCGATTAGGTACATCGCGATGTTTCAGTCGGTATTTCCCCTGGGCATTGCACTCCGCCCAGGAGCAGTGACTGGCATTTACCACCTTCTCGCCAGTCGCCGAGTCCGACACACCACCGGGAGAGAACCCCCTCTCCCAGTGAAGGTGCGCAAAGCATTTCACCGCGTCAAAAAAAAAAGATCTTCCGATGTACTATTCTATGTTCAGCTCAAGTACGTCCCGGATTGGTCGACTGCACAACCTAAGATTTTTTCGTAGATGTGTATTGTGCAGGTTTCCTCACGATATTTTCCTTTACTCTTAAAGCCTCGAATAATCGTACATATTAATTTCAAATTTCAAAAAGACAGTGGTACGCGGCGGGGTTTGAACTGGCGAGACTCTGGCATGGCAACTTTACCCTTTACCACTCGGCCATCAACGCTTATGTGTTTGACGCTAGCGAAAGCTCCTCTCTTGTCTCCAGGCCACTTTACGCAGGATCAAACCAGCAGAACTTAACGGGAAAACGTCAGGGATCGAATAGCGACGGAACGGTAATATACACCGTGAAATTTGAGTGGTTGTTTTCCGTGGCAGAATGATTTGCCTTTAGTAATACTATATCCAATCAAAAACATAAATGTGAAATGAGAGCCAAGTTCAATATTGCCTTGGTTGTTGACTTCAGCGATAAAATAAGTGAGATCTAAATGGGTGCCAAGTTCAATGGTCAACCCTGAAATTTATTTATAAGTAACACTATAACATACCTATCATATCTTCTTATAACATAAGATAATGTATGGTGGTAGCCTATGAAGGTCTCTCTTGGCTAGTTTAGATATTGAACTTGGCTCTCATTTCACATTTATGTTTTTGATTGATATCATTACTTTTTGTAGAAAAGTATATATCATCGTAACGCCGTGGGTCCTTTGAAAAGGACAAATTCAAAACTAAAACTAGACTTTATGTAGGTACCTACCCTAAGTAATAAATATGAAAACCGACTATAAGTACCTACTCTTAATTGTAAATAAGTAAGTATACCTAAATATATACTTAGTGCTCTGCCTCTCCCGCTATATAGGCGTTATTAGGCACTAATTAGGTATTTATGTTAAGCGTTCATAATAGAACCTAACCTAATTATTAAAAAATTGCCAGTTTTTTATTTTTTCCTTTGTATTCATGTAATTACCTATCTGCATACCAAATTTTAACTCTCTAGGTCATTTGGAACTGGGTTAGAATTTTGATCTGTCAGTCAGTCAATGATAAAAATGAGGATTTTTGGACATTAATATCTAAATAACTGTTTAAGATAAGCTTATGAAATTTAGAACAGATATTTATCTCGCAAGTCACAATATATGAGCCAAATTTGATACGTTTATGTGAAATAGTTTTTGATTTATGAGGGGTTCAAAAGTGGTTCCAAATGGTTCGTGTAATATTACACACGGTGCGGCTCGCCAGTTCTGTTTCTTGAACCTTGGCTTGACACGCTACCGCGTGTCTAGATATATATATAACTACTATATAATATATAAAAAAATCACATTTTCCAATTAATAATTTTCCAACTCGAAAAAGAGAGAAGCTTTCATTCTTTTATAAGATGTGACGTAATCAGGTACTATCGGCAACGCTGGCGGTCGACCACCTATAAGGTGAAAATCGCTTGGCAATTTCGCGTCTGTCAGAGCAAGCCCCGCCCAATTGTGGTCAAGGAGCTGGCGATTATTTTTTGGTAGATATTAGAGGCATGCTGACAGTGGCGTAACTATACCCGTTGAAGTCCGTGGCAAAATTCATCGGATGGGGCCCCGTGCACACCACGTTCTTTTTTTATCTTAATGTGTATGTGTGTTGGCAGTTGAGATTCTGCTATGACCGGGGGCCCCTTTCGGCTGGGGCCCCCTACCGGGTGGGGGCCCGTGGCATTTTGCCGACTTGCCACCCTGTAGTTACGCCACTGCATGCTGAAAACTTGTCCTGTACCTCTCCTATTATATCCCAACACAAACCCGCAGACCTGGCTGAGTACCGGGGCTAAACCAAACCCCCAATTTTTTTATTTAAAAATATATTTTATAGTCCAAAAAATATAATTTGTCAGTTCACCTGACAGGTAGAAGTTCCATCGAAAATAATTTGTCTTAGTGAGTCTTATTTTTTAGTTATAAATAAAAAGATGAAAAATATTTTTGTGGGTTTGCTTTAGCCCCGCTACTCACCTGCCAGGTCTGCAGTTTCGTACTGGGATATAATAATAGAGTGGTACAGGATAAGTTTTCAGCTTGCCTCAAATACCTACCAAAAAATTCTTGCTAGCCCTCCTACTATTGGAACGATTTTGCTTGGATTTTGACAGATTTTCTTTAAGTGCTCTTCTATTGGCCAGTGGGCGGGGCTAATGGCGTTTAAAGAAATCTGTTTGAAAAGTGTACTACCGCCAAAATTTCTGGTTGTACTGTTTGCCGCATGAAATCGATGCTTAAAGCTAAAGAAGCTCTAGGCCCTAAGGAATAAAGCGGTTCGAGCGTGCTTTTAAGTTTCGTTTATTACTTTCGTAAAACTAGTATTTATTGATTTGAATAAAAAAACTGTACAAATCTATTGTGCTAGTAAGATAGAATCATTTCACTGCGGGAAAACATCCGCTAAAATTTCACGGTGTAGATCGGGTACCCACGACCAATAACAACAATTCTTGTATCGTTGGAAAGATCTTTTCATGACGATCTTGGACGATATTTTAACCCAACTTTTTAAAGTTTCTGTTTAGTGTTCCGGACCCTATTACTAAGCCTCCGCAGTCTCGTACGATTATTCGACGCTTTAACGGTGAAGGAAAACAACGTGAGAAAACCTGCACACCTACGAAGAAATTCTTAGGTTGTGTAGTCTACCAACCCGCACGGTCAGCTTGGTTGACTAAGGCCTTATCGCCCTAGTTTAGGGTAGGCCTGTGCCCCAGCAGTGGTGACGTATATTGGCTGATGATGATGATGAATTTATTTTTCGCCTTTTCAGATGATGATATCCTCGGCAGAGCTTCACCAGCTGGTAAGTGTCTGCGCCATAAATTGATGAATAATTAGACACATATCTATTATCATATATATTTTTAACGATAAGAAAACCGCCTTCGTATACCCTATTTTGATATTTTTAAGTATGTCAAAAATATTAAAATAATACACCGTGAAATTTTAGTGGTTGTTTTCCCGTGGCAGAACGATTTGCCTTTAGTAATACTATCGAATTATGCAAATTATTTTTTTTGGAATTTTAAAAATAATAATTTTCTATCACGCAAACGAGAGGAGCTATCGTCCTTTTATAAGATGTGACGTAGACTGGTACTGCTTGCCGCATGAAATCGATGCTTAAAGCTAAAGAAGCTCTACACCCTATGTCATAAAGCGGTTCGAACGTAATTTCGAGTTTCGGTTAAACCTTTCGTAAAACCGGAATTTATTGATTTTAACAAAAAAGAATTGCACACATCTTTTGTACTACTAAGATAGAATCATTTTACTGCGGGAAAACAACAACAAAAAATTTCACGGTGTATAATGAGTTCTTTTTCTGTTATTTTTTTTTTTATTTCATACTGTTTTATGTTTAAGTGTTAGAATTTTCGCACGATGACAGCCGCCATCGTTATCGTTATCCAACAAATTGACGATAATTTTTGCTTTGATTGATCGGTCGACACAATCTTACAATAGCATTGACGAAAGATTTTGAAATCCTATTCCGTAATGCGGATAAACACCTACTGTTTACAACGAAACCTATATTTTGGTGATAAACATAAGTTTTTGGAAGTTTAAAGCTATTTTTAAAATCATCTATACTAATATTATAAAGAGGAAAGATTTGTATTTTTGTATTTTTGTATGTTTGTAATGAATAAACTCAAAAACTACTGGACCGATTGCAATAATTTTTTCACCATTAGAAAGCTGCATTATTCAGAAGTTACATAGGCTATATAATATCACGCTAGGTCCTATAGTTGTGGAGCAGTAACCGAAAATGTTTCAAAAACGGGGGAAAGTATCGTTTCTGAGGCCTTCCGTGGCGTGCGCTGAGCATATAGTTAAAGTTATACAAAAATGCTCTATGGATGAATTGTTTATTTTAACATTATCTTTAAAAAAGTCCGCGAGAGCATATGTCTACCTTTTATAGTTTACCCATAACCCATTTAGATGTTTGCTCCAAAGTAATCTTCTATATTAATAATTTTGTCAAGGGGTACGGTAGACTCGATTAAAACCTTACATGAATAATAAAACATCAAAAAATAATGATTTCGAGTCGACAACATATATCCGCAAATTTCGGATTGTCGAGTATTTTGTTAAATTCAAAATGTGTTGACAGACGAATCAAAGTCACCATCTTGCCGGAATTATTGAGTGAATATTGTGTCAAAACTAATTTTCTTCAGTCATTGACGTTTCGTTTCGGAAACATTGTTTTTGACACATTTTTATGATATACTCTTTCAGGGCGATAACAGATACTGATGAAGAATAGATAATATAATTTTATAAGGACCTTTGCCAAATTCTAGGATTGACTGACCTATCGACGCACAGCCTAAACGGCTAAACGTAGGCACTTGAAATTTGGACCGGACGTAGCTTAGGTACCATAGAGGTGCACTAAGAAAGGAATTCTCGAAATTCTCACGGGAACGGGAATAATCGGGAAAATCCTTTTGTATGAAAAATCTAAACCGCTGAAGTTAGATGCTGTAAATTTGACATGCAGGTACCATAATAAACTTAAAGCTTAGGTGAAACAGAATATTGAAAAATTCTTACGGGAACGAGAGTTAGCAGGATAAACTTTTATATGTTAAATCCTGTAGTCCACGCGAACGAAGTCGCGGGCACAGCTAGTTTAAAATAATACGCGAAAACAGCTCGCAGTGTCATGGCGTCGTGTGTGACGTAACACTTACGTAAACGTCAAATCTGTTGGTTGTAAAGTAAACAAACGTTGCGTATTTCAGTTTTTTACCTCTTTTATTTTATTGAAAAGAAAGAAGCTCTACGCCCTAAGTCATAAAGCGGTTCGAACGTGTTTACGAGATTCGGTTATACCTTTCGTAAAACCGGCATTTATTGGATTGTAATAAAAAAGCACTGCACAAATCTATTGTGCTACTAAGATAGAATCATTTTACTGCGGGAAAACAACCACTAAAATTTCACGGTGTAGAGAGTTAGAGAAAGATCACCACTCAAATGTCCTTTTTTTAATAAGTGTGCTATGAATAGGTCTTCTAATAAGTTTTTTACGCCTTTTTTTTCAGCGGGTCGAAAATTTGGACCGAAAACAACGAAAGGAAAAGGTAAGGCGGGTAAGGTAATACAATATGTATAGATTTGAGTATTTGTAAAATAGTGATATTGGCTTATTTACACGAACTAGTAATAGTTAAAAAAAAACTTTTAGTAAGGATCACTTTATTGCTTGTGTCTTTGCAAAAATTGTCAAACAAAATTTATAACGTATACAATGTCGATTTTCCACATTTTCATTATAACGCAGTAAGAAACAAAAATTCTGATCACTAAGAATTTCTCCGCCAATAAAACCTGGAAGTGACTGGTCTATGGAACGTGTCCTGTTTTACTTGGTCCGTGAGCTGAAATTGCCATATTTGTTTCAGGCTAACTCATCTACCATCTACCGTCCACATCACCATGGCTGATTTTTAACTGATTGTATAACTTGCCTGCACTTGACTGTGTGTAAATTTTATAAAGTTAATAAATACCTCATTGAAAATATTGATTTTTCATAAGTCCAGGACATCAGTCACAACTATATGTCCACAACCCGTCACGTCACGTTTCCCACAGAGGAGAAAAGTGGATCGCTGGAAGTGATCTCTGCCTACCTCTCTGGGAAAAAGGCGTGATTTTATGTATGTGTATGTATGTACGTCAGCTCCGTACTGATTTAGCCCTTTGGCATTCTCGGTACTTGTTTTCTTTTTTATAAATCTATTAGGCGCCCGCCCGAGCATCCAACTGCACATTATAGGAAATATTCCTTCTTCTTCTTCTTCAGCATATTTGTGTCCACTGAACATATGCCTCTTGAAGGGACTCCAATCAGATCTTGAAGCGGCGGTTTTGGTCCATGTCGGCCCTACTGGCCTTTAAATATCGTCCAACCATCTGTCTGCTGGTCTGCCAACGTTCCGTCTGCCGGTGCGAGGTCGCCAGAACAGAACTCTCTGACTCCATCTACCGTCATCTCTGCGATATATATGTCCAGCCCACTGCCACTTAGACCACAGGAAATATTATAGTGTGCATCAACTGATAGCGATGCACAGACACACGATTTCAATAGCTGTTAGTTGGTGTACTGGTTCGCACGTCTGGGCGCGATTTCCGGATGGACGGGTGTTAGAATCCCCGGTTAACAAAAGAGCAGTGCAAAATAGCATTACCTTCAGTGTTATTATGTGAAGGTAATGGTTTTTTTAAACGGTTTTATTTAGCTCACCCCGTTTGTTTTATTATATTTTATAATATTAGTAAGGATTCTTGGGTCAAATTTATTTTACCTCATCATCAGTCAAAAACATACACCGTGAAATATTTTGTGATTGTTTCTCCGCAGTAAAGTGATTCGATCTTGGTAGGAAAATAGATTCACGCAGTTTTTTTTCCTCATTACTTAAGGCGTAGAATTTTTTTTACGTTATTGCTAGGATGATTCGATAGTACTGCCAAAGGTAAATAGTACGCTTTTTTTACGCAGTGTAAGATTCCACGCTGACAGATTTGGGGCTGGAAACTAGTATCTTATATAGTCTAAGATCCCGTGTGAAATGAAACTTATTTTAAACTAGCTGTGCCCGCGACTTCGTTCGCGTGTCCTACAGGATTTAACATACAGAAGTTGTTTCCCAATAACGCCCGTTCCCCTGGGAATTTTGTAATATCGCGTTGCAAGTAAGCTTTACGTCCATTAAGGTACCTGCATGCCAAATCTCAATCATCTATCTTACGCGGTTTAGATTTTTTTGATACAAAAGTTTTTTTTGTTTTGTGTTACCCCGTTCCCGTGGGAATTTTACAATATCCTGTTCGACTAAGCTTTAAATTTATTAAAGTACCTGCATGCCAAATTTCAAGCGTCTAATACAAAAGGATTTTCCCGTTAATTCCTGTTCCCGTGGGAATTTCTATGTGATAACATCTACCTGCATGCCAAATTTCATCTGGATCTGTCCAATAGTTTGGGCTGTGTCGACTTCGTCCGCGTAGAGACGTTTAACGGGTAAAACATTACTTCCTTATAGCGTAGTCGGTTAAAAAATAGCCTATAACCTTTTCTAGCCTCTGGACTATATCTGTACCAAATTTCATTTGAATCGGTCCAGTACTCTATGCGTGAAAGCGTAACAGACAGACAGACAGACAGACAGACAGACAGTTACTTTCGGATTTATAATATTAATATATAAATATATATATATTAGTAAGGATTTAATTTAATATGTCAATAAATATAATCCATATGGGTTGCCTAGCAAATTTCAGTCCAGTATATGTTTAATTAATAATTAAAAAAAAAATTTTAAACATTTCACCGGTATGATTACTAGATAAATTCTGTACCAATCGAAAGTATGAAGCCCATAGAATACACAAACGTTAGGTTGCCTATTCTTTTCCGGTCACAACTATCGTGTTGCCAGGTATAAACAGGTAAATCTGTACTAGCATTTTGAAACGTTCTGTTTATTGGATGAAATTTAAATCTTCTACTAATACTTTAAGGCTGAAATAACTTCATAAAATTACAACTAACGCCATCTTACATACTCACGGGACAACTATAGCTCTTAGATATTTTTTCATTTTAAATTATCAACACACACATACATACACATTCACTTACTAACTTTCATAATTTATTACACTCTTATCAAGACACACATATAAATCCACTTGTACATACATACAGTAGCACTACCATGAGTTTAAAAGTTACGGACTCGATATCGCCTACGTAAATAATACATATGTCTATGAAAAACTTGTACAGCGCCCTTGGTGGTCACGCTAAGAACTAAAATCGGTCGATTGTAAAAAACAACTCGATAGGTTTTTAACGTACGTAAGTTTACGATAGCCAACTCATGGTACCGCTACTGATGTATTTACTAACTTTTATCGATACTGGCTTTGTTTATATTATTTTTTTATTTTGTTTTGCATGCAATACCTTAGTATTGCATAGCTTCTATCGCGGACCTTGAGCGCGGGGGCCGAATCCAGAAATTCCGTAACGAAAAAACCTCACGCTCC
Organism: Maruca vitrata; assembly: GCA_039566165.1. Classification (NCBI taxonomy): domain Eukaryota; kingdom Metazoa; phylum Arthropoda; class Insecta; order Lepidoptera; family Crambidae; genus Maruca; species Maruca vitrata. Next base: position 6,500,723 of record CM076939.1, read on the forward strand.
CCACTCGTCTAACGGCGTTTCAGTTTGCCAGTCCTTGACACGGCGTTGTGTGCGTGCGATTAGACGTATTGTACGACTGTACGAAAATCGCACGAATATAGACGAGTTACTCCGAAATCGGACGATGCTATGCAATAGCTTTACCGCGGCCTGTTTTTTATATATTTTTTCTTCTTGGTTCAGATAAGGCATTCTTTAATTATACATTAAATATTCAAAACTCACCAAAATAGTAACAGTTTTTGTCAACCAAGTTATAACCTATGCCTTCAAACAACATCTCAGAGGGCAGGGGAGTGGCTGAAAACCAGCGTTGTTGCCCGGGAATACACTCCCGTGGGATCATCAGCTGAGCTCCTTCCCTTTGTCTCATGCATGCAACATGTATTAAATTTTTTAAGCTATTGCATAGCTTTTATCGCGGGCTTTGAGCGCGGAGACCGAACCAAGAAATTCCGTTCGTTCGGTAGACTTCGGCACGGTGTTTGTGTGCGTGCGGTTAGACGTATTGTACGATAGTGGAGCGCCTTAAGGTTTATGCCTCGGAATCCAGGGCCAGTCGATGAATCTTTATATCAAGTTTTGAAATGTGTTTAGAATAGTATATAAAAAAATGTTAAAAAAATATTTTGTGCGATCTCAACTTTTTAATAATTATTTTCTATAGATAGTATAAAAATGAAGTTGCGAAGGGCGCCCAAAATGTGTTTGTTACCTAGGATCTCAAAAAGTACTATATCAATAACTATGCTGTTTTCAATAATGGAAAGAAGACATTCCAGGGATTCTATAGGTGTATAATTTAGGTGTACCTACTTAAGAAATTATTAGAGTAATCGTAACAGTTGTCAGACGGACGGAAGAAAAACGACTTCTTGACACGATCACGCTAGATTTCCGCAGAAATGAGGAATTTTCCCGCCGTAAAAAGTAGCCTGTGTCCGTGTCTAGAATCCTATTTTTAAATTAACCAAGTCTTATAAAAATCCGTTCAGACGTTAAGGCGTGAATGAGGTAAACTTTTAAAACAAATGATTAATAATCACCAACTCAATATAGTTATCTGACTACTGCCTACCCCTAAGTACGATGACGTGATTATTTATAGCCTATAACCATTTTCAGGTTATCATCTATCATCATACCAAATTTCATCAAAATCCGTTCATCGGTTTAGACGTCAAAGAGCAAAAGTCCTAACAAAAACGGCTAAAAATCACTAACTCAATTTAGTTATCAGCCTACTGCCTACCCCTTAAGTACGATGACGTGATTATTTATAGCCTATAACCATTTTCAGGTTATCATCTATCATCATACCAAATTTCATCAAAATCCGTTCAGCCGTTTAGACGTCAAAGAGCAAAAGTCCTAGCAAAATCAACTAAAAATCACTAACTCAATTTAGTTATCTGCCTACTGCCTACCCCCTAAGAACGATGGCGTGATTATTTATAGTCTACTAGCTGTGCCCGCGACTTCGTTCGCGTGTCCTACAGGATTTAACATACAGAAGTTGTTTCCCAATAACGCCCGTTCCCCTGGGAATTTTGTAATATCGCGTTGCAAGTAAGCTTTACGTCCATTAAGGTACCTGCATGCCAAATCTCAATCATCTATCTTACGCGGTTTAGATTTTTTTATACAACAGTTTTTTTTTTTTGTGTTACCCCCGTTCCCGTGGGAATTTTACAATATCCTGTTCGACTAAGCTTTAAATTTATTAAAGTACCTGCATGCCAAATTTCAAGCGTCTAATACAAAAGGATTTTCCCGTTAATTCCTGTTCCCGTGGGAATTTCGGGAAATCCTTTTAACGAATGCCTATGTCATAACATCTACCTGCATGCCAAATTTCATCTGGATCTGTCCAATAGTTTGGGCTGTGACGACTTCGTCCGCGTAGAGACGTTTAACGGGTAAAACATTACTTCCTTATAGCGCAGTCGGTTAAAAAGTAGCCTATAACCTTTTCTAGCCTCTGGACTATATCTGTACCAAATTTCATTTAAATCGGTCCAGTACTCTATGCGTGAAAGCGTAACAGACAGACAGACAGACAGACAGACAGACAGAGTTACTTTCGGATTTATAATATTAGTAAGGATAACCATTTCTAGGTTATCATCTATCACCATACCAAATTTCATCAAAAACCGTTCAGCCGTTTAGGCGTGAAAGAGTAACAGACAGACAGACAGACAGACAGACAGACAGACAGACAGACAGACAGAGTTATTTTCGCATTTATAATATTAGTTAGGATAGTAAGGATTAATACACAAGATGCATTTACAATGCCGAGGGCAGAGATGGCGGCGGCGGGGGCTGCGTTCCGTCGTTGTGTCATATAGTTAATGGTAAAATTATTTTTGTAAATCATTATTTTTTGTAAAAATTTAATAAATTAACATTGAAATTACTCAGCAAACATAATTTATCACATAAACAATTGAAATTTCAACTATAAAAAGTTTTGTAAAAAAAAAAATGTTGAAAACGAGATCGGCCATTTTTTTTTTTTTAACTTTTTTCTTTCAGGTTTTAATAATGCAATCAAGCACTTCCTATACACATTCATTGACTGGCCCTGGATTCCGAGCTTTTACCATTTTCATGTTTTACGGAACTCCACTACGACTCTACGAAACTCTACGAAACGCACGAATCAAGACAAGCTACTCCGAAATCGGACGATGCTATGCAATAGCTGTACCGCGGCAGTCCCCGAGTGCCACACGTCTTTTTTTATGTTAAACTAGCTGACCTGACAAACTTCGTCCGATCAAAAAAAAATGTAAAAAGAAAAGGGCTGTTTTTAGGGTTTTCCCGGCAATTATTCGATTTTTTCTCGCCGTAAGAACCATCCTTGGACTTAAACGAACATTTTAAAAAAAGAATTGGCCAAATTGGTTCAGGCGTTGTTGAGTTATGCGCTTACCAACACATTTTGCGATTCATTTTTATATTATAGATTTTGTAATATACATACACAAAATCACGCCCTTTTCTAAGAGAGGTAGGCAGAGATCACTTCCTGCCATGCGCTACGATCCTGGCACAACACTTTCGCTTCTTATGTAATATGAGACAATAAATGAATTCTTATTCATATTCTGATCTTATTTGCACCCATTTATTAGTAATAGCAGCTTAACCAGAAATTTTCAGTTCACCCAAAAGATAAAAATGCAAACTCCTCTGTCTTTATTGAATACGCAAATTATGAATTACCCCAACATACATATTAATATGGATTGTACAAAAACGTACTTCTTGCATTCATTAAGCCATTTTTTTTATATTTTTCTTTGATAATTTTATTTTTTTATGTACTAATACTTGTCGAAAACAGTTTTCGGCCCATTTTATTTATTTATTTATTAAAAACAACATCTCCACTTCTGGAGGGCCTACCCTAAACTAGGGCGATATCAGGCCTTGGTTAACCACACTGGCCAACTACACAACCCTAGAATTTCTTCGCAGCGTGGTTCACCTAGTGAGGCCTAGTAGCCCTACTTTAGGGTAGGCTCGAGCCTCTCAGTAGGGACGTAGTACTGATGATGATGATAATAATAATAATAAATAAATATTTCACAACATCACATACATCTATCTAATCCCGTGGTAAGTAGCGTAAGCACTTGTATTACAGAAATCAGAAACGACAGTAGTACAAATATACTTAAATATATTTAATAACACACCCAGACACGGAACAAACACCGATGTTCGTCCGTCACACAAAATATTTGTCCCGAGTGGGAATCGAACCCACGACTCGTTGAACCGTAGTTAGTGAACCTGGGTCACTCACCACTGTTCCGCCGAGCCAGTCGATGACTATTATATCTTTACATATTCACCTATTTATCCATCAGGTACCCAAAATTTGCATAATGTCTAGTTTGATTTTTAATGAGATTTATGTTAAGTATTTTCACCAACAAAAATTTAAAGACTAAATTTGAATGTCAACTGCAATGCAAGACATTTTAAACTTGACAATTTTATGAAATCTTAGTAAGTTTGACACTGTTACATCAAATTATTACGGTACAAATACACAATTAGTCAATAACATAATAAATATTAAGATGTCCGACCGATTTCGGCCATGGCGGCCAATCTAAATGGAGATCAGCTAACTGCATAGGACATATTATAGTGCAAGTGTGTGCGCAAACATAACTGCACTCTCTGTTCCCTTACTCTCATAGTCCGGTGAGACGGCGATCCAACATGACCGATGAGAGATCAGGCGCAGGACCACCGGCTTAACGTGCGCGCCGAGACAAGGGCGTGCATCCGCGAACTTCCTGACTCTGGTCTGAATAATTTCTTAAGAGAAAAACACACACAAATGTTGTCCGACTCCGGACTCGAACTGGGGACTTCTCGGTCCTTACACAGTAAGGTAAACTACCTCTGACGTACAAGTAAAATAATGAATAAATAAATTAATAATTTACTTACAAGTTTATCCATGTAGGGAGATATTAGTTTAGTAATTAAGTCATTTTCCCTGTAACATCCTAAATGACTCACAGGATGACCTCACTCCATCTGGTAAGTAGCCATGAGGTCCACATATGAGGTCGACAGCCACAATAGACCATATTGAACCTGTCGCACTCATCCTGAAGGCCTGCTTAAATGCCGTTTCACGCCCGCCTGAAGAGCCCGGAGTCATAGGAGGGAGGAAAAACTAGAGCTGGAAGGGCGTTTTACTTTCCACTGACTGAAATAACTTTGAAATAACTTTATTTGTTAGAGATATGGTTACTATATACCTATTAAAGTTAAAATAAACAAAAATAAATAAAGACATATTGTCAAATAGAAAAAATAAACTTGTCTAACATTTTTCAAAGTCCTTGCTTGAGACTGGGTATATAAGCTGGGAAAATTCTTTTAGGGAATCAGTATTAGAAGATACGTTAAGAACTAAGCACAAAATGAAGATCGCTCGTATTGCATTTGGTTTAGCTCTGGTAAGTTAATATTTTGTGTACACTGTTTAAAGTATATTATGTCTACCAAAAAAAAACCTTAGTAGTAGTCAGGGGATACCAGTCACAACTATCTGTCCGGTGGTTGGTGAACGGTATACGGGTAAGCGACCCCGGCTCCTCGAGCTACTATCGACTCAGTCCAAAGCAGGGTATAGGTTTGTAACGTACGTAAGTTTCCGATAGCCAACTCATGGTACCGCTACAGGTATCCTCACGATTTTTCCTTCACTGTTAATACGTCGAATAATCGTACATATGAATTACAAATTTGAAAAACACCTTGATACGGCGGTGTTTGAACTGACGACCTCTCGCATGGCAAGCAACGACCGTAAGCACTCGGACATCGATGCTTTTTGATGATGTGATGTTGTGTGATATTTATTTATTTATGTATTTTTCTTGTTCACAGATCGGCTTGGCCGCTTGCGCCCCATACCCTGAAGCTCTTCCAACCCCTGAGCCATTTATTGGTAAGTACACATACACATATACACCGTGAAATTTTAGTGGTTGTTTTCCCGTGGCAGAACGATTTGCCTTTAGTAATACTATCGAATCATGCAAAAAAATCCGCGAAAAAAATTTAATTTTTTCAAATTTTCAAAATAATAATTTTCCAACTCGAAAACGAGAAAAGTTATCGTTTTTTGATAAGATGGGACGTAATCAGGTACTGCTTGCCGCATGATATCGATGCTTAAAGCTGAAGAAGCTCGACACCCTAAGTCATGAAGCGGTTCGAACGTGCTTTCGAGTTTCGGTTAAACCTTTCGTAAAACCGGCATTTATTGATTTTAACAAAAAAGAACTGCACAAATCTATTTTACTACTAAGGTAGAATCATTGTACAGAAGGAAAACAACCACTAAAATTTCACGGTGTATACACACAAAATCACGCCTATTTCCCAGAGGGGTAGGCAGAGATCACTTCCAGCCATCCACTTTTCACCTCTACGGGAAACGTGACGTGACGGGTTGTGGACCACATCGCCGCCATTTTGCCTTGTGCATTGATTTAACAAGTTCATTGCGTTCCCACGAGTAGCAAGGATATATGACGATATATATTGGTAAGTACACAAAAGAAGTCGATGGCCGAGTGGTTAAGTTTTTTGTTAGCCATGCGAAAGGTCGCCAGTTCCACCCCGCCTCGTGCCACTGCGTTTTCAAACTTGAAATTCATATGTACGAATATGCGACGCTTTAACTATGAGTCACACTCGCTAGTAGACCTGCAGTAGGTCTGCAGCACTTGGCGCTCACAACCTGCAGAGGCGCGTGTCTCGCTACGCCCTCCAACCCGCGCTGCTGCTGCAGATGCTGTGAGTCATGAACGTGATGCAGGGCGGAAGGTGTGGCGGGACACACATTTAAGTATTATCCAACAGGGATTGTCTGAACCTTTTCTAGCCGGAATGATATCAGATAGCCCTAGTTTTATCCAACAGTGAATGGCTGGACCTAGTTGTAGCCGGCATGATGAAGGTTAGACCTAGTTTTACCCGAAAACAATCGGCTCCACCTAGGTTTAGCCGAGCGTAAGTGGCTACACCTAGTTCTAACCGGCTAAAACTACGAGTAGGTGCGGCCGCGCTTCGGGTTTTAGCCGTATCATATATACTAAATCATCTTTGTTGCCAACAGGGACAATATTGAAAGTAGTAAGGAGAATCACAGACGGTAAGAAACATAGATCTTTAATTTTTTCTTCACTGGTTAGTCCCGGGTTCGAATCCCAGGTCTTGACGATTTTTTGTGAGTCCTTAAGTTATATACTCTTTCATACTGGCTCAATGGAACAGTGGTGACTTGGCTACGGTTCGAAGAGTCATGGGTTCGATTCCCACCCATATGTGTGTGACGAACATCGGTGTCAGTTACGTGTGTGTGCTATTAAATATTTAAGTAAGTATATTTGTTTTTCTCATACGATGATGGCTTGGAGTATCTTCGTCATCATCACCGGACTTGCAGGGGGCGGATGGCTCCAACCCCTAAAAAAATTAAACTACGTTTGCCTTAGGGTGCTTTTAACGCGAAGAATGCTTGATGCACCTTCACTTTGGGCAGAGGTTTACCCAAGGTGGTGTGTGGGACTCCCGGCTGCCGGTGCTGAGATGGAAAAGACCGGCAGCTGCTCCTGGTAGCCCAGGAGCAGCTGCAGGTGCAATGCCCAGGGGTGTACCCACTAAACTCCGCGGCATACCTCATCGCCTATTGGTGGTGCCGTGGTACCTGGCAGAGCCTCCACTCACAACACCACCGAAGCCTTAGGGTTCCCCTAACGGGGCTCGACCTCGGCTCAGGGCATCGTTGGGCGGTCCCTAAGGCCCGCCATACACGGACCGCTCGAGCAGTTATCCAGTGATCAACATACACGGACCGCTCTTGCAGTCATAGTCAACAGCTTATGCCGGGCGACTGCTCGAGATTTCATCGTGCTGCAGACTGCTCGGAGCAGTCACGACTGCTCGAGCGATTCCGTGTATGTGTGTACGTAGAATCTGTAGTTTACTATGCAGCTGCAGCTTCAAGCAGTTCGTCCTGACTGCTTGAAGCTGTCCATGTGTGTCGGCCCTAATGCGGCCGTAGGTTTTGGAGAGAAACGACCCGGCACGTACCGGAATCGAGTAGTAAGGAGAGACTTAGACTAGTATTTGCGCGCACTATAAATGTCGTGTGCAATTGGCTGATCGATCGATTGTGATCATTTGAAATTAGTCTGACTATATTACTGGTTAGACTTAATTTACAATTATAATTGTTATCTTTCAAAATTTTGTATCTTTAGTTTTAAGTTCAAAATTGCTGTGCCCTTGCAGGGTAATGTGAGAACTCTATATATTTTGTAAGAATGATTATGAATATGATATTTTAATTTATGATACTAAGACGCTTGTACAATTGTAAGTACATATTGTTGTATTTAACTTATAGTTTATTTGTTTATATTTCATTTTGCAGGTTCGAGATGATTTGGCGATAAAGAAAACGCCTGCACGATGTTTTAGATACCATAAATTATATAAGTTAAGCGGTTATAGAATGTAAATAGGTATAGTTTAGTAAGATTAATAATTACAATAATAAACCAAACGCATGTTTTTTTTACTCTTGTACCCACTATTCTGGCTGAATAGCTCGGTGGAACATTGGTTAGTGACCCAGGTTAACCACCTGCGGTTCTAAGAATCGTGGGTTCGATTCCCATTTCGGACAAATATTTGTACGAAGAACATCTGTGTCTGTTTCGTGGTATGTCATTAAATATAATATTCAAGTGTATCCTCTGTTAATTTGATATCCGAAACACAAGTGCTTGAGCTACTTACTACGGGATCAAGTCAATGTATGTGATGTTGTGTAATATTTATTTATTTTATTTATTCATTTCGTTATTATCAAAAACTCAATCATTATTAAGAGGAGCAGCAAACACATAGAAACTTAATGCCCGACTTTTCGACTGGGTTACACCAATCCTGGTCGCAAGTGAACTGATATCCTATATCGAGACCCATAAAGACTAATATTTAGTGTAATGGAACGCGAACGTCTAAAATCTAGATTAATTTTATTAAGAAGAATAAAAATAAGAATTAAAGTAAGAAATAATATTTTATAGTTTTTATCCCTCCTTTTTTTTAAGAAATCGTCATTCTATAATTTTAAACTGTCATGGTTACACGCATTAGAAAACTGAAAATGTCCGGGATATTTACCATGTTTTTTGTTTTAATGAGCTCCCGATATTTCGGCACTGTTGCAAGCGCCATGATCACAGGTGAACTGTTACTGTTAAATATCCCGGACAGTTTCAGTTTTCTAATCATCATTATTCTTCTGCCATTGCCCCACGGTAAGTGGGGTTGGCATTCTTCTTAAAAAGTATGAAAGGAAAAGGGGGCTATTTATGCAAAAGCATAAAGTTAAAAATTATGATTTGGGAATGTTTACATCAAAAGCGTCGATGGCCGAGTGGTTAAGGTCGTTGCTTGCCATGCGAGAGGTCGCTAGTTCAAACCCCGCCAGGTACCAATGTGTTTTTTCAAATTTGAAATTCATATGTTTGATTATTAGACGCTTTAACGGTGCAGGGGTAACATCGTGAGGAAAACCAGCACACCTAAGAAGAAATTCTAAGGTAGTATCGTAGTCGACCAACCCGCACCCGGCCAGGGTGGTTGACTAAGGCCTTATCGCCCTAGTTTAGGGTAGGCCCGTGCCCCAGCAGTGGGGACGTATATGGGCTGATGATGGTGAATGTTTACAGAAATCTTAGCAGAACCCACATCTGAGGCTGCTCAAAAACTAGTTGAAATATTTTTGCATAATTAACTCCCTCGCCCCGCAGTAACTAAAAATGTAAGTAAATTAAGATCAAAGAAGTTCGATGGGGCTGACATGTCGTAAGCCAAAAGCCTCTTTAATAAAGCCGGTGGTCCTGCGCCCGATCTCTCATCGGTCATGTCGGATCGCCCTCTCACCGAATTATGAGGGTAAGGTATAGAGAGTGCACTTGTGTTTGCTCGCACACTTGTGCACTATAATATGTCCTGCGTACTTGGCTGATCTCAATTGAGATTGGCCGCCATGGCTATGATCAGTCGGATGCCTTATTTTCTTCCACACGGGCTTGTCACTCGTCAGCTCTGTGTCTACTCCTTTCACTCCAATATCATCTCTCACGCAATCCATCCATGACTTCTTCGGTCTTCCTCTACGATTACTTCCGTTGACACTTGACATTCATACTCATCACTCTTCTAGTCACATGGCTTTCTTCTCACATCATAACAGATTCGTACCAAGCTTGCGATTTGGACAAACATAAAAAAAAAACATATTTTCATGACAATTAGCACATTTATGTACTCAGAAATTTATTGAACTTAATAGAAAACTTTTTCGTAATAACAATTTTCTTCTGCGAAATCCAAACTCGTTACAGACCCAAAACTGAAAAAAATAGTAAAATTATAAAACTAAGTAAGCAAACATTTGTTAATCATACATACACAATTACATAATTAAACAAACACACATACAGTTAAAGTGATCATTAGTTATTCTGGCAGATGAAAATGACAAAAAAAAAGAAACTAGATAATATGTTCGGCCTAGAGTCGGATGGCGGTTTGAATGCCCAGGAGAGCAAGTTAAGTTAAGCTACCATCCACATACAATGCAGTCGCTGGTGGCTCGGACTAAGAGGTTCAGCTCTTCATTTCTGCCCCGTGCCATTAAGGCATGGAATGCCCTACCAGCTCATGTTTTCCTTCCCTCCTATCCCGGGCTCTTCAGGCGGGGCGTGAACCGGCGTTTAAGCAGGCCTTCAGGGTGAGTGCGACAGGCTCAATATAATGTATTGTGCCTGTCGACCTCATATTTGAATCTCACTACCGCTTACCATCAGGTGGAGTGAGGTCATCTTGTTTGCCTATTATAAAAAAAAAGTCGGTGTTCCTGCGCCTAATCTCTCATCGGTCATGTCGGATTGCCGTCATACCGAATTGTTATTCAAGGAATAGAGATTGCACTTGTGATTAACACACAGTTGAGCACAGCAATATTATAATCCTTTTGCTACTAATATTATAAATCCGAAAATAACTCTGTCTGTCTGTCTGTTACGCTTTCACGCATAGAGTACTGAACCGATTTAAATTTGGTACTGATATAGTCCAGAGCCTGAGAAAGGACATTGGCTACTTTTTAACCGACTGCGCTATAAAGAAATAATGTTTTACCCGTTCAACGTCTCTACGCGGACCAAGTCGCGGGCGATAAGCTAGTATACGATAAATCACACTATAATCATCATCATCATCATCATCATCACAGTCTATTGCTAGCCAAGTGTCCGCTGAACATAGATTCTCCAACCTTCCCACCAACATAGATCCTCTCCCAACAGATACCTCTTCCATACAGTGGCGTAACTATACCCGTTGAAGTCCGTGGCAAAATTCTTCGGATGGGGCCCCGTGCACACCACGTTCTTTTTTTTATCTTAATGTGTATGTGTGTTGGCAGTTGAGATTCTGCTATGACCGGGGGCCCCTATCGGCTGGGGCCCCCTACCGGGTGGGGGTCCGTGGCATTTTGCCGACTTGCTACCCTGTAGTTACGCCACTGTCCTGCTTCCATAACTATCCAGCGCGACCGGTCTACGGCCACCTGCATCCAACAAAACTCAGCGATTTTCACCAGGTCGTCGGTCCATAAGGTAGGTGGCCGATTATAAAATACTGGCGTCCCCGAAAACGCTCACATACCAAATTTCAGCGAAATCGGGCCGATTCCGAGATCACATCCTTTTTCAAGCAATCAGCGCCATCTGCCGGGCTGATTTGTGAATCTAAACGATCCAGGGCGTCATTCAAACGCAAACAGAAAAATTAATTTATATCTCGCCGTTTAGGAGGAATTCAATGACAAACACACGTACAGCAATTCTATTAAAGATACATAAGGCATATGGTTTAAAACAATTCAATATCAGCTTCTACGGTACCCTTGGTTTTATAACTGTAGTTCGAGTAGGAAACGTATTGTTGTGCTGCTCAGGTTGCGTTCTGGATATTATCCTACAAACAGTTTTGGGTTCTTAATGAGGAAGATTTCTTCCCCCAACTGTGAGGTGTGTGGCACCAGAGACGATGTGTATCACATGCTTGTGGAGTGTGAAAAGTACCGGAGCGGAAGGAACTCAATTATTCAAAAATTTAAAATAAATTAATGCGATGTTGGCGCATTCATAAATATACTGGCAGACCCTACATGCCAAGCTGCTGAAACTTTAGCAACCATATTTTTCCCATCTTGAGTTTCTCCTGCTCGCGCTATTGTAACATTATATCAATGTTAAATTTAGGTTAAGGTACGATGGGACTGAAATGTGTACAGAAGGCTCTAAATTAAACAAAGAATAAAAAAAATATATATTTTTACCTTTCAATATTAGTGCCAATAAGTCCCCATACATGTCTGTTGATGAAAAAAAATATAATAGAAGTTTAATTCACCAGAACCAGAGTGGCCCTAGTGAAATAAGCTGTAATAGCATTCCCCGAGTGATCTGCCCCTATCATCATCAGCCCATATGCGTCCCCACAGCTGGGGCACGGGCCTACCCTAAACTAGGGCGATAAGGCCTTAGTCGACCACGCTGGCCAAGTGAGGGTTGGTCGACTACACAACCTTAGAATTTCTTCTTAGGTTTCCTCACGATGTTTTCCTTAACCGTTAAAGCGTCGAATGATGGTACATATGAATTTCAAATTTGAAAAACACATTGGTACCTGGCGGGGTTTGAACTGGCGACCTCTCGCATGGCAAGCAACGACCTTAACCACTCTGCCATCGACGCTTTTTTGAATCTCTGAAATCTGCCCCTATACTCTCTATTAATATTCGCGGTTACATTATTTTTATTAAATACTAGCTGTGCCAGCGACTTCGTTCGTGTTTCCCCACGGTTTTTACACATTTTCCATTGTATCTTTGCTCCTATTGGTCGCAGCGTGATGTTATATAGCCTAAAGCCTTCCTCGATAAATGGTCTATACAACGCAAAAAGATTTTTTCAAATCGAACCAGTAGTTCCTGAGATTAGCGCGTTCAAACAAACAAACAAACAAACAAACAAACAAACAAACAAACAAACAAACAAACTCTTCAGCTTTATAATATTAGTATAGATGTCTACGAAATTGAGGGTAGTTCCGTGCCCCAGCAGTGGGAACGTATATGGGCTGATGATGATTACTTACTGACGATCGGTTCAGGCTGAGGCTCCGGTATCGGTGAGCAAGTCGCCAAGCTGATCTGTCATTAAAAAAACAAGCTCGATAATACATTTCATTCTTTCATAAAACGATGATGATGTGGCGACATCCGAGAAAGAACTTCGCACATCATCCAACAGATGGCGCTTACATACCATCTCTACTAGCATACGAAATTAGTATGAAACCTACAACACACTTTAAAGTTATTCGGGCCACTAAGTATATATAGAGCTTAAACCAAGATGGTGATTGGCCAATGGTCCCCGAACACGATCACCTAGCTTGGCGGAAGATCTTCCCTTTTAGGATCACTCCTAAAATGATTAATGTCACCATACTGTTACTGATGAAGATGAGATTGTCATCACACAGCGATTGTAAAGCCTGCAAGGAAGAAATGAAAGATCTCTTATTTGAATGTAACTCACTGGCCAGACACAGGCTCAGACTTCTGGGAACCACTCACACCCAAGGACATTATTGCATTTGATCTTTAGGGAGTAGGTGTATAGAGGCAGGGGTAACACAAAAGAGCCTCAGGGATAAGGGTCAACGTGAACCATACAATAGAAAAAAAAACTGGCAGGCAGTATTCTAGGCTATTTTATACACCGTGACTTATTTGTGTATTGTGATTTTAGTGGTTGTTTTCCCGTGGCAGAACGATTTGCCTTTATTAGTAATACTATCGAATCATGTAAATTATTCCGCGAAAAAAAATTTTCTTTCATATTTTCAAAATAATAATTACTGCTTGCCGCATGAAATCGATGCTTAAAGCTAAAAAAGCTCTACGCCCTAAGTCACAAAGCGGTTCGAACGTGTTTCCGAGTTTCGGTTAAACCTTTCGTAAAACCATTTCGTCTTCATTCGTCATTTATTCATTTTAATAAAAAATAACCGCACAAATCTATTGTACTACTAAGATAGAATCATTTTACTGCGGGAAAACAACCACTAAAATTTCACAGTGTATATGCAAATTACGACAATGAGGGTGTTCGCGTATAAGAACTTCACTAGATGGCAATACGTAGGCGTGAGGTCCAACTGCAGCGTGATTGGTTACTTTTGACGTGACATTGACAGACATGTCAATATTCACCAATCACGAAGCAGTTGGACCTCACGCCTACGTATTGCCATCTAGTGAAGTTCTTATACGCGAACACCCTCATTGTTTTGAAAGTAACATAATGTAACTAGTAGAGCCATCTATGATTGTGATGATTAGCACGTAACCTATAGGCGCATCCCTATCCCTATACATTTTGACCCGCGCGGCTCTAGGGTTGCCAACTTATTTTAAAAGAAATAAAGTATATTCTGATCAGTGAAGAATAATAAACAGTATCTTAGAAAAATGAACAGTATTTTAATTGTGTCCTAAGTACATATTTTTAGAGGTTCTCGGTGGCTCTGAGCAGTGAGTACAGTCTGACGGAATACAAATAAATTTGTGTGAGCGTCCTTCGTGTTTGTGATCGGAAAACAGTATTTTGTATACTTTTTTTTAAATATTTCTTGATCTTGATCCACCCCCGAACCAATCAAGATATTCACAACCGCAATGGCAGACGAAGACGGAAGGCGCCAGTTCGCTCGCGACCACGATTGGTGTAACCCAGTCGAAACGTCGGGCAGTAAGTAGCTGTAATTTGCTACTCCTAATAACGCGTGTAGACCCATAAAGACAAATTTTTAGTGAAATGGAACGCGAAAGTCTAAAATCTTACATACTTTTTTTTGTTCAACAGTCAAAAGTATAATTGAGGGAAAAACAGTATAATACTGTTTAAAACAGTATAGTTGGCAACCCTACGCGGCTCAGAAGCTGCGGATCAGGCGCGTACAGAATGTGTCGGCGAGCGGAACGATGCAAACTGCGTATACGAGTATTAGCTGTGCCCGCGACTTCGTTTTGACATACAAAAGTCTTTTAAGTAATAAACCCAATAACTCCCGTTCCCATGGATTTTTTTATGCTATTGCATAGCTTTTATCGCGGGCTTTGAGCGCGGCGACCGAACCAAGAAATTCCGTAACGAAAAACCTCACAATCGTCTAACGTCGTTTCAGTTCGGTAGACTTCGGCACGGTGTTTGTGTGCGTGCGGTAAAACGTATTGTACGACTCTACGAAACTCGCACGAATCGAGACGAGCTGCTCCGAAATCGGACGATGCTATGCAATAGCTATACCGCGGCAGTCCCCGAGTGCCACACGTCTTTTTCAATATTGCGTTGTACGTAAGCATTAAGTTCACTAAGGTACCTGCATGCCAAATTTCAAGCGGCTAACTTAAGTGGTAAAATTTTTCATACAACATGATTTTCCTCTAATTCACGTTCCCGAAGGAATTTCGGAAATTTCTTTCTAAGTGCCCCTCTACGATACCTAAGCTACTTGCATTCCAAATTTTTAGTGCTCTACGTTTAGCCGTTTAGGCTGTACGGTGAAATTTCAGTCAGTCAGTCTCTTTTCATATACATATTTAGATTACGCGCTGTATGGACTTCATTTGAAATGTTTAGGTAGGCCAACTAGAGGCGAATTATTCGCCTGAATAATGGGACTGTTTCCTTTCGAATGAATTGTCAGTTGTTTTCAAGTATAGTACGTATCATTTACAAAAACAATGAATATTCTGACTTTGATTTGACTTTGCTGTTGACTTTGACATATCGACACTTACCAAAGTGGTAACCAATGCAGAACGAGCGAACATCTTGATGTTTCTTGAAAAATACTCAGATACTAATATTTAATTACATATCCTCAGCTTAAATACTTATTATTTTTGCAGATAAATCTCCTCAGACGATTGGGTAAATTCATTTTATTTATGTTTATTTTAAAATTTGAAAAAAATCGCATTCGTGACCCCGCCTGAACGGGGACTTGAACCACCGGACCTCCCGATATCGCGACGGTTGCTCTAACCTCTGAGCTATCCAGGCAATTACGTTACAATGCGAATTTTTCTATTATCTTTTTACCCGTTAGCCGCCGGTAGTGATCAAACACTATGGTCTGATATGCAAATTTTTTCAAATTTTAAATTTGTATTAAGCTTTAATAGCATTTAAAACAACAAATAAAAATTTATTTATGTTTTAATATTTCTCAACATGATCAAGGAAGTGTGTAGGTATTCTTCATATATCATTTCTACAATTTTCTTACGCTTTAAAATAATTTCACTTAACTCAGAATGCATTTTCAGTTTAAATTGAATGTATATGATTATTCTTAACATATTATTTAGAGACCCGACGTTTAGAGCTCTTTACAGCGTTCGTAATCATGGGCAAGACGGAAATTTGTTTTATTTCAAACTAGCTATCCGCCCGCGACTCCGTCCGCGTAGAGACGTTTAACGGGTAAAACTTTACTTCTTTATAGCGCAGTCGGTTAAAAAGTAGCGTATATCCTTTCCAAGGCTCTGGACTATATCTGTACCAAATTTCGTTAAAATCGGTTCAGTACTCTATGCGTGAAAGCGTAACAGACAGACAGAGTTACTTTCGGATTTATAATATAAGTAAGGATGTAGTGTTCTCGCTAATGCTAGACAAAACTAAATGTATATGTTATAGGCAATGTGTATAATCCGGTATTGTATAGATTACCTAGGTATTCTATACAATGCCTAAAACGTTCAGGCAATGTGTATAATACGATTAATTTCACACATTGCCTAGGTATTGTATAAAATGCCCGAAGTGCATCAGGTAATGTGTATAATGAACGACCAAGGGTAGGACCTTAAACATTTTATTTTATTAATTATTCAGACAGAGTTAGTCCATGTGTAGAATATTGCTGTCACCTCTGAGATGGCTCCGCAAAATACTTGCTTGACGCCCTCGATAGGTTGCAGCGACGTGCTATCCGTATTGTCGGTGATGTAGAGGTATCCGAAACCCTAGAGCCTCTACAACTACGTAGTGACATTGCCGGTCTAAGTGTTCTCTACCGTCTCTATAATGGGGAATGCTCTGAAGAGCTAATCCCTTCCTCCCCTTTCCATTTCGAACGACACGTACTGGACAGCGCTGCCATCCACATACAATGCAGGCGCTGGTGGCTCGGACTAAGAGGTTTAGCTCCTCATTTCTGCGCCGTGCCATATTAAGGCATGGAATACCCTTCCAGCTCATGTTTTCCCTCCCTCCTCTGATCCCAGGCTCTTCAGGCGGGGCGTGAAACGGCATTTAAGCAGGCCTTCAGGGTGAGTGCGACAGGCTCAATATGATCTATTGTGCGTGCCTGTCGACCTCATATTTGGATCTCACGACCACTTACCATCAGGTGGAGTGAGGTCATCTTGTTAGTCTAATATAAAAAAAGTTATTCAATCTTAATCTCGGTATATTTTGAATAATATGTTATTGCTTTGCGTAGATGGGGTTAGGTAGCATTGGGTTAGAGTCCGTCCGTTAACCCATGAATGGTCCGTCCGTCTATCTGTCACCAGGCTTTGACTTAAGAACAGTGATATCTAGAATGCAGTTGCAATTTGTTGATCATATACATACATGTTACCGGAAAAACCCTACTTCAGGACAAACTCGTTTGGCCTTGGATAAACTATGTAGTACTTGCGAGCTCGGGACTTCCTGGCACCCTAGACTGAGTTAAAAAAAGAGTCCTCTTTGTGTTGAGTTTTTTTAAACCACCCATATACATATACCTGTGACGGAAAAACTAGTTTAGCTTAGGCCAAACTAGTTCGTCCTAGAACTCCTATGTGACAAACGCTCTCTACGCAAAAAACACGGCATTACAACCGATATAATGCAATATGTTTAATCAACGCTATCTGCTTATGACAGTTAAAATTAGGATAAGCTCTCAAAAGATCATTATGTACCTATCTAACTTACCAAATTACGGAGAAGAAAAATCGATTAAATACATTATACCTAAGCTTCAACCGGCATTCTATACAATGCCTAGGTATTCTATACATTTCCTAGGTAAAGTATAAAATACTTCAAACATTGAGTATCATTTCATACATTGCCTAAGCAACCTCGGCATTCTGTACATTTCCTAGGCATTGTATAGAATGCCTGCATTATACACATTGCCTATAACATATACACCGTGAAATTTTAGTGGTTGTTTTCCCGCAGTAAAATGATTCTATCTTAGTAGTACAATATATTTGTGCAGTTCTTTTTTGTTAAAATCAATAAATGCCGGTTTTACGAAAGGTTGAACTGAAACTCAAAAGCACGTTCGAACAGCTTTATGACTTCGAGGTTTGTCGAGCTTCTTCAGCTTTAAGCATCGATTTCATGCGGCAAGCAGTGCCTGATTACGTCACATCTTATAAAATAACGATAGCTTCTCTCGTTTTCGAGTTGAAAAAATTATTATCTTGAAAGTTTGAAAAAAAAATTTTTTTTTTCGAGGAATAATATGCATGATTCGATAGTATTACTAAAGGCAAATCGTTCTGCCACGGGAAAACAACCACTAAAATTTCACGGTGTATGTATAGAATAAAAGAGTAGCCAAAAAAGTACAGGAACATAATATATTAAAGTGTATAGGTAGTGGATAGGCCTTTTCGTCCTAGTTTAGGGTAGGCCCGTGCAACAGTAATCGGGACGTATATGGGCTAAGATGTATCATAATAGTTGTGTAGTTTACATATATCATTTTAAAGGTAAAAGAAATAACACAGGAATAAACATTAAAATATATATTTTATTATATCACAAAATTTTGATTTTACACACATTTTATTTACTTTTTATAAATAAGCTTCCAGGAACTAATGACATACAAATATTAGATACTTAATACGAAATGGTAAAAACCATATTTTTTTGTACGTATACTAATAAAGAACTTTTTGAGAAAACCTAATCAAATTGGACAGAAATTTACCTGACATATTCATTTTATCAACCGACTTCAAAATAGGAGGAGGGAGCCTAATAATATTTTTTGCTTAACAACTCAAACATAGGTATCAGTAGGTACCTAGATTGATTGCGACTTTAGTTCACCAAACCGCTAGATGGCGCAATTTATACAAACGCAAGCATTACCTATTAAGCAGTACAACGTAGTTCAACGTTACGCCGCTAGATGGTGTTGCGTGTATTGTACATCGCGCAAGCGTTTTGTTTGTCGAATAGCATAAGACTAGAACAAAAAGTCGCCTACATTTAAGCCCGCAAGCCCGGTAATGATGACAAGGCTCCTCCAAGCCATCATCGTTAGTTGGT
This sequence comes from Maruca vitrata, assembly GCA_039566165.1. Lineage (NCBI taxonomy): Eukaryota > Metazoa > Arthropoda > Insecta > Lepidoptera > Crambidae > Maruca > Maruca vitrata. Next base: position 6,519,787 of record CM076939.1, read on the forward strand.
TAGAAAAAAAAAAAGGTCACATTGTCGTTTCATTTCAATAATACATAGTAGCTTCTTTAGAACATCCGTTTAAAGTCAAAATTTTAGTTCAATTCAGTACAATGATTCTGTTTAAATTTAGAATTAACGTAGATTAAAGGAGGATCCTATTATTCAGAATAAGTAAGTAAGTTAAACGTTCTGAATAAACTCTATGCTTCAAAACAAATGCCTTGTCAAGTTTTATTTTTCGTTTTAAATGCTCTACATTTTAGAAGTCAGTTTTGTGGTTTAATTTTGACGAGTTTGAAAATAAGAATAACTTCGAGTCACAATATAAAGAGTGGATGACCGAGTGGTTAAGGTCGTTGTTTGCCATGCGAGAGGCGCAACGTACCACTGTGTTTTTCAAATTTTTAATTCATTATAACGACAAACCCGCACTTGGCCAGTGTGGCTGACTAAGGCCTTATCGCCCTTGCTAAAGGGTAGGCCCGTGCCCTAGCAGTGGGGACGTATATAGGCCGATGTTGAATTTCGAGTGGTCAATAGTTAATATTGTAATAGAGATACAATTTACAGTGCTCCTGTCTTAAATGTCCAAATCATTTCAGGATATCTTCAGAGATGTAAGGTAATTTCTGTGTCTGGGTGTTACGATGAAGTTCTGTTTACTCTTGCTTGTGTTTCTTGCCTGTTGAGAAAGTAAATTATTAGTTTCGATCATCATAGTTTCATCATTGTCATCATCATCATCATCATCATCATCAGCAAACCTTAAAAGATACTTTATCTATTATTTTAAAAAAGTATGCACCGTGAAATTTTAGTGGTTGTTTTCCCGCAGTAAAATGATTCCATCTTAGTAGCACAATATATAATATTTTATTTAAATCAATAAATGCCGGTTTTACGAAAGGTACAACCGAAACTCGATAGCATGTTCAAACCGCTTTATGACTTAGGGCGTAGTGCTTCTTTAGCTTTAAGCATCGATTTCATGCGGCAAGCAGTACCTGATTACGTCACATCTTAAAAAGAACGATAGATTCTCTTGTTTTTGAGTTGGAAAATTATTATTTTAAAAATTGCATGATTTGACAGCATTACTAAAGGCAAATCGTTCTGCCACGGGAAAACAACCACAAAAACTTCACGGTGTATAAAACTTCAAATACGAACCGAACAATCCACCCAAAGCAGAGTCTGGAAAAAAAACAAGATTAAGTCAAGACAAATAAAAAAAAAATAATACACAGAAAACAAAATAACAATAAACAGTCGAAAAAATATTACACAACATCACATTCTAGGTATTGTTCCTATATCAGAATCAACAGTGGTATATATGTTACGGCTAATGCCCGAAGTGCGGCTACACTTAGGTTTAGCCGGCTAGAACTAGGTGTAGCCACTTACTCTTGGCTAAACCTAGGTGTAGCCGATTGTTTTCGGCTAAAACTAGGTCTAGCCTTCATCATGCCGGCTACAACTAGGTCCAGCCATTCCATGTCGGCTAATACTAGGTTCAGAGAATCCCTGTTGGATAAAACTTAGATGCGAGTCCCGCCAAGCCTTCCGTCCTTCCCCGCGTCACACTCAGGACTCACAGCATCTGCAGCAGCAGCGCGGGGTGGAGGGCGTAGCGAGACACGCGCCTCTGCAGGTTGTGAGCACCAAGTGCTGCTGATCTACTGCAGGTCTACTAGCGAGTGTGACTCATAGCGTCTGTACATAGTTGTAACTGCCTCGTTGGTCTATTGGCAGCAAGCGCTGCGTAAGGACCGAGAGGTCCCCGGTTCGTGTCTGCAGTCGGTGAAAATTTGTGTGAGTTTTTCTGTAATAAAATTACTTAGCCCGGAGTTAGGAAGTTGACGGTTGAACGCCCGTGCCTCGGAAAGCACGTTAAGCCGGTGGTCCAGCGCCCGATCTCTCATCGGTCATGTCGGATTGCCGACTCACCAAATTATGAGAGTAGGGGAAAAGAGAGTGCACTTGTGTTTGCGCACACACTTGTGCACTATAATATGACCTAAGCGCTTGGCTGATCTTAATTGAGATCGGCTGCCATGGCTGAAATCGGTCGGACGCCTTATTTTACATACTTAGTTATAGCCGGCATGCTTTCGGCAGAGCTTTTTTAGATATTACAAAAACATCCAATAATTAGAAACCAAGGTAGTTTTTCATTCTTTTAAATCAAATTGTAATAAATAACACATATTGTTAGGAGTAAATTGTTAAGTACAATAGGAACAATCAGGAACATTTTTTTTAACAACAGACTATAGTTGCATATTATAATTTTAAAGAATATAATTATAAATCACAGGTTTATAAAGTAACATAAACTATTTAGAACAATCTATACTTGAGTGACATTTTGAGTTGCACATAATACCAACAGCTTTGCAGAAGCACTTTATGTTGCCACATTTGGTTTTGTAGTTGCATGTTTTCTAATTAATGGATGTTTCTGTAATATCTAAAAAAGCTCTGCCGATAGCATGCCGGCTATAACTATGTAAGATAAGGCGTCCGACCGATTTCAGCCATGGCAGCCGATCTCAATTGAGATCAGCCAAGTGCGCAGGACATATTATAGTGCACAAGTGTGCGCGCAAACACAAGTGCGCTCTCTTTTCCCCTACTCTCATAATTTGGTGAGTCGGGAATCCGTCATGACCGTTGAGAGATCGGGCGCAGGGCCACCTGCTTAACGTGCTTTCCGAGGCACGGGCGTTCAACCGCCAACTTCCTAACTCCGGGCTAAGTAATTTCATTACAGAAAAACTCACACAAATTTTCACCGACCGCAGACTCGAACCGGGGACCTCTCGGTCCTTACGCAGCGCTTGCTGCCAATAAACCAACGAGGCAGTTACAACTATGTACAGACGCTATGAGTCACACTCGCTAGTAGACCTGCAGTAGATCAGCAGCACTTGGTGCTCACAACCTGCAGAGGCGCGTGTCTCGCTACGCCCTCCACCCCGCGCTGCTGCTGCAGATGCTGTGAGTCCTGAGTGTGACGCGGGGAAGGACGGAAGGCTTGGCGGGACTCGCATCTAAGTTTTATCCAACAGGGATTCTCTGAACCTAGTATTAGCCGACATGGAATGGCTGGACCTAGTTGTAGCCGGCATGATGAAGGCTAGACCTAGTTTTAGCCGAAAACAATCGGCTACACCTAGGTTTAGCCAAGAGTAAGTGGCTACACCTAGTTCTAGCCGGCTAAACCTAGGTGTAGCCGCACTTCGGGTATTAGCCGTAACATATACATAAATAAACTTTTGTAAATGTATAAATAACACACCCAGACACGCAACAAATACAGATGTTCATCACACAATTATTTGTCCCGAATGGGAATCGAACCCTACTACTTTTGATGCACACTCTTTGTGTCAGAGACACTAAATCCGGTAAAAAAAATTATTCCTTAATTAAATTTTTTTTATAGTAGAGTAGATAAGTACCCTTAGTAAACATTGTTTGACTACAGTAAAAAAAAAACTTAAAAAATTTAAAAATTAACTTTTAACATATTGTTACGACCACGAGAGACCGTGCAAGCGGAATTAGTCTTATCGTCGTATGGATAAGGTCTATATTCGCTTGCACGATACTACGTCACACACTCTGGTCGGTCGGAGCGAGCTCCAGCGAGTTCTAGAAATTTCGATCCCCGCGAGAAGATTCTCGACGCCACGCGAAGAGCTGCGTCCTCACTGGGTATAAAAGCGGGATGTACGACGCGACGGGACAGTTCCGATTTGGAAAGCGAAGCGAATCAGTCTCCTGCGAACTAGAAGTGATCGAGTGCGTTACCTGCGAATAGTTTCAGTGAAATTCAGTGTTTTAGTGTGATTCAGTGCATTAGTGTAATTTAGTGTTCCGTGTTTAGTGTTGTAATTAAGTGTTTTTAAGTGTTTAATTGTGTAATTGTTAGTCGATAAATAAATTAATTGTCTTTTGGTGACTTTTGGCGTATCTTGAATTAAACGTACCCCGTTCCCGCAACAATTGGTGTCAGAAGTGGGATTCAAGATGCCTCTTACACCACGAGAAGACAGTGAGGGTCGAGTAACAAGGAGTCAAACCGCGGCCCTGCAAGAGGGTGAAGACACTTCAACGGAGGGATCAATTCAAACATCAATTGGGCATGTGGAGCTTGCAGACTTATTTAAAATGCTGCAGACACAAGCCAGCCGTCAGGAGGAGCAAGCCCGTCGCCAGGAGGAGCAAGCCCGTGAGCAAGCCCGCCGCCAGGAGGAGCTAGCCCGTCGCCAGGAGGAGCAAGCCAGCCGCCAGGGAGGAGCAAGCCCGCGAGCAAGCACGCCGCCAGGAGGAGCTAGCCCGGACTTCAGGAAGCACAATTCGCTAAACTGAGGGAAGAACAAGCCCTTCGCCAGGAAAAGCAAGACCTTCGCCAGGAAGAGCTAAGCAAGAGTTTGTTGGGGGCTATTGAGAAGAAGCACGAAGTATTAGAAAAGCAGATTGATGCTCTCAAGGATGATGTGCTAAGCGTCAAGACCCAACACGAAGATCGACTCACCCAACACGAAGACCGTCTCATCCAACATGAAGATCGATTCACCCAACATGAAGATCGATTCATCCAACATGAAGACCGATTCACCCAACACGAGGATCGACTGAGCCAGGTGGATGCTGAGATGCGACAGCTGCATACCAAAATGGCAAGAGTGGGGACCCGGGGTGCTACGGTAGTGTCGGATTCTCCGAAAATCGAAGTACCCCACTTCGATGGAACGACGTCTTGGGCAGCATTTTGGTACCAGTTCGAGACGGTGGCTAAAGGAAAGGGGTGGAACGAGGAAGAGTCCTTGATAGCTCTGACTCTGGCTCTTCGTGGAGATGCCCTGCTCACGTTGGAAAACCTGCCTTCGGATAACAGAACTTTAGGTGCTCTCCAAAGAGCACTAGAGGGCAGGTACAGCGACAAACACTTGGAACACGCGTATAGAGCACAACTCCGCGACCGACAGCAGAAGCCTGGTGAGAATCTGCAGCAATGGGCAACGGAAATCGAAAGGCTAGTCAGACGTGCGTACGTGTCATGCCCGACAATGGTGGAATCAATGATCCCGCAAGCATTCTGTGATGGAATTAGAGACGCAGACGTCAGACACACCGTGAAATTGAGCCATCATCAGACCTTACAGGAAGCTTTAGCCCATGCTTTGGAGGTGGAAGCCGTGCGTCAAGACGCTAGAACTCAACGACTTCGGGAGGTTGTCGTGAAGGAAAAACCTTCTTTGGGTCCGATGTGCTACGGCTGCGGCGAGAGGGGCCATATTCGGAGTAGTTGCCCCAAGCGAAGATGGCCACGTAGAACGACAGTAGCGTCCTCTACACAGGTGGACGCAGAAGAGCTGTCGTTAAACTAGAAGAAGCCAGGGCCGTGGGGCGGGCGCTGGCTGGTCAACATCGAGCCCCTACCGTCACTGTTTCACAGATTGGTAATGGGAACAACCTTACAGTGGTTGGACAGCTGAACAGCGTAACGTGTCATTTTACTATTGACACCGGTGCTTCAAGAACAATAGTGCGTCCGGAGCTATTGAAAAGGACTATTGTGTGGAATCAGAGACCATCCGTTCAGCTTCAAACAGCAACAGGCCAGCCAGTTACCGTCTTCGGTGAGACGATGGCGAAGATAACCATTGGAGAACAAACCTTTGAATACGGCGTTCTCATAGCAGACATCACGGACGATTGCATCATCGGATTGGACTTTTTAAGAGACCAGAAGTGTGTGGTAGACGTCGCTAGAGGAGTACTAAGTTTCCCCGAACAAGAAGTATTCCTAGAGGGAGCGAGATCATGCGCAGTTTACTGCCTGAAAAATACGACCCTACCGCCGAGATCTGAAACTCTGGTCAAAGTTAGATTCCCTTACACTGCGTGTCAAGGGCGAAGCGTCGTCATAGAAAACTGCGGCGACCATCCGAGTTGGATCACAGCAAGAACTCTGGCCATGACCGGAAAAGGAGCGCTGGTGCGAGTCATCAATCTTAGCGGAGATGAAGTGCAGCTACGAAGAAACTGTGTCATCGGACGGTGCGATGCAGGTCAATCCATCAGAAGGCTGAAAAGGGCCCGGGAACCGGAATCCTGTCAACGAGATGACGTCACGCCGCTCCTAGCAAATTGTAAGGACAAGCTCTCTGAGCGGGAACTTCTGCAAGCCAAAGGTTGTTACTCGATTTCAACGACATATTTTCGAAGGGTGACCATGATTTGGGAAGGACAGGTCTCGTTAAACACAGAATAGACACGGGAGACGCGCCACCAATAAAGCAGCGGCCTAGACGCCTTCCATTTGCCAAAGAGAAGGAGGTAGCAGACATGGTTGCTGAGATGCAGAAGAACCGCATCATAGAACCTTCAACGAGCCCGTGGTCTTCGCCAGTAGTCCTGGTTAAGAAGAAGGACGGCAGCACCAGGTTTTGTGTGGACTACCGGTTGTTGAATAATGCAACAAAGAAGGACAGCTACCCTCTGCCCCGTATAGACGACACACTGGACATGTTGAGCGGCATGAAGTGGTTCTCAACAGTGGACCTTAAGAGTGGGTACTGGCAAGTTGACATCCATCCAGAAGACAAAGAGAAGACGGCATTTACGACCGGAACTAGGAATGGATTGTGGCAGTTCAACGTCATGCCCTTTGGTCTTTGCAACGCTCCGGCGACATTCGAGCGGTTGATGGAAAGGGTACTGGTTGGACTTCTGGGTGATGCATGCCTGGTCTATCTGGATGACATCATTGTCATGGGTCGAAATTTCACAGAGCATGTCAGTAACCTGAGGAAGGTTTTCACCAGAATACGAGAAGCAAACTTGAGACTCAGTCCAAAGAAATGCACGTTTTTCAAGGAGGAAGTCGCCTACTTAGGCCACATTATTTCATCGAAAGGTGTAAGGACTGACCCAGAGAAGATAAAAGCTGTCCAAGAATGGCCTATACCAGTTAACAAGACCGACGTGAGATCATTTTTGGGTTTATGCGCATACTACCGGCGCTTTGTAAAGAACTTCTCTGATATAGCGAAACCTCTTCATCGGCTTACGGAAGATAAACGAGTATTCGCCTGGGACTCGGAATGTGATCAAGCCTTCGTCAGATTAAAAGAACACCTCTGCACCAGTCCTATACTTGGCTACCCGAACAGAGAAGGAAGGTTTATCGTGGACACCGATGCCAGCAATACTGGCATAGGCGGAGTTCTGTCGCAAGAGCAAGGTGAACGGGAAGTGGTGATCGCCTATTTCAGTAAGTCACTTTCAAAACCTGAAAGGAACTACTGTGTGACTCGTAAGGAACTGTTGGCGGTAGTGAAGACTCTACAGCATTTCAACAAGTATCTCGTTGGAAGACAGTTTACCCTGCGGACAGATCATGCTGCGTTAAAATGGCTCTTGCAGTTTAAGAACCCTGAAGGACAAGTGGCGCGGTGGCTAGAGCAACTACAGGAGTACAACTTCACAACAGAACATCGGAGTGGTAGAACGCATTTGAATGCCGATGCCCTATCAAGGAGACCTTGTCCTGTGGCCTGCAGTCATTGCTCTAAGACGGAGACTAAAGAAGAAGTCCGGATGATTACCACCCAGGGACTTGATAATGAATGGAGCGAAGACGCTATCAAAAAGGCGCAAAAAGAGGATAGTGACCTGAGGAAAATATTTGAATGGAAAGAAGTAGGTCAAAAACCTTCTTGGAGCCATGTAGCATCATCAAGCCCCATCACGAAAAGTTACTGGGCACAATGGGACAGTTTGGAGATTAAGGAAGGAGTACTCTTCAGGAAATGGGAAACACCAAAAGGGGATCAAACGACACTACAGCTGATTGTACCCCGTAAACAGGTTGCTTCTCTACTGAGGTACATACACGATGGGGTATCCGGGGGACATTTAGGCGTGAAGAAGACCCTAGAGAAGCTGAGACAGAGGTTCTACTGGATACACTGTCGGGAGGACGTCGAAGACTGGTGCAAGAAATGTACGACTTGCGCATCAGTAAAGGGCCCACAAACCAGAAGTAAGGGTAAACTCAAGCTGTACAACGTCGGCGCTCCATGGGAAAGAATCGCAGTAGATGTAGCTGGCCCCTTTCCAGAATCCGATGAGGGAAACAAGTACATCATTGTGGTCCAAGATTACTTCACTAAGTGGCCTGAAGTCTTCGCTACGCCTAATCAAGAAGCAAAGACGGTCGCCAAGAAGTTAGTCCACGAGGTAATTTGCCGATTTGGTGTGCCTCTTGAGATACATTCTGACCAAGGAAGAAACTTTGAGTCAGCACTGTTCCAGGAGGTCTGTCAACTGTTGGGTATGCATAAGACCCGTACTACACCAGCACACCCGCAATCCGATGGCATGGTCGAGAGATTCAACCAAACGTTGGAAAACCACTTGGCCAAAGTTGTGGACGAGCATCAACGAGACTGGGACCAGTACATACCGCTTTTCTTGCTGTCCTACCGATCTGCGATCCACGATAGCACCAGCGCAACCCCAGCAATGGTAAACTTCGGTAGAGAAATGCGGCTTCCGGTAGACGCGTTGACTGGGACACCGCCAGAAGCTCCGAAACCAGTAACCGAATATGCGGCTGACCTACAGAAGCGCCTGGATGAAGTACATGCTCTCGTCAGAGACTGCAGTCTAAAATCCAGCGAAAGAATGAAAACCCGTTACGACCGCAAAGCCAACACCGACGGTTTCGATGAAGGGAGTCTGGTTTGGTTACACAACCCACTCAGGAAGAAGGGCAAATCACCGAAGTTCCAGCCAAGGTGGGAAGGACCATACAAGATCATCACTAGGCTGAACGACTTAACCTATCGGATCAAACAAGGGACAAGAGGAAAGCCGAAAATTGTTCACATTGATCGATTGGCTCGTTACCATGGGTCAAATGATGCTCGGGACGAGCATGACTAAGAGGGGGATAATGTTACGACCACGAGAGACCGTGCAAGCGGAATTAGTCTTATCGTCGTATGGATAAGGTCTATACTCGCTTGCATCGATACTACGCTACACACTCTGGTAGGTTGTAGCGAGCTCTAGAGTATTCTAAAGTAATAATAATATTACGACCTTGAGAGACCGTGCAAGCGAAATTAGTCTTATCGTCGTATGGATAAGGTCTATATTCGCTTGCACGATACTACGTCACACACTCTGGTCGGTCGGAGCGAGCTCCAGCGAGTTCTAGAAATTTCGATCCCCGCGAGAAGATTCTCGACGCCACGCGAAGAGCTGCGTCCTCACTGGGTATAAAAGCGGGATGTACGACGCGACGGGACAGTTCCGATTTGGAAAGCGAAGCGAATCAGTCTCCTGCGAACTAGAAGTGATCGAGTGCGTTACCTGCGAATAGTTTCAGTGAAATTCAGTGTTTTAGTGTGATTCAGTGCATTAGTGTAATTTAGTGTTCCGTGTTTAGTGTTGTAATTAAGTGTTTTTAAGTGTTTAATTGTGTAATTGTTAGTCGATAAATAAATTAATTGTCTTTTGGTGACTTTTGGCGTATCTTGAATTAAACGTACCCCGTTCCCGCAACAATATTAAAAATTCTTACTTAAGCCTCCAGTAAGATTTTCCAAGGCATTCTGGAGTCCATGGCCTGCATTATCTGTAAATAAACCAAATTTATATATTTTATATTATTTTGTAAATACATAATATATATTACTAAATAGGTGTGCCATTGACGTAGTCTGCGTATTCCCCCGTTTTTTACACATTTCCTACCGTCTTTTTGCTCCTATGCTCCGAACTGCTAAGCTTTCAGGAGTTACACGTGTTATTGTGAGTCAAACATAAAAGATAGACATAATTAGGTATTGTTGCGGGATATTTTTTAGACAATTTTAGATATGGAACAAACACCGATGTTCGTCACTCAAATATTTGTTCCAGGTAGGAATCGAACCTACGACTCTTGGAACCGTAGCCAAGGTCACTAACCACTGTTCCACCGAGCCGGTCGCAAAGTAAGGCGACTAGAAGTAAGTAGTGACTTACCGACACCTTTTCCTGCATTTTCAACTGCGTTTCCGATGTTCTTAAGTTTTGATTCTGTAATAATAAGGAAGATCATTAACATTCGATAAATACAACCATTTTGTCAAAAATACAAAAGTAATGTAGAACGTGTGGCACTCGGGGACTGCCGCGGTAAAGCTATTGCATAGCATCGTCCGATTTCGGAGCAGCTCGTCTCGATTCGTGCGAGTTTCGTAGAGTCGTACAATACGTCTAACCGCACGCACACAAACACCGTGCCGAAGTCTACCGAACTGAAACGACGTTAGACGATTGTGAGGTTTTTATCGTTACGGAATTTCTTGGTTCGGTCGCCGCGCTCAAAGCCCGCGATAAAAGCCATGCAATAGCTTAAAAAAAAACTATTTTTTTTAGTTTAAAATTTTTAAAAAGTCGCATTCAAGTCCCCGCATGAACGGAGACTTGAACCACCGGCCAAGCCTGACGAGTGGATAGCACAGAGGTGAGAGCATCCGACGCGATATCTGAAGGTCCGGTGGTTCAAGTCCCTGTTCATGAATGCGATTTTTTTCAAATGTTAAATTTACGTTGAGCTTTAAGCATTAAAAACAATAAACAAAACAAAAAAAAGGTTTTCTTCCAAACCGGCTATAGTGCAACAAGGATATTTTGTCGTGTGGCAAAATTTGGAGCTAGCCCGCCGCCATCTTTTAAGCGTCACATTTGACAGTCAGTACCTACTTGGGATTGTTCCCAAGATCCACCGTATAAAGCAAAGGGGCTGTACGATACGACTTTGCCCACACTTCTCCACCGCTGGGGTGAGCCGACCGAGTTCTAGAGTGGAGACCGCGTCTCGGCAAACCTAGTGTGGGACGCCCTTAGGCCTGTAGCGCTACCATGAGTTTAAAAGTTACGGACTCGATATCGCCTACGTAAATATGTCTATGAAAAACTTGTACAGCGCCCCTGGTGGTTACGCTAAGAACTAAAATCGGTCATATGAAAAAAAACAACTCGATAGGTTTTTAACGTACGTAAGTTTTCGATAGCCAACTCATGGTACCGCTATAGGTGGATTGACGATCTGCGCGGGACGGCTGGTAGGAGCTGGATGCGAGTAGCCGTAGATAGGCAAGAGAGGCGAGCATTTGTGGAGGCCTATGTCCAGCAGTGGACTGCGATAAGCTGACAATGATGATGATTAAATGAATAACACTTTTTTTTACTTACTGGGGATACCAAATACATTGCCAGCGATTTGGACGATTTCTTGGACAATTTCACCTGAAAAAAAAAACAAATTAAACTGTTACACAAACCGTAATTTGGTTCGTGCCTATTAGCTCCAAAATAAATAGTTAAATGTCACTCAATATCACATACATTTTTCTGATTCCGAAATGAGTTACTAAAGCACTTGCGTTACGGAAATAGAAAACAATAGTAGAATTCAGAAATTTACTTAATTATATTTAATGACACTCCCACACATGGAGCAAACATCGGTGTTTGCCCAAATATTTGTCCCGGACGGGAATCGAACCCACTACTCTTGGAAAAGTAGCCAGGGTCACTAGCCACTGTTCCACCGAGCCAGTCAAGTAGATATAATTGTGATAAATAAATATATAAACATCTGGGACATTTCCACACACGGTCACCTGACCCCAAACTAAGCAGAGCTTGTACTATGGGCGTCAGGGACTGAATGTATAAATATATCTATATATCACAAATATATCACACAAATATTTGTCCCAAGTCGGAATCAAACCCACGAGTCTTGGAACCGCTAACCAGGGTCCACCGGTTCATCGAACTAGTATGCCATATATCATATAAATGTAAATGACTTACTGATTTTTCCAATTTTGCCCTCAACGGCTTCCTTGATTTTATCCAAGACTTGTTTTACATCAGGTCCTGAAAATAATAAAATTTACACATAGAATAAAATAAGGCGTCCGACCGATTTTAGCCATGGGGGCCGATCTTAATTGAGATCAGCCAAGTGCGCAGGACATATTATAATAGTGCACAAGTGTGCGCTCAAACACAAGTGCGCTCTCTATTTCCTTACTATCATAATTCGGTGAGACGGCAATCCGACATGACCGATGAGAGATCGGGTGCAGGACCACCGGCTTAACGTGCATTTCGAGGCACGGGTGTTCAACCGCCAACTTTCTAACTCCGGGCTGAGTCATTTCATTACAGAAAAACTCACACAATTTTTTCCCGACCCCGGACTCGTACCAGGGACCTCTTGGTCCTAACGCAGCACTTGCTACCAATAGACCAACGAGGCAGTGATGATGATGATGATGATGATGATTGGTTGGTATAACTAATGTGACCATTTTATTTTCGGGCCAGAACGATCGGCTTTGAAAAAATCTGTCATTATATTTTTAAGTTTAGTGGAGTCTACTTGAAGTCTTATTTTTTAGCAAGTGTTGTGCTAGAACGGGGCTATACTGGCCTTACTGGCGATCAATTTTGATATTTTTTGTATTACACTAACATCGGATAAATTACTTCAAAACGAGACATTCCCTTTGAAAACGAGACGTCTGGTTACGTTTCATACATACATAAAATCACGCTTTTTTCCCAGAGGGGTGGGGGCAGAAATCACTTCCGGCGATCCACCTTTCACCTTTGTGGGAATCGTGGGGTGAGGGGTTGTGGACCTCGGCGCCGCCATTCTACCTTGTGCATTGTTTTAACAAGGGCATTGCATTCCCACGCGTAGCAAGGATATATGACGGGGGAAGGAAAAGGGGAGGAAGGATACTATCGGCTCGGATGATTTGGACTGGTAACGTTAGGTTTACCTAACATTCAATAAGAAACATCTACTTACCTAATTCATCGTTCAGTTTCTTGACAACCCCCTGTACAGTAGACAGAATATCCTGAATACTGCTGCCTGAAAAAATATAAAACTACTATAAGTACCAGCTTCCTAACTCCGGGCTGAGTAATTTCTTTACAGTTAAAATCACTCAATATTTTCCCGCATCGAACCGGGGCCTCTCGGTCATTACGCAGCGCTTGCTACCAATAGACCAACGAGGCTGTTAACTAAGTTTAATTGAATAGGCTCAACGACTTAGCAAAGAAATCAGTCCGTTATTTAGATTATTCAAAAATATTGTACACGTATTTTTTATTTTGTTTTAAATAAATAAATATCTGGGACATTTCCACACACGGTCATCTGACCCCAAACTAAGCAGAGCTTGTACTATGGGCGTCAGAGACTGATATACATACATATATATTTTTAAATACATAATCACACCCAGACACGGAACAAAACACCGATGTTTCTTGACCAGGTCGTCACTCTTGTAAAACAGACCAAGTATGTGTAGACTAACACGTAATAAATAAATAAATAAAAATAATTTATTTCAGACTTTTTGTGTATAGAATAGGCGTGATGACTGGGTCAAAATCTTATTATTCTATTTAGTTCGTAAGTACAAAAATATGGAAGACATATTTTTGACAAAATTATAGCTTATCAAACTTCTGGAGTGGGGGCTTGTGACGTCACGGCTAGGTAAAAATTGTACCATAACGTGACGTCATACGAAACTTCTAAGCACTATATCTTCATTATTTCTTGTTTGTGAAACAAAATAAAAAATACGAGTACAATATTTTTAAATAATCTAAATAACGGACTAATTATATTTTTTAGTCATATCGCCTATTATTAGTGCCTTGGTAATGCATGTAGAGTTCCTTGTTCTGTGACTCTGCAAAAGCTAGTCTTAGGCTAACTGCGTTTCCCAGAGGTTAAACAGTCGACATAGCTGTATAAGAAAAGTACCTTTAACAAATTCTTTTACTCTAGCCGTCCCGTTTGTCCTGCCTTCAGAAAACTATCCACCAGGACTTTGTCCTGCCTTCAGAAAGCCTTCCACCAGGACTTGGTCCTGCCTTCAGAAGGCCTTCTACCAGGACTTGGTCCTGCCTTCAGAAGGCCTTCCACCAGGACTTGGTCCTGCCTTCAGAAGGCCTTCCACCAGGTCTTTGTCCTGCCTTCAGAAGGCCTTCCACCAGGACTTTGTCCTGCCTTCAGAAAACTATCTACCAGGACTTTGTCCTGCCTTTCAGAAAGACTTCCACCAGGACTTTATCCTGCCTTCAGAAAACTATCCACCAGGACTTTGTCCTGCCTTCAGAAAGCCTTCAGAAAGACACAATTTGCATTATCAACCTGTAAGTTCTTGACCAGACTCCGTAGCCAGGTTGGCCGTTTATTATGTTTAGGTGGGGGTTTAACTCAGCTGATGGGCGTGTCAGCAAGCGCGGTCCGGGTGGCAAAATTATGGGAACTTTTTTAATTTAATAAATAAATATTGCACAACATCACATACATTTAACTGATCCCGTGGTAAATAGCGTAAGCACTTGTGTTACGGAAATCAGAAACGACAGGGAATACAGACATCACAGACACAGACAGACACAGAACAAACACCGATGATCGTACACAAATATTTGTCCCGAGTGGGAATCGAACCCACGACTCTTCGAACCGTAGGTAGTGAACCTGGGTCACTAACCACTGTTCCACCGAGCCAGTCATAATGTACAAATGAGATGTATGTAGGAATTAATGAAAATTACCGTTCGAAATTGAATCCTTTAGAGTTGTCTGAAGCTCTCCAATAATGTTTTTAGCATTTCCACCTAAAACAAAAATAAATAAATATGCATGCATATGACGTAAAGAAAAAGATAATGTAATGTTTGTATAGGTTTTGAAGAAAAACAACGTTTACGCACAATAACATATTCGATATCAGTCAAAGCGGCCGAGTTTAAACATAATATTTTTGTTCATTTCTGAGCCTCACTTTCATAGTTAGGAGAGACGGAAATCTGACTGACTGAGTAATTTTTTAACAAAAAACTTACACTAATATGAGTCTTAATGGGCCTACACGCGATATTAGGAGTAGCAAATACATAGCTACTTACTGCCCGACGTGCAGACTGGGATACACACTACACTACTAATATCGCGTGATGTTATTTTACCGTTAGATCCAAATAAATGATGTCGACAGCACAATAGAACCTTTTGAGCTGATTGCCCTCGCCCTGAAAGCCAGCTTATATACCTTCAACATGGCTTTGTATACAACCATGTCCGAATAATAAATAAACTGGCTAAGTGCGAGTGAAAAGTTTCGTATCAATCATCATCATCATCATCATCAGCCCATTACAGTCCACTGCTGGACATAGGCCTCCCCAAATGCACGCCACTCTCTCCGCGACCACTCGCATCCAGCTCCAATATCAATCAATATCGTATCAATATTGGTCACCATTTAAGTGCCTGTTCATACTAAGCGATTTTTGGGCGATTTCGCCGCGAGCTCGCAGCGTGCACGCGCGCGGTCGCTGCGATATCGCCGCGATTAAATAATCGCCACGAGCTCGCCGCGATCATGCCGCGATTTCGCAACGTGCTGCGTTCATATTTCCAACATGAACGGACCTGCGCTGTAGAATGCGGCGCATGCGCTAAGCGGGTAGGTTGGATGAGGCGTAACCGCCGCGAAATTGCGGCGAGATCCCGGCGTGATCGCGGCGAGCTCGGGCCGATTATTTAACGATCGCTAGGCTTGATCACGCTGTAAAGCTCTACGTTTGCCACTATAATAATTATTTTTAGTTAAAGCAATGTAATAGCATTACATCATCTGTGAAAAATTTACCGTCCATCCATTAATATATAATTTTAAACTGTCATAATTACACATATTAGAATACCTTAAAAGTCCGGGATATCTATTTAGTAAATATCCGACATTTTCAGTTTTCTAATGTCTAGCTATTACCATGAGATATAGCCTGATAATGAAGGACGGACGGACAGCAAAGTCTCATTAATAGGGTACGTTTTTACCCTTCAGATACGTATCTCTAAAAAAGCATATTACTACAACTTACCAAGATCTTTTCCGGAAGTCTCAAGTATATCGTGGACAGACTCCAGCAGATCTTTGACCAGAGGAGCTAGAAAAAAAGGATAAATAAATAAATAATAAATAAATATTACACAACATCACATACATTCATCAGATCGCGTGGTAAGTAACTTAAGCACTTGTGTTACGGATATCAGAATCAACAGTGGGTACACAAATATATAAATAACACACCCGGACAAGGAATAAACATCGATGTTCGTCACATAAATATTTGTCCCGGGTGGGAATCGAACCCACGACTCTTGTAACCGTAGGTAGTGACCATGGGCACTAACCACTGTACCACCGAGCCAGTCAAATAACTTTATTGTTTTGGCTTTAAATCTATAAATTTGCCTAAGGCCTTATAGGCTAGTCAAGGGTAGGCCCGGCCCCGGACTCGAACCGGGGACCTCTCGGTCCTTACGCAGCGCTTGCTACCAATAGACCAACGAGGCAGTTAGTACTGTAAGAGTAAAATATATTACTTACTTAATCTGTTGGCTGCTGACTGAATTTTTTTGATGTTTCCTAAGTTGGAGAATAAATCTGTGGAGAAAAATATTTTATTAAAAAATTTGTTATTTTTTCCTAACTGACTGCGATGATGACTTGGAATACCTACTGTTGTCATCAATACCGGACTCGATTTGAAATTCATATGTACAACCGGAAATTTTGGCGGTAGTACACTTTTCAAACAGATTTCTTTAAACGCCATTAGCCCCGCCCACTGGCCAATAGAAGAGCACTTGAAGAAAATCTGTCAAAATCCAAGCAAAAACGTTCCAATAGTAGGAGAGCTAGCAAGAATTTTTTGGTAGGTATTTGAGGCAAGCTGAAAACTTATCCTGTACCTCTCCTATTATATCCCAGTACGAAACTGCAGACCTGGCTGGTGAGTAGCGGGGCTAAAGCAAACCCCCAAAAATATTTTTCATCTTTTTATTTATAACTAAAAAATAAAATTCACCAAGACAAATCATTTCGATGGAACTTGTCACTGTCAGGTGAGCTGACAAATTATATTTTTTTGGATTATAAAATATATTTTTAAATAAACTAAATTGGGGGTTTGGTTTGGCCCCGCTACTCAGCCAGGTCTGCGGTTTTGTGTTGGGTTATAATATTAAAGGTATAGGACAAGTTTTCAGCTTGCCTCATATACCTACCGAAAAATTCTTGCAGGCTCTCGGACCACAATTTGGGCGGGGCTTGCTCTGACAGACGCGTAAGCGCCAAGCGATTTTCACCTTATAGGTGGTCGACCGCCAGCGTTGCTGATCGTACCATCATTCGACGCTTTAACGGTAACGGAAAACATCGTGAGGAAACCAGCACACCTGAGAGATTTTTCAACGGTGTGTGAAGCCATGTCAGAGGCCTACGGGCGGTTTATAAACTCTGACACCAGGTTGTTCATCAACCAGACGATAAGAAGAAGAACACCGGACATGCAGGGGAGCAGATGGCTCCAACCCTAAATACAGAACTCTGCCTATGATAATTTATGACTAATAATAATGTTTGAGTAAAAATAATATATCATCAGCAGTGGTCTCCTCTTTAAGCAGGCCTTCAGGGTGAGTGCGACAGGCTCAATATGGTCTATTGTGCCTGTCGACCTCATATGTGGATCTCAATACCGCTCGCTTACTATCAGGTGGAGTGAGGTCATCTTGTTAGCTTAATATAAAAAAATCTCAAGATATATGATTCAGAGACTTGCCTAATATCGATTATCAACAGTTAAAAAAAAGTAATTTTTAGTCATTGCAAAGAAGTAAATAAACTCTGCGACACCTCCTTTAACAGAGAGCTATGGTAAACAATTTAAATTAAAACCATTATTTTTTTAAACTTACCAAGAGGTTGACAGGTGGCAACGCCAACCTAGAAAAAAAAAGGAAAATATATAATTTTAAACTGTCATGGTTACACACATTAGAAAACTGTTACTGTCCGGGATATTTACCATGTTGTTTTGTTTTAATGACTTCACCCGTGATCATGGCGCTTGCAACAGTGCCGAAATATCAGGAGCTCATTAAAACAAAACAACATGGTAAATATCCCGGACAGTTTTCAGTTTTCTAAAAAACGTAAAGATTACGAAAAAATCTATTATCATTTTATTACTGGCTCAGTGGAACAGTGCTTAGTGACCCTAGGTACGGTTCCAGGAGTCGCGGGTTCGATACCTACTCGGTTTTAATTTCGTTTCGGGGTGTTTTATTTGTATTTTTAAGTTTATTTGTGAACACTATTGTTTCTGATATCCGTAACACAAGTGCTTAAGCTACATACCACGGGATCGGATCGATGTATGTGATGTTCCGAAATATTTATATCTATTTACTTAAAAACCTATAACTGCTCGTTAGTCTCGCTAGAACTCAAGATCATTCTTGAGCCGGTTTTCTTAACATTGTCGTTGTCCAAGGAAGATTTAACCGTAAATGTCCGGGATATTTACCATGTTAAATATCCATGTTATTTTCCATGTTGTTTTGTTTTAATGAGCTCCCGATATTTTAGCACTGTGTTAAAATAACTTACCAAAAACACAACTTAGTTTAAATAACTTACCAAAAACACAAGAGCAAACACGGCCTTCATTTTGAAATTAGTTCTGGAAGCTTAGCTATCACTAACCCAGTGTCTCTTTATATACTAAGGCAGATAAGAATTTTTGAATATGCTAAAAAGCACTTTGCATTCGAAATTAGGACATTTTAAGTAATTACCTAGATTGACACTCTCTTTGCGTACATATAATTTTAATTGCTTGTCTGTTGGAAATGAACCTAGGATACTACAGGTTATTTTCAGAATATAAGGGACACCCTAGTATGTATATAAATAAATAATAAATCGTTTATTTCATCACAAATAGTCCTTGACAATAATCAAAGGTTGACCTCTTCTATTAAGTGCAGGAAGCACCTGTGCCAGAAGGGGCCACTCTTCCTGAACACATATACTTTGTATACACCGTGAAATTTTAGAGGTTGTTTTCCCGTGGCAGAACGACTTGCCTTTAGTAATCATGCAAATTATTGGTCGAAAAAAAAACTTTTTTTTTTCGATTTTTCATAATAATAATTTTCCAACTCGGAAACGAGAGAAGCTATCGTTGTTTTTGAAGATGTGACGTATTCAGGTACTTCTTGCCACATGAAACCGATGCTTTTAAAGCTAAAGAAGCTCTACACCCTAAATCATAAAGCGGTTCGAACGTGCTTTCGAGTTACGGTTAAACCTTTCGTAAAGCCGGCATTTATTGATTTTACAAAAAAAGAACTGCACACATCTTTTGTACTACTAAGATAGAATCATTTTACTGCGGGAAAACAACCACTAAAATTTCACGGTGTATTATTATAGTACGAGTATTATTTATAAGTAGTACAAGTTAGTCAGTACTGACTACTAAAAGTTAAGGTTTCCAATCGGGTGAATTCGTTTACTTTCTTAAAATTAAACCCTTATAAGTGGGGTAAAAAATATCCTATAAGTATTATAACCAAGTTGAATTTTTATTATACTCGTAATAGTTGAAAAAAGCATAACTTCCATAATATAGTCTGTTAAAAAGGAACCTTTATTTTAGGCCTTTAAATATAGTTAATAACACCCAGACTCGGAACATGACACAAATATTTTGTTTAAGTTGGTGATCGAACCCGCGACTTTTATACACCGTGAATTTTTTTATTAAAATCAATAAATGCCGGTTTTACGAAAGGTATAACCGAAACTTTAAAGTACGTTCCCACCACATTATTACTTAGGGCGTAGAGCTTCTTTAGCTTTAAGCATCAATTTCATGCGGCAAGCAGTACCTGAATACGTCACATCTTAAAAAACAACGATAACTCTTATCATTTTCGAGTTGGAAAATTATTTTGAAAATTCGAAAAAAAGCATTTTTTTTTCAAGGCATAATTTGCATCATTCGATAGTATTACCTACTTAAGGCAAATCGTTCTTCCACGGGAAAACAACCACTAAAATACGCTATTAAACCAGTTTGAAAATGCAGTTGACTAAATATGAAAATCCATGAGATTACACTTGTATCTGAAGGACATAATAAAGACGCAGTAGCAAAACGTTAAGGTATAAAAAAAATAAATTACACACCCACACACACATCAATGAATTTCAACAGCTAGTAATGTTGTTGAAATCAGGGGATACCAGTCACAACTATCTGTCTGGTGGTTAGTGAACGGTATACGGGTAAGCGACCCCGGCTCCTCAAGCTACTATCGACTCAGTCCAAATCATCCGAGGCGATAGTATCCATCCTCCCCTTTTCCTTCCCCCGTCATATATCCTTGCTACTCGTGGGAACGCAATGACCTTGTTAAAACAATGCACAAGGCAGAAGTGCGGCGACGTGGTCCACAACCCGTCACGTCACGTTTCCCACAGAGGTGAAAAAAAGCTGGAAGTGATCTCTGCCTACCCCTCTGGGAAAAAGGCGGGATTGTATGTATGTATGTATGTATGTATGTATGCAGTATTGTTGTCCTCGAACTACAGGTGTAACTTGGAGACCTGAATAGAGGTGAGAGCCATCCGCTCCCCCGCAAGTCCGGTGATGATGACAAGGCTAATCCAAGCCATCATCGTATGTCAGTTAGGATAGGGGTGAGAGCCATCCGCTCCCTCGCAAGTTCGGTAATGATAACAAGGCTACTCCAAGCCATCATCGTATGTCAGTTAGGACAGGGGTGAGAGCCATCCGCTCCCCCGCAAGTCCGGTGATGATGACGAGGCTACTCCAAGCCATCATCGTATGTCAGTTAGGAAAAAAAAAGTTGTTCTGAAGTACGGGGTCGCCCCAGTTTAGGCTCCTGTTCACACTTACATTTTCCCTTAGTGTGTATTTTTATCTGTCACTTATGTAAAGTGTGAAAAATAAAACATTTTTTAAGTTATTGCATAGCTTTTATCGCGGGCTTTGAACGCGGCGACCGAACCAAGAAATTCCGTAACTAAAAAAACCTCACAATCGTCTAACGTCGTTTCAGTTCGGTAGACTTCGGCACGGTGTTTGTGTGCGTGCGGTTAGACGTATTGTACGACTCTACGAAACTGGCACGAATCGAGACCATATACCGCGGCTGTCCCCGAGTGCCACACGTATTTTTTAATTTGGTCGCAAAAAAGGCTAGGTCCTTCCAGAATAGGCTAGAAAACTTCATAGTAAGACATGATATTATTTTATGTATTTTTATTTCTTCAGGATAACAAGCTATTGCATAATATTGCTTAATGCTACTACAGGGTAATTATCTAAAACACTTGATATAATTATGCAACCAACACCATTTGATTATCCTCATAGTCGACAAGGAAAAAATAAAAGCCTTTCTTACATACTAAGTAAAAACAATCAGATTAAAATTTAAATTTTGTTACAAAGTTTTTTAAGTGAGAGTATGAGATAATTTAACAAAGACACATTGCCTAAATAGTATAGGTGACAATTGAAGTAAATCAATATCAACAAAGTTTTCGTTATAACTTTTCATCAATCGCCATAACGGAGCTCTCTCCAGCTCTCTCCAGCATTATTTCTACATCCTTTGAGAGAAAATAGACTGTGAGTGTGAGTATTGCGAATACGCTGAGAACGACACTAGGTGTGCGTATTTGGCTTATAAGCATATTACAATACAAATTGATTGTGACAAATCTTATAAAGAATCGATAGATCTAGAAGCGTGCAGTTTAGAGTCAAAGAGTATACCAAGATCTTTAATAAGGAATACCTTTTCTAGAGGCGAGTTGCAAACTACCTACAATTAGATTGATTAAGATTCATTCTTTTACTGAAAAAGATGAATTTACATTTTGGTAGACTAAGCTGTAGTTTTAACCGGTCCAAATCTTCTTGTAATTTGTTGCAGTCGACAATTGAATTTATTTCTCGAAATAGAGACCTTTAGGTCGTCAGCGAATAAGAGGAAATCACTATGTCTAAAACATGTGCTGATGTCGTATTGCCAGCAACTTTAGGGGTGAGAGCCGTCCGATTCGCCGCAAGTCTAGTGATGATGACAAGGCTACAAACCATCGTCGTAGTCAGTTAGGAAAAAAGATTCCTTATATCCAATCATAATGATTAGAGTAGCCTTGTCATCATCACCTGCAGACTCTACATTTTAGGTAAACCGAGCGCTCGAATGGAGATCTTCCAGGCCTAAATTGCGGCAGGTGTCGTCAAAATTATATTAGAGAAAAGCAGAGCATACCCCTCCGCTAATATTTAAGCAGTTTTTTGTTACTTTTGGAAAAAAAAGAAAAAGCTCGATGTCATTGATATGTAGCAGAAACAAAGTGGGTGACCTTGAGATACGCCGGAATTTATTAGTGTGGAAGCAAGAGGTGCCTCTGTTACAAAGGACACGAATTCTGCGCCTTTTTTGCTGAGAGGGGGTTCTCTCCGGGTGGTGTGTCGGACTCCCCAGCGACTGGCGAAGAGATGGTAAATGCCAGCCGTGACTCCTGGGCGGATTGCAATGCCTATGGGGTATACCGACTAAAACACCGGGGTGTATCTCATCGCCTATTGGCGGTTTCATGGTACCTGGCATAGCCTTCACTCACAACACCGCCGGCGGATAACCTCACTGGGTTCCACCAATCTTGCGCCACTTTTGGAGTCCTAACCCAATCGCATATACCATAGAATAGTCAACGATGCCATACACAGTCAAAATCTTTGACGATGTGCAGGCCAACTGCCATAGATTCACCATGCTTCCCCATAGCCTTCCCCCCAGAGGTGCAAAACGTACCTACGCTAGAAGATCACCCGTGTACCGTTTTGGTCTTCTCTCTCACCCTGAAAGCCGTGAAAGAGGAGACCACTGCTGCGGCAACAACGAGACAAGGCGTGGAGTCTCGCATTGGTATTGAGCTGTGCGGGTCGGAGTTGGCCAGTCCGTCGGACGAAAGGGCCCCTTACCACCGTTTCTACGGGTCTCCCTGGCCGGCGGCTGACCCGCTCCGCCCGCTCAATACCGCCGCTAAGACTCCACTGGTCCAGCCCTTGCCGCAGCAATGGTCCCCCTGGCTCCGGTTCGTACAGTGCTGATCCCGGAACGCGACCTGACCGAGAGAGGTCAGAGTCACTTGGCGGGTTTTACGCAACTGTGTGGTGGTAACAACAACCTGTCGACAAAATGTCTCCTACCTGATCTAAACCCACAATGTAAATCATAGAGTAGCTTGTGATACTCTAGATACCGGACGCATTTGCTTAAAAACTGTGCGTCAATACATTCCAGTAGATACACATATCTTACAAATGGTGGAAATGAATATTTAATCGGCAATTACAATGACTTTTAATGTCCTTTACAACGTTTTAATGGCCAAAACAACAATAAAAAATAAATAAGTACTTACTTGGCACGTAATCGGTTTTATTTTTTATTTGCTTAGAAAATGTTAGCCAATTCTTGTAGTAGTATTGGTAATTACTTTTAAAAGATACTATAGGACTATACATATACCGTGAAATTTGAGTGATGTTTTCCCGTGGCAGAAAGATATGCCTTTAGTAATACTATCCAATCATGCCAATTATTCCGCGAAAACTTTTTTCAAGTTTATAAATTAATAATTTTCCAACTCGAAAACGAGAGAAGCTATCGTTCTTTTGTAAGATGTGACGTAATCAGGTCTGCTTGCCGCATGAAACCGATGCTTAAAACTAAAGAAGCTCTACGCCCTAAGTAATAAAGCGGTTCGAAAGTGCTTTCGAGTTTCAGTTGTACCTTTCGTAAAACCGGCATTTATTGATTTTAATAAAAAAAAGAACTGTACAAATTTTTTTGATACTCAGATAGAATCATTTTACTGCGGGAAAACAACCACTAAAATTTCACTGTGTAGAACTAAACGCATTCGTAGGTGAAGGAATAATCATCTAAGGCCACCGACCGATTTCAATGGAGATCAGCCAAGTGCGCAGGACATAATAATATTATAGTCGACAAGCATGCGCGCAAGTGCATTCGCTGTTCCCTTACTTAATCCGGCGAGACGGCAATCCGACATGACCGATTAGAGATCGGGCGCATGACCACCGGCTTAACGTGCTTTCCGAGGCACGGGTGAGCCACCGTTAACTTACTGAGTTCGGGCTGAGGTTCTTAATAATAAAGCTCACACGACCCTGTGACTTGATAAAGAGAGAGAGAGAGTAACGATTTTGTTACCCATGTAAGGACGTTAAGCCGTTAGTCCCGGACCTGACCTCTAATAGGTCATATTACTATCTATTAGTAAGCAAGCATATATTCGTGTCAGCTTCGGTAAATGCTGTTTTCGAGTATTTTTATTTATAAACCCACACTTTTATGGGCTCCTTCTTTTAGTGAATGTCTTAGTTTATTTTTTAAAAATTTCGTGCGTCGTAAATGCTTCTGTTTAAAATATCTTTTAACCGTAAATTAAAATTGTAATATATATGCAACGAGGAAGATAAAACAAGACGTTTAAATGTGATCAAAATGAATATGAACACGTGCACTTAAACATTGCAATGTACCCAATTGTTATTTACTATAAGCCGATAAGAAGTAATTATTTTGCTAATAACGCGTGAAGTCCCTTTTTAACACAAACAAAATGTTCATTTTGTCAAAAATAACAAAAACAACATGATGTCGAGGTTATAAGGTCGTTGCTTGTCATGCGAGAGGTCGCCAGTTCAAACCCCGCCACGTACCACTGTGTTTTTAACTTCGAATTTCATATGTACGATTTTTCGACGATTTAACGGTGAAGAGGAAACATCGTGAGGAAACCTGCACACCTACTATGAAATTCTAAGGTTTTGTAATCAACCAACCCGCACTTGGCCAGCGTAGTTGACTGAGGTCTTATCGCCCTAGTTTAGGGTGGGCCTGTGCCCCAGCAGTGGGGGGGCAATATGGGCTGATTATGAATCCATTTTGTCAAAATAATAATAATAAATATCTGGGACATTTTCCCACACGGTCACCTGACCCTAAACTACGCAGAGCTTATATTATGGGCGTCAGAGACTGATATACATACATACATATATATTTTTAAATACATACTTAAATACATAATCACACCCAGACACGGAACAAATACCGATGTTCATCACACAAATATTTGTCCCGAGTGGGAATCGAACCGCCAGCCAGGGTCACTAACCACTGTTCCACCGAGCCAGTCAAAAACATAGGTGAAATCGCCTTGAAGATAAATTTCCTTGAAGGTCGATGGGATGGTTAAGACCGTCGCTTTCCATGCGAGAGGTCGCCAGTTCGAACCCTGCCACGTAAGGCGTCCGACCGATTTTAGCCATGGCGGCCGATCTCAATTGAGATCTACCAAGTGCGCAGGACATATTATAGTGCATAAGTGTGCGCGCAAACACAAGTGCACTCTCTATTCCCTTACTCTCATAACTCAGTGATACGGCAATCCGCCAAGACCGATGAGAGATCGGGCGCAGGACTACCGGCTTAACGTGCTTTCCGAGGCACGGGCGTTCAACCGCCAACTTCCTAACTCCGGGCTGAGTAATTTCATTACAGAAAAACTCACACAAATTTTGCCCGACCCCGGACTCGAACCGGGGACCTCTCGGTCCTTACGCAGCGCTTGCTACTAATAGACCAACGAGGCAGTTAATGTGGAGAGGGGAGTAGGTGTATAAAGGAAGGGGCAACACAAAAGATCCCTGAGGGTCGACGTGAACCGGTTAGACGGTCCCACTATAAGATAAGTTTATAAACTTATCTTATATATTAAGCATGGTTGGCAAAAAACTGAATGTATCACAATAAGCTGTATGATCATGACGCTTGCAACAGTGCCGAAATATCGGAAGCTCATTAAAATAAAAAGACGTGTGGCACTCGGGGACTGCCGCGGTATAGCTATTGCATAGCATCGTCCGATTTCGGAGCAGCTCGTCTCGATGCGTGCGAGTTTCGTAGAGTCGTACAATACGTCTAACCGCACGCACACAAACACCGTGCCGAAGTCTACCGAACTGAAACGACGTTAGACGATTGTGAGGTTTTTTTCGTTACGGAATTTCTTGGTTCGGTCACCACGCTCAAAGCCCGCGATAAAAGCTATGCAATAGCTTAACAACATCATGACAAATATAATCTATATTATTCAGTTTTCTTACGCGTTTCATCGCTTTGAACGACGAACCTGCATAATGAATATCATTCGAATAAAAAAAAATGCGTTGATGGCCGAGTGGTTAAGGTCGTTGCTTGCCATGCGAGAGATCGCCAGTTCAACCCCCGCCAGGTACCAATGTGTTTTTCAAATTTGAAATTCATATGTACCATAATTCGACGCTTTAACGGTGAAGGAAAACATCGTGAGGAAACCGGCACACCTGAGAGATTTTTCAATGGTGTGTGAAGCCATGTCACACATGTGACATGGATTGATTGATGAACAATCTGGTGTCAGAGTTTAAACTTTAAACTCTGACACCAGGTTGTTCATCAACCACACGATAAGAAGAAGAAGATTCGAGTGACATCCAAAAACGTCATAGTCTCTTTCTAACGCTTATAGTTTTCACAAATGCATTTTCCAACGTGAAATACCTAAAATGAAGATGAAAACAATTCCAAACGAAACAATTGAGACAGCTGATGACTTATAGCGAGAAAACCAATCATTGGTACTGAAAAAAACTCATTTAATATTCATTTACACGAACAAATACGCAAAGCTATCTATTCGTATTGAGTTTAACCTTGATATTCTTAATTTCAATAATATTGTTGTTAAAACAAAATTGGAAAATGTACGTACTACTAACGACATCTATGATCGCTAATGTAAACTTCAAATTGTGTTTACGTATGCTGTTGCATAGATGGCGCTATAGTCTTTTTCAGCTAAAATGATCCCTGTGACACTTCATTGTGTTATGAATCACGCATTTTACGTTTGGCAAACGAAAATAATTTTATTACAAAATTTTTTCATTTTATTGCGGCGTCATTAGGAAAAATATTTAAATAAGTAATTTTATACTTTTAAAAGACAAACAGTATCGTTTAGTTTTATTTAATGTAATAGAAAATTAAAAAAAACTTATGCAGTTCGTATAGAGCATAGAGCTGGGACTTACATAATCAGGTGCAATATTGCGATCAATTGACAATCGCTTCAGGTTCTCGTTAAAATTGGACGAAAGTAGTCGAAAAGACAAAAAGTACCATATTAGAGGACTGGAAAGACCAACTTATAATAAATGTAGGAGATGGTAACTTATCAAGCGATTCTTCTGACAGTGATTTTACAAATACTGAATGAAAAATTTACTCTCTTCTTATTGTTTCACTTTACCGAAAAGCACTATGTAAACCATACATATATCTACAATAAACTTTCTATGGGGTATACCGACTAAAACACCGGGGTGTATCTCATCGCCTATTGGCGGTTTCATGGTACCTGGCATAGCCTTCACTCACAACACCGCCGGCGGATAACCTCACTGGGTTCCACCAATCTTGCGCCACTTTTGGAGTCCTAACCCAATCGCGTATACCATAGAAAAGTCAACGATGCCATATACAGTCAAAATCTTTAACGATGTGTAGGCTAACTGCCATAGATTCACCATACTTCTCCATAGCCTCCCCCAGAGGTGCGATAGCGATAGCGTAAACGTACGCTAGAAGATCACCCGTGGACCGTTTTGGTCTTCTCTCTCACCCTGAAAGCCGTGAAAGAGGAGACCACTGCTGCGGCAAATACGAGACAAGGCGTGGAGTCTCGCATTGGTATTGAGCTGTGCGGGTCATAGTTGGCCAGTCCGTCGAACGAAAGGGCCCCCTTACCACCGTTTCTACGGGTCTCCTGGCCGGCGGCTGACCCGCTCCGCCCGCTCAATACCGCCGCTAAGACTCCACTGGTCCAGCCCTTGCCGCAGCAATGGTCCCGGCTGGCGCCGGTTTGTGCAGGGCTGATCCCGGACCGCGACCTGACCGAGAGAGGTCAGAGTCGCTTGGCGGGTTTTACGCAACTGTGTGGTGGTAATAGCAACCTGTCGACAAAATGTCTCCCACCTGATCTAAACCCACAATGTAAATCATAGAGTAGCTTGTGATACTCTAGATACCGGACGCATTTGCTTAAAAACTGTGCGTCAATACATTCCAGTAGATACACATATCTTACAAATGGTGGAAATGAATATTTAATCGGCAATTACAATGACTTTTAATGTCCTTTACAACGTTTTAATGGCCAAAACAACAATAAAAAATAAATAAGTAGTTGGCATCGTAATCGGTAATTTTTTAATTTGCTTAAAAAATGTTGGCCATTACTTGTAGTAGTATTGGTAATTACTTTTAAAAGATACTATAGGACTATACATATACCGTGAAATTTGAGTGATGTTTTCCCGTGGCAGAAAGATATGCCTTTAGTAATACTATTGAATCATGCAAATAATTCCGCGAAAAAAAAACTTAGTTTTTCAAATTTCAAATTTGTAATTTTCCAACTCGTAAACGAGAGAATCTATCGTTCTTTTATAAGATGTGACGTAATCAGGTACTGATTGCCGCATCAAATCGATGCTTAAAACTAAAGAAGCTCTACGCCCTAAGTAATAAAGCGGTTCGAAAGTGCTTTCGAGTTTCGGTTGTACCCACCTATCGTAAAACCGGCATTTATTGATTTTAATAAAAAAAGAACTCTATTGTGCTACTAAGATAGAATCATTTTACTGCGGGAAAACAACGACTAAAATTTCACAGTGTAGAACTAAACGCATTCACAGATGAAGGAATAATAATTTAAGGCGTCCGACCGATTTCGGCCATGGCGGCCAATCTCAATGGGGATTAGCCAAGTGCGCAGGACATAACAATATTATAGTCGACAAGCATGCGCGCAAGTGCATTCGCTGTTCCCTTACTTAATCCGGCGAGACGGCAATCCGACATGACCGATTAGAGATCGGGCGCATGACCACCGGCTTAACGTGCTTTCCGAGGCACGGGTGAGCCACCGTTAACTTACTGAGTTCGGGCTGAGGTTCTTAATAATAAAGCTCACACGGCCCTGTGACTTGAAAAAGAGAGAGAGTAACGATTTTGTTACCCATGTAAGGACGTTAAGCCGTTAGTCCCGGACCTGACCTCTAATAGGTCATATTACTATCTATTAGTAAGCAAGCATATATTCGTGTCAGCTTCGGTAAATGCTGTTTTCGAGTATTTTTATTTATAAACCCACACTTTTATGGGCTCCTTCTTTTAGTGAATGTCTTAGTTTATTTTTTAAAAATTTCGTGCGTCGTAAATGCTTCTGTTTAAAATATCTTTTAACCGTAAATTAAAATTGTAATATATATGCAACGAGGAAGATAAAACAAGACGTTTAAATGTGATCAAAATGAATATGAACACGTGCACTTAAACATTGCAATGTACCCAATTGTTATTTACTATAAGCCGATAAGAAGTAATTATTTTGCTAATAACGCGTGAAGTCCCTTTTTAACACAAACAAAATGTTCATTTTGTCAAAAATAACAAAAACAACATGATGTCGAGGTTATAAGGTCGTTGCTTGTCATGCGAGAGGTCGCCAGTTCAAACCCCGCCACGTACCACTGTGTTTTTAACTTCGAATTTCATATGTACGATTTTTCGACGATTTAACGGTGAAGAGGAAACATCGTGAGGAAACCTGCACACCTACTATGAAATTCTAAGGTTTTGTAATCAACCAACCCGCACTTGGCCAGCGTAGTTGACTGAGGTCTTATCGCCCTAGTTTAGGGTGGGCCTGTGCCCCAGCAGTGGGGGGGCAATATGGGCTGATTATGAATCCATTTTGTCAAAATAATAATAATAAATATCTGGGACATTTCCACACACGGTCACCTGACCCCAAACTAAGCAAAGTTTTTCCTATGGGCGTTAGAGACTGATATATATACTTATATATATTTATATTTATAAATAAATACTTAAATACATAATCACAAACAGACACGGAACAAACACCGATGTACATCACACAAATATTTGTCCCGAGTGGGAATCGAACCGCCAACCAGGGTCACTAACCTCTGTTCCACCGGGCCAGTCAAAAACATAGGTGAAATCGCCTTGAGGATAAATTTCCTTGAAAGTCGATGGGATGGTTAAGACCGTCGCTTCCATGCAAGTGGTAGCTAGTTCCAACCCTGCCACGTAAGGCGTTCGACCGATTTTGGCCATGACGGCCGATCTGAATTGAGATCAGCCAAGTGCGGACATATTATAGTGCATAAGCGTGCGCGCAAACACAAGTGCACTCTCTGTTCCCTTACTCTCATAGTCCGACATGACCGATGAGAGATCGGGCGCAGGACCACCGGCTTAACGTGCTTTCCGAGGCACGGGCGTTCAACCGCCAACTTCCTAACTCCGGGCTGAGTAATTTCATTACAGAAAAGCTCACACAAATTTTGCCCGACCCCGGACTCCCGGTCCGGGGACCTCTCGGTCCTTACGCAGCGCTTGCTACTAATAGACCAACGAGGCAGTTAAGGTGGAGAGGGGAGTAGGTGTATAAAGGAAGGGGCAACACAAAAGATCCCTGAGGGTCGACGTGAACCGGTTAGACGGACCCCACTATAAGATAAGTTTATAAACTTATCTTATATATTAAGCATGGTTGGCAAAAAACTGAATGTATCACAATAAGCTGTATGATCATGACGCTTGCAACAGTGCCAAAATATCAGAAGCTCATTAAAATAAAAGACGTGTGGCACTCGGGGACTGCCGCGGTATAGCTATTGCATAGCATCGTCCGATTTCGGAGCAGCTCGTCTCGATGCGTGCGAGTTTCGTAGAGTCGTACAATACGTCTAACCGCACGCACACAAACACCGTGCCGAAGTCTACCGAACTGAAACGACGTTAGACGATTGTGAGGTTTTTTCGTTACGGAATTTCTTGGTGCGGTCACCTCGCTCAAAGCCCACGATAAAAGCTATGCAATAGCTTAACAACATCATAAATATAATCTATATTATTCAGTTTTCTTACGCGTTTCATCGCTTTGAACGACGAACCTGCATAATGAATATCATTCGAATAAAAAAAATGCGTTGATGGCCGAGTGGTTAAGGTCGTTGCTTGCCATGCGAGAGGTCGCCAGTTCAAACCCCGCCAGGTACCAATGTGTTTTTCAAATTTGAAATTCATATGTACCATCATTCGACGCTTTAACGGTGAAGGAAAACATCGTGAGGAAACCGGCACACCTGAGAGATTTTTCAACGGTGTGTGAAGCCATGTCACACATGTGACATGGATTGATTGATGAACAATCTGGTGTCAGAGTTTAAACTTTATACTCTGACACCAGGTTGTTCATCAACCATACGATAAGAAGAAGAAGATTCGAGTGACATCCAAAAACGTCATAGTCTCTTTCTAACGCTTATAGTTTTTCACAAATGCATTTTCCAACGTGAAATACCTAAAATGAAGATGAAAACAATTCCAAACGAAACAATTTTATTGAGACAGCTGATGACTTATAGCGAGAAAACCAATCATTGGTACTGAAAAAAACTCATTTAATATTCATTTACACGAACAAATACGCAAAGCTATCTATTCGTATTGAGTTTTAACCTTGATATTCTTAATTTCAATAATATTGTTGTTAAAACAAAATTGGAAAATGTACGTACTACTAACGACATCTATGATCGCTAATGTAAACTTCAAATTGTGTTTACGTATGCTGTTGCATAGATGGCGCTATAGTCTTTTTCAGCTAAGATCATCCCTGTGACACTTCATTGTGTTCTGAATCACGCATTTTGCTTTTGACAAACGAAAATAA
The DNA here is from genome assembly GCA_039566165.1 of Maruca vitrata. Classification (NCBI taxonomy): domain Eukaryota; kingdom Metazoa; phylum Arthropoda; class Insecta; order Lepidoptera; family Crambidae; genus Maruca; species Maruca vitrata. Next base: position 6,551,733 of record CM076939.1, read on the forward strand.
TTTTTTGTACACTTTTTTCATTTTATTGCGGCGTCATTAGGAAAAATATTTAAATAAATAATTTTATACTTTTAAAAGACAAACAGTATCGTTTAATTTAATAGAAAATAAAAAAAAAAAGTTTTTCAGTTCGTTTACGTAGAACGGAACATAGTAAGAGCATAAAGCTGGGACTAACATAATCGGGTTCAATATTTCGATCACTTGACAATCGCTTCAGTCGCTCGTGAACATTGGACGAAAGTAGTCCAAAAGACAAAAAGTACCATATTAGAGGATCAACTTATAGTAAATGTCGGGGATGGTGACTTATCAAGCGATTCTTCAGACAGTAATTTTTTAAATACTGAATGAAAAGTTTACTCTCTTCTGGTTATTTCACTTTACCGAATAGCACTATGTAAAGCATGCATATAATATGTACAATAAACTTTCACTATAATACAATATAAAGACAAATCATGCTTTAAATTTTGGTACTTTAATTAAATCGATTTCATTTCCTTATAAAATATTATCGATTACGAGAAATAATCGAAATTATTTTATTGAAGGACATCTCTACAATTGTCAAAATCGATGTGTCACAGGTATCATCTTAGCTGAAAAGGACTATAGTTAATTCTTGTGGTACAGCACCATCTTTGTTATATTGAGGTAAACTGAAAAGCAATATTGGTGCTAGACAAGTAATGGTTTTTGTTCTAAAACGTATCGAGATCGTATTTTTTAAAACTAGTATCATTTCACTGATGGGCAAAGGTCTCCTAGAAACATTATTTCAATAAAATAATATAACAAATGTGTGAAAATTATAGTTTCAGTGAAAAATGTCAAAAACATATTTTTAGACATAAGACAGCGCCAAATCCCCGGAGAATAAAATGATAATGATACAGAAATGCAACTTTTCAGGAAAATCATATATCATCATATATCAAAATCAAGCATCAGCAAATAAGTGCCCGTAATTAATTTTTTTTCATAGCTTTAAAGCGTCTGTAAGGTAAATCCGCCGACCGCATGTGTCGGGGAGTAATTAATCCTGATTTTTAATGATATTGTGTGAAATATATGTTAAAATCAGCCATCAGAATTTAAGTGAGGTGAGCAGTGTTTCTATGTACCTTGATTGGTTGATATCTGAAAAATGGCCGTCTGGTCAAGGTAGCAACTAGTCATATGATGATAGTACACCCCACCACTACTCAATCGTATATATTTTGTCCATTAGAAAATAAGTGATGTCTGGCAGCTCTGGGATCTTGGACCATAAGTAATTATTTTAAGTCTGTAATATCCATTATCATTTTATTCTCCGTTTCGCCAGACTCAAGTCAAATATGGCACTCGTTACTTGTCATTTTATTCTACTGAGTTTTAGAGTACAAATGATGATGATAACACTTTTATATCATTTTATTCTCGTACATATTGTATTCTTTTTTTTCTATAAAAGACTTTAATTTGGTGTCTTAACAAACCTGTTACATGTTAATCAACATTAGTTTTATTTAATGAAGTTAAATTATTTGTATTTAAAATTTACTTTGGAACCTATGTTTTGATTTTCAATCCTGAATCGCAGCAAATACAAAAAAATAGGTTCTCAGTGTTAGAACTAAGTCTTAGAAATCATATTTTGTCATTTAAAAGCAAAAGCCTTTTAATAACTTGTATGTTAATGTTATGTGGCACCAGCCGACGATTACCCCTGTATACACTATACTGCCTCGTTGGTCTATTGGTCTATGGTAGGTCCCCGGTTCGAGTCCGGGGTCGGGCAAAATTTGTGTGAGTTTTTTTGTAATGTAATACTCAGCCCGGAGTTAGGAAGTTGGCGGTTGATCGCCCGTGTCTCGGAAAGCACGTTGAGCCGGTGGTCCTGCGCCCAATCTCTCATCGGTCATGTCGGATTGCCGTCTCACCAAATATGAGAGTGAGGGAACAGAGAGTGCATTTGTGTTTGCACGGACACTTGTGCACTATTATATGTCCTGCGTCCTTGGCTGATCTCAATTGACATCGGCCGCCGTGGCTGAAATCAGTCGGACGCCTTATTATAATATTATATCTATACTAATATTATAAAATCTAAATATATATAACATCACGCTGCGACCAATAGGAGCAAAGATACAATGGAAAATGTGTAAAAAACGGGGGAAACGCGAACGAAGTCGCTGGAACAGCTGGAACAGTACACTATAAAATGTAGCTAAGGATAGCCCCCGGTCAGTGTGGGCTGTTGGGTTGAGTGTTAGTAGACTTGGTAACCGAGACTACGTAACATAGATCGGGAAGGACAATGGTACTTGCCCCGATCTATGTTCATAAACACGAATAAAATGGGCTGGTGGTAACACGCCATTCACTGTCGTGGGCCCCTCATTGGTCGCACATGCAAGGCACGAAGCAGGAGCGACGGGGAGAATCATTAGTGTGAGCGGCTCTTAGTGGCGAAAGGTGTACGTACACCGCTTTCTACCCAGTGGCGCAACGCCACTGCGCCAACTCGTGACGTATGCATCTTTCACTTCCACCCTGCGAGCATGTAGCTCTGACGCCCAACTCTTTCCGGCCGGCTAAGGCAAGTCAAAGGTGAGAGGGGCCTGGTCGACTCTTAGAAGCACGGGTCCCAAGGGGTGTCAATCCCATTCAGCCCGCCACAAGTTGCCCTGAGGATACTGGTTGCACTGGTAGAGTGTCGTTACCTTTCATGGTGCGAAAATCAGCGACTTCCACCAGGAGGCGGTGGGGTTGTCTCATCCTTACGCGTTTATTTTACCATTATTATCATACCGTCAATCGCGACACATAATTTTTTCTTCAACTTGTTCCTCTCTAAGGATCAATAAATCAATATTTTATTTATCTTATAAAATCAGTTCTTTGTTTACTGACGTGCAGAAGTTAAATAAGATTGATTAATCGTGATCATCTTCCTCATCATCACTTTTGCTACTGGAACACGCTGCGCTACGGTCATAATTAGTCAAGGACTGGTAAAAACCGTGATGGTATACTACACATGGAATATCATCTGCTATTATACTCGTACATGGAATCATTTAGTATAACATCTAGTATACATGGAATATCATCTGCACCTGCAGAGGCACATAAGGTCATCATAGTAAGTTGTGCTTATTGGAATTGACTCGGTGTATAAGGTTTGGCGTTCGAGTACATATCCAGGAGAACTTGGGCTTGGTATCTGGCTGGTACCCCGCCTACTTCTTATTCTACTAAATTCGGAATCAAAGTTTTCATCATCAGCTCATATACCTCAACGCTACTGGGGCACGGCCTACCCTATGTGGGCGATAAGGCCTTAGTCCACCACACTGGCCAAGAGCAAGTTGGTTGACTACACAACCTAAGAATTTCTTCGTAGGTGTGCAGATTTCCTTCACCGTTAAAGCGTCGAATAATCGTACAATGAATTTCAAATTCGAAAAATACAGTGGTACGTGACGGGATTTGAACAGGTGACCTCTCGCATGGCAAGCAACAACAAATGTGAAAAATTTACTTCCATAATTTTAGTCCACGAAAATTTTTGGCCATCCTCATTTTTGAACCAGTTCTTATTTATTAACCCCATTATATTGTAAAACTCTATTTGCGAAACACTCTCACAAACTCTCTATTTTTATCATGTCTTTTATATCCAACTCAACAACTTTCTCCTCTCCAACTTGCTCCTCTCCGACTTGCTCTTCTCCAACTTGCTCCTCTCCAATTTGCTTCCCTACTACTTTCACCGCTCCAACTTGCTACTATTCAACTTGCACCTCTCCAACTTACTCCCCTTCAACTTGATCCTTTCCAACTTGCTCCTCTTCAACTTGCTCTTCTCCAACTTGTTCCTCTCCATCTTGTTCTTTCTTACCGACTTGAAAAAAGGAGGAGGTTCTCAATTCGTCTGTATTTTTTTATGCTTGTTACATCATAACTTTCACCAGGGTGTACCGATTTGGATGATTATTTTTTTATTTAAAAGCTGGGGCTTTCCGTTTGATTCCCTAGCAATTTGGTCAACTCCTTAAAATAAAGAAGTAAAAGGATAATTATTTTAAACTAGTGGTCCCGGCGAATTTCATACCGCCAATACTATTAACCTTCTCTGTATTTCGACCAACATTTTAAAACCAAAATTACCTACATCGGTCCGGGCGTTCTCGAGTTTTGGTCAGACTAACGAACGGCAATTCATTTTTATTTATAAGATCTGTATGCCTATTTAGACTTCCTATCCTTCCAGCTCATGTTTTCCCTCCCTCCTATGATCCCGGGCTCTTCAGGCGGGGCGTGAAACGGCATTTAAGCAGGCCTTCAGGGTGAGTGCGACAGGCTCAATACGATCTATTGTGCCTGTCGACCTCATATTTGGATCTCACTACCGCTTACCATCAGGTGGAGTGAGGTCATCTTGTTAGCCTTTTATAAAAAAAAAAGACTACTAGTTATAATATGAGTAGTATTTCAGGTGAGCTGAACAAAAAAAATTAGGGTGCAAAAAAATTTAACACTCAAAAGTATGAAAAAAAATAAACCTTTCTTCAAAAAACCCGACACACTAAAAATTACAAAATAATAGTTAATAATACGAACATATATAATTATCTGGGTAGGAATATGATATGTTGTTCCAACTTGTTCTTTCCAACCAACATGTTCCTCTCCCACTTGTTGATATTAAGTCTTATCCTTCTAACTATAAAGGTCATTTTGGTTACTCAACTTTACACTTAGCGATCGGTGCGTTTTGAACGAGAATAAAATGATAACTGCGTTTATCATTATCTAGTTGAAATATTTTTACGAGAATATAATTATATGACTGTTTGTAATACTAACAAGTAAGAGTACATTTCGATAATGTTATATTAACATTTTATTCTCGTAATTTATGGCTTGTGTTAAATCTATGAATACTATTATAACATTTTGTAACTTCGTGAAATAACTCCAGAAAAATCCCAAAAAAAATTAGCAGATGTATTAGCACCCACAGATCCAGAAAATGGCATAACACTAAAACTAAGATATTGGCTGTTATCATTTTATTCTGCGGGGACGGCGACAGATACGTTTGAAGAAAGAACGAAAGATTTTTTTTTTGACTTACTTTGAATACACAAGGCACAAAAACTCTACTCAAACAAAGAATCACACATAGACAAGGACTATAAGAAGTGTCAACGATGTACAGGCCACAGCATGTGAGAGCCTGGTATTCTGATAAGTTTGATTCAGGACATAGACGTGTAGGTTACGTCTATGTCCTGAATCTATTTTAACTGGATTTGCTATATAGTCCAGTCATTTAAGCTTAAATTAGGTAAGAATCTCGGAATTCGAGATACCCAGCTGTAAGTCTGTAAATACTTAGATATTGACACCCTAAAAGTGGTCTCAAAACCTACATATGGTAGGGTGTACGCAACTATAAAATTTTCATGGTCAAATGTCACAAATATCAGTTTTATAAACTTTTGAGCGAAACGGGAAGTTTTATCATAAAAGTGTGTAGGAGAAAATTGCTTATCATCTACTTATGTATAAAAATTGTCTGTACCTTTTATTCCTAAGATTCACAATTTCAGAGATACAGCGATGCAAATAGTTGAAAAAGTTGTATTTTAAAAAGATTTCAGACCCCCGTGCGATTGTGCTAGACAGTTAAAATTTTCACAACTGATGTATTTCAGTAGTCTCTATAACATCTAATACTAGAAAAAGCTTAAAACCAATGTTTAAGTGGGTTCTCATACAAAAACTATGGATTTTTTTTTCTCACACTTGGCCGGTTTTTAACGTGGTTACCCCAGTAAACCCATTACAAACGACACCTTTTATACGTGAAGAACACGTTGTTTATATGGAAGCCTAGTTAAATAATTGTTTTATGTTGTTTTTAGTACTATACATATACGTTTCAGTACATTTAAACTGCTTATTATGGGTCAAAAACGCAGAAATCTTAAATCTTCTGAATACTGAAAACAACACAAAACAATTATTTAACTAGGCTTCCTTATAAACAACGTGTTCTTCATGTATAAAAGGTGTCGTCTGGAATAGGTTTACTGGGGTAACCACGTTAAAAACCGGCCAAGTGTAAGAAAAAAAAACACAATTTTTGTATGAGAACCCACTTAAACATTGGTTTTAAGCTTTTTCTAGTATAAGATGTTATAGAGGCTACTGAAATACATCATTCGTGAAAATTTTAACTGTCTAGCACAATCGCAAGTGGGCCTGGAAGCTTTTGAAAATACATCTATTTGCATCGCTGTATCTCTGAAATGGTGAATCTTAGGAATAAAACGTACAGACAATTTTTATAGATAAATAGAAGATAAGTAATTTTCTCCTACACACTTTTATGATAAAACGTCCCGTTTTGCTTAAAAGTTCATAAAACTGATATTTGTGACATTTGACCTTGAAAATTTTATAGTTGCGTACACCCTACAATATGTAGGTTTTGAGACAACTTTTAGGGTGTCAATATCTAAGTATTTACAGACTTACAGCTGGGTATCTCGAATTCCGAGATTTTTTCCTAATTTGACTGGACTATATAATGTTTCTGGGTATAAGGTGTCCGACCGATTTCGGCCATGGCGGACATCTTAATAATAGTGGATCAAAGGACATATAGTGCACAATCACAAGTGCACATACTCGCACTCTCTGTAGACCTTTACTCTCATAGTTCAGTGAGACGGCATTCTGACATGACCGATGAGAGATCAGGCGTAGGACCACCGGCTTAACGTGCTTTTAGATACATGACCGAGCATCCGCTAACTTCCTGACCAAGATTAGTACTTTTTCTTAACTAGACTTCGCTATATGAGAGTAATTCGCTATAAAAAAGAATGGCAGCTTAACACAATTTATTTGTATCCAAATGACGTTTTGACTTCCTAATTAGCTCATTCAGTAATAATATTAGTTTTAATTCGTTCTTATCTAGAATTATTTAATGTAAATTTTTGGTATTGCTGTTGTATCTGTTTATAAAGTAAGCTCCTTTTTCTGGAATCGTTTGATCAATATAGGAAATCCACATCATAAGTAGGTTTTTTTTACATATACTTACCAATAACTATAGTACCTACACCAATTATACATACACTAGCTGTACCCACGACTTCGTAGGTGCGGACTACAGGATTTTACATACAAAGGATATTTCTCAATGTTCCCAAAAGTTCCCGTGGATATTTTGCAATATCGCGTTGCAAGTAAGCTTTACGTTCATGAGGGTACCTGCATGCCAAATTTCAACCATCTATCTAAGCCGTGTAGTTTAGAATTATTCATACAAAAGTGGTTTCCCGTTATCTTCCCATCCCTTGAGAATTTTGCAATATCCGGTATAAAGCGGTTTAGATTTTCATACAAAAAAATAACTTTTAAAATAAAATTTTAAAAAATAAGTTCAAAATTAGCGGTTATGCCCCCGACATAAAGGTGGCACAACATTTCGAGTAGTTAGTCTGACACGCTTTAGTTGGTACTTACGTAGTTTTAAAAGTTATTTTTTGGTTTTTTAGGGTTTATATATCCATGCATGCCCATTTGATTGTATGTTAACAATGAATAGTAGGCGCTAAAACTGTAGTTCCAACAAATTCGGGTAAAATATGGCATAGAAATAGTTTGTATGTAGGACCACCTGATCTGGGGCCACGGTAGTGCAACAGATCACTCGTGAATGAATTAGAAATCCCACAAAAAACATTTCGTATTAAACTACCAATGTCTCTATGGAGCTGTAAGGAAACTGGCTCGTTGGTCTATTGGTAGCAAGTGCTGCGTTAGGACCGAGAATCCCCGGTTCGAATCCGGGGTCGGGCAAAATTTGGTGGTGATTTTCTGTAAATATTACTCAGCCCGGAGTCAGGAAGTTGGCGATTGAACGCCCGTGCCTCGGAAAGCACGTTAAGCCGGTGGTCCTGCGCCCGATCTCTCATCGGTCTTAATGCATTTGATCTTCAAGGTGTACCGAGGTAGGGGTACCACAAATGATCCCTGAGGCCCTGAGGGTGGAAGTGAACCGGATATACGGTCCCCGGGATAAGATAATACAAGATAATGACTGATAATATAATATAAAATAATGAGATGACTGGCTCAGTGGAACAGTGGTTAGTGAAATAAAACTAATTTTACGGATTAAACTCGCGTGTATTGATGTTCTAAACATTATTGTTTAGTGGTTAGTGACCCTGGCTTGCGGTTTCAAGAGTCGTGGGTTTGATTCCCACTCAGGACAAATACTTGTGTGATGGACATCGACGTTTGTTCCGTGTCCGGGTGTGATTATGTGTTTAAATAAGTATTTAAAAATATTTATGTAAGTTTATCAGTCTCTGACGCCCAGTACAAACTATGCTTAGATTGGGGTCAGATGACCGTGTGTGGAAATGTCCCAGATATTTATTTATAATACATACGTACATACATACATAAAATCACGCCTTTTTCCCAGAGGGTAGGCAGAGATCACTTCCAGCGATCCACTTTTTCACCTCTGTGGGAAACGTGACGTGACGGGTTGTGGACTACGTCGCCGCCATTCTGCCTTGTGCATTGTTCTAACATGGTCATTGCGTTCCCACGAGTAGCAAGGATATATGACGGGGAAGGAAAAGGGGGAGGAAAGATACTATCGCCTCGGATGATATGGACTGAGTCGATAGTAGCTCGAGGAGCCGGGGTCGCTTACCCGTATACCGTTCACCAACCACCGGACAGATAGTTGTAAGTCAGGGGATACTAGTTTATTTATAATGTATACAATTTGTGGATTAAATAAATAAAAATGCATAAAAAAATTAACAGACAGACAAGCTGTTTATCAAATTGTGATAGCAATAAATTAGATAACTTTGAATAAGAGTACCTACGTAATAATGACTTATCTAACATTAATTCTGCATATAAAAGAGAAGTAATTATATTTTCTAATTAGTACATTATCTAGTTCGGTGCGTGCAATATGAAAACTTTAATAGGAATTCTGTTATTGGTGAGATAATTTAATTTTTCTTACTGTTGAAATGAACGTCGATGGCCGAGTGGTTAAGGTCGTTGCTTTCCATGCGAGAGGTCGCCAGTTCAAACCCCGCTAGGTAACCAATGTGTTTTTCAAATTTGAAATTCATATGTACCATCATCCGACGCTTCAACGGTGAAGGAAACATCGTGAGGAAACCAGCACACCTGAGAGACTTTTTAACGGTGTGTGAAGCCATGTCAGAGGCCTACGGGCGGTTTAAACTCTGACACCAGGTTGTTCATCAACCATACGATAAGAAGACTGTAGAAAGTAGAGCTATGAACGCTATTACGCAGTTGACTAGCTCGGTGAAACAGTGTTTAGTGACCCAGGTTCACTACCTACGGTTCGAAGAGTTGTGGTTTCGATTTCCAATCGGGACAAGTATTTGTGAGACGAATATCGGTGTTTGTTCCGTGTCTCGGTGTGTTATTAAATATTTTTTAGTATACTTGTGTATCTACTGATTCTGACATCCGTAACACAAGTGCTTAAGCTACTTACCACGGGATCACATCAATGTATGCGATGTTGTGAAAAAATCACAAAAGCAGCCTGCCTAACTACACAACTCGTCCGCGTCAACATCGTTTTGGCAGCAATTATTTATTGGAATAGCCTTAATTGTACCTTGTTAAATTCGCGGAGATACGCGAGCGGATCGCGTAAAGAACTCTCGTAGTCGCGGCAGCCTTCATGTCCCAGACATCGCTGATAGAATGCACGAGTGCCGCCTACCTTGGTACGGTCATGTTTTACGGAATCCGGCAAACTACGTAGGGAACAAGTGTCTCGTTCTGTCGCTACCACTGGGTCCCGGCAGAAGGGGAAGGCCCAAGAAGGCCTGGCTTGACGTCGTAGTGGATGACATGCGTGCCAACAAACTCTCCGTGAAGGATGCCGAAGACCGTGCGAAGTGGAGAGATAGGAGCAGGAAAGCGGACCCCGAGCTCCGCAGGGATGCAACCGGGAAAACGCGGAGATGATGATGATGTACCTTGTTAAATTCGCTATTTATTAGTGGGAGTCCCGTCAAAATTGGTCGAGTCCATACTGAGATTAGCCTTCGGTAATCAAACAAAACAGACAGACAGACAAAAATGTTTTTGATTGAGCTTTTGTTATTGGGACCCGATTTAGATTCATACTCATTTAGTAAAAAGTCGTTTTTAATATTACAAACAGATACTTCCATTTTATTTAGTTGTTTACATTACTTCTTTTTTAATAAAGCCTTCTTTAATAAATACTTCTCAATACTCAATACTCAATACTCAATACCTTACCTTCTCTTCAATAATAAAGATTTTTCGACGGTTGCCATTAAAAATTTGTACATTTTGACAACTATATTCTTCTTCTTCTTATCGTATGGTTTATGACCAACCTGGTGTCAGTGTTTAAACCGCCCGTAGGCCTTTGACATGGTTTCACACACCGTTGAGAAATTTCTCAGGTGTGCTGGTTTCTTCACGATGTTTTCCTTCACCGTTAAAGCGTCTAATGATGGTACATGTGAATATAAAATTTGAAAAACACATTGGTACCTGGCGGGGTTTGTCCTGGCGATCTCTCGCATGGCATGCAACGACCTTAACCACTGAGACATCGTCGCTTTTTACAACTGTATTAAATCTTATTTCATTGAAATATAAATAAACGAAACATAATAAAATAAAAATGAAATATAATAAAAAACGTTTTCAAAATAAAAAGCATCAAAATGTTATTTAATAACAAATTGTTTAAGGAACCATAATTAATTATATTAATAGGATTTGTGTTGAATGTGATGTGTGATGAACATCGGTGTTTTGTTCCGTGTCTGGGTGTGAATATGGATTTAAGTATGTATTTATAAATATCTATATATGTATAACAGTCTCTAACGCCCATAGAACAAGGTCTGCTTAGTTTGGGGTCAGATGACCGTGAGTGGAAAAGTCCGAGATATTTATATTATTTTTTCTGTTAGCTTTTATGAAAGTTTTCCGCAGATGTAATTCTGCTAATGTCTACGGCTGTCAGTGTGTATCACAGATAGTAGATGGCGCCACCTGTGGCTAACAGGTCATATACGGGAGGAATTCGACGGCTTCAATTAATAGCTGCTGGTCTGGTGTGATGGTAATGCACGTCTGGGCGCGATTCCCGGAAAGACGGGTGCTCGAGTCCCCGGGCCGCGGTGAGGCAGTTGAATTTTTCTGTTGTTCTAAATTTCATTCTGCTAATATTACAAATCGACGACTACAGATGTATCACCTTGTATTTGCCTCTTATAGACGTTACTAAATAATACTCTGATACTACTCTACTCCAATAATGATGTTTGAATTTTAATGTACATCTGTTTTACGTTTAACAATAATTTTAGTTGTTTTAAGTTAAATATAAATCATGAATTAGTCTTTTAAGACTTAATTGTAATCTGATGGCGTATTTATCCTTAAGGATATAAATCGCAACCTTAGAATTAAATTGACCGAATCCAAAAAATGCAATTATCGGGAAATTAGCAAGAAAGTCTTCAAAAATTATATTATTGAATACATCTTAATATATCTCTTCCGTTTTTAATGGCTGACTACTGATTTTTACCAGATTTGTGGATTAGCCTTTTGAGATCACAATGACAATGCAAATTTATGTTTATAGTATTTTTTTATATATATTTTAACATAAAATATAAAGTAGTTTCAAATTAAGTCACTTTATTTCAAAATTATGTTTGTCATTCTATGTCTTTTTAAGAATTAAGTCAGTTTATGACACATATTGGAAATAATTTCGTGGGCACAATAAATAATAAGACAGTGTCATACTGAAAGTTATTTTGACATAGGGTCTTAAATTAAAATGCAATGTTATAAAAATCTGAATGTATTTATTTATTTCAGTCTTAATAACACTCTCTATTATACTTATTAAAGTTTTATCATTAATCAAGTAGTTATACGTTGACATTTCGCCTAGAAAATAATCTAATTATTTTAAAAACTTATTCTTACGCTACCCGTAACATAATGCAGTTACAGTTTGTATCAAGACTTTCAAAATTGCTAAGTTTGTAAGCACCACAACACCACATAGGCACCCACCAATAGGCGATGAGGTATGCCGCGGAGTTTAGTGGGTACACCCCTGGGCATTGCACCTTAGCCCTGGGCTTGCAGCTGCCGGTCTCGTCCATCTCAGTACCGGCAGCCGGGAGTCCCACACACCACCTTGGGCAGGGGTTTACACCTTGGGTTTAACTGCCTCGTTGGTCTATTGGTAGCAAGTGCTGCGTTAGGACCGAGAGGTCCCCGGTTCGAATCCGGGGTCGGGCAAAATTTGTGTGAGTTTTTCTGTAATGAAATTACTCAGCCCGGAGTTAGGAAGTTGGCGGTTGAACGCCCGTGCCTCGGAAAGCACGTTAAGCCGGTGGTCCTGCGCCCGATCTCTCATCGGTCATGTCGGATTGCCGTCTCACCGAATCATGAGAGTAAGGGAATAGAGAGTGCACTTGTGTTTGCGCGCACACTTGTGCACTATAATATGTCCTGCGCACTTGGCTGATCTCAATTGAGATCGGCCGCCGTGGCTGAAATCGGTCGGACGCCTTTATTTATACCTTGGGTAAACCCCTGCCCAAGGTGAAGGTGCATCAAGCATTCACCGCGTTAAAAAAATAGCTAACAGTTCTTTGCCTATAAGCAGGAAAAGGAAAAGGGATACAACTAAATGGAAGCAGATGTCAGCTAAAATTGCAAGGAATAGTGGTAGTAATTCTCAATCAAAACGTCAAGTCGAAGCACGGTCCGTAAAGCTACCGTGTTCTGGGATGGGAATAACCATCAAACTAAACATATCTTTAAATCGTTTTGATGTCATTTTGAGAAGTAAACTCGTTAATTAAGTCTGAAATAATATACCTGATTTTATTACTGAAGATCATGATCATTATTCTTTACACCCACCAATTTATTTGTTAGTAGTTATAGGTAAAATAGCCACATTAGGTAAATAAAATCTTATCAAAACGTGTTGGAAATTAAGGTGAGAATCGATCGATTGTAGAAATTCACAGATCTGAATACACTGATGTGTGGCTGTGTGTACCTAAATATCTTAACATAACACACACCTTTAATGTTATAGGGGCATATTCCAAAAAAGTTACAACTTAGACTTTTTAATTTTAGTAATAAACAGGTTCAATATTAAGAATAACAAAAATTATGAATATGCCTTTAGTCATAGACAGACCTATTATTATAAGTGTCGTTTGTCTTTTATAATTATTTTTTACTAAAAAGACCTAATCCTTAAAAGGTCACTGAATACTATTGCATATTTTGTCCTATAAAGACGTATTAAGGAAAATGTCATTTTATGAAAAAAAATATTGTGTAACTTACCGTGGCAGTATTCGCAATAAAAGACGCTTTTTACCCGACTACGGCAAAGCAAAAGGAGGGTTATGATTTTGACAGGCTATGTATGTATGTATGTATGTATGTATGTATGTTTGTATGTATGTATGTATGTTCATCTGTTTCCACATAACTTCTAAATTCATCATCGTCATCATCATCTCCGCGTTTTCCCGGTTGCATCCTTGTGGAGCCCGGGGTCCGCTTTCCTACTCCTATCTCTCCACTTCGCACGGTCTTCGGCATCCTTAACGGAGAGTTTGTTGGCACGCACGTCAAGCCAGGCCTTCTTGGGCCTTCCCCTTCTGCCGGGACCCGGCGGTAGCGACATTGCGAGACACTTGTTCCCTACGTAGTTTGCCGGTTTCCGTAAAACATGTCCGTACCAACGTAGGCGGCACTCTTGCAATTTATCAGCGATGTCTCGGACATGAAGGCTGCCGCGAATACGGGAGTTCTTTACGCGATCTGCTCGCGTAACTCCCGACATCCAGCGCAGCATCTTCATCTCCGTGACCCGCAGTTCTTGCTTGTGCCGCTCAAGTACTGGCCATGCTTCACTGCCATATAAGAGAACAGGCCTAATGATGGATTTATAGACCTGTCCCTTCAGCTTAACCGGCATTTTAGGGTCGCAAATGACGCCGCTCACCTCCCGCCATTTATCCCACGCAGCAGCAATGCGTGCCTTAACGTCGGAGTCGATGTCGCCGTTCGCGTGGAGTACAGATCCCAGATACTTGAACCGGTCCGTGCGCTCGACCGTGTCTTCGCCTATGCGGACGGACATGGGATCTGTAGTGTTGCAGGCCAAGTACTCTGTCTTCGCCACGTTGAGTTTCAGACCCCCGTTCTCAAGCGATTCCTTCCATGTGTTAACACGTCTCACCAGCCGTCCCCTGTCCGAGTCCACCAGCGCGATATCATCAGCATACATAAGTAGCCATGGTGGCTGCTCATGTTGGTCTCTGATGCTGTCTGACAATACGTCTAATATCAGGCTGAAGAGAAACGGACTCAGGACGGAGCCTTGGTGTACTCCGACGGTTATACGGAAGGGCAAAGTGTCGCCAACAGCGGTCCTAACTACAGAATCGGAATCACAGTACATGTCTCTAATGATATCAACATACGTTTCTGGCACTCCCTTGGACCTCAGGGCCCACCAAATCATCTCACGCGGAACACAGTCGAAGGCCTTCTCCATGTCCAGAAATAGGAAGTGGAGAGGCGTGTTCTTCGTCCTGTATTTCTCCATGATGATTCTTAGGGCAAAAACGGGGTCCATAGTCCCGTGACCGGGGCGGAAACCATATTGACATCCAGAGACAGTGCACTCCTGACGGATTCGAGAGTCCACTATCCGCTCGAATAGTTTCATGGTGTGGGACATGACCTTTATACCGCGATAACTACCGCACTCCTGCACTGATCCCTTGCCCTTGAAGACCGGGGTGATAACACTCAGTCTCCATTGGCGAGGAATCCCGCCGGTGCTTAGTATGCGGTTATAAAGGTTAGTTAGGATGCCCACACCACGACCACCCATTGCCTTCCAGGCTTCGATGGGGACTCCATCGGCTCCGACAGCTTTCCGATTCTTCATGCGGCGAAGAGCCTTCTCTACTTCTTCAGGCGTTACCGGTGGCACAAGTCCTTGATTCGGAGGGAGGTCCGGTGGCTGCACCTCTCTATGCTGTTTGTTTAACAGCTCGTGGAAGTAAGAGCGCCATCTCTCCTTCACCGCGAGGTCCTCGCATAGTAGGTTACCGTGAGAGTCTTTAACACAGCGGCACTTGGAGATATCCTGTGCCGCTTTGACCCTCGAACGTGCCAATCTATAGATAAGCTTCTGCCCCTCAGACGATTCCAGCCTATCGTAGAGCGGTTGTAGGTGGGCTCGCCTGGCTCTGGCAACAGCTTTCTTAGTAGCACGTTTTGCGGACCTGTATGCGTCGCGATCTTCGGGAGAGTTGGACGCTTGCCACTTTTAAAGAGGGTTTTCTTCACCCTCGTCTCCCTCTGGACTGTGTCGTTCCACCACCAAGTCTCCTTGTCAAATTTGCGTCCACCCTTAGACGTGCCAAGCACTGACTTCGCCGCTTCGGTTATGGTTGCCTGAATCCTGTCCCAGTGGTTCTGAACTGGTTCGTTCTCAGCCTCAGCGCACTTGTCGCCGATAGCTGAGACGAACACCTGGGATTTGTCATCGTCAAGCCGCCACCACCTTATTTGACGCCGACAGCGCTCAAAGCTTTTGGCTTGGGCCTTCACGAAGAGATCCATGACAAGTAGACGGTGTTGTGCTGTGAGGCTCTCTCCGGGTATGACCTTGCAGTTGACTACTTTGCCGATGTGGTGCCTCCTAGTGAGTAGGAAGTCGATCTGGGTAGCGTGCCGCCCACTCCTGTAGGTGATTAAATGTTCAGGCCTCTTCTGGAAAAACGTATTCACAATAGCCAGGTCGGCAGCCGAACACAACTGGAGGATGTTCTCCCCTTCAGCGTTGCGTCCGCCGAACCCATAGCCACCATGAACACGCTCGAACTCCTCAGGCTCCTCACCCACATGACCGTTCAGATCGCCCCCCAGAACGACTCCCTGAGACGGTGGGATTCCACGCAGCACCTCTCCAAGTCTATCCCAGAATGAAGTCTTTTCGGTGTCGCTGCAACCAGCCTGTGGAGCGTATGCGCTTATCAAGTGGGTCGTAACCCCTTCGATAAGCACCGTTACGTCCATTAAGCGGTCGCTGTAGCGTTTCACCTCCAACACGTCATCCTGCAACTCCCCGGACAGCACTACCGCAACCCCGTTCTCTCCACTAGGTGCTCCTGTGTAGATCAGCTTGTAGTCATTCCCAATGGCCCGGGATCTGCTGCCTTTCCACCGAGTCTCCTGCAGGAACGCCACTGCCACCCTCCGCCTGGTGAGTACGTCGGCCAGCTCTCTCGCGCGGCCGGTAAGCGTGCCCACGTTCCACGTCGCGAAGCGGAGTTTCCGTGGGGTTGGGGCTAACGTCTTTAGCCGCGTCCGTCCCCAACGCGGTAGCCCTCGCCCACTTGCCACAGGAGTCGGGCGAAACTCCTGCGCGCCGTTTTGCGGCGGCGCCCTATTCCTGGCACTTTTCTTGATTTTTCTTTCCATTTTAAAGTGGCGTGTTCACTTTTACGGGAGCGACTGCCGTCCGACCACCCAACCCCGGGGGGAAAGCTGGTGCCAGAGCCTCGTTCGTTGGTCAGCAGGGGTACGTACTTGCACGTGAGGTTGGCTTGGGCCCAAAGATCTTGGTAGGGCCCCATCCCCCTACATACCACATAACTTCTAAATTGCTTGTCAGAATTCGACAAATGACATATCATTAGAAGCGTCTTAATTGTCCGCTGGTTATAGGCTATATAGGGTTTCACAAAATCTAATGTGGCGCCCACTAGCGGACAAAACATACAGAGTAAAAAAATAAAGTTAAGATAAATACGCCGTGTTTGGTATCATTGGAAAGCGCTTTACTTGTACATTTTAAATATATATATATTACTAGCATTTGCATGTGACTTTACGTATATTCATGGACTGATTGCATATAGTTCACATCTTTTCGTTCATAGCTTCTTTACTACTTAACAGAATAAGACCACTGCAGTACCATTAGAAGGGCCTTGATATTCTGTTAGTTATATAATATTATGCGCCACAAATACACTTTAACACCAAAATAGTACAAATAATAAAAAGTTAAAGACTAAAACCCAACTACGACAAAAAACGACGCTGAAAAAGTATAAAACAAGACTTTTAGAACACTGAACTGAACAAAGTTGCTTATGTAGTTCCAAGTAAATGGACACAGTAGACTCTACCAAAATGCTTATGTTGAAAATTGACAATAATGTCATACAATACTATTTTGAAGTATGCAATATTTACTATGTAGAGATAAGTTTTCATGTTTGGAAAGGCGTAGTCACACGTTCCATACACAAGTACCTACCTACCGTAGCACTTTGACAACGTGTGACTGCGGTTTTCCAAACATGAAAACCTATCTCTACATAGTGAATATTGCATACTTCAAAATAGTATTGTATGACATTATTGTCAATTTTCAACATAAGCATTTTGGTAGAGTCTACTGTGTCCATTTACTTGGAACTACATAAGCAACTTTGTTCAGTTCAGTGTTCTAAAAAGTCTTGTTTTATCCTTTTTCAGCGTCGTTTTTTGTCGTAGTTGGGTTTTAGTTTTTAACTTTTTTGAGATCCGCCGATATTTTACACGTTCATTCGCAAGCGCATCTGACGTAATACCAGTTCTGGCTCTTTCACACAATATGCGTAAACAAAAAGCGGAACGAGTGAAAGAGACCGAAATAAGCGTTGTCTCTGTTATACTTAGAAATAGGTCTCTTTTTCTTTACAGGGTTATAGATTATGCTTTTTAAGGTCAGTTTATTGTAAAAACGAGTATTACAGAAATTTTGAATTAAGTCACTTTCATTCTAAGGGTGCGATATCTAATTCGAAAAACACAGTAGTTAGTGGCGTATGATTTGAACTGGCGACCTCTCACATGACAAACAACGACCTACACCACTCGGCCATCAGAGAAGAAAAAGATCGTAAGGAGACCAGCACACCTACGAAGAAATTCTGAGGTTGTGTAGTCAACCAACCCGCAATTGGCCAGCGTAGTAGACTAAGACCTTATCGCCCTAGTTTATTGTAGGTCCGTGCCCCAGCAGTAGGAACGTCTATGGGCTGATGATGATGATAATGATATAGGTAATGAAAATCTGTTGTACGTGAATAAATAATAAATTAAAAAACTAAGCAGAGCTTGTACTAGGGGCGTCAGAGACTGATATACATGACATACATAGATATTTATAAATACGTCATATACTTTCTTCTTTCTTTTTTCCTTATTGGAATATCCTCTTATTATTTCAGATGGGAGCGGTCATCTGCGCCCCAACTGGTTAGTTACGATAATAATATTTTCTTAATACTTTGACTCACAACCGCTGGAGTAAACGAGTTCTAGAGTGGAGACCGCAAACGAAGTGTGGGACGCCCTTAGGCCAGGTGGAGTGACGATCTGCGCGGGACGGCTGGTAGGAGCTGGATGCGTGTAGCCGAGGATAGGCGGGAGTGGCGAGCATTTGGGGAGCTGTTATTTCTATAGAGGAAGATCCCAGAGATGCCAGACGTCACTTATTTTCTAAAGGACAAAATATATACGATTGATATAACGATTGTAGTGGTGAGGTGTACTATCATCATATGACTAGTTGCTACCTTGACCAGACGGCCATTTTTCAGGTATCAATTAATCAAGGTACATAGAAACACTGCTCACCTCACTTAAATTCTGATGGCTGATTTTAACATATATTTCACACAATATCATTAAAAATCTGGATTCATTACTCCCAGACACATGCGGTCGGCGGTTTTACCTTACAGACGCTTTAAAGCTATGAAAAAAATTTATTAAGGTTACTTATTTTCTGATGCTTGATTTTGATATTATGTTATTGAAAAATGGCCGTCTGGTCAAGGTAGCAACTAGTCATATGATTATAGTACACCCCACCACTACTCACTAGTATATATTTTATCCATTAGAAAATAAGTGACGTCTGGCAGCTCTGGGATCTTGGACCACTAGTATAATAATTTTAAATCAACAACCAAATGCAAATAATTATTTACTAATTTTTTACAGATGGTGATAAAAATATTGCAGATGTTTTAGAAAAAGCACTATCTGGAGTTGGTAAGTTCAAAAAAATATTGAGTTACTCTAAGTATTAGTCTTTATGGGTCTACACGCGATTTAGGAGTAGCAATTACATAGCTACTTACTGCCCGACGTTTCGACTGGGTTACACTGGGAACTGGCGCCGCGCATCTTCGTCTGCCACAGCGGTTGTGAAGTTGTAAAACGTCGGGCAGTAAGTAGCTATGTAATTGCTACTCCTTATATCGCGCGTTGATCCATAAAGACTAATATTTAGTGTAATGGAACGCGAAAGTCTAGAATATTGAGTAATTATCTAAACGATACCAAAACCAGGTAAGTCATTAATAATGATTACAATTCATTATTTTCAGGAGACGTCACTTCAAGTACATTAGAAGAAAAAAGTAGTAAGAGTTATTTTTTTTAAATTAAAATAAATTAGTTTAAACTATTATTTTCGTGAACACTATCTGTATTTTATTATTTTTTCTTATCTTAATTAATTTTCAAGTTCTTATTCGAGTCCCAATTAATATTATAAATACGAGTGTGTGTTTGTTTGTTACCTCTTGACGCTTTAACATTTTATTTATATTTCTTATAAATGTATAGGGCTTGTTGCGCCGACAAGGGCAGGAGAATGATGATGATGATATGTATAGGTTCCATGAGTCGTGGGTTCGATTCCCACTCGGGACAAATATTTGTGTGACGAACATCGGTGTTTGTTCCGTGTATGGGTGTATTGTTAAATATACACCGTGAAATTTTAGTGGTTGTTTTCCCGTGGCAGAACGGCTTGCCTTTAGTAATACTATCGATTTATGCAATTTATTCCTCGAAAAAAAAAAATTTTTTGTTTCGATTTTTCAGAATAATAATTTTCCAACTCTAAAACGAGAGAAGCTATCGTTGTTTTTGAAGATGTGACGTATTCAGGTACTGCTTGCCGCATGAAATCGATGCTTAAAGCTAAAGAAGCTCTACACCCTAAGTCATAAAGCGGTTCGAACGTGTTTTCGAGTTACGGTTAAACCTTTCGTAAAACCGGCATTTATTGATTTTACCAAAAAAGAACTGCACACATCTTTTGTACTAGTAAGATAGAATCATTTTACTGCGGGAAAACAACCACTAAAATTTCACGGTGTATTTGTGTATCCACTGTCTTTTTTGATTTCCGTAACACAAGTGCTTAAGCTACTTACCAAGGGTTCAGATCGATGTATGTGATGTTGTGAAATATTTATTTATTTACTACTTCATTTTATATACTTATTGTTTTTCTTAGCTCTCGTAGGCGCTGTTTTAAGGCTGGTTGGAAATATGATTGGAGGATGTAAGTATTAAAAGCATGTATGCACTTTAGTCCACTCAAATTAGCATGGAAAAGCGTCGATGGCCGAGTGGTTAAGGTCGTTGCTTGCCATGCGAGATGTCGCAAGTTCAAACCCCGCCAGGTACCAATGTGTTTACGTACGATTTTAGACTTTCGCGTTCCATTACACTAAATATTTGGTTTAGTTCGCTCGCGATCACGATTGGTGTAACCCAGTCGAAACGTCGGGCAGTAAGTAGCTATGTAATTTGCTACTCCTAATAACGCGTGTAGACCCATAAAGACAAATATTTAGTACCAATGTGTTTTCAAATTTGCAATTCATATGTACATCATTTGACGCTTTAACGGCGAAGGAAAACATCGTGAGGAAACCAGCACACCTGAGAGATTTTTCAACTGTGTGTAAAGCCATGTCAGAGGCCTACGGGCTTAAACTCTGACACCAGAGGGCCTACCATGAGTTGGCTATCGAAAACTTACGTTAAAAACCTATCGACTTGTTTTTTCATACGGCCGATTTTAGTTCTTCGCGTAACCGCCAGCGGCGCTGTACAAGTTTTTCATAGACATATTCACGTAGGCGATATCGAGTGCGTATGTTTTAAACTCATGGTAGCCACACAGGTTGGTCATCAACCATACGATAAGAAGGAGCATGGAAAATAGGGTTAAGGGATTGAAGAGGAAAGTTATTTATACCGTAAGTAAAGAGAGGGCGTCACTAGTTTTCTATAAAAATTGACTTGACTTCTATGTACCATTCACCATTTCAGAGATATATCGTAAATGGTTGTTGATTGTAATATGTGTGCTATATTATTTTACACTAAATATTAGTCTTTATGGGTCTACATGCGTTATTAGGAGTAGCAAATTACAAAGCTACTTACCTACGTCGCGAGCGACCATGATTGGTGCAACCCAGTCGAAACGTCGGTCGGGCAGTAAGCAGCTATGTAATTTGCTACTCCTAATAACGCGTATAGACCCATAAATACTAATTTAGTGTAATGGAACGCGAAAGTCTAAAAAAATTATTATTTTAATTTTGAAAATAAACAAATTATTAAAAATAGGAATTAAACTACTGCTGTTCGGAGTCGAGTTAATTCAGGGAAGTTAAATGACTTTATTTATTTTTATTTCAGTCAAAGACGACGATATCCCACCCCATATAATTGAAGCTGTAAAATCCGGTAAGTTTGAATATTTTAAAAGTAAAAGTTACTTTGAAACTTTTTGCCAATTAACCATTTTAGTCTGTCTATTTTTTATGATTTACCAACTACCAACTTGGCTGAATCACTGCCGTGCCGCCAGAGATACTTATTATTATAGATGCTTTTATGGATTTCTTATAGTAGCCCTAAAAAGGGCTCGAGTCCTACCTACTTATACTTGGTATATTTTTTTACATTCATTTTATTTTAATGATAACCTCCTCCATTTGAAATTAAACTACATAATTTTACAGATTATACCTACTCGCGTAAGCAGTGTATGGGGAAACGGTACATCTAATAATAATATGACTAAGCCGTCTTCCTAATATAATCCGCACTTACCAAAATATTTGTACTTACCAAATGAACAATTTATTCTATTCTTAATTAAGTAGAATATTAATTCAATACGAGGCAACAGCATATCAATTTAAAGGAATTGAAATAAATTCCTTGTGTTCCCCTCAACGGCCAAGTCACACAACACTAACTATAAAAATGAAGAAATCGCAGTAAGGAACCTTAGGCTTGGCACGATTTTGTCTAGATTTCATTACTTTTTGAGTTGAGCAAGGTGCCCCATCGGGACTTGGCTAGTTTTTACAGGATGGTTTTGGTGGGATTATTGTTATTCAAAACAAATTATTCAGAGAGCCTACGTTTCGAGCTCTTTATAACGCTCGTTGTCACGGGCAACACTACCTCCCCCATTTTAAGTAGGTTAAAAATGTAATTTAATATTTATTGATTTCAAAGAACGTGACTAATAATTTTAATAATTTTTCCTAGCCACCACTCTCATCCCAACGAACTAAAGGTAAGATTGTTAAATGATTACTTGACTGATTTTTTGTACTGAACTACTTAGTTGGTCCATTGGCAGCAAGCGCTGCGTAAGCGACCTCTTTTTTTCCCACAACATCACATACATTGATCTGATCCCGTGGTAAGTAACTTAAGCACTTGTGTTACGGGTATCAGAATCAACAGTGGATACACAAATATACTTAAATATATTTAATAATACACCCAGACACGGAACAAACACCGATGTTCGTCACACAAATATTTGTCGCGAGTGGGAATCGAACCCACGACTCTTGGAACCGTAGGTAGTAAACCTGGGTCACTAGCCACTGTTCCACCGAGCCAGTCAGACTTGATGAATGCCTCTGTAGCGCTACCATGAGTTTAAAAGTGACAGACTCGATATCGCCTATGTAAATATGTCTATGAAA
The DNA here is from genome assembly GCA_039566165.1 of Maruca vitrata. Taxonomy (NCBI): domain Eukaryota; kingdom Metazoa; phylum Arthropoda; class Insecta; order Lepidoptera; family Crambidae; genus Maruca; species Maruca vitrata. Next base: position 6,574,778 of record CM076939.1, read on the forward strand.
AAACGTACACCGCTCCTAGCGGTAACGCTAAGAACTAAACTCGCCAGTGTGAAAAAAACAATTCGATAGGTTTTTAACGTACGTAAGTTTTCGATAGCTAACTCATGGTAATACTGGGGGATTACGTTCGATTTTGAGTGGAGTGACTGGCTCGGTGGAACAGTGGTTAGTGACCCTGGCTGGCGGTTCCGAGAGTCGTTCTTGGGATTTGTCCCAAGTGGGAATCGAACCCATTTGGGTGATGAACATCGGTGTTTGTTCCGTGTCTGGGTGTGATAATGTATTTAAGTATGTATTTATAAATATATATGTAAGTTTATCAGACTCTGACGCCCATAGTACAAGCTTTGCATAGTTTGGGGTCAGATGACCGTGTGTGGAAATGTCCAAGATATTTATTTATTTTGCCATCGACTAGATAAAAAGAAGACTGCTAATATAACACTAATGAAAATATGATGAATTAATATTTAAATTTTTTTTTTAAATTACAGAACCAGCAAATACAATCATCTTTAAAACGAGAAGCGAATTCAGAAGATTTTTAAAACATTTTTTCCAATGCGTTACATAAACAATGAACAACCATTTTTTTGTGAAAAAAAATCTATTTTAAAATACATATAAATTGTTAAGTACAGTTTTTAATTAGTTTTCTTTGATTTTTATTAGATTTTTTTTTTGATAGTATCCTTCCTGCCCTTTTCCTTCCCCCGTCATAATATCCTCGCTACTCGTGGGAACGCAATGACCTTGTTAAAACAATGCACAAGGCAGAATGGCGGCGACGTGGTCCACAACCCGTCACGTCACGTTTCCCACAGAGGTGAAAAGTGGATCGTTGGAGGTGGTCTCTGCCTGCCCCTCTGGGAAAAGGGCGTGATTTTATGTATGTATGTATAAAATCAAACAAAATAAGTGAAACACAAAATTAAATAGAAACTAAAATCAAATTACAGAAATAAAATTTAAACATGTAAAATTTAAATATTTAAATTAGTAAGGTAGGTGTTATAAAAAGTCAAATTAATAGATTATAAGATGTGTTAAACTGACATTGATTACCTCTTAATGTTTATTCGTTTTGATAACAGATACTCACATGTGTCCAGACCTCTTTCATGTTGTTAGGAAAAAGTATATAATCCCATCAAAAAATATACTAATTGTCAAAAAAACCAAGTCTCACAACTCGATTGGTCTACGGTTAAAAGTTGTGAGATCCATGTAATACCAAGCCGGTTATTAATTGACGCAGCCATCGCATGGAAACACGAGTAAATTAAATTATTTAGTGCAATGGCCAAGTCAATTAACCAACTTGGTATTACATGGATCTCACAACTTTTTACCGTAGAACAACTGAGTTGCGAGACTTAGTAGACAGTCTACTTTTTTCCTTTACGGTTTGCTCGATTTGGCAGGGGCACTACCGTGCGCCTTTATTTATATGGGATCACAAAGATTTTTAAGCAGTTATGTATCTAGAAAACTATACCAAAATTTTGAAAAAATGGCCTTTATGGCATTAAAAAGTTATTTAAGTAAGTAGTTATTTTTTAAAACTAGACGGATATTGAGCAAAATTGCTAGACTTAGCGGTTGCACTAAATATTTTAGTGACCCGTGCCCCCAAATATTTTAGTTTTTCTTTGATTCATACACCAAGCACTACTTATATTCCAAATTTGAAGCTTCTAGGCCTTCGAAAACTGAAAGTGTCCGGGATTTTGTTTTAATAAGCTCCCCATATTGATCATGGCGCTTGCAACAGTGCCGAAATATCGGGAATCGCTTCGAGATACGGGTGGTACGGCCGTGACGCATTTTTGCTCGACTTGGCGGGGGCACTGCTGTGCCCCCAGAAATCTATACTATTATATTTTAAAGCTGAAAAACTTGTATGTTGGTTTGAACACGCGAATCTCAAGAACTACTGTTTCGAATTGAGAAACTCTTTTGTTTTGCATAGACTATTTACCGAAGAAGGCTTAATAGTCCAGTCATTTAAGCTTAAATTAGGTAAGAATCTCGGAATTCGAGATACCCAGCTGTAAGTCTGTAAATACTTAGATATTGACACCCTAAAAGTGGTCTCAAAACCTACATATGGTAGGGTGTACGCAACTATTAAATTTTCAAAGTCAAATGTCACAAATATCAGTTTTATGAACTTTTGAGCGAAACGGGAAGTTTTATCATAAAAGTGTGTAGGAGAAAATTGCTTATCATCTAATATCTATAAAAATTGTCTCTACGTTTTATTCCTAAGATTCACCATTTCAGAGATACAGCGATGCAATTAGTTAAAAAAGTTGTATTTTCAAAAGCTTCCAGACCCCCATGCGATTGTGCTAGACAGTTAAAATTTTCACGAATGATGTATTTTAGTAGCCTCTATAACATCTAATACTAGAAAAAGCTTAAAACCAATGTTTAAGTGGGTTCTCATACAAAAACTATGGTTTTTTTTTCTCACACTTGGCCGGTTTTTAACGTGGTCACCCCAGTAAACCTTTTCCAGACGACACCTTTTATACGGGAAGAACACGTTGTTTATATGGAAGCCTAGTTAAATAATTGTTTTATGTTGTTTTTAGTACTTTACATATACGTTTCAGTACATTTAAACCGCTTATAATGGGTCAAAAAGTACGAAATAACCAATTATTAGAATTTCTGTTTGAAGTATAACTGAAAAAAAATAAATTTTAACAATGATAACTGTCCATCTAACTCTTTTATGAACGTGAAGATCCATATTAACCAAATTTAATTTAATGAAACGCAGAAATCTTACATCTTCTGAATACTGAAAACAACCCAAAACAATTATTTAACTAAGCTTCCTTATAAACAACGTGTTCTTCATGTATAAAAGGTGTCGTCTGGAATAGGTTTACTGGGGTAACCACGTTAAAAACCGGCCAAGTGTGAGAAAAAAAAAACCATAGTTTTTGTATGAGAACCCACTTAAACATTGGTTTTAAGCTTTTTCTAGTATAAGATGTTATAGAGGCTACTAAAATACATCATTCGTGAAAATTTTAACTGTCTAGCACAATCGCACGGGGGTCTGGAAGCTTTTGAAAATACAACTTTTTCAACTATTTGCATCGCTGTATCTCTGAAACGGTGAATCTTAAGAATAAAACGTACAGACAATTTTTATAGATAAATAGAAGATAAGTAATTTTCTCCTACACACTTTTATGATAAAACTTCCCGTTTCGCTCAAAAGTTCATAAAACTGATATTTGTGACATTTGACCTTGAAAATTTAATAGTTGCGTACACCCTACAATATGTAGGTTTTGAGACAACTTTTAGGACGTCAATATACAAGTATTTACAGACTTACAGCTGGGTATCTCGAATCCCGAGATATTTTCCTAATTTGACTGGACTATAAGGCTTCATATTATTATAACATCACCAGCCATCATCAGTCAGGGGATACCAGTCACAACTATATCTGTCCGGTGGTTGGTAAGCGACCCCGGCTCCTCGAGCTACTATCGACTCAGTCCAAATCATCCGAGGTGATAGTATCCTTCCTCCGCTTTTCCTTCCCTCGTCATATATCCTTGCTACTGGTGAGAACCTTGTTAAAACAATGCACAAGGCAGAATGGCGGCGACGTGGTCCACAACCGGTCACGTCACGTTTCTCACAGTGGGGAAAAGTGGATCGCTGGAAGTGATTTCTGCCTACCCCTCTGGGAAAAAGGTGTGATTTTATGTATGTTTGTATGTATAACATCACGCTGTGACCAATACGAGCAATGGAACAGTGGAAAATGTCAAAAAACACGGATGATTATCTTCTTAAACGCTGAGTTAGGTACCACCTATCCAAGAGTCTTTTTTATAATTAAAAAGACGTGTGGCACTCGGGGACTGCCGCGGTATAGCTATTGCATAGCATCGTCCGATTTCTGAGCAGCTCGTCTCGATTCGTGCGAGTTTCGTAGAGTCGTACAATACGTCTAACCGCACGCACACAAACACCGTGCCGAAGTCTACCGAACTGAAACGACGTTAGACGATTGTGAGGTGTTTTTCGTTACGGAATTTCTTGGTTCGGTCGCCGCGCTCAAAGCCCGCGATAAAAGCTATACAATAGCTTAAAACTCCGATTCTAAAGTCCTATTAAATTTAAGTTTTCAAAAATTATAAAAAACCTTAAAAAAAATACATACAAGCAAAATTTTGGTAAATAATATTTTGCTAACGTACATTTTATATTTATTTCGTTTTTAATTATTTTTTTTTTGCCTCAGTATTTCATCAAAAAATAAAGGATTTCACTAATTATTTAGTATTCCATGTAAATTAAATTTTACGACTGTTGGTTAGTATAAAAGACCTAATTGGAAACTGATTAGTTAGTGTTTAAAAGTGAATTTCAAACGACACTGTGAAGCAAAATGAAGATCTTTTTCATCTTCGCTCTGTTGGTGAGTTTTTGATTGAATTATATAAAAAATACCTCACGGCTTCATGCTCTCAGATGGGATGTGGTTATCCTGACAGTTGGACATCTCTCTCACGAATCTGATATAATGGGGAATATGCACACATTTTTTTTATTATAGAAATCAATCTTTAATATCGAAGAAATATGAATGTAATTCTATTTTTCAATTTACTTTAACGACAAGCGAGATATAGCTGTTTAAAGTTCCCGGGTGGACAGAGAGATCCGATATGGCAGATGACGTCACAATTACACTACGGCCATACGCGATCCATAAAAACTCCGTTTTGTAAGAAAGAGATAGAAAACTAACTTTAATTCCTTATAAATCCTTCGTTTGTGATTTTAATTTTTATTTCACATTTTAGTATATGTTTAAGCCTTTTTTAATAAGTTGTTGAAAAATTCAAGATTGCAGATTTATGCATATTCCCTATTAGTCACGTTTCTACCTAAGGTCATTTTGGGGAGCATTGTTAAATTAAGTTTTTTTATTTGTCATAAATTGTTGTTTTAGTTTGTACGCTCTTAACGCATGCAGAGCTAACCATTAATTGTCTGTTACAAAAAGCTTGTAAGTGATTTATTCTTATTTTTGTAACCGTGTTACATTGTAAACAGGTGTTGGTTGGTCTAAATAAATAAAAAATAAATTAAAAAGATTGTTCAAAATATTTTGCAGATTGGCATTGCTTTATGCATTCCTGAACCAAATTTTAAGCACGAGGGTAAGTAAACTCTTTCGTTTTAATTTAATCTTATGCCAAAATCAAACATTATTTACTTTTCAAGCATTAATTAGAAAACTGAATTTGACCGGGATAAGGCGCGACGACTGGGTCAAAATCTTATTATTCTATTTAGTCCGTAAGTTAGTTTATACAAAAATATGGAACACATATTTTTTTGCTTTTCAATTGATCGAAAAATTACAAAAAAAAGCGTATCAAACTTCTGGAGTGGGGGCTTGTGACGTCACGTTTAGGTAAAAATTGTACCATAACGTGACGTCATACGAAACTTCTAAGCACTATATCTTCATTATTTCTTGTTTGTGAAACAAAATAAAAAAGACGAGTACAATATTTTTAAATAATCTAAATAACGGACTAATTATATTTTTTTAGTCGTCTCGCCTATTACCATGATTGGCCCCGACAACCGTTCCGAAATGTCGGGAGGTCGTTCATATAAACAACATGGTGAATATACCGGACGAAGAAAACTTATTTCTAATGTGTGTAACCATGACATCTTAAAGGAGGCGGGCGAACGCCCATACAAAATTGGGCCTGAGTGTACAGCAACAATTACTACACTATTTAATTCTGATATTACTGCCATTTAAAATAAATAAACTTTTTTACAACTGCTACACGGGAGAAAAAAGATATAGGGTGTTATAATTTGCTTCGTAATGAGTTATTCTAACAAACTCTCAGTGCTCTCACGTTGTATAAAGACTACTACTGACTAGATTTTATCAGATTGTATTTTAGCACATTAACACATTGCGGTTTCTAAGATTATTGTAAAAGACTAGCTGTTTCCCGCGGTTTCACCCGCGTCCCGGGGCAACTTCTTCCCGTATCTGGATAAAATATAGCCTATGTTACTCAGGGTGAATCTAATGGTGAAAGAAGTTTTGAAATCGGCGCAGTAGTTTTTGAGTTTATACATTACAAACATACAAATAAACACAGAAATACAAGTATTTCCTCTTTATAATATTAGTGTAAGTAGATGGGTATAAGTATGAATGAAGAACACATTTCGCTCATAATAATTATTTATTGATCATCTATTTCATCAGAAACAATTAAAATATCATCTTAAAACTGTGCAGGTGGTATTAAATACTCTTGATGTTTCGCCCAGCCTAGGTACCATATTATGGACATTTTGTGACAACAGCAGCCCACATTTCTTTTTCCTACCAAGCATGAACAATAATATTATGCTTTCCTCTTCTATTTTGATGTAATCCGCCGCCATTGAGATAAATGTAGAACTAGAGAAGCTATCGCATGCAAAAGTCATGTTCCATTTTGAAACCTTGAACTTTATGTTCGCTGCAGCGCTGAAACATATTCATCGTCTAAGCATGCGGAATTTACGAAGCGCTTTATTGCTTGTAGGATTTAATTTGTTCGCGACTAAAGCGCGTGATTTTCATTACAGAAGGGACTATTCGTTTCTGGGAGTTTTATACCTAACAAGAATCCTATTATCTATTATTTGCGTTGTAAGAGTACGAACAAATATTAAAACTTCCTTCAAATGTTTCTGTATTTTGTTAAATATTCATAGCGAGGAGTACATTTCAAGTACCTACGGAAATTCAAACACAATTGATTTTCTATTGTTAGGGGCGATGTAAGACTTGGTTGGTTTTCTTGGCTCGGACGTGGGAACCTTATAAAGACAAGGTATCAAAAATTCAAATAATTATTTTATGAATAAAATAATAACACATGAAACTGTACATAACACAAATTAAAAAAAATACAAAATGTTGGGCGACAATAAAATATTGATTAAAGATTCTTTACAAACAAAATCGTTAGGACATCATTAATAATGGATTAGTTTGTACTCAAGCTGCCAAAAGAAAAGAATGAATGAAAACGATAGGTAGGTATTTAACAATTTCCTACATTTTCACTTCTGTTAATTTTATTCTATGTCGAATGCGTAAAATGGCGTCTGACAAATAATTGTCATCGTATTTAATTTTATAACGAAAATATCTAATTATTCACCAGTGAAAAGTTATCCCTTTGCATTTTGCCGTATTCCTGGAATTATTTGTGCAATATCGTAACACACACCACGGCATTTTTGATGTGTTTTATAATTATTTTTTAATAAAATCGTCTGTGTGGTGAACCTGTCAGTGCTAGCAAGCGACTGATTGAAGTGCGGCGATATCGCCGCAACTCAATGGAACATAGTAGTGATGAGTGGTGTCTTCTCTAGTTCTACTTATTACCTCAATGTCCGCCGCCAGCTAGCTATGCCGCAATTGATACAATGAAGTCGTTGATCAGTCATTGTATTCTCGTAATAACCATCAGAATCTATTGTCGCAAAATAATACTAATTGAATAATAAAAGCACACGAAAACACAACAAAACGAAATATCCGCTATCGTAAGTTCAAGCCAATGATGATTTTTTAGTTTTACGTTTGACTTTGATGTAACCAAAGAGAATATAATCACTGATGTAACATGAGGTCTACTTTGTTGCCAGTACAAAAAAAAAAAAATAAACCTGTTGATCAATTTATTTTTAGAATGTTTTTATAAACGTTGTTATATAATTAATTATTTTAAACGTTTTTTTAAAACATAATCTAAAGACAAACACACTTTATTCACTGTCATTGCTTTTATTTTCTATTTTATATCATTTATTTATTTATATCATCATTTGGCAACATTGTCAAAAAATGACAGTAAAGCTAGGAAGTAACGAAAGTCAATAATATTATGACTAGATATTTTATTTAATATCCCATGGTAAAATGGCTTAATATTTCGTGATTAAAAATTAAAAATTAAGAAAAAAATATTGATAAATATTTTATTTGTGTACACGATAGGCCCAGATTCGCCCGTCTCCTTTGTTCATCATCATCATCAAACATCAATAATTTTCATCAATTTTCTTTTCTTTTGCAGGTACCACAGGAGGCTTAGGAAATCTTATCAGTGGATTCGTTGGTTCCACTGTGTATGAAGCGGGTAAGTACCAAGGTTCATATCCTGGTTAAGGAACAAAATAGGTATACCTATTAGAACTAATAAGTAAACTTCTCCATAGAAACTACGGTTTTTGAAAAATATCGTTAAATCGTTGGTTCTGTGCCTGATCTCTTCCATCAAGTAGATTTTTTTCCTAACTGACATACGATGGTGGCTTGGAGTAGCTTCGTCAGCATCACCGACAAGTCCTGTGATGATAGCCGGAGGAGCGGATGGCTCTTATAATAAGGCGTCCGACTGATTTCTGCCATGGCGGCCGAGATCAATTGAGATTAGCTAAGTGCGCAGGACATATTAGAGTGCACAAGTGTGCGCGCAAACACAAGTGCACTCTCTATTCCCTTACTCTCATAATTCGGTGAGACGGCAATCCGACATGACCGATGAGAGATCGGGCGCAGGACCACCGGCTTAACGTCTCTCTGAAATAGGATACACGTTTTTAAACATTCATTATTTCTTATAGCTATAGAATATAAAGTGTGTTATTATTTTTTATTTATTTATATGTCGGGTACCAATAACAAGATAACAATCAAAAACATTTTAGTCTGTCTGTCTGTTTATTCTCGCTAATTTTCGAAACAGCTGGACCAATTCTGTCGAGACTTTCCCTTATAAACAGCTAATTTCCCCAGGTACATTATGGGCTATTTTAACAAATCATGGCTGCCAACCGACCGATGGGGTAGACAAGTTCTGGAGTAGATACCGCGTCTCGGTAAACGTAGTGTAGGACGCCCGCAGGCCAGGGGAGTGACGATCTGCGCAGGACGGCTGGTAGGAGCTGGATGCGAGTGGCCGAGGAGAAAGAGAAGTGGCGTGCATTTGGGCAGGCCTATGTCCAGCAGAGGACAGGAATGGGCTGATGATGATGATGATCATGGCTGCTAAAATCAATTCCACGCGGACGAAGTCGAGAGCGACTGCTAGTTATTAATAAACTCAAAAAAAAGACGTGTGGCACTTGGAGACTGCCGCGGTAAAGCTCATAGCTCATAGCATCGTCCGATTTCGGAGCAGCTCGTTTCGATTCGTGCGAGTTTCGTAGAGTCGTACAATACGTCATATCGCACGCACACAAACACCGTACCGAAGTCTTCCGAACTGAAACGACGTTAAACGATTGTGTGGTTTTTTTCGTTACGGAATTTCTTGGTTCGGTCGCCGCGCTTAAAGCCCGCGATAAAAGCTATGCAATAGCTTAAAAACTTTTAAATTAAGTTACTTGCTGCTAAAGAACCATTTAGGGACGAGTCAGACTCGCACTTGGCCGCTTTCAAAGTCAAAGTCAAAGTCAAAGTTCTTTATTGCTAACTAAGTGTACATTATAGGTCTTACAGTAATATGAACTTAATAACTTAGTTGCCCTTTTCAGGCACTGCAACATGAGGGCATGATACATACATGATATTAAACTTAACATTAGTTATTCTTAAATATAAAATATTAATACAATTTTTATTTTCTAAGTTTACAAAACAAGTCTAGTCTTGTAACATATATATCTATGTATTTAAGTACCTTACCTATATCTTTATTTATTAATGTTTTGTTTATATTGCACTAAGTTTTAGTTTTTTAAAAATTCCCTTAAGTCATAAAAACAGTTTTTTATTAAGTACTCTTTGAGTTTTGTTTTAAATGTAGTATATTTTTGTTCGTTTCTGATATCGATTGGAAGATTGTTGTATATTTTTATTGCCATGTAGTGAGGACTATTATTTAACATATTTATTCTGCTTTGGTTCTGATATAATTTATTTCTGTTACGTGTGTTTATTGAGTGTGTTTGGCTTACGTTTATGTCGTATGGAGCAAAAATAAGAATTACTTATCTCTTACACTAAATATTAGTCTTTATGGACTCTTAGTTCGTTCGCGACAATGATTGGTGTAACCCAGTCAAAAGGTCGGGCAGTAAGTAGCTATGTATTTGATACTCCTAATATCGCGTGTAGATCAATAAAGACTAACATTTAGTGTAGGAAATGGAACGCGAAAGTCTAAAATCTGAAATATCTATCTCTTTTCAGGCGATTGGTGGTCTACTTGGAGCTATATCACGTTAGTATCATTGTAATTTAGTTTTATATCATCATCATCATCATCATCATCAGCCCATTCCTGTCCACTGCTGGACATAGGCCTCCCCAAATGCACGCCACTTAGTTTCATATACCCCGTGTAAAAACGGGACACAATTACTGAAATTTCCGTGTCCGTCTGTCCGTTTATCTTTATCTCAAGAACTGTAATAGCTACATAGTTATAAAATATATATTTTTGGATGTTCCATAAATTTTTTTTACTGAATATGTACGGAATCATTCGTACGCGTGTCCGACTCGCGCTTGGCCGGTTTTTTAGAGACACGTGAAGATTCAACATAATATATTTATGCCTTTACTTCGAAGAAAGTCGGATTAGTATATAATAATAATAATAAATCTTTATTTGGGCAATAGTAATACATGGTTTTCTTATATCTAGCGACTCTGCACTAAGCATTTGCTTGAATCGCAGCAGCCAGTACATCTGTATACTAAAACACATTTAAATTGATACACCAGTCTTGGGCAACAAACAAAATAATAAACAAAAAAAAAAACCGCCTTCAAAAACCCGACTCACTAAAAATTACAAAATAATATAATACGAACATTTATAATAATCATCTGGGTATGAATTTTATATGTTGTTGAAGGCGGTGCCGTTTATATTTCATACAGACAAGCACAGAGTGCTTCATTTTCCTCAAAATTTTGATTGGCACCGCCTTCAACAACATATAAAATTCATACCCAGATGATTATTATAAATGTTCGTATTATATTATTTTGTAATTTTTAGTGAGTCGGGTTTTTGAAGGCGGTTTTTTTTTGTTTACAATTTTTTTTCATACTTTTTAGTGTTACATATTATTTTTCACCCTATTAGTTCAGCTCACCTGTAATACTACTGATATTATAACTAGTAGTCTTAATATGTATACAGTATTGAAAGAATTATCCTTTTACTCCAAACAATTAAGGAGTTGACCTTCCATCATCAGCTCAGTATTATAACATTATGATTGCAAGAAGCAATGCCAATATGACTTCAGATAATATGCAAAACGCGGTACATGTCCCTATAAAATTTGAGGGTTGCCCTCGATTTCTCCTGGATCCCATCATCAGATCCTAGACTGGTCAACCTAATAGTTTAGCTCACCTGTAATGCTACTGATATTATAACTAGTAGTCTTAATATGTATACAGTATTGAAATAATTATTCTTTTACTCATAACTATTAAGGAGTTGACCTTCCATCATCAGCTCAGCATCATAAGATTATGATAGCCAGAAGCAAATGCCAATATGACTTCAGATAATATGCAAAACGAGGTACATGTCCCTATAAAATTTGAGGGTTGCCCTCGATTTCTCCTGGATCCCATCATCAGATCCGAGACTGGTGAAAATGGGACCACCACGGAAGTGAACTGTATCCAACCAAAAAAAAATTTTTGAAATCCGTCTATAATTGACGAAAATAACGAATTGAGAACCTCCTCCTTTTTTGAAGTCGGTTAAAAATTATATGACTAATAGTTAACATAGGGATATTCAAACTTTTTAATATTTCTTACAATTATATTTTATTTATTTACTTTAATCCATTTAATATTATGGTTGTTATTAATGTAATACTTAATAATAATTATGGGTCTGCATTTCAGAAAACGATTTCATGATTTATTTATAAAAAAAAATTGTTTCAGGTCTTTTGGCCTTCATTGGTTCGATTTTCCACAAAAGTAAGTAAATCGGAATAAAATCTTCAAAATATCTAATTTGTACATTAACGTAGGTATCTAATAAAGTAAATAAATAGTGTTCGCGACTTTAGTTCACCAAGCCACTAGATGGCGCAATGTTTACATTTTCTTTTAAACGCAAGCATTATGTATGAGGCAGTACAACGTAGTTCAACGTTACGCCGCTAGATGGCGTTGCATGTATTGTACATCGCGCAAGCGTTTTGTTTTCCGAATAGGATAAGGGTAGAACGAAATGTATGAATATAAAAGAACATCAGTTAAAGCTACATTGACGTTTCATTTCGATAATAGTAGCTCCCTTAGTACAACAGTCATTCTAGTAAAAATAGAGTGTTCATAATGTTATTCAAAGTTCTACTAACCCCGCCACTCACCACTGTGTTTTTCAAATTTGAAATCCATAAGTTACGTTTTATTGGACGCTTTAACGGTGAAGGAAAACATCGTGAGGAAACCCGTAGCTCTACCATGAGTTTAAAAGTTACGGACTCGATATCGCCTACGTAAATATGTCTATGAAAATTTTGTACAGCGCCTCTGGTGGTTACGCGAATAACTAACATCGGTCGTATGAAAAAAACAGCTCGATAGGTTTTAACGTACGTAAGTTTTCGATAGCCAACTCACTGCACAGAATTTCAGCTTCATAGGTGTGCAGTCGACTGACCCCACTTCGCCGGCGTGGTTGACTAAGACCTTATCGCCCTAGTTTAGGGTAGGCCCGTGCCCCGGCAGTGGGGACGTATATGGGCTGATAATGATAAATTAATGTTATTCTGTTCCAATAAATTTTTCAACATTATTTGGATTTGAACTTTTACTGGCTCGGTGGAACAGTGGTTAGTGACCCTGGCTGGCGGTTCTAAGAGTCGTGGGTTCGATTCCCACTCGGGACAAATATTTGTGTGATATACATCGGTGTTTGTTCCGTGTCTGGGTGTGATTATGTATTTAATTATGTACCTATTTATAAAAATGTATGTATGTATATCAGTCTCTGACACCCATAAAACAAGCTCTGCTTAGTCTGGGTATGTGTATGGAAATGTCCCAGATATTTATAATTTATTATACTTGGCACTCAATCTCCATTATTATTGCGGCTAAGCTCACAGCTGAAAATATTTTTTGTATTGAACTTGGCTCTCCTTTTTCACATAGAAACTTTCATTGACCTAACGTAACATACTAATCATACTTCGCTTATTATTTCATAATTCTTTTTTTTTCAGAACACCATAATTCTAAATCAAGTAAGATATTATTTATTTTTAAGATTATATAAACGGAAAAAAATCAATTGCCCTATTTTTGTTCAAAATTTTAAAACAGCTAGTACAAGCTTTATACCAGAGCCTAGAGTTGACCGATTTGACACATGTCAGACTGACTGCACTAGTGAGGGACAACGGTAAAATTGCCGAAGTATATAGTAACAGATATCAAAGTAATACTTTTAACAAGGTCTTTGTGTTCGAGTGGTCCATCCAACTATAACAAAATAAAAAAATAGTCAAATACCCTATTATAACAATTTTTTATAAAAAGCGTCGATGGCCGAGTGGTTAAGGTCGTTGCTTGCCATGCGAGAGGTCGCCAGTTCAAGCCCCGCCAGGCAGGCCCCTCTTAGCCACTGGGCACTATGGGCACTTGCCCAGGGCCCCGCGATCGAATGGGGCCCCCTAGTTCCTGTCAGATTACCAAATGACGAATAACATTACTTCTGAAAAATCTGATGTTAATGACTAATTTAGTTAGTATTATTATTATTATTATTAATACCTACGCTTATTAGCTTTAGTTTGCCACATGCGAATATCTATACCTTGTACAACATGGCTTATACTTTTTGATAGATGGGTCAGTGAAGGGAAACAGAAAAAAAAATTAAAAATATGTTAGCTAAGTATGTGCCTGTATGTATGTTTTAAACTATTCAAAATAAATTAAACATTCATCAATCAATTGTATTGCACTAGACATAAAAACATTGGTAAATCATTGTTTTCAGTTTTACTATTAAAATTTTTCTTTAAAGCATTAAACCACTTATGACTTTCGGAGAATGTTTGAGTCTTTAACAGACACTTTTGTGTTGTGTGTCTTATAATTATTATCAACATTTTTAAATTATTAATATAAGAAAATATTGTTCGCCGTTGCAAGGTAACATCGATTTCAGGTTTGATATCCGTCAAAAATATCGAACTATTTAAACAGGGTATAAGTACTCCACTCTCGCTCAATAATGAGGTTTTCCGATTTTAGTATGTTTAGATTAATTTAAATACCTATATGTAGGTAGGCGATTTCGTTCGCGTGAGCTACAGGATTTTACATAAAAAAGTTTTTTCCCAATAACTCCCGTTCCAGTGGGAATTTTGCAATGTCCTATTTAACTAAGCTTTACGTTTATCAGGGTATCCGCATGCCTAATTTATCTATCTTACGTGGATTTCTCATACAATTTTTTTTCCCGCTAGCTCCTGTTTCCGTGGGATTTTCGGGAATTCCTTTCTTAGTGCACCTCTAAAGTACCTAAGCTACTTCCAAATTTCAAGTGCCTACGTTTATCCGTTTAGGCTGCGCGTCGAAATGTCAGTCAGTGAGTCAAAACAGTTAGTTTCTCCTTTTACATATTTACTAGCTGTGCCCGCGACTTCGTTCGCGTGGACTACAGGATTTTACTTACAGAAATTGTTTCCCAATAACTCCCGTTCCCCTGGGAATGTTGTAATATCGCGTTGCAAGTAAGCTTTACGTTCATTAGGGTACCTGCATGCCAAATCTCAATCTTACGCGGTTTCGATTTTTTCATACAAAAGTTTTAGGTTTAACGAAATTTACATTTTTACTTATAATGAGAAATACAAACAAATTTTAATATATAATTAACTAATAGTAAGGATGTTTTATATTAGCAGTACTTTGAGCGTAAATTATTTGTAAAAGATTGATGTAAGCTGGATTAATGTTTTGTCGCTGAAGTGCTGAAAATATGGATTGATGGGAGAGACTGTCAAATGCTTTGGAGTAATCTACGAAAGCGACGTATAGAGTTTTGTTGAATTCGGAATATTTCTCTATTATTTGGTTAAGTGTGTGAAGATGATCTGTGGTTGAGAAGTGAGGTCTGAAACCAGCTTGTTCCGGGGGCTGATGAGCGTCTAGTTCGTTGCGCTATTCGTTTCTGGATGATTTTGATGAACAATTTGTATATATGGGATATGAGGCTTATTGGGCGGTAGTTTTCTATGTTAGCTGTTTCTCCTTTTTTATGTAATAAAATGATGTTAGAGTGGCAGAAATTATCTGGTATGATCCCGGTTCTAAGGATGGCATTGAACAGGTTTGTAAGATGAGGTCTTAAACTAGGTTTTCCTATTTTCAGGGCTTCTGTTGTAACGCCATCTTCTCCTGGACTTTTATTATATCTTAAGGTTTTAATAGCTATGTTAACTTCTTGCTGGGTTATTGTAGGGATGTCAATGTCGGAATATTGGTAATATATAGGGTTATCATTATTGTAATTGTTGTTTTTGTTAGAATATAGTGTTTTATAAAATTCCGTGCTAATTTCTACAATTTTGTGTCGACTACGATGTGTGTTTCCTTCTTTATCTATTAGGCTGTTTATCCATGTTTTTGACCTTGTATTTCCCTGTTTCGCATTTCTTAGTGAGGTGTTTCTTTGCAAAGCTATTTGAACCATGTGAGTATTGTAATTCCTTATATCTATCCTAATACAACGTTTCACTTTTTTATCGAGAATTCTGTATTCGTATGTGCCTATTTTAGTTGAAAGCCTTTTTTCTATGAGTTGTTTAGTTGGAGCGGTTAGTTTATTGTTTTTATGTTTTGGTTGCCTAATCTTATTGCTAGCTATTTTGATTCCAGATATAATATTCTTGAATTGGGCGTGGACATCTAAAGGGTCTTCGGTAGCTAAATTTTGAAAGTGATTGGTAAGTTCTAAGTTGAAATTTTCGAAATTGTTGCTTAGATTGTCGTAGTTAATACGTTTAATTGGATTGGCGAAATTTTGATATCTATGTATTTTAAAATTGAATTTGACTTTAGCTCGTAATGGTCTATGATCAGAGCTAAATTTAATTTTATTGATTATTCCAACGTCTTTAACAATTTTAGAGTCTGAAGTCATTACAAAGTCGATTTCATTGTGATATCTATTACCCGGTGAAGCCCAGGTCCAGCGGCGTTGTGGTTTTTTAATAAAATAACTGTTGGCTATTGTGAAATTTTGACCAAATGCAAATGAAATTAGGCGCGTTCCTCTTGCATTGCGCTCGCCGAGTCCATGACACCCAATTACATCCACGCAGTCAGTGTGCTGTCTAGCTCCTATTTTTGCATTGAAGTCGCCGAGTGCCATGGTCCAAGTTCCGCGTTGTTCGTCGCAGGCCCGATTGAGAATATTGTAAAAGTCTTCTACATCTTCGTCATGATGGCTCGTAGTGGGCGCATAGGCTTGGATCACTGTTAAGATTTTCTTGGGTCTTAGCTGCAATTTGAGGACTGCTACTCTTTCAGAATAACCAATAAACTCAATAATATTGTTCTTCCATTTACCAGCGACTAGAAAACCCACACCATATTGTCCATCTGTTTCCCCAAAATGGTAGAATACATTACCTTTCCGCTCTTCAGTATGTTCGCCTTTCCTTCTAACTTCAGACATTCCTATTATATCCCAGTTAAGGTCTGTGAGTGCATTTTCTATTTCTGTTAGGCGTTCTTCTGTCCGCAAAGTGTTTACATTAAATGTAATAATAACATTAAGAAGATCGGTGTCCATGTATACGTTTGCTTACTTCACGCTCCCGGTCCACCATTTGAAATCTCAAGAGGCGTCAAACAAGGCGATCCACTTTCCCCTCAATTATTTAATAGCACTTTAGAACTAGTTTTTCAAAATTTAGCTCGCTCATGGTCTTCAAAAGGTGTCAATATTGATGGAAAGAAACTCACAAATCTCCGGTTTGCAGACGACATCATACTATTTGCCAACACTGCTCCAGAATTACAAATAATGCTCTCGGAACTAAGCGCAGCAAGTCTCGAGATTGGATTATTGATGAATAGGTCAAAGACAAGAGTGATGACTAACAGCACCGAACATAGGGTAATGGTAGATGGGCAGCTAATTCAGTATGTCGATGAGTATGTTTATTTGGGCCAGATAGTCTCTTTCAGGAACAGGCAAGAAAAAGAAATCGAGCGCCGCATAGATAACGCCTGGAAGGGCTTCTGGTCCATGAAGACGTACATGAAGGGCAACCTTCCTCTTTCGCTCAAACGAAAGCTCATCGACGTCTGCATACTGCCCATCCTAACCTATGGTGCCCAGACTTGGTCTTTGACCGAAAATCAAAAATTCAGGCTCGGGGTTTGCCAACGAGCTATGGAGCGAAGTATTCTGGGCATTAAGAGGACAGACAAGATAAAAAATTCAACTATCCGGTCAAAAACAAGAATTTTAGATGTGGCAGAAAAGGCTACCAAATTGAAGTGGAGTTGGGCGGGCCACGTCTGCCGGATGAACCCGGAGAGGTGGGCTAAAATAGTCACTCAATGGCAACCACTCGACGGTCATCGACAAAGAGGTAGGCCGAAGAAGAGATGGCGAGATGACCTAGATGCCCATGAGAAGAACTGGTGGGCATTGGCCGAAAATCGACAGCTTTGGAGTGAGTTAGGGGAGGCCTTTGCCCAGCAGTGGGACAGAACAGGCTAAATAAAAAATAAAATAAATAAAAAAAGTAGGGATGTATTTAATCATGAACCGTCACTTTTTTTTTCTATAAAATGTTGCTTGAGTTTGTGATTAAAAGTCAGCATGCACGCACATGTGTTGTTTCCCTATTACTCTCGTTCCCGTGGGAATTTTACAATATCCTGTTGCAACTAATCTTTAATTTTATGAAGGTATCTGCATGCCAAACTTCAAGCGTCTAACTTATGCGGTTAATATTTTTCATACAAAAGGATTTCCCGTTAATTCCTGTTCCCGTGGGAATTTGGGCTAATCTTTTCTTAACTTCCTAAAAACATTACTTCTTTATAGCACAGTCGGTTAAAAAGCTAAGTCTCTACACTAAGCTACGTCCTTTCCAAATTTCTAGCCTACGTTTAGCCGTTTAGGCTGTGCGTCGATATGTCAGTCAGTGAGTCAAGTCAGTCAGTCAGTCAGTTTCTCCTTTTATACATTTAGATAGGTAACTTAATAGTGTTTTCTCAAGGTCATAGGGGCCCCATGATCCTAATATGCCCAGGGCCTCAAATAGTTTAAAGACGGCCCTGCCGCCAGGTACCAATGTGTTTTTCATATTTAAAATTCATATGTAAATACCATCATTCGACGCTTTAACGGTAAAGGAAAACATCGTGAGGATACCAGCACACCTGAGAAATTTTTCAACGGTGTGTGAAGCCATGTCAGAGGCCTACGGGCGGCTTAAAAATTCTGACACCAGGTTGTTCATCAACCATACGATAAGAAGAAGAAGAAGAACAATTTTTTATTAAAAGCATTTATTCACATCCAGAAGATTGAATTGAAGTTTCTTATTTAAAAATAATATTTATTTTTAAAATACAACACTTATTAAATCCTTCATCCTATTTCTAAAAAATACCTGGTGAGTATTACCCATTACGTCACTATGAAAGTTAAGATAAATACGCCGTGTTTGGTATCATTGGAAAGCGCTTTACTTGTACATTTTAAATATATATATATTACTAGCATTTGCATGTGACTTTACGTATATTCATGGACTGATTGCATATAGTTCACATCTTTTCGTTCATAGCTTCTTTACTACTTAACAGAATAAGACCACTGCAGTACCATTCATCAATTTAACTTTTGATAATATTATGCGCCACAAATACACTTTAACACCAAAATAGTACAAATAATAAAAAGTTAAAAACTAAAACCCAACTACGACAAAAAACGACGCTGAAAAAGTATAAAACAAGACTTTTAGAACACTGAACTGAACAAAGTTGCTTATGTAGTTCCAAGTAAATGGACACAGTAGACTCTACCAAAATGCTTATGTTGAAAATTGACAATAATGTCATACAATACTATTTTGAAGTATGCAATATTCACTATGTAGAGATAGGTTTTCATGTTTGGAAAACCGCAGTCACACGTTGTCAAAGTGCTACGGTAGGTAGGTACTTGTGTATGGAACGTGTGACTACGCCTTTCCAAACATGAAAACTTATCTCTACATAGTAAATATTGCATACTTCAAAATAGTATTGTATGACATTATTGTCAATTTTCAACATAAGCATTTTGGTAGAGTCTACTGTGTCCATTTACTGGAACTACATAAGCAACTTTGTTCAGTTCAGTGTTCTAAAAGTCTTGTTTTATACTTTTTCAGCGTCGTTTTTTGTCGTAGTTGGGTTTTAGTTTTTAACTTTTATTATTTGTACTATTTTGGTGTTAAAGTGTATTTGTGGCGCATAATATTATCAAAAGTTAAATTGATGAATGGTACTGCAGTGGTCTTATTCTGTTAAGTAGTAAAGAAGCTATGAACGAAAAGATGTGAACTATATGCAATCGATCCATGAATATACGTAAAGTCACATGCAAATGCTAGTAATATATATATATTTAAAATGTACAAGTAAAGCGCTTTCCAATGATACCAAACACGGCGTATTTATCTTAACTTTATTTTTTTACTCTGTATGTTTTGTCCGCTAGTGGGCGCCACATTAGATTTTGTGAAACCCTATATAGCCTATAACCAGCGGACAATTAAGACGCTTCTAATGATATGTCATTTGTCGAATTCTGACAAGCAATTTAGAAGTTATGTGGAAAACAGATGAACATTTGCAAACATACATACAAACATACATACATACATACATACATACAAACATACATATATACATTTAAATTTTCGTAATTATCGTGCGCACTCTGACTATGCTGATTCGTGTGCCTTTTATCACCTGTTAACGCTTGAAGATAGACGTTGTCTTCTCGACATGACCTTTCTACATAAAATATGCAATAGTGAAATAGACAACACGGCTCTAGTATCCAGGACATTATCCCTAAAAGCACCCTCAACCCGAACCAGACACACTACGCTTTTTAATTGTAAACTAGTGCACAGTAATTATGCTCAGAATTCTGTTATACGTCGTCTCCAGAAAATGTATAATGATAAGTTTAATTCATCAGATTTATTCTGTACTTCATTAAAATCTTTTAAAAAAGTTATTGGCAACACATTATCCAGATAAACTCTTCCTATTTTAATATTTATATTTGTAATAATTTGTTTTTTCCCTTGGTATTTGTGTATCTATTGATTATTGGTTTATCTATTTATTAATATATATATATATATATATATAACTATCTGTTATTTTTGTACTAATGTGGTTTACATGTATGTAATGTGGTGTTAACCTATGTATTTATATACATATTTTTAATACCAATTTATTTACTTGTTGCGAGCATCATGTGTCCGATCGTCTCTCTTGTCAATTGTTATGAAACACTAATGTATTTAAAATCCGTTATTAGCTGTAAGTTTAGAATTAAGATTTCCTGTAAGTTTAATTAATAAGAGCTGTGGATTTTGTAAAATAAATAAATAAATAAATAAATAAATACATACATACATACATAGCCTGTCAAAATCATAACCCTCCTTTTGCTTTGCCGTAGTCGGGTAAAAAATACCTGGTGAGTATTACCCATTACGTCACTATGAAAACGTGTCAAACGGCGTAACCTTGTAAAAAAGCGTAATACAGAGTGGAAATTTTACGTTTTCTTTTTCTAATTCAATTATTTTAAGTAATAAAGACAAATAATTAGATAATTAGGTGCATTTGACATTTTGAAGTAACGTCTTATTTTTAAGAGTTGTTCTTTATGATTCGCTAAATATGTTCCTCTTAACAAGGATAAAAGCAAAATATAAAATAAAAAGTGTCAAATCGGCCAACTTAGAGCGGCTCTGGTATAGTACTTTTTTTAGCAAATTTAAATTTGAATCCTTACTAATATTGTAAATCCGAAAGTAACTCTGTCTGTCTGTCTGTTACGTTTTCACGCATGGAGTACTGAACCGATTTAAACGAAATTTGGTACAGATATGGTCCAGAGCCTAGGAATGGTTATAGGCTACTTTTTCACCGACTGCGCTATAAGGAAGTAATGTTTTACCCGTTAAACGTTTCTACGCGGACGAAGTCGCGGGCGGAAAGCTAGTAATTTATATTATTCTAATTCACCTTATTTTGACCATGACCTTATTTTTTTCAGCTACTGCTTTGAAACCAAGTACCATATAAGACATGTCTAAGAAACATTGGTAGGTATGTAACATATGCTTACTAATATTATAAATTCACCATCATTCGACGCTTTAACGGTGAAGGTAAACATCGTGAGGAAACCTGCACACCTGAGAGATTTTTCAACGGTGTGTGAAGCCATGTCAGAGGCCTACGGGAGGCTTAAAAACTCTGACACCAGGTTGTTCATCAACAATACGATAAGAAGAAGAATATTATAAAATTATAAAAGTTTATCTGTCTGTCAAGCTGAAATTACTGATCATTTTCCCTCGGTTCAACAATTTTTTCTGTGAAATGTTATGTACCATTCATATTATTTATGCTCATCCAATATGCAAGAGTTCGTTCCTAATCAGTAAAAAAGGCCAAGTGTGAGTCTGACTCTTGCACGGAGGGTGCCGTACTAATATTATTTATTTATTTTTGGGAAACATACAATTACACTAAGCACATAAATATATAAAATACATAAATCGCACACAAATCAGTGAAGTTTCCACCGTTAATTTGTACCTAACCTGAGCACACTAAATCGGAAAATAATTATGATCTAGATCATTTTAACACTAATAACAATAACAAAAAAAAATGTATAAAGTAACATAATATGTTATTATCATCTGTGAGAATTTCAAGTGTCTATATCCGTTTTTAAAATGCAGACAGAGAGAATGGTCAGACAAATTTGTAGTATAATAACAATATATAAATTATAATAATAGTCAGAATAGTAAACTAATTTGTAAATCATTAATTTAAGGGTAATTCCATTTATGTTTTTCATATCTTTTCAGACAAATGACAATATCTGGCTAGACACAGAAAACGAAGAAGTATAATTATATAGTAATTTATAAACAGTATACAAATAAAAATCAAAAGGAAATGTTTTATTGAGCGCCACCTTACAAAATACCTATAAAGTAAATTTACATAATACGTATGTTTACACGTTATGGTACGGCAACGTCAAAAGACACCTAAGCTGTTTTTTTTAATAATATACGCTCAGAATAACCTCACACTACCTGGTAATTAGTGATGTTCTGAATATCCGTATCTGTATCCGTATCCGCGGATATCCGAGGGTAAAGAAAAATCCGTATCCGTAACCGGGTCCGTTACTTTCCACGCGAATCTTTTACGGATTTTTTCAGATGATTATTAGAATTAAAAGCCTTTAAAAGTCCATTCACAGTATTTTTATTTCTTAAAATCAAATATTTGGCTTCTTTATAATATTGCAAACATTTAGATAGATAGATCTTTATAATGAGAGAAAGTTATAACTTACATCACTTTTATGAAGTAATTCAAACTTAAATCTTTATTTTTATATCATAGTATCATAATATCATAGTATGTTATAACATCAAGATCACTTTTCTGTCAATAAAAATAAAAACTAAAACTTAAATTACAAAATCCGTGTCCGCATCCGCGGATCTTGACACTAAATATCCGTATTGAGATCCGTATCCGCGGTTATACATTTATGACGATCCGGCACATCACTAGTGGTAAAATCAACCGTGAGATCCACAATATTAATAATTATGATGAGGCTTCATATATTTATATTGAGCCTGAATAAAAAAAAAGGCGTCCGACCGATTTCGGCCATGGCAGCCGATCTTTATGGAGATCAGTCAACTGCACAAGACATATTATAACGCACAAGTGAACTCGCAAACAGAATACCAGCGCTGCAGCGGCTCTCGGGCTGATGCGGCATATGCTGAGGCCTGTACCTCGTTGACCACTTATGAAGTCCTTACATATGTGTTCTATTTCTTTGTGTGCGTTTTGTGTCTTGTGTGTGTATCTATGTGTCATTGTTACCTTAAGTCGTGGTCAATAAAAGTTTTTCTTTCTTTTTCTTTCTTTCTTTCTTTCAAACACAAGTGCACTCTCAGTCCTCTTACTATCATAGTTCGGTGAGACGGCAATCCAACATAACCGATGAGAGATCGGGCGCAAGAGTCGAGGGTTCGATTCCCACTCGGGACAAATATTTGTGTGATGAACATCGGTGTTTGTTCCGTGTCTGGGTGTGATTATGTATTTATAAATATCTATGTATGTATATCAGTCTCTGACGCCCATAGTACAAGCTCTGCTTAGTTTGGGGTCAGATGACCGTGTGTGGAAATGTCCCAGATATCTACACTAATATTATAAAGAGGGAAGATTTGTATTTTTGTATGTTTGTAATGAATAAACTCAAAAACTACTGGACCGATTGCAATAATTTTTACACCATTAGAAAGCTGCATTATTCAGAAGTAACATAGGCTATATTTTATCCCGGTACGGGAAGTAGTTCCCTCGGGACGCGGGTGAAACCGCGTGAAACAGCTAGTCTAAAGATATATCGAGGATGACAGAATTATAGTAACTGGTCTTACGTAGGTTGCTGCCTATTTATATAACACATATATATATATATATCTTCTAAAAAAACACTACATGTTCTCTAAAAAATAGAATAAATACAAATATGACCGACTGGCTCGGTGGAACAGTGGCGGAACATGGGCCACTACCTACGGTTCCGAGAGTCGTGGGTTCGATTCCCACCCGGGACAAATATTTGTGTGACGAACATTATGTGCTTGTTCCGTGTTTGGGTAAGTTATTAAATATATTTAAGTATATACTTGTGCTGTAACACAAATGCTTAAGGTACTTAAAAAAGGAATCAGATCAATCTATGTTAAAAAAATCAAAATTCAACTTCATACAAACGTTCCTGTCGCAAACACACAACACACAGAGGTGAAAAGTGGATCGCTTGTGCACACAAGTGCTTAAGGTACTCAAAAAAGGAATAATAAATAGATAAATAAATAAATATTGCAAACATCACATACATTGAGCTGATCCCGTGGTAAGTAGCTTAAGCACTTGTGTTACGGATACCAGAATCAACAGCGGATACAAAAATATATTTAATAATACACCCAGACACAAAACAAACACCGATGTTCGCCACACAAATATTTGTCCCGAGTGGGATTTGAACCCACGACTCTTGGAACCTCAAGTAGTTAACCTGGGTCACTAACCACTGTTCCACCGAGCCTGTCAGGAATCAGATCAATCTATATTCAGATCAGATCAAGGGCACACATACTATCAGTGTTTGTCAATACTATCTACTAGCTCATTAATATTACAATTTTATTAAAACCTTGAAATTCTTACTGTCGTGTACTCATACCTAAAATCATAATAAATAAGTATGAAACTGACATGTTATTCTCAATACTTTGATTGACATAACAATTGGCCCTTTAAGATTAGAATTTAGGTCACTACATAGTATAAAGCAAAGTCGCTTCCCGCGTCTGTCTGTATGTATGTTTGTATGCTTAAGTCTTTAAAACTACGCAACGAATTTCGATGGGGTTTTTTTTCAATAAATGGGGGGATTCAAGCAGAAGGTTTTTATGTGGCTGGCACGTTGGAACAGTGGTTAGTGACCCAGGTTCACTACCTACGGTTCCAAGAGTCGTGGGTTCGATTCTCATTTGGGACAAATATTTTGTGTTACGAACATCGGTGTTTGTTCTGTGTCTGGGCCTATTATTTAATATATTTAAGTATGTTTGTGTATCCACTGTTTTATTCTGATAGCCGTAACACAAGTGCTTTAGCTACTTACCACGGGATCTGATCAACTATGTGATGTTGTGAAATATTTATTTATTTTATTTATTTTTAATAAACCGGACCCAAAGCGAAGCGAGGGCGGGTCACTTGTAAATGATGCCACGTAATTAAACTGGAAAGCCTAAAAAATATTTTTTTAAACATATTTTTTTATTTTATAAGTTGGCAAAGCATAAATGCAGGATGAAAGACGACAGATGGGCAAAAATCGTTACACAATACGAAAGATGCGTCGATGGCCGAGTGGTTAACCACTCGGCCATCGACGCATCGGTCGTTGCTTGCCATGCGAGAGGTCGCCAGTTCAAACCCCGCCAGGTACCAATGTGTTTTTCAAATTTGAAATTCATATGTACCATCATTCGACGCTTTAACGGTGAAGGAAAACATCGTGAGGAAACCAGCACACCTGAGAGATTTTTCAACGGTGTGTGAAGCCATGTCAGAGGCCTACGGGC
This sequence comes from Maruca vitrata, assembly GCA_039566165.1. Classification (NCBI taxonomy): domain Eukaryota; kingdom Metazoa; phylum Arthropoda; class Insecta; order Lepidoptera; family Crambidae; genus Maruca; species Maruca vitrata. The sequence continues at coordinate 6,600,362 of CM076939.1, forward strand.
GGATTAAACTCTGACACCAGGTTGTTCATCAATCATACGATAAGAAGAATAAGTTACACAATGGGTACAGGAAAACGATTGTCGCTGAAGAGGAAGGCCCAATAAAAGATGGTGTGACGATTTGGTCCAGCTATTAAGGTAGAAAATCTTTACTTTTGATAAGTATTTGACTGGCTCGGTGGAACAGTGGTTAGTGACCCAGGTTCAGTAACTACGGTTCCAAAAGTCGTAGGTTCGATTCCCACCCGGGACAAATATTTGTGTGACGAACATCGGTGTTTGTTTCGTGTCTGGGTGTGTAATTTAATATATTTAAGTATATTTGTGTATCTATTGTTGATTCTGATATCCGTAACACAAGTGCTTAAGCTACTTACAACGGGATCAGATCAATGTATGTGATGTTGTGTAAAAAAAATAATTGAAAATTCATATAATCAATTTGAAAGCACAGTGGTACGTGGCGGGGTTTGACCTGTAGCGCTACCATGAGTTTAAAAGTTACGGACTCGATATCACCTACGTAAATTTGTCTATGAAAAACTTGTACAGCGCCCCTGGTGGTTACGCGAAGAACTAAAATCGGTCGTATGAAAAAACAACTCGATAGGTTTGTAACGGACGTACGTAAGTTTTCGATAGCCAACTCATGGTACCGCTACAGGTGACCTCTCGATGTCGAGAAACGACTTTAACCACTCGGCCATCGACCCTATTTAATTTCTAATACATGTTATGTACGATTAGTCGAAGAAAAATATCGTGAGGAAACCTGCACACCTACGAGGAAATTCCAAGGTTGTGTAGTCAACCAACCCGCACTCGGCCAGTGTGGTTGACCTTATCGCCCTAGTTTAGGGTAGACCCGTGCCCCAGCAGTAGGGACATATATGGGCTGATGACGAATAAAACTTTCAACAAATTCACTGCAGTTTTTCATTTATTTACTTCATTAATAGGAACATTTTGATTTAAAATGGAAAGAATTTGAACAACAAAGGAAAAATAAATGATTCTCTATTATTCAGCTTCATCAGAAAATCATGACATAGAAGCTTCAGTAGTGGTTGTCTGTTTCTTCATTTTCCCCAGAAGACCTCCTGAAAATAAGATAAATTTATATAAAAAAAAAAATTATATTAAAAAAAATGTACCTACTCCTGTCTGTCACCAACTGTTTCTCAAGACCCGCGATAGCTAGACTAGTAATATATTTATCATGTACTAGCTTTCTGCCCGCGACTTCGTCCGCGTAGAGACGTTTAAAACATTACTTCTTTATAGCGCAGTCGGTTAAAAAGTAGCCTATATCCTTTCCTATGCTCTGGACTATATCTGTACCAAATTCCGTTTAAATCGGTTCAGTACTCAATGCGTGAAAGCGTCACAGACAGATAGACAGACAGACAGAATTTTATTACTTTCGCATTTATAATATTAGTAAGGATTATAATGTTTTCTTACCCAAAAGTGATCCTAGAAGCCTCGGCTCAGCGGAGGCAACGCCAACCTAAAATAAAAAAAATTTATATATAAAGAAGGTTATTTCGTCTTTTTGACATTAACGTACTAATATTATGAGTGTATATGTTATAGGCAATGTGTATAATGCAGGCATTCTATACAATGCCTAGGAAATGTATAGAATGCCAAGGTTGCTTAGGCAATGTATGAAATGATACTCAATGTTTGAAGTATTTCACACTTTACCTAGGAAATGTATAGAATACCTAGGCATTGTATAGAATGCCGGTTGAAGCTTAGGTAATGTATTTAATCGATTTGTCTTCTCCGTAATTTGGTTAGTTAGATAGGTATCTGCTGATCTTTTGAGAGCTTATCCTAATTTTAACTGACACAAGCAGATAGCGCTGATTAAACATATTGCATTTTATCGCTTGGTATGCCGTGTTTTTTGCGTATTGAGGGTTTGTCACATAAGAGTTCAAGGACAAACTAGTTTGGCCAAAGCTAAACTAGTTTTTCCGTCACAGGTATATATAGGTGGTTTAAAAAAAATTAACACAAATAGGAATCCTTTTTGTAACTCAGTCTAGGGTGCCAGGAAGTCCTGAGCTCGCAAGTACTACTTAGTTTATCCAAGGCCAAACGAGTTTGTCCTGAAATCGGGTTTGTCCGGCTCCGATCCGATTGACTGACTGACTGACATATCGACGCACAGCTTAAACGGCTTAACGTACGCACTTGAAATTTGGAAATATCATAGCTAAGGTATCGTAGAGGTGCATTAAGAAATTAATTTCCGAAATTCTTGCGGGAACGGGAATTAGCGGGAAAATCTTTTTGTATGAAAAATCTAAACCACTTAAGTTAGACGCTTTAAATTTGGCATGCAGGTACCATAGTAAACTTAAAGCTTAGTTGGAACAGGATATCGAAAAATTCTTACGGGAACGGGAGTCAGCAGTAAATTACTTTTCTATGAAAAAAATCAAAACCGCGAAATAAAGATGATTGAAATTTGGCATACAAGTACTTTAATTAACGAAAAACTTACTTGCAACGCGATATTGAAAAATTCTCACGGTAATAGGAGCAATTGGGAAAAACCTTTTATATGTAATATCTGTAGTTCACGCGAACAAAGCCGCGGGCATAGCTAGTGTATGTTTATGATCAACAAATTGCAACTACATATCTAGATATCACTGTTCTTGAGTTAAAGCCTGGTGACAGATGGACCATTTATGGGATAATGGACGGACTCAAAACCAATGCTACCTAACCCCTCTACGCAAACCAATAACATATTATTCAAAATATACCGAGGTTAAGGTTGAATAACTCTGTCAGAATAATAAATAAATAAGAATGTTTAAGGTCCTACCCGTGGTCGTTCATTATACACATTACCTGATGCACTTCGGGCCTTTTATACAATACCTAGGCAATGTGTGAAATTAATCGTATTATACACATTGCCTGAACGTTTTAGGCATTGTATAGAATACCTAGGTAATCTATACAATACCGGATTATACACATTGCCTATAACATATGTTTACCTTACTCTCATAGTTTGGTGAGACGGCAATCCGTCATGACCGATGAGAGATCGGGCGCAGGACCAACCGCTTAACGTGCTTGCCGAGGCATGGACGTGCAATTGCCAACTTCCTGACTCCAGGCTATGTAATTTCTTTAAAGAAGAACTCACAAAAATCTTGCCCGACCTCGGACTCGAACCGGGGACCTCTCGGTCCTTACGCAGCGCTTGCTACCAATAGACCAAAGAGGCAGTGAAGAGGGAAAGTGAGTGTGTGTTTTTGTACACACATTGTATAAACAACTTGAATGGGCATAATTACATAGAAAACTAAAATTGTTCGGAATATTTACCATGTTCCATTTCAAATTAAGTTCCCGATATTTTGGCACTGTTGCAAGCATTTTAGACTTTCGCGTTCCATTACACTAAATATTAGTCTTTATGGGTCTACACGCGATATTAGGAGTAGCAATTACATAGCTACTTACTGCCCGACGTTTCGACTGGGTTACACCAATCATGATCGCGAGCTATTTACGCCATGATCACGGGTCGTAATGTGTGTACGATTAATCACATTTCTTCGTGATCATGTTTAAAGTACATAATAATTGTAACACTTTTTAACCGACTTCAGTGAAATTGTGTTATGTTTGAAGAGATTAACGAGTAACCAGTAATGATAACAAAAGAGTTTTGATAGCTTTAGAATATATGCTACTGAAAGCAGACGGAAAAAACAAATTTGCAGGTACATATTTAAATACGTAAATAAATAACTCATATCGTCGATGGCCGAGTGGTTAAGGTCGTTGCTTGCCATGCGAGAGGTCGCCAGTTCAACCCCGCCACCTACTGTGTTTTTTGTTATTCAAATGTACGATTATACGACGCTTTAACGGTGAAGGAAAACATCGTGAGGAAACCTGCACAACTACGTAGAAATTTTTAGGTTGTGTAGTCAACCAACCCGCACAGCAGTGGGGACATATATTGGTTGATGATGATGAATAAATAACTCAGAATACGTGTGTAAGAATACATTAAAGTATGTTACCAAGATCATGAATAAAATTTAAATAAATAATAAATATCTGGGACATTGCCACTCAATAAATATTTATAAATACATAGGTACTTAAATACATAATCACACCCAGACACGGTACACACACCGATGTTTATCACACAAATATTTGTCCCGAGTGGGAATCGAACCTACGACTCTTGGAACCGCCAGAGTCACTAACCACTGTTCCAACGAGCCAGTCCATTAATATATTATGTAATAGCGGCCCGTCCCCGCTTCGCTTCGGGTATATCTCTATCTCTATATAATATATAGCTGTGCCCGCGACTTCGTTCGCGTGGACTACAGGATTTTGATTTTTTTTTTTAACTTAAAAGTAGTCTTAGTTACTCCATAACATCAGCAACCTGCCAATAAAAGTCTCTGTCAAAATCTTTTCAGCCATTCAAGATGTTAGTCAACCGGAAGAAACATTAAAAACAAAATTATTTTGGTAGTTATCACCATAATCTGTCTTTTATCGTGTAATAAATAAGTATATTACACAATTACACAACAATGTGATGTTGCTTCGCTTCGGGGATATCTCTATCTCTATGTAATATATTATTTTAACCCCGTAAGAGAAATCTATTTTTTTTTATCTAAAAAAAGCCTATGACACTCAGGGATAGTGTAGCTTTCCAACAGTGAAAGATTTTTTCAAATCGGTGCAGTAGTTTCGGAGCCTATTCGAAACAAACAAACAAAAAATCAAACCTTTCCTCTTTATATTATTATTATTTTACAAGCTTTTATTTAACTTGCAATGTATGTATGTATGTATGTATGTATGTATGTATGTTTGTGTGTTCGGGTGGAATTTTATAACTCAATTTTAAGGCACTTGCCCTCAACCGATTGAGCTGAAATTTTGCATGCACGTGTATATCCGATGACAATGCAATATTATTATGACATGGAGCTGATCTGATGATGAAGTCGGAAGATAGCCATAGCAACTCAGTAATTAAATAACATAACCACATCGAGTTTGGGCTCATTTCATTCGACTAGATGAGTACTTTGGTGCTAGATAGTAACCAAGGTCTGATGATGGAGCCGGAAGACAGCCAAAGGAACTCAGTACTTAAACGACACAACCAAATCGAGTTTGGGCTCGTTTGATTCGCCTAGATGAGTACTTAGATGCTAGGTGGTAACCAGGGTCTGATGATGGAGCCGGAAGACAGCCAAAGGAACTCAGTACTTAAACGACACAACCCCATCGAGTTTGGGCTCGTTTGATTCGCCTAGATGAGTACTTAGATGCTAGATGGTAACCAGGGTCTAATTGAAGAGTTGGATTGTTCCAAAATTAACTGGTAAACGACCTTGCAATAATGATGCGTTGAATGAGATGAACAGACTTAGGAACTTACAAGGTGAAAACTAAAAAGTATAAAATAAATTAAGGTAAAAAATCTTTAAAAAACAAGCTTTTTATTTAAATGCGCTAAAAAGAAAAAATAAACTTTTACACTATAACTTTACTGTCAACTTATAACATTTCAAATTCAACATATTTGACACAATTTATATGTTTTAAAAGCTTGTCGCGAGATTTAAGTACCTACTCGTAATTTTAAAAGCAAGTTTTAAAATACCTGCCTATTAAAAATTTTAAACTAAGAAAGTAAATACGAGTACTTAAATCTCGCGACAAGCTTTTAAAACATATAAATTGTGTCAAATATGTTGAATTTGAAATGTTATAAGTTGACAGTAAAGTTATAGTGTAAAAGTTTATTTTTTTCTTTTTAGCGCATTTAAATAAAAGCTTGTTTTTAAAGATTTTTTACCTTAATTTTACATATTACATTGACTCCCCGTACCCCAGTGACGCTTACATGGAGCCTACATCGCACGCTGTCTACCTGAGCGCGGTGGCGGCAATCACGCGACTTTTTTCTAATACTCGCACTTTTAAACTCGTCATATCTTCCGAATTAAATGGCCGAATTGAATGATTCAAAAAGTAATAAAAAGGTATTAAAGCCATCTTGAATATAAAGTAATTTATTTTGATAAGGATTAATACCAAGGTACATATAAAGAGCCCTTTCAAGCGGCGGCATATAAATTAAATTTTTAGAATAAAAAACCGCTTGCTGTGAGATAACTATAATATTTAGATATATGCTGTCGCGACACTTTTTAGATAATGATGAGTTCTGTAAAGTCTTAGTAAATGGTTTTGTTCTATCTTCAATAGTTTTCGCAGCGCAGGCGACGTAAGGAATTTTTCACGTCTATTTTTTACACCTTGGGTTACATTATTGGAGTTTTAGTAAGCATCCCTAATTTTTTAAAAACTATAATATAGCCTATGTTACTTCTGAATAATGCAGCTTTCTAATGGTGAAAAAATATATTGCAATCGGTCCAGTAGTTTTTGAGTTTATTCATAACAAACATACAAAAAATACAAAAATACAAAATACAAATCTTTCCTCTTTATAATATGAGTATAGAGTATAGATATAGATAGCGGCCCGTCCCGGCTTCGAACGGGGGGACTTAAGATTTTTTTACATAGTTTTACGTTTTATTTATATTTATTTCTAGAGCAAACTTTTATAAGAATTAAACCATTTACTTCGATATTTCGTCGCCAAAATGACATTACTTTGGAGCAAACATCTAAATCATTAAAACGGTTGTTATGGGTAAACTATAAAAGGTAGACATATGCTCTCGCTGACTTTTTAAAGATAATGTTAAGATAAACAATTCATCAATAGAGCGTTTTTGTATAACTTTAACTATATGCTCAACGCACGCCACGGAAGGCCTCAGAAACGATACTTTTCCCCCGTTTTTGAAACATTTTCGGTTACTGCTTTACAACTATAGGTCCTAGCGTGATATTATATAGCTCTATAGATGTAATAAAATTATTTCAATCGGTCCAGTAGTTTTTGAGTTTATTCATTACAAACATAGAAAAATACAAATCTTTCCTTTTTATAATATTAGTGTAGACTAAAGACACTTACCAAGACCATGAAAACGGCGAAAAGCGAGAATTTCATTTTGCTGTTTGTTAGAAAATATCTTCTTACACTGATTATGAAAGTTTTCGAAGCAGTTTATATATTAGTGTCATGATATAATTTATTTAAATTAAAATCATAAGGGAAATTGTTATGTCAATCAAACCGTTGGATGAAAAAAAAGTCATTGATTATAATTAGCCTTGTTTTGTTAATAGACGTAAACAAATTAATATATATTGTTCTTTAAATACGGAAACCTTTTGTTTACGTCAAAATTAACCTTAATTTGTAGGGATTGGGATATGATATTTTCAGAACGTTCTTATTAGGTCAACCTGTATGTATGTTGTACTAGCGGCCGCCCGCGTCTTTGTCCGCGTATTAATGGATTTTAGTAGCAATGATGTATTAAAATAGCCAGCTACCTCCATACCACGTTTTATAAAAATCGACAGACACGTAAAAATTCTCCCATGCTAATTTTCACCAACCTCCAATGAACCCGATGGGGGTTGAATTAAAAAAAAGTAGCCTATATGTTATTCCAGACTGCCAGCTACCATGATACCAAAGTTCATGAAAATCGGTTCAGAAGTTCGAGCAGGTTACATCCATACATCCATTATTACAAACTTTCACGTTTATAATATTAGTAAGATGTGACTGTATGTAGTAATGTAATGTAGTAATGTAATATTTTTGACTGGCTCGGTGGAACAGTGGTTAGTGACCCAGGTTCACTACCTACGGTTCATGGGTTCGATCGGGGCAAATATTTGTGTGTCGAACATCGGTGTTTGTTCCGTGTCTGGGTGTATTATTAAATATATTTAAGTGTATTTGTGTATCCACCGTTGATTCTGACACCCGTAACACAATTGCTTAAGCTACTTACCACGGGATCAGATCGATGTATGTGATGTTGCGAAACATTAAAAAAAAACTAAGAAAACTTAGGAGTGAGAGCTATCCGCTCCCCGCAAGTCCGGTGATGATGACGAGGCTACTCCAAGCCTTGTTTGTCAGATAGAAAAAAAGAACAAAGAAAACTATTTTCTCCATCTTCTAAAGATCGCAGTGTCATGAAAATTGGCAGTTGTATGTGACTTTATAGCGCAGTCGGTTAAAATAGTAGCCTATGTCCTTTCTCATGCAAGCAAAAGAAAAGAAAAGAAAATTAATTAAATTTTATGTTTCCAATAAAGCGTCGATGGCCGAGTGGTTAAGGTCGTTGCTTGCCATGCGAGAGGTTGCCAGTTCAAACCCCGCCAGGTACCAATGTGTTTTTCAAATTTGAAATTCATATGTACCATCATTCGACGCTTTAACGGTGAAGGAAAACATCGTGAGGAAACCAGCACTCCTGAGAAATTTTTCAACGGTGTGTGAAACCATGTTAGAGGCCTACGGGCGGTTTAAAAACTCTGACACCAGGTTGTCCATCAACCATACGATAAGAAGAAGATTGTTTTAACAAGGTCATTGCGTTCCCACGAGTAGCAAGGATATATGACGGGGGAAGGAAAAGGGGAGGAAGGATACTATCGCCTCGGGTGATTGATATTGGTAACATTTTATATTACTGGTAACTGGTAAATATATTATCTCTATACTTAATCAGCACACAACACACAAAATAAAGACGTAAAATCGTCAAGGTCATTTGATCAACGATCGTTAAATGAGGCATTTTTTAATTATTTAATTTTAATGAAAAAACGAATTAGTTTTTGCTAAAAACGTGCCGAAATTGCGAGGGCCCTTTTTGTCCTTATCAAATAAAATATACCGCTGGGGTAGACGAGTTCTGGAGTGGATATCGCGTCTCGGCAAACGTAGTGTAGGACACCCGCAGGCCAGGTGGTGTGACGATCTGCGCAGGACGGCTGGTAGGAGCTGGATGCGAGTGGCCGAGGATAGAGTATGCCCAGCAGTGGACAGGAATGGGCTGATGATGATGATGATGATAAAATAAAATATTGTTTCTTTTTATTTACATTAAGTATGTTAAAAGTGGATAGTACGTATATAATAAAGTCCCACCTGTGATTACGTCCTCGTTTTTCGCTCAAAACATTATTTCCTGATAGTGTTGTCAAACAAAATGTAGCCTATGTTCTTTTAAGACTCTAGACAATGTTTTTAGCAAATATGCACATACAATGCAGTCGCTGGTGGCTCGGACTAAGAGCTTCATTTCTGCCCGTGCCATTAAGGCATGGAACGCCCTTCCAGCTCGTGTTTTCCCTTCCTCCTATGATCTCGGGCTCTTCAGACGGGACGTGAAACAGGGTGAGTGCGACAGGCTCAATTGGTCTAATGTACCTGTTGACCTCATATGTGGATCTCACTACCGCTTACCATCATGTGGAGTAAGATCATCTTGTTAGCCTATTATAAAAAAAATCATTACAACCGGATGAATAGTTATGCCTTGAAAAAGCGTCAGATGGACAGAAATGATATTAGCATTTATTTGTAATATGACTGGCTCGGTGGAACCCAGGATACGGTTCCAAGAGTCGTAGGTTCAATACCCACCCGGTAAAAAGAGTCGATAAATTTTTGAACATTTGTGTTTGTTTTGTGTCTGGGTGTGAATATGTAAATTTAAATTTTGAAAAATTAGCATTCACGACCCCGCCTGAACGGGGACTTGAACCACCGGACCTTCCGCTATCGCGTCGGATGCTCTTCCAACTGAGCTACACAGGTGTTGAGTCATCAATGCGAATTTTTCTATCACTTTGCCCGTTGTTTGATCACTACCGGTGGTGGCGCCACCCGTGGCTAACGCGACGCGATATCGGAAGGTCCGGTGGTTCAAGTCCCCGTTCAGGCGGGGTCATAAATGCGATTTTTTCAAATTTTAAATTTACATTAAGCTTTTATCAGCATTAAAAACAACAAATTAACTTGTGAATATGTATTTATAAATATATATTTATGTATATCAGTCTCAGTAAATTTATGTATCTCTGTCTATGACGCTTATAGTACAAGCTATGCTATCTTTCGCACTCTTAGTTTGGTTTTAGACCTAAGTTATCGACTGCCGACGCTGTACATCAACTTACGGACTACTTAGTAAAGGAACTTGATAAAGGCCAACGGACTTTGGGAATATTCCTGGACCTTGCCAAAGCTTTTGACTCGGTTACTATACCTATTCTCTTGCAAAAGCTGGAATCGGTAGGTATAAGAGGTTTACAGCTCAAACTACTACGAAACTATCTAGAAGATCGCACCCAATGCGTAAAAACAGATATTGTTACCCAGAACTTTAAATGTAATGTAGATTTTAAGATCTAATATTGTGCACTCATCATCATCTTTGCGTTTTCCCGGTTGCATCCTTGCGGAGCCCGGGGTCCGCTTTCCTACTCCTAACTCTCCACTTCGCACGGTCTTCGGCATCCTTTATGGAGAGTTTGTTAGCACGCATGTCATCCACTACGACGTCAAGCCAGGCCTTCTTGGGCCTTCCCCTTCTGCCGGGACCCGGCGGTAGCGACATGGCTAGACACTTCTTCCCAACGTAGTTTGCCGGTTTCCGTAAAACATGACCGTACCAACGTAGGCGGCACTCTTGCAGTTTATCAGCGATGTCTCGGACATGAAGGCTGCCGCGAATACGGGAGTTCTTTACGCGATCTGCTCGCGTAACTCCCGACATCCAGCGCAGCATCTTCATCTCCGTGACCCGCAGTTCCTGCTTGTGCCGCTCAAGTAATGGCCATGCTTCACTGCCATATAAGAGAACAGGCCTAATGATGGATTTATAGACCTGTCCCTTCAGCTTAACCGGCATTTTAGGGTCGCAAGTGACGCCGCTCACCTCCCGCCATTTATCCCACGCAGCAGCAATGCGTGCCTTGACGTCGGAGTCGATGTCGCCGTTCGCGTGGAGTACAGATCCCAGATACTTGAACCGGTCCGTGCGCTCGACCGTGTCTTCGCCTATGCGGACGGACATGGGATCTGTAGTGTTGCAGGCCAAGTATCTAATATTGTGCACTAAGTTTTCTAATAAAATAATAATTATTATTTATTATACATAATTAGTTTTGGGGTTGGTTTGGGGTCATATCGCTGCTTTGGAAGAATAGCGTATTATTGCCAAATACTACAAAATTGAGTTTTCAACACCATTCAACGTAAAATGATCTGTTTTATATACTCAGTAAAGATCGTATTTCTATAACAACAATTGCTCGCGTGGCGCCATCGAAAGACTGTTTCTTATTGGTCATTTCGGCCGCCATTTTTTTTATATATCGTTGTATCACCAGTTACAACTTGTCTTTTGAAGTGAACACTCGGTTACCTTTCTGGAATTTGGTCATATTACAAAATAATATAGATTTTCAGTGCGCAATTATCGAGGACACTGTGTTATTTCGGGATGTGACACTATTATTTAAAATAATCTACAGGAACGTTTAGACACTTCTCATGAACAAAGTATCATTTGGAATAACAGCATTGTTCTGCAAAAAGTAAGTATTACTTGAATATAATAAAATTAGATATTACTGTTTTTTATAACAGATAGGGAGGATAGTATTTGCACAATTAAAATTAGGACGTTTTTCTAGATAAAAATCTTTAGTGACTGTGATTGTGTTTTTCGTATTAAGACTTTATCTGATAAACAATCTGTCGTATTTTAGTACTTGACACAGTATTTCAGATAAAAAGTAACTTGAAAACGCATTTTTTTTTAAAATGTCTGACACCTACCTAACTAATTGTAATGAGCATAAAGAACCTAATGTTTCAGTAGGTATCTTCTATTATTTTTAACTATTAACTTTTTAAAGAAAGCTAAGCAAGTAGTTACTAGTTAGCTCCATACTAGGAAGCTACCCCAGCGGTTGTCGGTTCCACGGCTAATGTGGCCAGCCCACTGCCAATTCAGCTTGCTGATGCGATGAGCTATGTCGATCACTTTCGTTCTCTGCCAGATCGCCTCACATCTGATTCGATTCTGTAGAGAAACACCAAGAATAGCTCTTTCCATAGCCCGCGATTTTGCACTTGTGGACCAGCCGTGCCATCAATGTCCACGTTTTGGCTCAATACCTACGGGTAGGACGCACTGAATAAAAGACTTTCGTCTTCAGGCTTTGTGGGATTGACGATAACAAGACTCGGCGTAGTTTTTCAAATACTGCCACCCTGCAAACTTCTATTCATCTCGTCCTCAAAGGCTTTTTAACGCTGTTCTGTTCGAAAGGAAATCTCCGGAGGAGTGAAGTAAGAGAGTGGTCATCCAGTTCTTCAGAAAAGGTGACAAAACCTTTTTGAAGAACTATCGACCCATTTCCCTTTAAAACCACATCTACAAGCTATTTTCTAGAGTAATCACGAACTGTCTTTAGCGAAGACTCGGCGAATACAACCACTGGAACAGCCTGAATATATCGGAGCGGATACGGCATTCACACTGTGGAAGATAATACAGAGGACTGAGAAGTATAATCAGACCCTGTGCCTAGCATTTGTGGACTATGAAAAAGCCTTTTACTCGGTTGAAATCTGGTTAGCTCTGGAGTCCCTGCAGCAATACCAAGTATACATTCAGGTAATGAGATGTCTCTACCAAGCCACGAGGATGTCCGCCCAAGTACAGAATCAGCAAACAAACCCCATACCTTTGCATCGAGGAGTGAGACAAGGAGATGTCAACTCCCAAAAGTTGTTCAAAAATGCAATGGAGGACTTGTTCAAGACGCTGAACTGGAAAGGACGTAGCTTATTAAATTAAATAGTAAATTAATCTCTCACCTGCGATTTGCAAATGACGTCGTCGTTCGGGCAGAGACGCTGCAAGATGTACAACAGACGCTGAATGACCTGGCTGATTCTTTTGCATGCATCGGCCTACGGATGAACTTGGACAAAACCAAGGTCATGTTCAATGAACAATGAACATATACTACTGGGACCGATTGCGATTCACGGCACCGTCCTCTATGCAGTTGGATCGAAACAACTTTGAGGACAAGGTGAATAGAAGAATTCAGCTGGGTAAGGCAGCATTTGGGAAACTACGCCAAGTCTTCTTATCGTCAATCCCACAAAGCCTGAAGATGAAAGTTTTAATCAGTGCATCCTACTCGTCATGGCGTATGGAGCCAAAACATGGACACTGACTGCACGCCTGGTCCACAAGTTCTAAATCGCTCAGCGAGCTATTGAAAGAGCTATGCTCGGTTCGTCTCTGCGGGATCGAATAAAAAATGAGGCGATCCGACAGAGAACGAAAGTCATCAACTTAGCTCATCGTTAAGCAAGCTGAAGTTGCAGTGGGCTGGGCACATTACCCGTAGAACCGACAACCGCCGGGGTAAACGAGTTCTAAACATAGTGTATGACGCCCTCAGGCCAGGTTGTCGCAGGACGGCTTGTAGGAGCTGGATGCGAGTAGCCGAAGAACGTCAGAAGTAGCGTGCATTTGGGGAGGCCTATGTCTAGCAGTGGATAGAAGTAGGCTGATGATGTTGATGATGATACAAAAACAAGAGTAAAAAGAAGAAACGAGGATTATTATGTTTACTACCTAGGAATACAATTCCAAATTCTTACTCTATTGATTCTTATGAGTAACAATTAAAAAACCCTACAGATTCTCATAGACTAATGTCTATGAGAATCTGTAGGGTTTTTTACAATACGGCGTTATGGTTACTGGAAGAAAGATTATAATTATTATTTCTTTCAGTAACCACACACTTCATCTAATTTTTGTGTCATCATTATAATCATCAGCGTAACTTTTAACGGTAAAGGTTTACGTCGTTATATCAATATTATATTAAGGTCTTCGCAGAAATCATAGGTAATTATAATATGCCACATTTTTTTTTGCGTATTTGTAATGCGTTATTTGTGGTCTGTTTATTATAATCTCAAATCACTAGAAACTAAACTAACTTTTAAAAGGGCTGTTAAAAAATAGAGACTTGTGTAACTTTATCAACTTAAAATTAGGAATCTCATAAATTCTAAGCTTTGTGTTTAGAATTTATGAGATTCTCCTTATTTTAAGTAAGAATCTAAATTACAACAATTACTTAATACTTCATCATCATCATCAGCCCATATACGTCCCTACTGCTGGGGCACGAGCCTACCCTAAACGAGGGCGATAAGGCCTTAGTTTACCACGCTGGCCAAGTGCGGGTTGGTCGACTACACAACCTTAGAATTTCTTCATAGGCGTGCAGGTTTCCTCACGATGTTTTCCTTCACCGTTAGAGTTAGCTATTTTAAAAGATGTTATACTTCTATTTTTTCCTATTTTAGTATGTTCATTACTTGCTGTAAAACCAGTTAATACTTTACTTTTCCATAAAACATGTTTAACACAGCAAGCATTTTTATAAAACAATGACCGAATTGGTATCGTAACACTATTTATTTAAAAATAAATAAAGCTAAGATGTCACAACTCAAAATGTATCAGTATCACTGAGAAGAATATAATAAATATTTTGTATTATTTCGAAAAACACCTCTGTTATTAAAAATAACCTAATTTTTTTCTAGTATTTTTTGTAATGCGGCAGTAATCTTCAAAATTTTGTCTATGTTATTTTGTTGTAAGTCTGAGACTTAGTAGTTGTTTTTGAATTTTGAGTACTAAACAAGTATTTTTTTCTGAAAAACCTTTATTTAATATAATTTTCAATATATTTTTAATGTTTTAATTCAAGTCTCGCCAACATTAGCGCAATAAATAAAAAATTATGGCATTTGAAAATTTTAAAAACTTTAAAGTGCTCTACTGAAAAATTCACTCATTTTGAGTTACCACAGTATTCTTCCAAAGCAGCGATATGACCGAGTGTGGAGATATCCCAAAAATAAAATAGTAACGAAAACACCTCTTATTAGCACAAATGATCTTAAGTACATTAATTTATTTACTCTCGAACAAGAACAAGATAAACTAATTAAAATTTTATCAAAGATACTTATTATACTTTTAAATTGTTGACGCCACACATTGATTAATATTGTAGTAGTTTGAATATAAGACTCTTTCATTGAATTGTACTATGTTGCCTACTTTTCGAGACTGAAAACTAAATAATTAATTTTAACATTAATAATCCTTACTAATATTATAAATGCGAAAGTAACTCTGTCTATCTGTCTGTTACGCTTTCACGCATAGAGTACTGAACCGATTTAAACGATATTTGGTACAGATATAGTCCAGAGCATAAAAAATGATATAGGCTACTTTTTAACCGACTGCGTTATAAAGAAGTAATGTTTTACCCGTTAAACATCTCTAACCACTGGACGGATCGAAGTGAAATTTGGCATGCAGGTAGATGTTATAATGTAGGTATCCGTTAAGAAAGGATTTCCGAAATTCCCACGGGAACGGGAATTAACGGGAAAATCCTTTTTATGAAAAATATTAACCGCATAAGTTAGAAACTTGAAATTGGGCATACAGATACCTTAATAAATTTAAAGCTTAGTTGCAACAGTATATTACAAAATTCCCAGGGGAACGGGTATTATTGGGGAATAACTTTTGTATGTAAAATCCTGTAGTCCACGCGAACGAGGTCGCGGGCACAGCTAGTTTGAAATAAAACTAATTTTACAGATTAAACTCGCGTGTATTGCTATTAAAAACATGTTTTTAGAGACGTTTCGAGCACTTTTCAGGGAAAGACAGGGATCACTTCCTGGCATGTGCTTCGGTTCTGGCACACAATTTTTATCCACAAAATTGAAATCCAGATTTCATTTTCGGTAATCATCATCAGGCTATATACGTCCCCACTGCTGGGGCACGGGTCTACTCTAAACTAGGGCGATACGGCCTTAGCCAACCACGCTGGCCAAGTGCGGGTTGGTTGACTACAACAAACTAAGAATTTCTTCGTTAGTGTGCAGGTCTAAGTGCAGAATGTTTTCGGTAATATAATCTAATTTTTATTTTTATAATAGGCAAACAAGATGACCTCACTCCACCTGATGGTAAGCGGTAGTGAGATCCAAATATGAGGTCGACAGGCACAATAGATCTTATTGAGCCTGTCGCACTCACCCTGAAGGCCTGCTTAAATGCCGTTTCACGCCCCGCCTGAAGAGCCCGGGATCATAGGAGGGATGGAAAACATGAGCTGGAAGGGCGTTCCATGCCTTAATGGCAAATTATTGTGTACAGGAAGACTAAAAGTGAACGTTGGCAGATAAACTAGGCGTAATAACATAACATTTAATACTTTTGTAAAAAAAAAACCAATTGATGAAGAAGATTTTTATTTTTACAAATAAAGATTTCGGTATCGAGTGGTAAGTCATATTAACATACATTTGTTTAATCAATCGATATATAAGGATCATTCCTTTACTGCATTTTAAATAGTTACTCTTTAACAAATGAACGAACCGGCAAGATGAGGTTTCACTTTGCCATTTTGGCATTGGTAAGTTTTTTTTAATTTTTTCATAAAAGGCTAGCAAGATGACCTCACTCCACCTAATGGTAAGCGGTAGTGAGATCCAAATATGAGGTCGACAGGCACAATAGACCATATTGAGCCTGTCGCACTCACCCTGAAGGCCTGCTTATATGCCGTTGAAAGTGAAACATTTTTTTGACAAAAAAAAAGAACTGCCTGCAAAAATCCGACAAACTAAAATTACAAAATAATATAGGTAATAAGAATATTAAAAATTACCTGGGTAAGAATTTGATTCGTTTTAGAAGGTGGTTCCGTTAGTATTTCTTAAAAATATCTAATTTTTATGGGGCATCAATGAATAAGATAAGATATATATGTATTGACTTGACTTGACATGTTGCGAGGAGGGAAGAAAGCCATGTGACTAGAAGAGTGATGAGTATGAATGTCAATGGACGTAATGGTAGAGGAATGCCGAAGAAGACATGGATGGATTGCGTGAGAGATGATATGGGAGTGAAAGGAGTAGACGCAGAGCTGACGAATGACAGGCCCGAGTGAAAAAGTTTACATGTTGCGCCGACCCCACTTAGCGTGGGACAAGGGCAGGAGAATGATGTTCGCTCGCGACCACGATTGGTGTAACCCAGTCGAAACGTCGGGCAGTAAGTAGCTATGTAATTTGCTACTCCTAATATCGCGTGTAGACCCATAAAGACTAATTTTAGTGTAATGGAACGAAAGTCTACTACTAAAATCTTACATAAGATAATGATGATTGACTTGACTTGACAGATTTTTATGTTTCTTTCAGATCGGAGCAGTACTTTGCCAGCCAGTACCTGAAAACGAAACAGGTAAGCCCATATCATACATGTAGCCCATATGCGTCCCCACTGCTGAGGCACGGGTCTATCCTAAACTAGAGCTATAAGGCTTTAGTCAACCACCCTGTCCAAGTGCGGGACAGTCGAAAACCTTATAATTTCTTCGTAGATGTGCAGGTTACTTCACGATGTTTTCGTTCTAATCGTCGAATACTCGTACATACCGAAATGTCAATTAAGGTAAGGTACATTTTGGGCAAATTAGTTATATTTGTTATTGAAATCGGCTCGTTCCGCTCCATCTACTGGTATACTTGAAATTACGATGTATACTTTGCCCTAGGTATCGTCTAAATTCAACCAAAATATAGACAAATTACTGAAAGTGAAATCGTTATTAGCTCTCCTGAAAAACCGTGTTTGAAACCGTGGTTGAAATGAAAACACAGTGGTAACTGTGTATAATTTGGCGGCGTGGCGGGGTTTCAACTGACTACCTTTTGCATGGCAAGCAACAACCTTAACCACTCGGTCATCTACGCGTTTTTTTGTTGTTTCATGTTAAACGTTGTGAAATGGTCGAGTGTGTATTTACAATCATTAAATTTATATTTCAGATAAACCAGCCGGGCCTATAGGATATTTAGGAGTTGCTGTAACAAAGGGCCTTCATGGATTAGGTAAGTGTTATGTATTGAATTAATTTCAGTTACGAATAGCAATTAGTGTAATTCAGAAGTAAACAGAATGAAGACTTCACTCCAATGAGGTTAACGCGTATGAGAAAATTCCTAAGTAGATGGCAATACGTAGGCGTGAGGTCTAACTGCAGCATCATTGGTGAATAGTGACAATGTCTGTTAATGTTATGTCAAAAATAACCAATCATGCTGCAGTTGGACCTCACGCCTACGTATTGGCATCAAGTAAATTTCTCATACGTGTTAAACCTCATTGCAATTTTGTGTGTTTGTTGGAAGCGATTGGTTTAGGAAAATTTATTTTGATTTTGAGAGGTGGACTTTATTCGCACCCTCACATTACTTCCTTATATCAACATCATCATCGCATCCAGCTCCTACCAGCCGTCCTGCGCAGATCGTCACTCATACAACACAACTCTCGTACCATTGTATAATTGTACTAGCTGTGCCAGCGAGTTCGTTCGCGTTTCCCCCGGTTTTTACACATTTTCCATTGTATCTTTGCTCCTATTGGTCGCAGCGTGATGTTATATAGCCTAAAGCCTTCCTCGATAAATGGTCTATACAACGCAAAAATATTTTTTCAAATCGAACCAGTAGTTCCTGAGATTAGCGCGTTCAAACAAACAAACTCTTCAGCTTTATAATATTAGTATAGATGTGTATAAAATAAGGCGTCCGACCGATTTCAGCCATGGCGGCCGATTCTCAATTGAGATTAGCCAAGTGCGCAGGACATATTATAGTGCACAAGTGTGCGCGCAAACCCAAGTGCACTCTCAATTTCCTTACTCTCATGATTCGGTGAGGGTTCTCTATTTCATCTCATAAAATTTTTATCCATAATTTTACATCTCATAATGTTTTATGTCCGAATCATCATTTGTCCGAATGATCATTATCCCTAACTACATTTATCATAATATCACTTGCCCTAAAATCGAAATCCCTAAGTATTATTTACCCTAAAATCTTTTGCCATAAATATCACAATCTATAAAGTTTAAAAGACATAATAGGCTTTTCCATAAACGTTATAAGCCCGAAAGTACTAAAGGTCCTAAAATGTTTTGCTATAAATATTACAATCCATAATATGTGAAATGCACAATGCTATTCTATAATTTGTTACAAATCCTAAATATTCATTTGGCAAACGAGACATTTAACAACAGTACCATCTTACAAAAACTGACTTATTATGTGTGACGAACATCGGTATATATAAATATATTTATTTTTATTTGTGTATCCACTGTTACATAGAAATTAAACAGTAGTAAATATTTTCTGGCGCTTCGCCGACGCTGCCGCGGCATCGCTCGCTTTCGCTCGCTCGGCTCGCGCGTTTTATGGTCACCAGTTCTAACCTAACCAAAATTCTAACCTAACCTGACCAAATTTATCAAAATAATGATTTTCCAAATATTGTGTTTTAATTTGACCCGTACCATATCTATTATCAGATCGATTAATAAAAGAAACATTTGTCAAATAAAGCATTTTATCAAACTTTTTAGACCAATAGTAGTTTGGTATGATAACTCAGTTGTTAAATATTCATTTTGCAAAATAATTATTTGTAAAATGAAAATTTAGCTGTTGATCATTTGGTCAAAAAGTAAGTCATTTATAAAATAATGATTTGACGAAACCATTTTTTGGCCAAACATTTTATGAATAAAACAAAATCAAAAATAATAATTCATAATTCGAACTAATTATATTATGATAAAGCTCCATTCGTAGTAACGTACATTGTACTATGTAACACTTAGGGCATTCAACTTTATAGCAAGAAATTTTAGGAGATTTGATTATTATAGAACTCGATATTATGACACAAAATGATTAGAATAAAAGACAATTAGGGATTATGAAATTTCGTACATTCGAACATTATGGATTTTGATGATTATAGCAAACGTGTTAGGGATTTTGATTTTCGGACAAACGATTTTCGGATAAGAGACAGACTCCCCTCGGTGAGACGGCAATCTAACATGACCGATGAGAGATCGGGCGCAGAACAACCGGCTGAACGTGCTTTCCGAGGCACGGGAATTCAACCGCCAACTTCCTAACTAAATAAGTACATAAATAATAATAAATAAATATCTGGGACATTTCCACACACGGTCATCTGACCCCAAACTAAGCAGAGCTTGTACTATGGGCGTCAGAGACTGATATACATACATAGATATTTTTAAATACATACTTAAATATATAATCACACCCAGACACGGAACAAACACCGATGTTCATCACACAAATATTTGTCCCGAGTGGGAATCGAACCCACGACTCTTGGAACCGCCAGCCAGGGTCACTAACCACTGTTCCACCGAGCCAGTAACTCTAGACTGATGAGTAATTTCATTGCAGAAAAACTCACACAAATTTTGCCCGACCTTGGACTCAAACTGGGGACTTCTCGGTCCTTACGCAGCGCTTGCTACCAAAGACCAACGAGGCTGTTACCATTACCATTTTATCATTATACCATTATTGTACTATCAGTCTATTATTATTATTATACCATTGTATAATTCAGTGTTGTGAGTGGCATCCGCTCTCCCGCAAGTCCGGTGATAATGACAAGGCTACTCCAATCCATCAAAAAGCGTCACCATCCCTATTAGGTAATAAAGCAGTGTGTAGAGATTTTATCAAACTTTCATGTTTTTTAAATAATAAATGATTTTTTTTTTATGTTTACAGGCGATGGCATAACTAAAGGCGCTCAGGCTATACTAGTACCTATCACTGGTAAGCATCTAAAATTATCATTATCAGCCTATATCATCATCTTATATTATGGACAGTTAAGCTACATTTAAAAGAAAGCTATGGCAATACATGTTCCCCGAAGCCTCTTAAAAATAACTTCGTTTTCTCCGTTTCATATAAGTTTAGACAATTAAAATGGATTGCCTTATTTACTTTTACAATTGATTTGTGTAATATAATTATAGCGTTTTCTTCAGTGAGTGCTGTGCTGACCTCAGATTGGCATGTATAACAGAACAGTATCATAGTGAATGTATTACTATAAATCTATTTTATATGTGTGTATGACTGGCTCGGTGGAACAGTGGTTAGTGACCCTGGCTGGCGGTTCCAAGAGTCGTGGGTTAGATTCCCACTCGAGACAAATATTTGTGTGATGAACATTGGTGTTTCTTTCGTGTCTAGGTGTGATTATGTATTTATAAATATATATGTGCGTATATCAGTCTCTGACGCCCATAGTACATGCGCGGCTTACTGTAGGGTAAGATGACCGTGAGGGGAAACGACCCACATATTTATTTATTTTTATGTGTTGTTGGTGTGCCTTATCAATAAAAATATAATCTTGCCCACCGCTGGACATAGGCCTCTAAAATGCTCGCCACTTCCGCCTGTCCTCGGCCACTCGTATTCACCTCCCACCAGCTATCCTGCGCATATTATCATCTCTCCTTTGTTTTAACTATATTACTCAACATCACATACATTGGTCTGATCCCGCGGTAAGTAGTTTAATGGTCCAAGATCCCAGAGCTGCCAGACGTCACTTATTTTCTGAAGGACAAAATATATACGAGTGAGTAGTGGTAGGGTGTACTATGATCATAATATGACTAATTGCTACCTTGGCCAGACGGCCATTTTTCAGGAAGCAATTAATCAAGGTACATAGAAACACTGCTCACCTTGAGTTCTTTTAATAAAACGGTTTATAAGGTACAATACTATAATTATTGCGGTCATATGCAAAGAGTATATAATCACTACCGTTTTAGTCATATGAGCACTTGTCAGCCGGAATTCAGTATAAAAGTCTTCACTGTAGCTTAACTACTTTTCAACTACTGGACCTGCTTGCATGATTTTTTTCCTAGAAGTAGTTCAATAGTGGGTCTTTATAATTACGATACCGATTTGAGCCATAACCCTATCGATCCTATAATATTGAAATAAAAAAATAATTCTTCACAAAAGTTTTACGAATCGAATTGTGTCTAAGTTTCAAAGCCTCTAGTGAAAAAAAAGTACTTGTGGTTTTTTTTTTAAAACTTATTTTAAAAACTACTCACATTAATGCATAGTTTATCCTGAAAATTTCATACCGCTACTGCCAGAGCATCAAAACGAAAAATGAACGCGAATGGCACAAGTGCCATAAATCAGTGTTTTTATTTTTCATTTAAAACTTTAATTTAATAAATAAATCGATGTTACAGCAAATTTTATGCTATGTTAGTAACATTAAACTAATTTAGCAGTAATTTTACAGAATTGCAGAATTGAAAATCGCTGAACATACATGGGGTTATATCGATAGGCATTCAAGTCCCCCGTCGATTGACTTACGATGATCCACCCCTCCTGTTACACCCTGTATAATATATTTAATTATTTTCTATTTATTACAGATGTCGTAGGTGTTATTCTCCGTGGACTCGGCAATGTGCTTAATGGAAGTAAGTTGCTTAAAAACTTTATCACTAAATTTTTTTTAATTTACATGAAATCCCAGTGTATCATCAATTGTGTAGTTTACATTTTTGCAATTAAATGTCTACGGCCGTTAGTGTGTATTACTAACGGATGTTGGCGCCACCTGGTAAAAGGTTATATATGGGAAAAATTCGACGGCTTCAATATCTGTTGGTTGGTGCAATGGTTAGCACGTCTGGGCGCGATTCCTGGAAGGACGGGTGTTCAAATCCCCGGTCAAAGTGGAGCGATTGAGTTTTTATCCGTTTTTTCAAAATATTTAACACTTTATTTAAACGGGGTTGTATGCAAAACACAATCAAGCAAACCCATCACTAGCCTATATTTGATTTAGTTTTGATGCAGTACCAAGAGGGAAAATACTCTGGATACTGCAGTAGTCCCTTCAAAGTATCTTAAGATCTGACTTTCCCTCCTCTGGCCCTGAGAAAAATTTGTCATCGAGTTTCGTTAATTTTTTCCCGTAAAACTGGTATTTATTGATTTAAAGTAAAAAATCTGCATAAATCTATGGGAATAGTTAGATAAAAGACAGTCAGGTGGGAGACGTTTTGTCGACCGGTTGCTGTTACCACTATACAGTTGCGTAAAACCCGCCAAGTGACTCTGGCCTCTCTCGGTCAGGTCGCGTTCCGGGATCAGCACTGTACGAACCGGAGCCAGGGGGACCATTGTTGGTTGCGGCAAGCGCCGGACCAGTGGAGTTTTAGCGGCGGTATTGTGCGAGCGGAGCGGGTCAGCCCGCCGGCCAGGGAGACCCGTAGAAACGGGGGCCCTTCTGTCCGGCGGACTGGCCAACTCGGACCCGCACAGCTCAATACCAATGCGAGACTCTACGCCTTGTCTCGTTGTTACCGCAGCAGTGGTCTCCTCTTTAAGCGGGCTTTCAGAGTGAGTGCGACAGGCTCAATATGGTCTATTGTGCCTGTCGACCTCATATTTGGATCTCACTATCGCTTATATTACAAAATGAAACGAAAACTCTAATAGAAGAAAGAAAACTGCTTTTGAAATCGAAAAAGATAAACATTACCTAAAAACCATCTCAGAAATAAGTAAAAAAATAAGCAACAACATTAAGAAAGACAGAACTAAAAGAAGAATAAATATAATCAACTATCATATAAAAAAGACGGGGGGAGTCAAAAAAGCCTTAAAAGAACTATTACAGGCAAAAAAATGGATACCAAACATAAGAAATAAAACTGGAAAGCAAGAGACAAAAAAGAAGAAACATAATTCAAACAGCAACCGATTTCTACAAGACACTTTATGCAGCACAACCCAATACCGAAAGAAGCAGTTTTAAATCTTGAAGACGATGAGATAGAAGAAATACCAGATTTCCTTCAATTAGAGATAGAAAAAGCGATAACGAGTCAAAAAGCCGACAAAGCACCAGGACCGGACCAGATAACAAACGAGATGTTAAAATTTGCAATAACAGTACCAGATAATTTAAATAAACTCAAAGATATGTATAAAACCATACTAAAAACAGAGTTAATACCATCGCATTGGACCAAGAGCACAATCATACTATTACACAAGAAAGGAGATAGGGACAACATCGAAAATTATAGACCCATAAGTTTAATGTCAAATCTATACAAAGTGTTCTCTAAACTGATCTTAAACAGACTTACAGGGCTATTCGACCAGCAGCAACCAATGGAACAAGCAAGATTTAGAGCAGGGCTCTCCACGATTGATCACATGCATGTCTTGAAACAACTAATGGAAAAATGTGCAGAGTACGATAAAGCGTTATATATAGCGTTTGTAGACTACAACAAAGCCTTTGACTCAATATACCACAACTCGCTTTGGAAGGCTTTAGTTGAGCAAGGAGTCCCGAAAAAATACTTACGTATTATAAAAAACATATATCAGAAAAGCACTGCACAAATAAAATTGGAAACAATTGGTGAAGAATTCCAAATAGCAAAAGGTGTAAGGCAGGGGGACCCGCTATCTCCAAAACTGTTCTCTGCAGTCTTAGAATGTGTATTTAGGGGTCTAGAATGGGAAAATGCAGGCATACACATAGATGGTAAAGAACTGAATCACTTGAGATTCGCAGATGATCTAATCCTAATTACTGACAACGCTACTATGCTCCAACATATGCTTCAACAGTTATCAGAGGCAAGCAGAACAGTAGGTCTTACCATGAATGGATCTAAAACAAAGGTAATGACAAACAGGGAAGAAATTGCTATAATAGTGGATGGTAGAAATATTGAATATGTGAGAACCTATACATACCTAGGACAACTAGTTGCATTCAGAGACCAAACAAACATAGAGATCGAACGAAGAGTAGCTATTGCATGGAAAAGATACTGAACACTTAAGGAGATATTCAAAAGCGAATACTTTCCCATGGTAGCGAAGAAAAAAGTGTTCAACTCATGCGTCTTGCCATGCCTGACATATGGATGCCAAACTTGGGCACTGAGCCAGAAACATCTTTTAAGACTGAGAACATGTCAGAGGGCTATGGGAAGAAGTATGGTAGGCGTTACAAAAAGGGATCACATAAGATCAGAAAATATACGTACCATAACCAAGGTGGATGATATAATAAAGAAAATAAGACAGTTGAAATGGAGATGGACAGGACACAGGACAAGAGATAGCAGAATAAAATGGACCAAAATCGTAACAGAATGGTACCCACGGGATGGCAAAAGAAGAAGAGGTAGGCAGGCAAAAAGATGGATGGACGATATAAGAAAAGTAGGAGAGGCTACATGGCCAAGAAAAGCTGGAGACAGAGATGAGAGGAAAAAGCTGGAGGAGGCCTATGTGTCACAGGACACGCTGATCACTAATTAGGATAACTGATGTGTTAGTTTTTTAAGTTTGATTATATTATGTTACTTAGTGTCTAGTTTTCAGCAATAAAGGCTTATTATTATTATCGCTTACCATCAGGTGGAGTGAGGTCATCTTGTTAGCTTATTATAAAAAAAAAATCATTTTATTGCATGAAAATAATCACTGAATTTAATACTGTAAAGTTTAGAAGTTTTTTTTTTATTTACTCGAATTACGTTTCTTGGACAACTTTCCTCCATCGCGTCAGATTTTGGCATTATCCTTGTCTAAAAATTCACAATAGCGGTTTTAGGTCACTCTTTGAGACATGTAGGTATTTCAGATTTCAGACTTT
Organism: Maruca vitrata; assembly: GCA_039566165.1. Taxonomy (NCBI): domain Eukaryota; kingdom Metazoa; phylum Arthropoda; class Insecta; order Lepidoptera; family Crambidae; genus Maruca; species Maruca vitrata. The sequence continues at coordinate 6,626,098 of CM076939.1, forward strand.
CGCGTTCCATTACACTAAAATTAGTCTATATGGGTCTCAGTTCGCTCGCGACCACGATTGGTGTAACCTAGTCGAAACGTCGGGCAGTAAGTAGCTATGTCATTTGCTACTCCTAATATCGCGTGTAGACCCATAAAGACTAATTTTAATGTAGGTATTTCGTTCGACAAACATTTACAAACGTGACATAATAACTACCCGATTCGGGCGTCGAATCGGGTTAGCGAGGCGCTTTAACCGAGAGGTCCCCGGTTCGATGCGTATGACAGCGGACAGTGGACATCAAAACACATACATGTTTTTTTCTTCGAAAATTATTCATGCCTGCATGACCCCGCCTGAACGGGGACTTGAACCACCGGACCTTCCGATATCGCGTCGGGTGCTCTAACCTCTGAGCTATCCAAGCGTTACGTCACCAATGCGAAGGCGGGGTCTTGAATGCGAATTATTTCAAATTTAAAATTTACAGTAAGCTTTAATAGCATTCAAAACAACAAATAAAAATATCTTTTTTTTCTAGGTGCATTCAAGAAACATCACAAAAAAGAAACAGGTAAATATGAAGCATTAAAGAAAGACAGGCAGAAATAAATAGGAATACCCAGGACCAAAAACAACCAGACATATATCGTTGAAACTATTGACCATCTTCGAATTTAATAGTAACTAGTAAATATAGTATATTATGGTACTTTTTGCTATGGCACACTCTAACTGTATGACTTGGCTCATTTACAATGTATAACATGATGATGATTCGTTTAAAAAGAGCGACTATCGAGTTTCTTGCCGGAGTCTTCTCGGTAGAATCGGCGTTCCGAACCGGTGGTAGAATCTTATTATTACTAATGTGACGATTTATAAGTGCATGTAAATTGCCTATACACCGTGAAATTTTAGTGGTTGTTTTCCCGTGGCAGAACGATTTGCCTTTAGTAATACTATCGAATCTTAATTTTTTTTTTCAAATTTTCAAAGTAATAATTTTCCAACTCGAAAACGAGAGAAGCTATCGTTCTTTTATAAGATGTGACGTAATCAGGTACTGCTTGCCGCATGAAATCGATGCTTAAAGCTGAAAAAGCTCGACACCTTAAGTCATAAAACGGTTCGAACGTGCTTTCGAGTTTCGGTTAAACCTTTTGTAAAACCGGCATTTATTGATTTAAACAAAAAAGAACTGCACAAATCTATTGTGCTACTAAGGTAGGATCATTTTACTGCGGGAAAACAACCACTAAAATTTCACGATGTATAATTAAAGATATTTTGATTTTGATATTGTTACTCCATTTCCTTTTATCAATATCTCTTGTTTCAGATGGAGGGCTGTCAAAATAAAGCCACCTCAAAATTGTTTGAATCTACTTTTTAATCTTATGATGTGGAATATTGATGAATATATATTTGGTTGTCGTATGCACGCACAGGTTACATAATAAATTATTCTAGAATTAAAATTGTTTTAATTCTGTGTTTAAACTCATTCACAGGTCTCTATCCAACTTGACTTGCCAGTCTTTGATAAAAGTATATATCAACAGTGTCATAAAAAAAAGTTTGGTGTATAAGTATTTTATTCGTTTTAAATAAATTACCAAATAATTTATTACATAGACACTATCTTTTTCTAGAGGTACTGATATTATAAATAACAAATTTACTAAAATAGCTAAATATATGTCTTCATACAAGTGCTTGAGTAAATCTTATTTATACCATCTTAAAAAGTAAAAAAAAGAGCGACTCTTACTGAAGCAAATAAAAAAAATGTCAATAAAAAAAATATATATTTACACTAGACATCTATAGCACTAAAACAACATGTAGACCTAATTGTAACCTGCTCTTATTTCGGCCCGAAGATTTCCGTCCGCCCCATCTTATAGAGAGAATCGTAGAAGTTCTTCAGATCTCTCAAGTACGCAGATGCTGGCTGGTCTTCGCAAACGTCAGGTCCGTCAATGCTTAAGTACCTGTATTCTTTGTCTGCTGGAGACCACTTTACGTGAGATGTTGATGGGTTCCTGAAAAAAAAACATTTAACATAAACGTCATAGATCTTAAACGTTGCTCTGATTCCGAATTAAGTTGCTCAAGCACTCAGTTTGACTGGCTCGGTGGAACAGTGGTTAGTGACCCAGGTGTACTACCCAAGATTGCAAGAGTCGGGTTCGATTCCCATCAGGGACAAATATTTGAGTGACGAATGTCGGTGTTTCTTCTGTGTTTGGATGTGTTATTAATTATAAATGTAAGTTTATTTGTGTATCCACTGTTGGTTTTGATATCCGTAACATAAGTGCTTAAGTTACTTACTACGGGATTAGATCAATGTATGTGATGTTGTGCAATATATATGTTTTTATATGTTTAAAACTTGTATTACGTATACAAGAAACACAAATGTATACGTAACACAAGTTGTCAAATACACAATTATATCTATAAAGGCGTCCTTCCGATTTCAGCCATGGCGGCCGATCTCAATTGAGATCAGCCAAGTGCGCAGGACATAATTATAGTGCACAAGTGTACGCGCAAACACAAATGAACTCAAATTCACATTCACAATATAAATTGCGTGTCACACGTTATGACACACTCTCTCTATTCCCTTTCTCTCATAATTCGGTGAGACGGCAATCCAACATGACCGATGAGAGATCGGGCGCAGGACCACCGGCTTAACGTGCTTTCCGTGGCACGGGCGTTCAACCGCCAACTTCCTAACTCCGGGCTGAGTAATTTCATTACAGAAAAACTCACACAAATTTTGCCCGACCCCGGACTCGAACCGGGGGCCTCTCGGTCCTAACGCACTTGCTACCAGTAAACCAACGAGGCAGTTACACAATTATATCTATTACATATACACCGTGAAATTTTAGTGGCTGTTTTCCAGTGGCAGAACGATTAGCCTTTAGTAATACTATCGAATCATGCAAAAAATTCCTCGAAAAAAATTTTTTATTTCACATTTTCAAAATAATGATTTTTCAACTCTCTTTTTCCAATTCTTCCAATCTCCCAACTTCCAACTCGAAAACGAGAGAAGCTATCGTTCTTTTATAAGATGTGACGTAATCAGGTACTGCTTGCCGCATGAAATCGATGCTTAAAGCTGAAGAAGCTCAACACCCTAAGTCATAAAGAGGTTTGAACGTGCTTTCGAGTTTCGGTTAAACCTGTCGTAAAACCGGCATTTATTGATTTTAACAAAAAAGGTCTGCACAAATCTATTGTACTACTAAGATAGAATCATTTTACTACGGGAAAACAACCACTAAAATTTCACGGTGTAGGTATATGTTACTAGTGACCCGATATCATTACTTAATATTTTAAAGCTTAAGAGTTTGTTTGTTGGAACGCGCTAATCTCAGGAACTTCTTGTTCGAATTAAAAAAATATTTGTGTGTTGGATAAAATAATTGATAATGTATAAAAAACGGGCAAAACGCGCATAAAGACATGAAAACCTTCCTCTTAAATCCCTCTATCTATTAAAAATAACGCATCAAAATCCGTTGTGTAGTTTGAAAGATTTAAACATACATAGAGACAGACAGACGCGGAAAGCGATGATACTGTGTAGTGATTACTCTCATAGTTCGGAGACACGACAATTCGATAGGACCGGTGAGGAATTGGGCGCAGGACTACCGGCTTAACGTAACGGTAAGAACGTGCAACCGCGAACTTCCTGATTCGGAGCTGAGTAATTTCTTTACTGAAAGTGAAAGTCTGGAAGTCCTTACGCAGCACTTGCTACCAATAGACCAACGAGGCAGTACACAACCTACGAATTTCTTCATAGGTGTGCAAGTTTCCTCACGTTGTTTTCTGTCACGGTTAAAACGTCGAATAATCGTACATATGAATTTTAAATTTGAATAACACATTGGTATTAGTACAGGATCCGTGGTGTATTTTTTCACTTGATTACTATCAAGCTAATTTTCCGTGAGTAGCTTCATTTTGATAAGACGCCCAAAAAATTCCTGTGCGAAAATTTTGATTGTGGTAGCTAACAGAGGTATCAATGATTAAATATTTAGGACCGTAGGACCGGGACAAAGTACCACGGAATTTGTAGGACAATATGACCGTTACATTATATAAATATTAACTAAGTAAAATAATAAAAATCAGCTGGTTAGTAATCATTTTTGGTGATCTCCTCCCCCTCCAACTTGTATCGATAACGAGATCACCAAAAATGATTACTAACCAGCTGATTTTTATTATTTTACTTAGTTAATATTTATATAATGTAACGGTCATATTGTCCTACAAATTCCGTGGTACTTTGTCCCGGTCCTACGGTCCTAAATATTTAATCATTGCTACCTCTGTTAGCTACCACAATCAAAATTTTCGCACAGGAATTTTTGGGCGTCTTATCAAAATGAAGCTACTCACGGAAAATTAGCTTGATAGTAATCAAGTGAAAAATACACCACGGATCCTGTACTATATCTGGCTGCGTTTGAACTGGCGACCTCTCGAATGGCAAGCAACGACCTTAACCACTCGGCCATCGACGGTTTTTAACAAGGCAGTAAAGGGGAAAACCTTTCAACTCACCCAGTCTTCAAGTAGTTGGTAACGATCTTCGTCATCAGTCTTTTCATTCGGGAATCTTTGTTGGGTTGATTCAATTCGTTCTCAGTCATGTTTCCCAAAAACATGTTCCCTCTGAAGAAGTATCCAAGATCCTCAGCATGGCCAGAACCTTAAAAAAAAGATTTATATTGAGCAAACTTTTATTATTTAATGAGTGAGTGACTATCAAGTCTTTTTTGGTACAAAAGCGTTCCAAACAGTTCGGAGAATCACATTGTCGCTGTATTGACCATTTATATGTGCATGAAAAATGTCTACAAAGAATAAAGAATCTTCTTTCTTATAAATAAAAATGAATTGCTGTTCGTTAGTCTAACTAAAACTCGAGAACGCCCGGACCGATTTAGGTAATTTTGGTTTTAAAATGTTCGTCGTAGTCCAGGGAAGGTTTCAATGAGAAAATATAGAAAAATAATCAGTATTGGCGGGATGAAATTCGCCGGGACCACTAGTTTAAAATAAAACTAATTTTACGGATTAAACTCGCGCTTACAACTTGTTATCGTGAAATCCAACGTTTCGAGCTCTTTTTTCAGCGCTCGTGGTCACGGACTAGACTAACTTCGGGTCTTCAAATAATATGTTTAGAATAACAATGCACGCGAGTTTAATCCGTAAAATTAGGGACCCCTCAGTACGTCAATCAATTGAATTACAAATGAATGGTCCACAAGTTCAAGGTCGCTCAGCGGGCTATGGAAAGAGCTCGGTGTGTCTCTGCGGGATCGAATCAGAAATGAGGCGATCCGTCAGAGATCGAAAGTCATCATCATAGCTCATCGCATCAGCAAGCTGAAGTGGCGTTGAGCTGGCCACATCAGCCGTAGAACCGACAAACGCTGGGGTAGACGACTTCTAGAGTGGAGTCCGCGTCTCGACAAACGTAGTGTAGGACGCCCTCAGGCCAGGTGGAGTGACGACGGCAGGCTGGCTGGTAGGAGCTGGATGCGAGTGGCCTAAGAACGTCAGAAGTGGCGTGCATTTGTGTCCATGCCTAAGAGCAGTGGATAAAAATGGGCTGATGATGATCATGCATGATGAAAACAAATTTATTTCACCTTGCCATTCAGTCTTCATCACCTTCTTCAGTATACTTTGTTCCGCGTTGTAACCAAACTCATATACATATGTCGGTTCCCCTCCAGCCTCCAATCTTCGGTCTACCACTCTCAGTGCTGGATATTTGTAAATACTATCTGTACACCCTAAAAAATATAAAAATCATTAGAACCTGTGAATCTCGACAGTTTATGAGGCAATCGTCATAAATGTGGCTGTCCATTAGCCGGATTAATACAAGGTGTCCGACAGATTTCTCTCATACTTTTAGTTTTTTAAGCTATTGCATACCTTTTATCGCGGGCTTTGAGCGCGGCGAACGAACCAAGAAATTCCGTAACGAAAAAAACCTCACAATCGTCTAACGTCGTTTCAGTTCGGTCGACTTAGGAACGGTGTTTGTGTGCGTGCGGTTAGACGTATTGTACGACTCTACGAAACTCGTACGAATCGAGACGAGCTGCTCCGAAATCGGACGATGCTATGCAATGTCTATTTCCCTAACTGACCACGACGATAGCTTGAGTAGCCTTGTCATCATTACCGGACTAGCAAGGTAGCAGTGTCAGGTGGGAGACATTTTGTTCAGGTGGGGAGACATTTTGTCGACCGGTTGCTGTTACCACCATACAGTTGTGTAAAACCCGCCAAGTGACTCTGACCTCTCTCGGTCAGGTCGCGTTCCGGGATCAGCACTGTACGAACCGGAGCCAGGGGGGACCATTGTTGCGGCAAGCGCCGGACCAGTGGAGTCTTAGCGGCGGTATTGTGCGGGCGGAGCGGGCCAGCCCGGCGGCCTGGGAGACCCGTAGAAACGGGGGCCCTTCCGTCCGGCGGACTGGCCAACTCCGACCCGCACAGCTCAATACCAATGCGAGACTCCACGCCTTGTCTCGTTGTTGCCGCAGCAGTGGTCTCTTTTTCACGGCTTTCAGGGTGAGTGCGACAGGCTCAATATGGTCTATTGTGCCTGTCGACCTCATATTTGGATCTCACTACCGCTTACCATCAGGTGGAGTGAGGTCATCTTGTTAGCCTCTTTATAAAAAAAAAAAGCAGCTGGCTGTGACCCGAAACAAGCGGACTTTCTCTCTTTAAATCAAATCCTATTTAGAGTGGATCGGTAAGACGGCAATCTGATTTGACCGGAGAGAAATCAGGCACAGGACCACCGTAATAACACCGTGCTTGTCGAGTCTCGGGCGTGCATCTGCCAACTTCTTAACTCAGGGCTGAGTAATAATATAATCTGGGCCTTTCCCAGGTCTTGAGCCTATGGGTCTTTAAGTGATGCTTGACACCAAAGGGTGTGTGTGTGTGTGCCGCCGATATCGCCACGAGCTCGCCGCGATCACGCCGCGATATCGCCGCGATTTCGCGGCGGTTACGCTTCATCCAACCTACCCGCTTAGCGCATGCGCCGCAGGTCCGTTCATGTTAGAAATATGAACGCAGCACGCGGCCCAAAACCGCTAGGTGTGAACACGCTGTAAGTGTTGTATAAACCGTTTGAGGATCGACTAATCTGCCATTACTTTCTCCATACTCCATACCTCTCGATTAGAAAGTGGAGCTTACTCCTTATAGTATGTGTGTGTGTTTGTGTGTGGATGTGTAGGTACTATTAGTGGAGCATAAACCGTTCTGTATCAACCAACCTGCTAATATTTTCTCCGCTGTTGCATGAGACTCGTTGAAATAATGCTCAGCGATTTTCGCACTCAAAACTGGTAGCGTCAAAATGCTAGAATCGAACATAAGGTACTTAGGTACCATCATCGTCGGTAGAGCTTGAACTATTTTCACTAGGTTCACCTTGATCATATTAAATAAAACTTTGAATGCTTCGCACTCATTATTTGTGAACGTGATTATAGAAGGATATTCTTTCCCGTATCCCTCTTTCAAGAGTACTTCAGGGTCTTTAGGTATAACAGCCTTGACTCCTTCGTGAGGAGACTCTATGACTGGGCAGAAATTCAAGCCACTTCCGGTCATTTTGTGTACAAATTTTTCTGCTTTCAGAATATCGTCTATGGAAGCTTCCGAAAGTTTCCGGTGGATGGATTTAGCAGACTGCTGTGGTGATATCTTCATGCCAGCGAGGAAGAGATGGGCATTTATCTTCGCTAGCAGAGGTGATGGACTGTAGAAGTTGGCCAATGCGTTTCCACTCATAGCCAACACTCTGGAAGATAACGAAATGGTTTAAGATTGGGTTATAACGGGTACATAAGGCGGAATGCCATTTATATTAATCATAGTATCATCATAGTATGTACTTTTATGTGTGGAATAAAAGATAAAAAAATGTTTAAATACATATACATAGTTGTATCGATGTCGCAGTCAGATTGTATAATCCGCCGTATAACATCACGGCTAGCCGTTATCAAAAACAAGGCCGTTATGTATTACGGCGGATCAACGATTGGCCGGATTTAATACGGCTGCATGAAATTCCTCTGGGATGTGTTCGGCGCTAAACGTTATTTAATGTGGCTAGCCGTAATGTCAAAGAGCGGGTCGTTAACCGCCTCTTTGACAGTTTTTAGTTCCCATGTTTACCGCTCACGGCGCTGCCTGTCATAAAAACAACGATGGCCTCGAATACAGAAATTATTTCACAAAAATGTGATTTTAACAGTGGTTTTAAAGAAATAATGACTTTAAGAATAAATTTGACGTGCAATTGAACAGTTTCTATTCGTCTCAATGTGTCTCATGGACAAAAGAACGAGTTGTAGAGGTTATATTGCATATCAAAACTGCTAAAGTTGTTGTTGCTATGGATTCTGGTATTCGGCGGAATCCTACACAGTATTATTGGTGCAAAAAATATGACCTCATGAATGTTGCTGGTGAAGATTATCTGATCTTGAAAAATAATCCTGAGGACCATAGCATTCGCGTAATACCCATGGAGCAATATTTCGATACTCTGATGGAAATTCATAAGGAAATTGGCCACGGCGGGCGAGACAAAATGCTGTATACCGTAAAAAACAAACTTTATATTCAAAAAAAGGCTATTGAAATATTTGTCTCCCTATGCCCAACCTGCGAATTTTCTAATTCTTAATTACTATAAAAAATCTTTACATAATACATACCGAGTAGTTACATAACCTTTATTTTTCGCATTAAAATTGATTTTCAATTAAACCCTGTTTTATTTTGTTATCACATGACGTGTTCACCCTACAATATTGAATAAAGTGCAATACGGCTGAACGTCGATCCGCCGTAATACATAACGGCCCTGTTTTTGATAACGACTAGCCGTAATGTAATACGGCGGATTATACAATACGACTGCGACATGGAATATATCAATAAAAGACTGATCGAAAAGTAATTAAAATTCTTATTTTATCTTTAAGGGAAAAAAGTAAGAAATGTTTTAAATGACGAAGAAAGTTTATGAACTCGCAATGCTTTCGTTTCGGAACCACTAACTTTTTAACTGCATACTGACGTTTTTCTAACTGAAAAAGCTGACACAACTCCCGAATAATATCACTTAATATCATCACCATCATCATCATAATCAGCGCATATACTTCCCCACTGCTGTTGCACGGGCCTATCCTAAACTGGGGCGATAAGGCCTTAGTCAACCACGTTGGCCAAGCGCGGGTTGGTTGACTACACATTAGTACACAACCTAAGAATTTATTCGTAAGTAGGTTTCTTCACGATGTTTTCCTCCACCGTTAAAGTGTCGAATAACTTACAATAGAATTACGAAAGACACATTTGTACGTGACGGCGTTTGAACTGGTGGCCTATCGCATGGCAAGTAATGACCCCTCGGCCATAGAAGCTGTTCATCATCATCACCAACCTTTTAAAGAGACCTTGGCCCTTCACAGCCGGTGACAGGGCAAGCAAATGCACCATTGCACCGGATGCACTCTGCCCTCCCAAGGTGACCTCGTCACGGTTCCCACCGAAATTCAGGATGTTCCTCTGGATCCACTGGAGAGCGAAGATCGTGTCCCTCAGCCCAGCATTTCCTGGGATGTACTTTGTGTCCAAGGAGAGGAAACCGATAGATGTTAATCTGAAATGGAATGATACCATTAGTACTTAAAGGCAAGTGGTAACAAAATTAATTAGATAGAAATACAGGTGGGAGACATTTTGTCGACCGGTTGCTGTTACCACCATACAGTTGTGTAAAACCCGCCAAGTGACTCTGACCTCTCTCGGTCAGGTCGCGTTCCGGGATCAGCACTGTACGAACCGGAGCCAGGGGGGACCATTGGTGCGGCAAGCGCAGGACCAGTGGAGTCTTAGCGGCGGTATTGTGCGGGCGGAGCGGGTCATCCCGCCGGCCTGGGAGACCCGTAGACACGGGGGCCCTTCCGTCCGGCGGACTGGCCAACTCCGACCCGCACAGCTCAATACCAATGCGAGACTCCACGCCTTGTCTCGTTGTTGCCGCAGCAGTGGTCTCCTTTTTCACGGCTTTCAGGGTGAGTGCGACAGGCTCAATATGGTCTATTGTGCCTGTCGACCTCATATTTGGATCTCACTACCGCTTACCATCAGGTGGAGTGAGGTCATCTTGTTAGCCTCATTATAAAAAAAAAAAAAAAAAAAAATAAAAAAAAATTAACTATTAAACTGATAATAATATGATGATGAAAGAAGATGTAGTGACAAAGGTTGAGAAATGTATGCTTAGATGGTTTGGTCATGTTGAGAGGATGAATGAAAGACGATCAACGAAAGGAATATATAGAGGAAGTATAAATGGAAATTTCGACAGCAGAAGGCCAAGAAAGACCTTCCATGACCAAATAGATCAAATTTTGAAGAAGGGTCAAATCAAAAGTACCCGATCAACGAGAATGCATGAAGAGATTGATATACATATATGAAAGAAGCGAAAATGGTGTGCCAGGACAGTAGCTCATTAGGCGTCCAACCGATTTCAGCCATGGCGGCCGATCTCAATTGAGATCAGCCAAGTGCGCAGGACATATTACAGTGCACAATTGTGCGCGCAAAAACAAGTGCACTCTCTGTTCCCTTACTCTCATAGTTCGGTGAGACGGCAATCCGACATGACCGATGAGAGATCGGGCGCAGGACCAACGGCTTAAGGTGCTTTCCGAGCCACGGGTGTGCAACCGCTAACTTCCTAACTCCGGGCTGAGTATTTTTCTTACAGTAAACTTACACTGCCCGACCACGGACTCGAACCGGGGACCTCTCGGTCCTGCCTGCTACCAATAGACCAACGAGGCAGTTACCTATAGTTAATGGTGACTAGTATCACATCTTCAGTCATAAGATACTCCGGGCCAAAGGTGTCAGGGTTGCCAGAACCACTCGAAAAAGAACCGCCGTGCACGAATGTCAATATTGGCAGGAGTTCCTTGGAACTGTTGACTTGGTGCTGGTGTGGGAGCGAGGACAGAGGCACGTGGACGTTGATTCGGAGACAGTCTTCGGACATCTCTGCTGGAGTCATGTTGGTGAAGGAACTGACTGCTTGAGGGCATACTGGGCCTTGCTTCGTCGCGTTGAAGACTCCGACAAATGGATCTGGGTCTTGAGGCGCCTGTGGTACAGGAACAGTAATGAATAAGGCGTCCGACCGATTTCAGCCATTGCGGCCGATCTTAATTGATATCAGCCAAGTGCGCATGACATTTATAGTGCACAAGTGTGCGCGCAAACACAAGTGCACTTTCTATTCCCTTACTCTCATAATTTTGGTGAGACGGCAATCCGACATGACCGATGAGAGATCGGGCGCAGGACTACCGGCTTAACGTGCTTTCCGAAGCACGAGTGTTCAACCGCCAACTTCCTTACTCCGGGTTGAGTAATATTATTACAGAAAAATTCACACAAATTTTGGCCCGACACCGGACTCGAACCGGGGACCTCTCGGTCCTTACGCAGCGCTTGCTACCAATAGACCAACGAGGCAGTTTGAATAATAGGGAAGTTGTCTATATTTTTATTTTGATACTAGCTGTGCCCGCAACTTCGTCTGCGTGGATAAGTAACTTTCGCCATCATTTTGATTTTAGGAAGCATTTTTAAAGTAATTACAGGTAAAATAAATAAAGCCACATACATTTTAAAAACTATAAGACAAAAATATAATTAAACTAAGAAATTGATTAGATTAGTATTCAGGAAAGAACCTAAAATTTTTTACTGATTAATAGGTGATAAACAACATACTACATTTTTCATTACAATTCCAACTAAAAGAGGATTCACTCGCCCAATATTTTTTTTGTCCAAGCAATGCTCTAGCCAGATGAGGAGAGTGGTAGCTAGGACTCACAAAATATGTTTTCACATTTTAGAACTATAAAACCACGTTAAAAAAATATTTTATTTGACAGAAACAGGTTTCAATGGTTGCAAAGAGCATACTGTACCTATGTAGTTAGTACACAAAACTGATGTTTGATATCAGGATGACTTCAAAAGGAAAAAAATAAAAACTACCGATTCACTGCCTTAAAGTATCTATAAAGGCTGTGTGTCGCCATGTGAAGAATTATATTAGTATTTGCTTCGCTACTTTATTTCTCGTAGATTGTATTGTACTCCTAATGAAACAATGAGATATTAACATTAAAACGCAAGTTTAATAAAATTTAACTTGATAATTACTTTTAGTATTTGAAGCAATATTGCGAAGTAATAAAGCACAGTGACATCTTTTGAACTCACCAAGAACTAAACACTCATGTCATATCAAATCTGACAATATTTGACATGACTTGCCAGCTAAAAACGTGATAGTTGGGGAGCCCAACGGGGGTTTTGCCAGTCTTGATCAGACACAGACTCTGTCTTGTAAGATTTTTAAATGGAATTTTATAATATCCAACATTTTTATGTGAATGTTTATAAATTCCCCTTTATAATTATGCTTAGAATAGCTATATCCCTCTATATGAACATTCAGATAATACCGAACAGCCTATCAATTGGAAAACATAAACCAGCAATGCAAGCCAGCAAGCAAATATAGGACAACTGACCACCTCCATACCGAAAACCAGATAAAAGAGAAATTTAGCGAATGTAATAAACTTTTGTACCTGGTCTTCGTGGATATTTCAAAAGTTTTTGACGGTATCACCCACATCAACCCAATTAGCTTTCTCTTCTTCAGCAAAACGTCAAACCCACATACAGAAAAAATCTCCAAATCGTTTACCAACAAAGCACAGCCGATATCAAACTGCACACTGAAGGCCTGACATTCAAAATACAAAAAAAGAGTTAAACAGGGTGACTCCCTATCACCAAAGCTTTTCAGTAGAACGCTCCAAGAAGTCTTCAGGTCACTATAATATTATTAGGTAACAAAAGAAATTGGTGTAGGGGATAGATGACTGAAAAACTTTCGCTTTGCAGATAACATTTTCCTCATCGCAAATAAGTATACCTTGACAGAACTCGAGTTGATGCTCGAACAACTGAGCGCAGAAAGCTTTGAGGTTCGACTGACGATAAAAAGATCCAAAACGAAGATCGTAACCAACAGCACCAATGATAGGATAGCAGTCAACAGCCAGGTAAAACATATATAGAGGAGTATAAACTTGGGCTAGGCAGCCTCCTTCGAAAACAGGCAGGAAAAATAAATACCTGTGACCTTTTATATCACTGAACCACAAACTCATCGACATTTTCATACTGCCTATCTTAACATATGGGGCAGGATCATGGTCCCTCACCGAAAATCAGAAGTTTAAACTCAAGGTTTTTCAAAAAGCTATGGAGTGGAGTATAAGGTTAAAAGATAAAATAAAATAAAACACCATCCACTCCCGTACTGTTGTTGTTTTTAATAAAACTGAAGTGGCAATGGGCTGGGAATGTCTGCAGGATAAAGACCAATAGATGGACCAGAATACGATTTTCGCCGAAGAGAAAGACCCAAGAAAAGGTGGTATGACGATCTTGTCCATGTTTAAAAGAACTGGCAAGTCCTAGCATTGGAAAGAGAGCAGTAAATGAGTTTAAAGGATACTTTGCCCAGCAGTGAGAAGATACAGGTTAAGAAAAAAAAATTACAGATTATTATACAGTAGGACTTTGATATCCACTTGAACCTCCTGCATAAAAATGTAACGCGCTGAAGTATCTCAGGATTATGTGTTTTTCAATAGACACAAAGATTAATTATAACTTTCTGGTTCAAATCGTTACAATGACACTTTTTAGGGATTATTTAACATGCTCTTTGAATGACTGACACGGTCAAATAACTTTTTTCTTTCGACAGCTTGTTACCAGGTAGCCCTCCTATATTAACGCTGTCCCTCCACTTATAAAGGTGTAATAAACTTTTTTCTTATTTAGCGTAATCTTTCTATTCCGATTCCATGTCGTTCGAATAACTGCAAATCTAGCTATTTACCTCCCCTACTATGACGTTTTGCTCAATAAAGTAGTCCGTATAGTCCTAGTCAGAAGGTTTATTTTGGTCGATATACTTTTACCATTTTTGTACGTGATCTAATAAAGTTAGATTTTTAACTATCCTACAGGAATTTCTGTGACTAAAAGTATTTAAGATCTTGACCGGGGATGTATGGTACCACCATGCAAAATTTCATTTAAATCGGTGTAATAGTTTCAGAGATCAGTCATTTATTTAGGTTTTTTGAATATCCCACGGGAACCAGTTAACTGTCAGTGATTTAAAAAAATTAAAAACTCTACATACAAATGTTGTCGCGACCTATGACGTCACCCCTTGATATACTGTATGCATATCGTCTTCTTCTTCTTATCGTATGGTTGATGAACAACCTGGTGTGAGAGTTTTAAACCGCCCGTTAGCCTCTGACATGGCTTCACACACCGTTAAAAAATCTCTCAGGTGTGCTGGTTTCCTCACGATGTTTTCCTTCACCGTTTAAGCGTCGAAGATCGTACATGTAAATTTCAAATTTGAAAAACACAGTGGTACGTAGCGCGGTTTGGACTGGCGACCTCTTGTATGGCAAGCAACGACTTTAACCAATCGGACATCGACGCTATCATGCATATGCATATCGTAAGAACTTTGTTCTGCAGCTATATGTTGCGTTTACGAATATGTTTCCATAGTGCATTGGGATTTTTGTAGTTGATTATGGAATGCCTCCTTTCAAACCCCTTAATTAATAGCTAAATGGTTCAACGGTAATTTTAGTAAAGTGACGTTGAAAAAAGATGTGACGTTTTAATTTTTATTCAATACTAGCTGTGCCCGCGATTTCGCCGCGTGAAATAGTAACTTTTGGCAGGAAATCTAAAGGATTTTTTTTTACATCTTGGCCTATGCCTATTCAAAAAACCTCAATGTAAATAAAACATTTGAAAATATTCGCATTTTTGACCCCGCCTAAACGGGGACTTGAACCACTGGACGTTCCGATATCGCGTCGGGTGCACTAACCTCTGAACTATCCAGGTGTTTAGTCACCAATGCGCATTATTCCATCACATTTTACCCGTTAGCCACGAGTGGCGCCACCACCGGTAGTGATCAAACACTATCAGTCCGCAAACATCTCTTTACAGAAATGTTATACAGAATGGTTGCACTCGGCAATTATATTTTTATTTGATGTTTTTAATGCTATTAAAGCTCAATGTAAATTTAAAATTTGGAAAAGTTCAAGTCCCCGTTCAGGCGGGGTCATTAATGCGAATTTTTTCAAATTTTAAATTTACATTGAGCTTTAATAGCATTAAAAACAACAAATAAAAAAAAACCTTACAAAATTCGTTACACACGATTTATACATACATGCAGGCAGTCACGGAAAGCGACTTTGCTTTATACTACGTAGTAATAATCCCATTCTCTTTAGGCTGGGCGTAAAACGACATCTAAACATGCTTTCAGTCTGAGGTCGATAGGCTCAATATTGTGCCTGTGAGGTCTTGTGAGGTCCTCATCTTGGGGACGCTTTATAAAAAAATCAAATTAGAAAAATACTCACCACCAAATGCCAAAATCAGTACAAAATACAGTTCCATTTCGATCTAGGTAATTGAAAAAAAAAACTTAAAAAATAATATCTAATCTACCAGTTCGGTTTACTTGTAGCCAAAATAATCATTACTCAAGGTCGTCTCCAACACCTTTTATAGGAAATTAGGTACTCGCCTATCATAGAGCGGTTGTTAGATCTTGTTTGAACTAGACTGTAGACACAGGTGGTGCATCTACGATTAGAAAAACAAGTTTACGATAATATTAGTGTAAACAAAATATGCCTACTAATATTCCATCTATACGTACGATTATTCGACACTTTAACTGTGAAAGAAAACATCGCGAGGAAACCTGCACACCTACGAAGAAATTCTAAGGTTGTGTAGACAACCAACCTGCATTTGGCCAGCGTGGTTGACTAAGGCCTTATCGCCCTAGTTTAGGGTAGGCCCGTGCCCCAGCAGTGGAACGTATATGGGCTGATGATGATGAATATTCCACCTGCTGAAAAAGTGAAGCGTAGTTAGTAGAGAGTTACCCATGAATAAGTATAGGAACGCAAGAATGATACATAATTATAAACTATCATGGTTACACACATAAGAAAACTGAAACTGTCCGGGATATTTACCATGTTGTTTTATTTTAATGAGCTCCCGATATTTCGGCACTGTTGCAAGCGCCACGATCACGGGTAAACTGTGGGACTGCGAGAATGACGGTAGGTCTAAATATCGGGAGCTCATTAAAACAAAACAACATGGTAAATATCCCGGACAGTTACAGTTTTCTAACGTAATCCCATTAAAAACAAAACTTGTCAAAAAAAACAAGTCTTGCAACTCAGTTGTTCTACGGGAAAAGTTGTGAGATCCATGTATTATACCAAATCAGTGATTGATTTATTCAGTCCGTTTAGAAATATTTATCGATTTAAATAAATATATTGACTCGGCCATCGCATGAAATCACAATTTTTTATATTTTAAAAATAATTCATAATATTCTTAGATATTCTTTCAGTGTGATTGCCAAGTCAATAATTTATTATTAAACGTTAAATATTACCGTGGCACCACACCACTACTTATATTCCAAATCTTGCTTCTATTCTTATCTTGTAGCTTCTAGGTTTGATAGAAGTGCCTTAGAATTTTGATGATTGGACTTCTTCTTCTTATCGTATGGTTGATGAACAACCTGGTGTTAGCGTTTTTAAACCGCCCGTAGGCCTCTGACATGGCTTCAACACACCGTTAAAAAATTTCTCAGGTATGCTGGTTTCCTCACGATGTTTTCCTTCACCGTTAAAGCGTCGAATGATGGTACATATGTATTTCAAATTTGAAAAACACATTGGTACCTGGCGGGGTTTGAACTTGCGACCTCTCGCATGGCAAGCAACGGCCTTAACCACTCGGCCATCGACGCTATCGATCAATGATCGGTGAGTCAGTCAGTCAGTGAGTGAAAAATTTAAGAAATTTGACCAGTTATAATTCTTAAACTACTGGTTCAAATTGAATTAAATTTGAAATATACCGTATCTTTACAATGCTTGCATGGTTACTGAAAATTGAGTCTTCTAGTTTTATCCACAACGAAGTTACATAGGGTCGAAAATGGCCTGAATTGCTTCGAGAAAAAGATGTCGTCGTGAACGTCATTTTTGCTTAGCTTGGACTTGGTAAAATTATTTCAAACACGTGTATGCCTTATAAGGTCTATAACTCATTCTTCTGTAACAATACACCTGTAATATAATTTACACATATACAGTCATTGTTTATCGTAAGAGTACACTATGTTATTTGATAATTGTGACCTTTTTATTTTAATGAATATTATTAAAGCCCACACATACACTGTGAAATTGTAGTGGTTGTTTTCCCGTGGCAGAACGATTTACCTTAAGTTGTACTCATGCTAGTTATAATGTGAAAAAAGCAATATACACCGTGAAATTTTAGTGGTTGTTTTCCCGCAGCATTGATTCTACCGTAGTAGCACAATAGATTTGTGCAGTTATTTTTTTGTAAATCACTAAATGCCGGTTTTACGAAAGGTATAACCGAAACTCGAAAGTACGTTCGATCCACTACTTTATTACTTAGGGCGTAGAGCTTCTTTAGCTTTAGGCATCGATTTCATGCGGCAAGCAGTACCTGATTACGTCACATCTTTAAAAACAACGATAGCATCTCTGGTTTTCGAGTTGGAAAATTATAATTCTGAAAATTTGAAAAAAATTTTTTTCAGCGAATAATTTGCTTTATTCGATAGTATTACAAATCGTTCTGCCACGGGAAAACAACCATTCAATTTAATAATATTTTAAAATAATTGTCATCGAACTCGAAAGCGTGAGAATCTATAGTACTATCACAATACCACTTAAAGACACATTATTATACTTCTTTTATAATAACTCAGAGCGTAAAAAAGCGTTGATGGCCGAGTGGTTAAAGTCGTTGCTTGCCATGCAAGAGGTCGGCAGTTCAAACCCCACCAGGTACCAATGTGTTTTTCAAATTTGAAATTCATATGTACCATCATTCGACGCTTTAACGGTGAAGGAAAACATCGTGAGGAAACCAGCACACCTGAGAGATTTTTCAACGGTGTGTGAAGCCATGTCAGAGGCCTACGGGCGGTTTAAAAACTCTGACACCAGGTTGTTCATCAACCATACGATAAGAAGAAGATATAAATTTATGGAAATACAAGTTATCAATATAGTATACAAGTTTTATTTGTTGTTTTTAATGCTATTAAAGCTCAATGTAAAATAAAAATTTCGCATTCATGACCCCGCCTGAACGGGGACTTGAACCACCGGACCTCCCGATATCGCGTCGGTTGCTCTAACCTCTGAGCTATCCAGGCAATTACGTCACAATGCGAATTTTTCCATCACCTTTTACCCGTTAGCCACGGGTGGCGCCACCACCGGTAGTGATCAAACACTATCGGTCCGCAAACATTTCTTTACAGAAATGTTATACAGAATGGTTGCACTTGGCAATTATAATTTTATTTGTTGTTTTTAATGCTATTAAAGCTTATTGTAAATTTAAAATCTGTAAAAGGTGATGGAAAAATTCGCATTGATGACTAATGCCTGGATAGCTCAGAGGTTAGAGCAACCGACGCGAAATCGGGAGGTCCGGTGGTTCAAGTCCCCGTTCAGGCGGGGTCATGAATGCGAATTTTTTCAGATTTTAAATTTAGTATACAAGTTTCTTCAATATACAAAGGAGACGGGCGAATCTGGGCCTATCATGTACACAAATAAAATATTTATCATTATTTTTTTCTTAATTTTTATTTTTTACACACGAAATATTAAGCCATTTTACCATGGGATATTAAATAAAATATTTAATCATAATATTATTGACTTTCGTTACTTCCTAGCTTTACTGTCATTTTTTGACAATGTTGCCAAATGAAATAAAGAAATGATATAAAATAGAAAATAAAAGCAATTAAAGTGAATAAAGTGTGTTTGTCTTTAGATTATGTTTTAAAAATACGTTTTAAATAATTAATTATATAAAAACGTTTATAAAAACATTGTAAAAATAAATTGATCAACAGGTTTATTTTTTTTCTTGTACTGGCAACAAAGTAGACCTCATGTTACATCAAAGTCAAACGTCAAACTAAAAAATCATCATTGGCTTGAACTTACGATAGCGGATATTTCGTTTTGTTGTGTTTTCGTGTGCTTTTATTATTCAATTAGTATTATTTTGCGACGATAGATTCTGATGGTTATTACGAGAATACAATGACTGATCAACGACTTCATTGTATCAATTGCGGCATAGCTAGCTGGCGGCGGATTACATCAAAATAGAAGAGGAAAGCATAATATTATTGTTCTTGCTTGGTAGGAAAAAGAAATGTGGGCTGCTGTTGTCACATAATGTCCATAATATGGTACCTAGGCTGGGCGACACATCAAGAGTATTTAATACCACCTGCACAGTTTTAGGACGATATTTTAATTGTTTCTGATGAAATAGATGATCAATAAATAATTATTATGAGAGAAATGTGTTCTTCATTCATACTTATACCCATCTACTTACACTAATATTATAAACAGGAAATACTTGTATTTCTGTGTGTCTATTTGTATATTTGTAATGTATAAACTCAAAAACTACTGCGCCGATTTCAAAACTTCTTTCACCATTAGATTCACCCTGAGTAACATCCTTACTAATATTATAAATGCGAAAGTAACTCTGTCTGTCTGTCTGTCTGTCTGTCTGTCTGTCTGTCTGTCTGTTACGCTTTCACGCATAGAATACTGAACCGATTTAAACGAAATTTGGTACAGATATAGTCCAGAGCCTAGAAACGGTTATAGGCTACTTTTTAACCGACTGCGCTATAAAGAAGTAATGTTTTACCCGTTAAACATCTCTTCGCGGACGAAGTTGTCACAGCCACTGGACGGATGGAGATGAAATTTAGCATGCAGGTAGATGTTATGACGTAGGCATCCGTTAAAAAGGATTTCCCGAAATTCCCACGGGAACGGGAATTAACGGGAAATTCCTTTTGTATGAAAAATACTAACCGCATAAGTTAGACGCTTGAAATTTGGCATGCAGGTACCTTAATAAATTAAAAGCTTAGTTGCAACTGGATATTGTAAAATTCCCACGGGAACGGGAGTAATAGGGAAAAAACTTTTGTATGAAAAAATCTAAACCGCGTAAGATAGATGATTGAGATTTGGCATGCAGGTACTCTAATGAACGCAAAGCTTACTTCCAACGCGATATTACAAAATTCCCATGGGAACGGGAGTAATTGGAAAACAACTTCTGTATGTAAAATCCCTTACGGGGTTGAAATATATTATATAGAGATAGAGATATACCCGAAGCGAAGCGAGGGCGGGTCGCTAGTAGACTATATTTTATCCAGATACGGGAAGAAGTTGCCCCGGGACGCGGGTGAAACCGCGGGAAACAGCTAGTCTTTTTCAATAATCTTAGAAACCGCAATGTGTTAATGTGCTAAAATACAATCTGATAAAATCCAGTCAGTAGTAGTCTTTATACAACGTGAGAGCACTGAGAGTTTGTTAGAATAACTCATCACGAAGCAAATTATAACACCCTATATCATTTTTCTCCCGTATAGCAGTTGTAAAAAAATTGATTTATTTTAAATGGCAGTAATATCAGAATTAAATAGTGTAGTAATTGTTGCTGTACAGTCAGGCCCAATTTTGTATGAACGTTCGCCCGTCTCCTTTTGTTGTATGGGAGCCCCCTTTAATTTTTACTTTATTATTATTTAAAAAAATTAAAGGTAAAATATACAAGTAAATATTCTGTGAAAATTGAAAGTGCCTACCTGTTTTTATTTGCTGTTTGTGATGCTATTAAAGCTCAAAGTAAATAAAAAAATTGAAAAAAAAAACGCATTCATGATCCCGCCTGAATGGGGACTTGAACCACCGGACCTTCCGATATCGCCGTCGCCTTCCGTCTACATGTTACTGTTATTAATATTGAGCAAAAAAACAATTCTAATAGCATAAAAAACAACAAATAAAAATATCGGTGTTTGTTCCGTGTCTGGGTGTGTTATTAAACATATTGTATATTTGTCTATCCACTGTTAATTCTGATATCCGGTAACACGCGTGCTTAAGCTACTTGCCACGGGATCAGAAAAAAAACAATTTAAAACCAAATTATAGCAAGATAAAACTGCATGGATATTGTTGAATAACATTTATTCGATTAAATGTGAATGCGTCAATTTCCTTATTATGATTGTCACTACCAATTTATTTTAACATAAATTTTTGATAAGCTTACTATATACCTCTTTATTTTTATATTTATATTTATATCGTAGGTATATGACCTGACTGCCTCGTTGGTCTATTGGTAGCAAGCGCTGCGTAAGGACCGAGAGGTCCCCGGTTCGAGTCCGGGGTCGGGCAAAATTTGTGTGAGTTTTTCTGTAATGAAATTACTCAGCCCGGAGTAAGGAAGTTGGCGGTTGAACGCCCGTGCCTCGGAAGTCACGTTAAGCCGGTGGTCCTGCGCCTGATCTCTCATCGATCATGCATGTCGGATTGCCGTCTCGAATTATAAGAGTAAAAGGAATTGAGAGTGCCCTTGTGTTTGCGCGCACACTTGTGCACTATAATATGTCCTGCGCACTTGGCTGATCTCAATTGAGATCGGTCGCCATGGCTGAAATCGGTCGGACGCCTTGTATGACCTACCGATGCCCATTTATAAACTGATTGGAATTTAGAGGTCGTAATTCGCCCCCATACCGCATCTTAGGTTAGGTTTTTCACTAGATATTATATCTATCTATACACCGTGAAATTTGAGTGGTTGTTTTCCCGTGGCAGAACAATTTGCCTTTAGTAATACTATCGAATTGTGCAAATTATAACATAAAAAAAATTTCTTTTTCAAATTTTCAAAGTAATAGTTTACCAACTCGAAAACGAGAGAAGATATCCTCCTTTTATAAGATGTGACGTAATCAGGTACTGCTTGCCGCATGAAATCGACGCTTAAAGCTGAATAAGCTCTACGCCCTAAGTAACGTCGAACGTGTTTTCGAGTTTCAGTTATACCTTTCGT
The DNA here is from genome assembly GCA_039566165.1 of Maruca vitrata. Taxonomy (NCBI): domain Eukaryota; kingdom Metazoa; phylum Arthropoda; class Insecta; order Lepidoptera; family Crambidae; genus Maruca; species Maruca vitrata. The sequence goes on from CM076939.1 coordinate 6,648,415, forward strand.
AAAACCGGCATTTTATCGATTTCAATAAAAAGAACTGCACAAATCTATAGTGCTACCAAATAGAATCATTTACTGCGGGAAAACAACCACTCAAATTTCACGGTGTATATCTATTTTTAAAAATCCGTTTGTTAAACACACTTAATATAAGCTCGAGAACGGCTGGACCGATTTAGCTAATTATAGTTATGAAATATTCGTTGTAGTTTAGGAAAAGTATAAACAGAAAATATGGATACATTACGAGGAAAATAGTTGAAACGAAAAAAAAATTATACCAAGATATAATATAATTATGCAAGGATATTGTTGTATAACATCTTTGCGATTAATTGTGAATGCGTCAATTTCCTTATTATGATTGACACTACCAATTTATTTTAACATATTTTGTGATAGTAGATATATTAGGTAACTAACTATAAAAGGTCGGTTTAACTCAATTCTAGTCAGTCTTTGAAGATAATCGAAAACAGCAAAATGAAATTCGCCCTGTTCGCCATATTTCTCATTTTGGTAAGTAACATTGTATTTATAACTAGCTTTCCGCCCGCAACTACGTCCGCGTAGACACGTTTAACGGGTTAAACATTACTTCCTTATAGCGCAGTCGGTTAAAAGTAGCCTATAACTTTTCCTAGGCTCCGGACTATACCTGTACCAAATTTCATTTAAATCGGTCCAGTACTCTATGCGTGAAAGCGTAACAGACAGACAGACGAACAGAGTTACTTTCGGATTTATAATATTAAGTAAGGATTTCAGATAACTGAAATTGTCCGGGATATTTACCATGTTGTTTTGTTTTAATGAGCTCCCGATGTATCAGTTTCAGTTGTGCAGTTTCAGTTTTCTAATGTGTGTGACCATGACAGTTTGAAATTATTCACAGCGTGTTCACACTTAGTAGTCCAGTCAAATTAGGAAAAAATCTCGGAATTCGAGATACCCAGCTGTAAGTCTGTAAATACTTGTATATTGACGTCCTAAAAGTTGTCTCAAAACCTACATATTGTAGGGTGTACGCAACTATTAAATTTTCAAGGTCAAATGTCACAAATATCAGTTTTATGAACTTTTGAGCGAAACGGGAAGTTTTATCATAAAAGTGTGTAGGAGAAAATTACTTATCTTCTATTTATCTATAAAAATTGTCTGTACGTTTTATTCCTAACATTCACCATTTCAGAGATACAGCAATGCAAATTGTTGAAAAAGTTGTATTTTCAAAAGCTTCCAGGCCCACGTGCGATTGTGCTAGACAGTTAAAATTTTCACGGATGGTGTATTTTAGTAGACTCTATAACATCTCATACTAGAAAAAGCTTAAAACCAATGTTTAAGTGGGTTCTCATACAAAAACTATGGTTTTTTTTTCTCACACTTGGCCGGTTTTTAACGTGGTTACCCTAGTAAAACTATTCCAGGCGACACCTTTTATAAGTGAAGAACACGTTGTTTATATGAAAGCCTAGTTAAATAATTGTTTTGTGTTGTTTTCAGTATTCAAAAGACTTACGAATTCTGCGTTTCATTAAATTAAATTTGGTTAATATGGATCTTCACGTTCATAATAGAGTTAGATAGACAGTTAACATTTTTAAAATGTTTTTTTTTTTCAGTTATACTTCAAACAGAAATTCTAATAATTGGTTATTTCGTACTTTTTGACCCATAATAAGTTTGAATGTACTGAAACGCGAAAGACTTATAATACTAAAAACAACATAAAACAATTTATTTAACTAGGCTTTCATAGAAACAACGTGTTCTTCACTTATAAAAGATGTCGCCTGGAATAGGTTTACGGGGGTAACCACGTTAAAAACCGGCCAAGTGTGAGAAAAAAAAACTGAGTTTTTGTATGAGAACCTACTTAAACATTGGTTTTAAGCTTTTTCTAGTATGAGATGTTATAGAGGCTACTGAAATACAGCAGTCTTGAAAATTTTAACTGTCTAGCACAATCGCACGGGGGTCTGGAAGCTTTTAAAAATACAACTTTTTCAACTATTTACATCGCTGTATTTCTGAAATGGTGAATCTTAGGAATAAAACGTAAAGACAATTTTTATAGATAAATATATGATAAGTAATTTTCTCCTGCACACTTTTATGATAAAACTTCCCGTTTCGCTCAAAAGTTCATAAAACTGATATTTGTAACATTTGGCCTTGAAAATTTAAAAGTTAGGTACACCCTACCATATGTACGTTTTGAGACCACTTTTAGGGTGTCAATATCCAACTATTTACAGACTTACAGCTGGGTATCTCGAATTCCGAGATTCTTACCTAATTTAAGCTAAAATGGACTATAGTAAGTTTTGGGCGATTTCACGGCGCCCAAAAATCGCAAAAGTGTGAACAGGCACTTATACATACACCGTGAAATTTTAGTGGTTGTTTTCCCGCAGTAAAATGATTCTATCTTAGTAGTACAATAGATTCGTGCAGTTTTTTTTTTGTTAAATTCGTTTTACGAAAGGTTTAACCAAAACTCGAAAACACGTTCGAACCGCTTTATGACTTAGCGTGTCGAGCTTCTTTAGCTTTAAGCATCGATTTCATGCGGCAAGCTGTACCTGATTGCGTCACATCTTATTAAAAAACGATAGCTTCTCTCGTTTTGGAATTGGAAAATTGACCATTGAAAATTTGAAAAAAAAAAACTTTTTATAATTCTGACGTACAGCAGAATGTCAGGGTATGTCATTGAACTCCTCCTTCACGGCTTGACCGATTTGAATGCGTTTGAGTGTCGCCCTGGATGGTTAAGATTCACAAATCATCCCGGCAGATGGCACTGATTGATTGAAAAAGCATCTCGGAAACGGCGCTAACGATTTCGCTGGTATTTGATATGTGGGGGTTTTCGGGGACGATAAATCAATCTAGCTAAGTCTTATGTCTGGTGGATATGCCCCAAGCGAAGCGAGGGTGGGTCACTAGTTATTTATATATTTTAATGTATTTGTGTATTGGTACTACTGTGGTTTCTGATATCCGTAACACGAATGCTTAAGCAACTTACTTCGGAATGGAGAATGCTACTGTGTCTCAATTTTACAATGGTACATTATGTATTGGCATGATGAATATATTTGTAAAACGAATTTATATTTTAGAACGTGAAAGTACAAAAATTTTTTTTTTACAATGTACTGCATGTTGCGGTGTGACGTCATAGCGCTACGTTGATTTTGTATGAAAAGTGCAAACGGTCAGAACTTTAAACACGAATAACTTTTTAATTTTGCTTGTATGTCGAAACGAATAACACATATCGATTCGGTTTATCAAAGACTTCAAAGCTGCACAATTACCTAAAATCATGAACATTCTCCATTGGAACAATATGTGTGATGTGATATTTATTTATTCATTTATGTTTTCAGGTCGGCTTAGCCATGAGTACCCCAGCTCCGGAGCCCGAACCTCTCATTGGTAAGAAAGCCATTTCATGACTATATATTTTTGTCTTAAGCATCATCTTATCCGATTATAGAACCTGTAGTGTCCTGCGTATTGCACTATACCACTGACTAAGCACGCCTAATATTGGCTCGACAACGCACCATCACTACCGTCCTGGCGGGCGGTCGGACACAGACTGACTCGACCCCTTCCGCCGCGCGTGACGTGTGCGCACGAGACAAGTTCGTGCTTGTCAATACACTACAGAACCTAAATAATACAATATTAGAAAATTGAATGTGTCCAGGGTATTTATCATGTCGAAAAGCGTCGATGGCCGAGTGGTTTAGGTCGTTCCTTGTCATGCGAGAGGTCGCCAGTTCAAACCCACGTAACACTATGTTGTCAAATTTGAAATTCATATGTACGATGATTCGACGCTTTAACGGTGAAGGAAAACATCGTGAGGGAACCTGCTCGCCTATAGAGAAATTCTAAGGTTGCGTAGTCCACCAACCCGCACAGGCCAGCATGGTTGACTAAGACCTGATCGCCCTGGTTTAGGATAGGCCCGTGCCTCAGCAGGGGGATGTATATGGGCTGATGATGATGGTGCTTAAGGTGCCTATCACAGGATCAAATGAAAAAAAAAATATCCCGGGCGTATTCTGTTTTCTAATGTGTGCATGACACGTTGCATGTGCATATCCATGATAGTATAAAAGGAATATTATTACGTATACGAGTATGTCATACCACTTAATACAATATTAATAAATGGGTCTCAGATTTGGCTGACAATAGGGGCTATCGCGTGTGAAATGACCGCTAGAGGCGTAAGAGTAAGGTCCTCTAAATGTCAAATGCCACTGTTAACGAGTTTATTCCTAGTTTTTAAACATTTGCCATGACTGGCTCGTTGGAACAGTTGTTTTTGACCCTGCCTGGCGGATCCAAAAGTAGTGGGTTCGATTCCCACTCGGGTCAAATATTTGTGTGATGAACATCGGCGTTCGTTCCGTGTCTGGGTGTAATTATGTATTTAACTATATTATATTTATAAACATCTATGTATGTATATCTGCCTCTGACGCTCATAGTACAAGCTCTCCTTAGTTTGTGTGTAGAAATGTCCCAAATATTTATTTAGTTATTTTATTTAACAATTCATAAGTGTAGATATGACAAATATGAATTATTAATCTGAGTGTTTCTAAAGCTAAGCTGAGGAAAATACTTACTTCCGACCTTTTATGAGAGAACTCACTACCATACTGAGAGACACTGTTGCTAAGCCATTAAGTCGACTTTTTTCAATACGATTTAAATGGACAATACCGTTTTGGCTCCCGGAAAAAGTTTTTACAGCCGTGTTTTAGGACCTCACTCAACAGTGGCGCCATCTAGTGAGGTCAAAAACGATAGCCCTCATTATGTTATGTATTTAAAAAAAACATTTATTTAATTTAATTATCTATTTATTTATTTACAAGAAACACGGTTACATAATAAGGGTTACGTATCAAAATAACTAAAGTTGTTTCGACTACTGCCGATTGAACTATGCTCGACTCACCTAAAATCATTACGCCTAATGCACGACTCACCTAATGCTTGACTCATATAATTTCGTTTAAACTAAAATTGATTGGACTAAAGACCAATTAACCTAATGGTTTTTTAACCTAATGTTCTTTTGACATAATGTATGTTTCAAAATATGTTTGAAATATCTAATCAACAACTTGCCTACTATTTGACTGGCACGATGGAACAGTGGTTTGCTGACCCAGATTTACTAAACATCCAAGAGGGTGGGATCGTGGGTTCGATTCCCATTTGGGCAAATATTTGTGTGATGAAAACCGGTGTTTGTTCCATGTCTGGGTGTGATTATGTACATAAGTGTGTATTTATAAGTTGCTCCGGTGGTCCCATGCGAGCTTATGGTCGCAGAATGGTTTTCGATCACCACCGCATTCGGCTTGCTGGGCATCCTCAGCCGCGGCAGCGAGCGTTGCAACCTCCTTCTGGCCGCCTTGCCCCTCCACGCCTACGCGGGTTTGAATTACGCTGTAGGGGTAGGACAGCCAAGACTACGTGTCGGATTTGCATCTACATATTTGCTTCTGTCTATACCTTTACGTATTATAGACCGAACGTGAATTTACTCTTAGGTGAATTAAGCGTTAGGTGAATTAACCGTTAGGTGAATAAAGCGTAGATGAATTAACCGTAGACGAATAAAGGTTAGGTGAGTCGAGCGTAGGCGAATTGTCCATTAGGGATTGCGTGCATTAGTTATTATGAAATTATGTGAAACGATCATTAGGTATTTCAAGCATTAGGTGAGTCGAGCATAGTTGAATCGGCAGTAGTCGAAACAACTTTAGTTATTTTGATACGTAACCCCTATTATGGTTAACATTAAATATTGTTTCACATGTTTCAATTGTGTATTAAATGTGTCCTTTCAATTTTAACAGACCAGATCATAGAGAATCTCAGCAAACTTCCTGTTGGTAAGTCTAAGAATGATATTTTTTTGCTAGTAAAATATACTCAGGCTGGTTTAGCCTCACCTACTATCTAGACACGCGGTAGCGTGTCAAGCCAAGTTCAAGAAACAGAACTGGCGAGCCGCACCGTGTGTAATATTACACGAACCATTTGGAACCACTTTTGAACCCCTCATAAATCAAAAAACTATTTCACATAAACGTATCAAATTTGGCTCATATATTGTGACTTGCAAGATAAATATGTGTTCTAAATTTCATAAGCTTATCTCGAACAGTTATTTAGATATTAATGTCCAAAATACCTCATTTTTATCATTGACTGACTGACAGATCAAAATTCTAACCCAGTTCCAAATGACCTAGAGAGTTAAAATTTGGTATGCAGATAGGTAATTACATGAATACAAAGGAAAAAATAAAAAACTGGCAATTTTTTAATAATTAGGTTTTTTTTTTAATTTTTATTTTTATAAGAGGCTAACAAGATGACCTCACTCCACCTGATGGTAAGCGGTAGTGAGATCCACATATGAGGTCGACAGGCACAATAGACCATGTTGAGCCTGTCGCACTCACCCTGAAAGTCGTGAAAAAGGAGACCACTGCTGCGGTTAGGTTCTATTATGAACGCTTAACATAAATACCTAATTAGTGCCTAATCACGCCTATATACCGGGTAAGGCAGAGCACTAAGTATATATTTAGGTATACATACTTATTTATTTACAATTAAGAGTAGGTACTTATAGTCGGTTTTCATATTTATTTCTTAGGGTTATACCCCGTAAACGTAGGAAAATACAGTAACTGATTCAATTGTTTTATATTTATAAAGTCTAGTTTTAGTTTTGAATTTGTCCTTTTCAAAGGACCTACGGCGATACGATGATATATACTTTTCTACAAAAAGTAATGATATCCAATCAAAAACATGAATGTGAAAAGAGAGCCAAGTTCAATATTATGATAATTGCCTTGGTTGTTGACTTCAACGACAAAAGAAGTGAGATCTAAATGGGTGCCAAGTTCAATGGTCAACCCTGAAACTTATTTATAAGTAACACTATAACATACCTATCATAAATTTAAAATTTTTAAGTGCTAAAGCTTGCACTAGCTGTAATAATATTTAGAAAAACGGAAATAATTCAACTGCCTCACCGCGGCCCGGGGATTCGAACACCCGTCCTTCCGGGAATCGCGCCCAGACGTGCATTACCATCACACCAGACCACGCTTTAGCACTTAAAAATTTTAAATTTACATTAATTGCCAGTGTGTCATCATTTTCTGTAGTTTACATTTCTGTAACGAGATGTCTACGGCTGTCAGTGTGTATCACTGATAGTAGATGGCGCCACCTGTGGCTAACAGGTCATATACGGGAAAAATTCGACGGCTTCAATTAATAGCTGCTGGTCTGGTGTGATGGTAATGCACGTCTGGGCGCGATTCCCGGAAGGACGGGTGTTCGAATCCCCGGGCCGCGGTGAGGCAGTTGAATTTTTTCCGTTTTTCTAAATATACCTATCATATCTTCTTATAACATAAGATAATGTATGGTGGTAGCCTATGAAGGTCTGTCTTGGCTAGTTTTCTTTAGTTAGTTAGTAGTCTAGTTAGTTGTCTTGGTTAGTTAGGTATTTGTCGGTATTTATTTTATAATTACAAAAATTTGGATTGTTGGTAGAAACTAGCGAGCGAACATAATAATACGTTGGTAGGTTTATAGAAACTAGCCAAGACAGACCTTCATAGGCTACCACCATACATTATCTTATGTTATAAGAAGATATGATAGGTATGTTATAGTGTTACTTATAAATAAGTTTCAGGGTTGACCATTGAACTTGGCACCCATTTAGATCTCACTTCTTTTGTCGTTGAAGTCAACAACCAAGGCAATTATCATAATATTGAACTTGGCTCTCTTTTCACATTCATGTTTTTGATTGGATAATATTTTAGGCGTCCGACAGATTTCGGGCATGGCGGCCGATCTCAGAGGAGATCAGCCAACTACGCCAGACATTATAGTGCACAAGTGTACGCGAATACACTGGTGCACTCTCTGTTTTCTTACCCTTATAGTTCGGTGAGACGGCAATCCGACATAACCGATGAGAGATCAGGCGCAGGACCACCCGTGCTATCCGAGCCACGGGTGTACCTACCTCCCGCCAACTTCCTATCTCCGGGCTAAGTAATTTCTTAACAGAAAAACTCGCAAGAATATTGCCCGACCCCAGACTAGAACCGGGGACCTCTTGGTCCTAACACAGCTCTTGCTACCAATAGACCAACGAGGCAGTCTCACCGACTTTTATGAAGTTTACTATATTATATTTTTGTAAATGTATGTGTATTTGAGTTATGTAACTGTATAAATAATTTTTTTTCTTCTTTCTTCCTTTCAAGTTATTTTCATTTTATTCAACATTTTCCATTTTTCAGGACTTCCAAAAGGCAAACTAAGGGCCCCGAAAAAAGGTTTGTCGTCTGTCCAATATTCAAATGATTACATCTGTATTATTTAAAGACTATATTTTAAAAAAAAAGCGACGATGGCCGAGTGGTTTGGGTCGTTGCTTGCTATACGAGAGGTTGCCAGTACCCGCCACGTACCACTGTGCTATTCAAATAAATTAAAATTTATATGTACGATTATTCAACGCTTTAACGATGAAGGAAAACATCGTGAGGAAACCTGCACACCTACGAAGAAATTCTTAGGTTGTGTAGTCAACCAACCCGCACTTGTCCAGCGTGGTAGACTAAGGCCTTAACGGCCTAGTTTTGGGTAGGCCCGTGCAACAACGTATATGGGCTGATGATGATGATGTGGATGATAGTTGAGCCAAATGGAGAAATAATATGGAAATAAATCCGTACACATTACCAGTAGCAGTACCATGAGTTGGCTATCGAAAACTTACGTACGTTAAAAACCTATCGAGTTGTTTTTTTCATACGACCGATTTTAGTTCTTAGCGTAACCACCAGCGGCGCTGTACAAGTTTTTCATAGACATATTTACATAGGCGATATCGAGTCCGTAACTTTTAAACTCATGGCAGCGCTACTGGAGTCGTGGGTTCGATTCCCACTGGGACAAGTATTTGTGTGGCGAACATCGGTGTTTGTTCCGTGTCCGGGTGTGTCAATAAATATAATATTTAAGTTTATTTTTTTATCCACTGTCGTTTATGATATTCGTAAAAAGTGCTATTTAGCTTTCTTAGCACTTTTTAAACTAAGTAAATCCTATTTAAGATTTTAGACTTTCGCGTTCCATCATACTAAAATTAGTCTTTATGGGTCTACACGCGATATTAGGAGTAGCAAATTACACAGCTACTTACTGCCCGACGTTTCGACTGGGTTACACCAATCGTGGTCGCGAGCGAACTACGAGAAATATCGCGTGTAGACCCATAAAGACTAATTTAAGTAAATACTTACCAGGGGATCAGATGAGTGAATGTGATGTTGTGTGGTTTCATTTATTTATTTTATACTACGCAGTGATAGTAATTTAAATAAATAAATAAATAATATATATTATTTTCGTGTTTGTTTCAGGATAACCTGATGTATCGACAACTACAAGGCTCTATTTTCTATGACAATGGAATATTCTTATGTACATCGCTTACATTTTATAAAATAAAAGCTTTTGCACTTAAATATTTTCTTTCCTTTCACATGACGGAATGACGACGTGATTCTTATTATAAAAATAATAAGAAGTTGAAGACGGGCGGCGCCAAATTCGCTCGCGACCACGATTGGTGTAACCCAGTCGAAACGTCGGGCAGTAAGTAGCTATGTAATTTGCTACTCCTAATATCGCGTGTAGACCCATAAAGATTAATTTTAATGGCACATAATAAAACCAAATTATTTGCATAAATTAAAGCTTTTTTATTTATTTCTGATAGAGGTTTCCGTCATTTAAGCGAAAGAATAAGGGCTTCTACGATTGGTCCTTAAGAAGTAAATCCCGCTGGCCCTGTGGAAGATAAGGTTACATTATTTTATTTGGTCAGAGATCACAGTCCACCAAGTAAGAAATATATACATAGGTACACAGTGAAATTTAAGTGGTTGATTACACATAGCAGAACAATTCAATTGCCTTTAGCAGTACAGTCAAATCATGCTAGATACATACATACATACATACAAGAGCCACAATCACGCCTTTTTCCCAGAGGGGTAGGCAGAGATCACTTCCAGCGATTCACTTTTCACCTCTGTGGGAAACGTGACGTGACGGGTTGTGGACCACGTCGCCGCCATTCTGCCTTGTGCATTGTTTTAACAAGGTCATTGCGTTCCCACGAGTAGCAAGATATATGACGGGGGAAGGAAAAGGGGAGGAAGGATACTATCGCCTCGGATGATTTGGACTGAGTCGATAGTAGCTCGAGGAGCCGGGGTCGCTTACCCGTATACCGTTCGCCAACCACCGGATAGATAGTTGTGACTGGTATCCCCTGACACGATCAATGCTAGATATTTCTTGAAAAATATACTTTTTCTAAATTTTTAAATGATAATTATCAGGGTTTGTGCAGATTGTCTCACGTTGTTTTCCATCACCGTTAAAGCGTTTAATAATCAATTTTAGAATGTACTTACCCAATCTTAGGGGTGAGACCGCCCATGTTCAGTCTGCCAGTGAGGGTGCAGCTACCGATGGAGGCTTCAGCCCTGTTCCTGCATTGAACCGCGTTGTTGAACCCCCCAGTTGCCACTGACTCGGCGAAGTATTCGTACGACCTATAAGAAGAAGAGAAATATCGTGAAGCAAGTACAGAGAAGAATAATAGTAATAAAGCGTCCGATCGATTTCGGCCATAGCAGCCGATCGCAATTGAGATCAGCCAAGTGCGCAGGTTATTTCTGTACTTGAAAGATGATGCCATCGCTGTTTGAAAAAAAGGTTTAAATATACTGAATCCTCACATCTGATGATCACAAATAACGCTGACGAAGCACCCAGGCATGTTCCTGCCCCCGTTGGGGTAGAAGTCGACGTGCCCCAACGGGTCGCCCCAGCCGTTGACCCCAGCGCTGGTGTGGATCACCTCGGTGTAGAGCGCGTCTGCTGGACTGACCACCTCGTCGATCTGCCACCTGGATGCTGGATCGAGAGCTGGAAAAAAAATAAGAATAGTATCAAAATTAGTCTTTATGAGACTCATAATACCAAACAGGAAGCACCAGCTTTCAATTAAATCAAAAAACATCCAAATCGATCCACCCAGGCGGAAGTTCTGAGGTAACAAACATAAAAAAACAGACGAATTGAGAACCTCCTCCTTTTTTGAAGTCGGTTAAACGCAAATAATAGACAATACTATTCTTGTAAGATTTTAGACTTTCGCGTTCCATTACACTAAAATTAGTCTTTATGGGTCTACACGCGATATTAGGAGTAGCAAATTACATAGCTACTTACTGCCCGACGTTTGACAACCGCTGTGGCAGACGAAGACGGGCGGCGCCAGTTCGCTCGCGACCACAATTGGTGCAACCCAGTCGAAACGTCGGGCAGTAAGTAGTTAATTTGCTACTCCTAATATCGCGTGTAGACCCATAAAGACTAATTTTAGTGTAATGGAACACGAAAGTCTAAAATCTTACAAGAATAGTATTGTCTATTATTTGCGTTTAACCGACTTCAAAAAAGGAGGAGGTTCTCAATTCGTCTGTTTTTTTATGTTTGTTACCTCAGAACTTCCGCCTGGGTGGATCGATTTGGATGTTTTTGTTTTAATTGAAAGCTGGTGCTTCCCGTTTGTTATCATAGCAATGTTTCAAAATAAAAAGGTATCAAAATGGCCCAGTTCTGACATTGGCATCTCTGAATGATGGAATGTCAACTCCTTAACTAAAAGGATAATTCTTTCAATTCTTTTTTTTTTTGTTATTTTTTTTACGGATTAAACTCGCGTGTATTGTTAATCTAAACATATTATTTAGAGATCCGACGTTTTGAGCTATTTACAGCGCTCGTAGTCACGGGCAAGACTGACCTCTGTCTTAGTTTTACATTAGTTTAATTTCAAAGAAAGAAGAAAATTTTAAGTTTAGGTTAAGGTTGGGTGTTTTTTCCACCTGGTCTTCTCCACCAGCTGTTAGAAGGAAATAAAGAAAGAAAAATGCTTCAATAATACATAACTTACGTTCTTCTTATCAAGTCGATGGCAAAATCATAAGTAATTTCCATTTCAACTTCTCACACATTCTTTTTATCTTTACTTTCTCACGTCCACTCACTTTTCAATCTTTTATCTTTGTTTAATACAAATAAATAAATAACATAATAAATATTGCACAGCATCACATAAATTGATTTGATCCCGTGGCACACCCAGACACAAAACATACACCGCCGTTCGTCACACAAATATTTGTCCCGGGTGGGAATCGAACCCACGACTTTTGAACCGTAGTCAGTGAACCTGGGTCACTAACCACTGTTCCACCGAGCCAGTCTTATTCTAGTAACTATTGATGCATCTTACTTACCTGTGACATAAGGCACATCACCATCCATGTGCCGAGCGACGATGCCGGCAGTGTGACCCCCAACACTGAAGCCGGCGATGTGGTATTGAGCCGCAGTCACTCCTGTGACGCTGTTCAGCCAATTCAGGAACCTGGCTATGGAACGACCTGGAAGATGACCGGGATTGGTGATGAAGACAGCAAGATTTGATGACGACGATTGGTGATACAGACAGAAAGATTTGATGACGAGGATTGGTCATGAAGACAGAAAGATTTAATGATGAGGATTGGTGATGAAGACAGAAAGATTTGATGACGAGGATTGGTGATGAAGACAGAAAGATTTGATGACGAGGATTGGTGATGAAGACAGAAAGATTTGATGACGAGGATTGGTGATAAAGACAGAAAGATTTGATGACGAGGATTGGTGATGAAGACAGAAAGATTTGATGACGAGGATTGGTGATGAAGACAGAAAGATTTGATGACGAGGATTGGTGATAAAGACAGAAAGATTTGATGACGAGGATTGGTGATAAAGGCAGCGCCGTTTTTAACGTCTACCTGCCGCAAATAAGAGCATCAGGAAAAAGGGTCTTGATGAATAATAATAATAAAAATGTTTTATTTTTCACACTTATACATAAGTTACAGCTTAAAAATACACCTTAATGGAGAGAACATAAGTGTGAACTGGAGCCTAAACTAGGGCGACCCTGTATTTCAAGACTCCAGAATAGTGAATGATAATAATAATAGTGCCTAAATCATTATCGCCTAATTTTGGGTAGGCCCGTGCCCCAGCTGTGAGGACGTATATGGGCTGATGATGAATAAAATACGTCCTTCCGTTTTCGGCCATGACGGCCGATCGCATTTGAGATCAGCATAGTGCGCAGGACATTTTAAAGCACAGGTGTGCGCGCTAACACAAGTGCACTCTCTGTTCCCTTAACCTCATAGTTTGGTGATATGGCAATCCGTCATAAGATCAAGAGAAAAAGAGAGATCGGGCGCAGGACCAGCTTAACGTGCTTTCCGGTCATGGACATGCAACCACCAACTTCCTAACTCCGGGCTGAGTAATTTCTTGACAGAAAAACTCACACTTTCGTAAGATTTTAGACTTTCGCGTTCCATTACACTAAATATTAGTCTTTATGGGTCTATACGCGTTATTAGGAGTAGCAAATTACAAAGCTACTTACTGCCCGACGTTCCGACTGGGCTACACCAATCGTGGTCGCTCGCGTTGCTACTCCTAATAACGCATATAGACCCATAAAGACTAATATTTAGAGTCACACAAATTTCGCCCAATCCCGGACTCGACCCGGGGACCTCTCAGTCTGTACGCAGCGCTTGCTACCAATATTAACGAGGCAGTCATCAAAACTGATACTGAAACATGAAGTTCCACACCAACCCAACCAGATTATGTGGAAATAAGTAAAATAATAATAAATCCATACCCACTGGAATCCCGTTTAGCCCCCAGTGTGATCCTCTGCTCCAGTCCACTACGATGATGTTCAGGTCTTCACCATGGAGAAAAGCTGCAATAGAAAATGGAATCGGTCACCTGATGAAACTTTTTGTGCGTTCCATACGCTTTCACTTAAGATGCCCTGACTGACTGACCGACATTTCACCGCGCAACATAAACCGTTAAACGTAGGCACTTGAAATTTGGAAGGAACGTAGCTTAGGTACTGTAAAGGTGTATAAGAAAGAAATTCCCGAAATTTCGGGAACTGTCTGAACTGAAACTGAACGGGAACTGTGAAAATGTCACCACGGGAACGGGAATTAGCGGGAAAATCTTTTTGTATGAAAAAACTAAACTGCTTAAGTTAGACGCTTCAAATTTGGCATGCAGGTACCTTAGTAAATTTAAAGCTTTGATATTGGAACAACAGGATATTGCAAGATTCCCTCGGGTACGGGAGTTAGCGAGAAAGAACCTATATCTGAAAAAATCGAAACTGCGTAAATAACTATTCCACCAATGTCCAATGTCAATGGACGTAATAGTAGAGGAAGGCCGAAGAAGACATGGATGGATTGCGTGAGAGATGATATGGGAGTGAAAGGAGTAGACGCAGAGCTGACGAATGACAGGCCTGAGTGGAAGAAATATACATGTTGCGCCGACACCACTTAGCTGGAGAATGATGCTGATGTATGAGGTTTCTTATTCATATACTACTTAAGGTTCTCACCAGGCACCATGGCAACGTTGGAGCCAGCCGTAGCGGAACCCATGAAGCCGTGGATGAGGACCACGACGCGCTTTTGAGGGTCGAAGTTGCTTTCATCGATCAGGTCTTCCCGTCCGAAGACCAGGACTTGGCTCCGGGATGGGTTCGCCCTGGGAACAATGGTTTGGATTCAAACTTCAATGATATAGATTCGATGGTGTGTTTAGTTAGGTTCATCATAATCAGCGCATATACGTCCCCACCGAGATGCACGAGCCTACCCTATTTGGGGCAATCAGATTTCTAAATTTAGAAAAACGGAAAAAATTAAACCTTCTTCTTCTTATCGTATGCTTGATGAACAACCTAGTGTCAGAGTTTTTAAGCCGCCCGTACGCCTCTGACATGGCTTCACACACCGTTGAAAAATTTCTCAGGTGTGCTGGTTTCCTCATGATGTTTTCCTTCACCGTTAAAGCGTCGAATGATGGTACATATGAATTTCAAATTTGAAAAACACATTGGTACCTGGCAGGGTTAGAACTGGCGACCTCTCGCATGGCAAGCAACGACCTTAAACACTCGGCCAACGACGCTTTTTACGGCCTCACCGCGGCCAGGGGATTCGAACACCCGTCCTCCCAGGAATTGCGCCCAGACGTGCATCACCATCACACCAGAAAAGCAGCTATTAATCAAGCAGCAGCAGCAAGCATGAAGCCGTCGAATTTTTCCCGTATATGACCTGTTAAGCCACAGGCGGCGATTTTTGGAAAGAAACAATATTTTTATGGTTGTTTTCCCGTGGCAGAACGATTTGCCTTTAGTAATACTATCGAATCATGCAAATTATTCGTTGAAAAAAAAAAAAAATTTTAATTTTGAAAATAATAATTTTCGAAAACGAGAGAATCTTTCGTTGTTTTTTAAGATGTTGTGACGTATTCAGGTAATGCTTGCTGCATGAAATCGACGCTTAAAGCTGAAGAAGCTCTACGCCCTAAGTAATAAAGTGGTTCGAACGTACTTTAAAGTTTCGGTTATACCTTTCGTAAAACCGGCATTTATTGATTTTAATGAAAAATAACTGCACAAATCTATTGTACTACTAAGGTAGAATCATTTTGCTGCGGGAAAACAACCACTCAAATTTCACGGTGTATAGGGTTACCTTGTAAAGAGATGGTACTGATTGTCCACATCTGGGTTGAACCTCGCCATATTCCTCAGATCGCTGACCTTCACCCAAGAGTCCACCAGTCTGGCCTGCCCATCTTCACCGTCTGCATACATGAACCGAGGTCCGTCTGGCACCAGCTTTCTGATCACAGGGTCTGATGGAAATGCTGAAAGAAAAATAAGCTGTCAGAATCGGATATGCCAAAAATCAGGGTCTGATCTGTTCGCCACAGATTCCTAGAAGGTAGTTGTTATTCTTAGTAAGAATTTTTTTTTGATAATGATAGTTTTCTAGTGTTAATATTGTATTGTAAGATTTTAGACTTTCGCGTTCCATTACACTAAATATTAGTCTCTATGGGTCAACACGCGTTATTACGAAACGTCGGGCAGTAAGTAGCTATGTAATTTGCTACTCGTGTAGACCGTGTAGTCGTGTAGACCCATAGAGACTAATATTTAATACTAGTGACCCGCCCTCGCTTCGCTTCGGGTAAATTTTACACTATCTATTAAAAAAAACCGCATCAAAATCCGTTGCGTAGTTTTAAAGATATAAGCATACATACGGACATACAGCGAAAGCTACTTTGTTTTATACTATGTATTGATTGTATTGTTGGTAAATAATAATATTGTGTTGGCGGATAAATTTCAGTTTTCTTAGCCGTTAGCCTCAGACGACTTTTGCAGCTTCACCGGACTGGCGGGGATTGTTACGATTGTAATATGTTTGCATACCAATAAATAAATAAATATGCAACCGATTTCGGCAATGGCGGCTAATTAATAAATAAATAAATAAATAATGTATTTATTTCCATTATAAGCATTACAAAATAATTTTACCGGTCCTCACACTAGGCTTAGCCTGTCCTGTGAGGAACAGTTGACAATTTCAACGATGACACTTGTACATTTACTTATCTAGTTAAAATACATTTCAATACAACTAATAAAATAAAATAATCAAATTAAATGAGTTTCTACACTTTAAATTAAACAAAAAAACAAAAAGTTATATTTACATATCAGTAGAAAGGGCTTTATTTGTGTGTGAGTGTGTGTGTGTGTGTGTGTGTGTTTGTGTGTGTGTATATGAGAGTGAGTGTATGTGTGTGCGAGTGTGTGTAAGTTGCGAATTGTGTTAGCAGCAATAAAATAATATGATACTTCACTGTGTTTACTTTGTGATCTTCAGAAAGCTTTCGGTTTCATCATACGTCCATTTTAACAGCAGCTCAGTCACCAGATCTTTGGTCTGGTGAACTGGTTCATGTTTAAAATCAAGAACTGATGACAATTTGTTGTACATGTAGGGAAACAGAAAACGACGGAATCTGTGTGAGAAGATGGTCTTAGTGACAGTGCATGGGATTCTGAAAATACGTTTTTTAAGTAGCTCGTTATACTCTTCTGAATTTATAACTATCCTGTGAGTGTAGACAATTGCTCTGGCAATGAATAATTTTCTCACGCTTAGTACACCTGCCTCGTTGTACAGCGAAGTGGTGGGGAAAGTTATTTGCTTGAAAAGAGCCACCTTCAGGACTCCCCTTTGAGCTCTCTCTAGTTGCTTAAGGGAAGTCCGGGTGGCTCCTCCCCAAGCAAGAATGCAGTAATTTATGAGAGACTGACATAGAGCTAGGTAAACCGCTTTTAGGGTTTTACCGTCTATTGATTCACGAAGGTTCCTCATGATATGCATTGTTTTTCTAACTCTTGCAGACGTGAGTGCGATGTGCTGGTTGAACGTAAGTTTTTCGTCCAGTATGACTCCCAAGTACTTTATGCTATCAGTACGAGCGATATTGTCGCAATTGCATATGGTGTTATCGTCGTAATTACACTGGTGTACCCTGATATTAGACATATCGGCGGCGGGAGCAGAAGCGGCAGTTTTGTGGAAACAGAGAAATTTTGTTTTGTGGGTATTTAAAGTCAGAATATTCTGATCTAACCATTTTGACACTAAACTTAATCCATCCTCTGCACGTTGACGTACTAAATTCCAGGTTCTATCACTGAAAATCATGGCTGTATCATCTGCATAGCAAAGGATATCCGTGTTCTTGTCCGATATCGAAAAGATATCGTTGACGTACAGTATGAAAAGCGTAGGACCCAGAATGCTACCTTGTGGTACGCCAAATCCAATAGGAGACGTGTCACTCAGGCATTCACCTATTCTGACACACTGATTTCTACCGGTTAGATAGCTGGTAAACCAGTCCAGTGCGTTTCCTCTAACACCATAGCACTCTAGCTTCCTAAGGAGTATCGGTACAGACACGGTATCAAACGCCTTTGCTAGATCCAGGAAGACACCAATGCAATAACGGCCGTTATCAAGATGTTCAGAAATTATGTCTGTTACCAAAGTGACGGCATCTTCTGTCGATTTACCCTTCCTGAAACCAAACTGTCTATTTGCAATGAGATTGTTATCTTCTAAGTATACCATTAGTCTCTTGTTGATGATACGTTCTAAGAGCTTAGATATGCATCCAAGGAGAGAGATCGGACGGTAGTTACTAGCTACGTTTTTTGCTGCACCTTTATGTACAGGGACAATAATAGCCGTTTTCCAAATTTTAGGGAATATTCCAGACTCTATACTTTTGTTGAACAGGATTGAGAGTGGGGTAGCTATCGTGTCTTTAATGGCTTTGAGAATAGCATTGCTAATATTGTCGATACCTGGGGAGCTTCTCGGATCCAGTCTATTTATCAGATCTGAGATTTCGTTTGGGTCCGTAGGTGATATGTAAAAGGAGTGTACTGGAGATTTTATGTGATTTACGCTGGCTGCCAGTGATTCCTCGGATTTGTGGAGACGTTGCATAATTCTACTTGCGAGATCCTTTCCGACAGAACAGAAGTAAGAGTTGCATGCATTCAGCGCTTCCTTTTTAGATACGTTATATGTGTCTAGTAATTCAAAACCAGAGTTTCTTGGTTTTGTGGATGTTCGATGGGAGATATGATTAATGGATTTCCACAGCTTTCGGGGACATTTTCTATTTTCATTTATCTCTCTCCTTTCATGTTCTGACTTTAATTTTCGGAGAAGGGACACATAGAAGTTGCGGTATCTAGTATATATGAGTTTTTTGGTTTCGTTATCAGGGTTTTTTCTGTGATCAGAGTGGAGCTTATCCCTTTGTCTTGAACATCGAATAAGACCGGGGGTCATCCAGGGCTTTATATTAAATTTGGAGTGGCTGATTTTCACTGTTCGTGAGTTTTTAGTGATAATTTCTGATAACATAGACGAAAAGACGGACACATTTTCCTCGAGACAATCTGTACTTATAACGTTGCTCCAATCCATGCTTTCTATTTCAGATACAATGTTGGGGTAATCTAATTTAAGACGCGTTCGCTCTATAGGTTTCTTAGTCTCATGGAATATTCCTATCATTGTTAAGCTGTGATCCGTCAGATCAGTTTGGCATACTATAGACTCACAAAGCGTTTTATCCGGAACAAAAAATATGGTCTATGCAAGTTTTATTATGAGTAGGGACATTGATTGCTGGGATCAAACCGTGCATGGAGAGCATGGTCAGGTATGATGACTTGCTTTCAGTGTCCGACACTGTTTCCAAAATGTTTATATTGATGTCTCCAGCAACAAGAATTTCAATGGACATCTTGTCCTAGTAGGGACCTTGTGAATGGTTCACTTTGACTCATTGGGATCTTTTGTGTTACCCCTGCAATCCTTACTTCCGTAGGTACTTATAGGTATATATATTAATTAATATTATAAATCCGAAAGTAACTCTGTCTGTCTGTTACGCTTTCACGCATAGAGTACTGAACCGATTTAAACGAAATTTGGTACAGATATAGTCCAGAGCCTAGAAAACGATATAGGCTACTTTTTGACCGACTGCGTTATAAAGAAGTAATGTTTTACCCGTTAAACGTCTCTACGCGGACGAACTCGCGGGCGGAAAGCTAGTAATGTTATAAATACGAAAGTAACTCTGTCTGTTACGCAATCACGCATAAAGTACTGAACGGACTTAAATAAAATTTGGTACAGATGTAGTCCAGAGCCTGAGAAAGTATAAAGGCTACTTTTTAACCGACTGCTAAGTAATGTTTTCCCCGTTAAACGTCTCTACGCGAACGGAGTCGCGGGCAGACAGCTATTATATTTTATATCTGTTTGTGTACCATAATAAATAAATAAATAGGCATGTGCGTATTCACGAATACAGTTAAGCAACTGTTATTTAGTACTAGCTGTGCCAGCGACTTTGTCCGCGATTCGCCTCGCTTTTTTTAATAATAGGCAAACAAGGTGACCTCACTCCACCTGATGGTAATCAGTAGTGAGATCCAAATATGAGGTCAACAGGCACAATATACCATATTGAGCGTGTCGCACTCACCTTTAGGGTGAGTTAAATGGGGGCCTACTTAAATGCCGTTTCACGCTCCGCCCGAAGAGCCCGGGATCACAAAAGAGAGGGAAAACATGAGCTGGAAGGGCATTCCATGCCTTGAAGACACGTGGCAGAAACGAAGTGCTGAACCTCTTAGTCCGAGCCACCAGCTGCATTGTATATGGATGGCAGCGCTATCCAGCACGTGTCGTTCGGTAGTGGAAAGGGGAGGGAGGGACTCGCTGAAATAGCTCTTCAGAGCATTCCCATTATACACATTTCCCACTGTTTTTTTAGCTCCTATTGGTCGCAGCGTGATGTTATATAGTCTAAAACCTTCCTCAATAAATGGTCTAGCAAACATAAAAATATTTTTTAATTCGAAGCGGTAGTTCCTGAGATTAGCGCATTCCATAAAACAAACTCTTCAGCTTTATAATATTACTATAGATAGTACCATCATTCGACGCTTTAACGGTGAAGGAAAACATCGTGAGGAAACCTACACACCGACGAAGAAATTCTAGGTTGTGTAGTCGACCAACCCGCACTTGGTCAGCGTGGTTCACAAAGGCCTTATCGCCCTAGTTTAGGGTAGGCCCGTGCCACAGCAGTGGGGACGTATATGGGCTGATGATGATGATAACATAAATACTTACCTGATACTGCAATGATAGCACAAAAAAATAATAAAAAACGCTCCATGTCAAATATATTACTCAAGCCTTAACCACGACAACGATTTGACTAATGAATTGAGTGACTTCATATATATAACATGACGTGTTTTTATCTTTATTTTTGATATACTATCAATCAATTTAAGAAATTAATTGTTATTCTTTGATTTTTATCTTTGTTCGATTAATTGATAGTATTGTTATGTTTTATTATTATTTTGATGCAATATAAAATAAAAATAATAAATAAATAAATATCTGGGACAGTTCCACACACGGTCATCTGACCCCAAACTAAGCAGAGTTTGTACTATGGGCGTCAGAGACTGATCATCATCATCTCAGCGTTCTCCCGGTTGCATCCTTGCGGAGCCCGGGGTCCGCTTTCCTGCTCCTAACTCTCCACCTCGCACGATCTTCAGCATCCTTCGCGGAGAGTTTGTTGGCACGCATGTCATCCACTACGACGTCAAGCCAGGCCTTCTTGGGCCTTCCCCTTCTGCCGGGACCCGGCGGTAGCGACATTGCGAGACACTTGTTCCCTACGTAGTTTGCCGGTTTCCGTAAAACATGTCCGTACCAACGTAGGCGGCACTCTTGCAATTTATCAGCGATGTCTCGGACATGAAGGCTGACGCGAATACGGGAGTTCTTTACGCGATCTGCTCGCGTAACTCCCGACATCCAGCGCAGCATCTTCATCTCCGTGACCCGCAGTTCTTGCTTGTGCCGCTCAAGTACTGGCCATGCTTCACTGCCATATAAGAGAACAGGCCTAATGATGGATTTATAGACCTGTCCCTTCAGCTTAACCGGCATTTTAGGGTCGCAAATGACGCCGCTCACCTCCCGCCATTTATCCCACGCAGCAGCAATGCGTGCCTTGACGTCGGAGTCGATGTCGCCGTTCGCGTGGAGTACAGATCCCAGATACTTGAACCGGTCCGTGCGCTCGACCGTGTCTTCGCCTATGCGGACGGACATGGGATCTGTAGTGTTGCAGGCCAAGTACTCTGTCTTCGCCACGTTGAGTTTCAGACCCCCGTTCTCAAGCGATTCCTTCCATGTGTTAACACGTCTCACCAGCCGTCCCCTGTCCGAGTCCACCAGCGCGATATCATCAGCATACATAAGTAGCCATGGTGGCTGCTCATGTTGGTCTCTGATGCTGTCTGACAATACGTCTAATATCAGGCTGAAGAGAAACGGACTCAGGACGGAGCCTTGGTGTACTCCGACGGTTATACGGAAGGGCAAAGTGTCGCCAACAGCGGTCCTAACTACAGAATCGGAATCACAGTACATGTCTCTAATGATATCAACATACGTTTCTGGCACTCCCTTGGACCTCAGGGCCCACCAAATCATCTCACGCGGAACACAGTCGAAGGCCTTCTCCATGTCCAGAAATAGGAAGTGGAGAGGCGTGTTCTTCGTCCTGTATTTCTCCATGATGATTCTTAGGGCAAAAACGGGGTCCATAGTCCCGTGATCGGGGCGGAAACCATATTGACATCCAGAGACAGTGCACTCCTGACGGATTCGAGAGTCCACTATCCGCTCGAATAGTTTCATGGTGTGGGACATGACCTTTATACCGCGATAACTACCGCACTCCTGCACTGATCCCTTGCCCTTGAAGACCGGGGTGATAACACTCAGTCTCCATTGGCGAGGAATCCCGCCGGTGCTTAGTATGCGGTTATAAAGGTTAGTTAGGATGCCCACACCACGACCACCCATTGCCTTCCAGGCTTCGATGGGGACTCCATCGGCTCCGACAGCTTTCCGATTCTTCATGCGGCGAAGAGCCTTCTCTACTTCTTCAGGCGTTACCGGTGGCACAAGTCCTTGATTCGGAGGGAGGTCCGGTGGCTGCACCTCTCTATGCTGTTTGTTTAACAGCTCGTGGAAGTAAGAGCGCCATCTCTCCTTCACCGCGAGGTCCTCGCATAGTAGGTTACCGTGAGAGTCTTTAACACAGCGGCACTTGGAGATATCCTGTGCCGCTTTGACCCTCGAACGTGCCAATCTATAGATAAGCTTCTGCCCCTCAGACGATTCCAGCCTATCGTAGAGCGGTTGTAGGTGGGCTCGCCTGGCTCTGGCAACAGCTTTCTTAGTAGCACGTTTTGCGGACCTGTATGCGTCGCGATCTTCGGGAGAGTTGGACGCTTGCCACTTTTTAAAGAGGGTTTTCTTCACCCTCGTCTCCCTCTGGACTGTGTCGTTCCACCACCAAGTCTCCTTGTCAAATTTGCGTCCACCCTTAGACGTGCCAAGCACTGACTTCGCCGCTTCGGCTATGGTTGCCTGAATCCTGTCCCAGTGGTTCTGAACTGGTTCGTTCTCAGCCTCAGCGCACTTGTCGCCGATAGCTGAGACGAACACCTGGGATTTGTCATCGTCAAGCCGCCACCACCTTATTTGACGCCGACAGCGCTCAAAGCTTTTGGCTTTGGGCTTCACGCAGAGATCCATGACAAGTAGACGGTGTTGTGCTGTGAGACTCTCTCCGGGTATGACCTTGCAGTTGACTACTTTGCCGATGTGGTGCCTCCTAGTGAGTAGGAAGTCGATCTGGGTAGCGTGCCGCCCACTCCTGTAGGTGATTAAATGTTCAGGCCTCTTCTGGAAAAACGTATTCACAATAGCCAGGTCGGCAGCCGAACACAACTGGAGGATGTTCTCCCTTCAGCGTTGCGTCTGCCGAACCCATAGCCACCATGAACACGCTCGAACTCCTCAGGCTCCTCACCCACATGACCGTTCAGATCGCCCCCAGAACGACTCCCTGAGACGGTGGGATTCCACGCAGCACCTCTCCAAGTCTATCCCAGAATGAAGTCTTTTCGGTGTCGCTGCAACCAGCCTGTGGAGCGTATGCGCTTATCAAGTGGGTCGTAACCCCTTCGATAAGCACCGTTACGTCCATTAAGCGGTCGCTGTAGCGTTTCACCTCCAACACGTCATCCTGCAACTCCCCGGACAGCACTACCGCAACCCCGTTCTCTCCACTAGGTGCTCCTGTGTAGATCAGCTTGTAGTCATTCCCAATGGCCCGGGATCTGCTGCCTTTCCACCGAGTCTCCTGCAGGAACGCCACTGCCACCCTCCGCCTGGTGAGTACGTCGGCCAGCTCTCTCGCGCGACCGGTGAGCGTGCCCACGTTCCACGTCGCGAAGCGGAGTTTCCGTGGGGTTGGGGCTAACGTCTTTAGCCGCGTCCGTCCCCAACGCGGTAGCCCTCGCCCACTTGCCACAGGAGTCGGGCGAAACTCCTGCGCGCCGTTTTGCGGCGGCGCCCTATTCCTGGCACTTTTCTTGATTTTTCTTTCCATTTTAAAGTGGCGTGTTCACTTTTACGGGAGCGACTGCCGTCCGACCACCCAACCCCGGGGGGAAAGCTGGCGTCAGAGACTGATATACATACATTATATATTTATAAATACATACTTAAATACATAATCACACCCAGACACGGAACAAACACCGATGTTCATCACACAAATATTTGTCCCGAGTGGGAATCGAACCCACGACTCTTAGAACCGTAGGTAGTAAACCTGGGTCACTAACTACTGTTCCACCGAGCCAGTCAGAATATAATTCCCTTATTTGGTTTATATTAACACTAGAAGGGCCGGGCTTCATGCTATACCTTCAAAGACCGCAGCAGTCAATTTGACGGTACTAGATATTTAGTAAGAATACATATGAAATTTTAACAGATTTCAAATAAAAAAATTAAATAAAAAATAATACAAATTTATTTTTTAATAGTAGTAAACAATTTAGCATTAAAGTTAGTAACATTTGTAACAAGTAATAGTTTTTTAGACTCTTTTGTACATTTTCCACAAACAGCTTTTTTACAGATAGTGCAGTTTTCACATGTTTTATTTTTTTACATTTACTATTGATTTGACATTGCCGCCTCTTATTGTTTGTAGTACATGGTTCACTTGTTTCAGAATTAGTTTCTTGTCTCTGAGTCCTAGTTGAAGTGGATTTTTTCCCACATACTCGTCACGTAGTTCGCTCACTAGTTGAAGGATAAAATCATGACGAGAAATTTTTATTCCTGTGACTTTTTGATATAGAATCCACGAGTTTATAGCTGCTAAATCAAGTATATTGTAAAAAACGTGAACAGGCCATCTCCGACTTCCAGCTCTTACGGTGTATTTGCGTGCCATTTGATCGATGATGTCTACACCAAATTTTGTTGCATTATAAAATCCAACTGTTTCAGCCAGCTTTTTTGATCAGTACCTATACTTACGTTGGGGTGTAGAGTACTCAAAATAATAACATTTTTTCCTGGTTTTCCTTGATAGGTAGTAAGGGTTATATCCGTCTCGGTTTTCATTATGAAAGTTTCATATCTTATAGTACGAATACCTCTACAAATCGGTGGTACTTCTCGTCTTGCACGCCGCATTGTTCCAACAATACTAGTCTTTTCGACCATTAGTTTTTTAGCCAAATTTAGAGACGTGAAAAAGTTGTCAGTGGTTACGTTTCGACCCTTTTGAAAATAGGGTTGTACTAGTTTCAAAACCACATATTCGGGTAATGAAATATCGTTTGAACGGTTATTGTCTTTTCCTAGATACGGAAATCCTCCACATAGGTACTTACTCTCGACATCCACAAGCAGCCAAAACTTTATACCAAATTTATCGGGTTTGTTTGCAATATATTGTAAAAACGGACAGCGAGTTTTTGATGGAAATAACTGCTCATCAACTGTCAAATTTTCTCCAGGGATGTAACACATTTGACAATTATCTATAAATTTGTTCCATATATCCGAAATCATCGCAAATTTGTCATTGTTTAGGCGAGCAGAACGCGTGCTTCTCAAATCAAAACGTAAGTATTTCATGATCTCCTTGAATCTATTTTTGCTCATAGTATTTTTGAAAACGGGTGGTCCCCAATCCTGTGACCACAAAATGTCTAAATCTAAGTGGCTCATGCTATAGGCTCCACGAGCATAAATCAAAGCAATAAATGCATCTAGTTCGTCTAGGGACAAGTTCCAAGTGTCATCTTGACTCTTGTCGTGTGCTTCCTTTTCAGTACATTCTTTTATACGTCGGAGAATGTACTCATGAAGAAAAAGTCTCCACGCAGAAATTGGCTTGTTATTTTCAATGTATCGTTTGGCGTATGGAGTAGGCCCTGAGATTTCTCGAAGTATATTTTGCTGGCTACGACGTCCTACTCCACTAGCGTCCGGAGAAATACAAGTCCATTCTGTGCCGTCACTTGCTACTTGTAACATACCGACTTCTGGTACTGAAGATGTCCTAGCTGAACCTCCACCGCGTGCTATACGCCCACCGCTAATGGATCTTCGAGATACCCCGCGTCCTCTGCGCGAATTTACAATAATATTGTTATGTGTAGCAGAAGAATCTACTTCGGAGTCTTCTGATGAAGAAGTGACCTGTTCCGGCTGAAATTCTGCATCACGGTTTTCACTAACACTGTCTATATCATCACTACTTTCATCACCTGACACATCTTCTTGTATATCCCGATATCGCAACAATCTTTGCTCTATTTCCGAATTGGAGAGCGGGGGACTCATTTTTTATAACAAATTACGACTGCTCACCAAACGGAACCAATGTCTACTGTAAAATGTAAACAAGCTATGCAGTAACAACTTACTCAGAATTCAATTCAACACTAATGAAAACAAAAGTACCCACATTAGTTTGAAGAAATCGTTGTTTACTATTCTTATCGCCGCCTTTATATGTATGCGGTCACATTGACGGTACGCGGTCTTAGTAGGTATTTGTCATCGAAACTCATATACAACATTTTATTATTATTTTTTTCATATAGATTTAGCTTAACATTAGCAAATTAGGAAAAGTCATAAAATATGAAAAGAAACCAAAACATAGTTTATAAAATATTCGTCAATAAAATTGCTTCGCCGCCAATTTGACTGCCTTGGTCTTTCTAGTGTTAAACACGTGCAATCCTGACTCGTTTTATTGATAAGTTATGATTAATTGCTATGTAATTGTATGCACGTAACAAACGATAAGATTTTTTATTGTTGTGAAAGCGAATTTTCTTTAAGGATAAAATTACCGTAACTTGAGGCAAAATTGGCTGCTGGTAACTTGTTTAAAAAGTAAACTAGTACCTAATCATTATACACTATAAATTTTGATGGGATTGGAATGGACCGCTGGGGTAGAAGAGTTCTGGAGTGGATACCGCGTCTCGGCAAACGTAGTGTAGGACGCTCTCAGGCCAGGTGGAGTGACGATCTGCGCAGGACTGCTGGTAGGAGCTGGATACGAGTGGCCGAGGAGAGAGAGAAGTGGCGTGCATTTGGAGAGGCCTGTGTTCAAAAGTGGACAGGAATGGGCTGATGATGATGTATACCTACTACAGTATATCTGAAGGGCACGACAGTCCCCCCGCCATACATACATACCTACATACATACACTCACGCCTTTTTCCCAGAGGGTGAGGCGGTGAGCACTTTCAGCGATCCACTTTTCACCTCTGTGGGAAACGTGACGTGACGGGTTGTGGACCACGTCGCCGCCATTCTGTCTTGTGCATTGTTTTAACAAGCGCATTACGTTCCCACAAGTAGCAAGGATATTTGACGGGGAAGGAAAAGGAGAGGAAGGATACTATCGCCTCGGATGATATGGGTTAAGTCGATAGTAGCTCGAGGAGCCGGGGTCGCTTACCCGTATACCGTTCACCAACCACCGGACAGATAGTTGTGACTGGTATCCCCTGACCCAGCCAAGTCGAGCAAAAAAACGGCACGGCCGTACCATCCTTTTCTCGAAGCAATTCAGGCCATTTTCGACCCCCTGTTATTTCGTAGTAGACTAAACTAGAAGACTGAATTTTCAGTAACAACCACTAAAATTTCACGGTGTATTTAGACGCTGATACAAAGTTACATTTGCAGTTAATAAATCAGAAGAGAGAGGACTTTAAGAAAATTTGTTGTTGATATATACGAGAAGAAGAAGGTACCGGAAAAAATAAAAAAAGACTATCTACAAAAAGAAATGAGATCCCATAAAACAATATAAAAATACATATATTCCTACTAGCTTTCCGCGCGCGACTTCGTCCGCGTAGAGACGTTTAACGGGTAAAACATTACTTCCTTATAGCGCAGTCGGTTAAAAAGTAGCCTATGACCTTTCCTAGGCTCTGCACTATATAAAATTTCATTTAAATCGGTCCAGTGCTCTATGCGTGAATGCGTAACAGACAGACAGACAGAGTTACTTTCGGATTTATAATCTTCTTCTTATCGTATGGTTTATGAACAGCCTGGTGTCAGAGTTTTTAAGCCACCCGTAGGCCTCTGACACCCCTTTATAATATTAGTAAGGAAGTAAGGATGTGCAGTGCTCGCGGAAATAATAGACAATACTATAAAAAACTGTGTTATCACATTTTAAATTCATATGTACGATTATTCGACGCTTTAACAGTGATGGTAAACATCGTGAGGAAACAGAGAAATTCTAAGGTTGTATAGTCGACCAACCCGCACTTGACCAGCGTGGTTGACTAAACCCTGACCGCCTTAGTTAGGGCAGGCACGCACGGGCCTACGGGCCATGCATCATCCGGGGCCCGTGCCCCAAAACTAAATTAATACTCGTACTTTAGTATACACCGTGAAATTTTAGTGGTTGTTTTCCCGCAGCAAAATGATTCTATCTTACTAGCACAATAGATTTGTGCAGTTCTTTTTTTAATGAAATCAATAAATGCCGGTTTTATGAAAGGTATAACTGAAACTTGAAAACACGTTCGAACCGCTTTATTACTTAGGTAACGCCCTAGCTTCTTTAGCTTTAAGCGCCGATTTCATGCCGCAAGCAGTACCTGATTACGTCACATCTTTTAAAAGAACGATAGCTTCTCTCGTTTTCTAGGTAAAAATATTAGATATTGAAAATTAGAAAAAAAAAAAATTTTTATGGATTATTTTGCATGTTTCGATAGTATTACTAAAGGCAAATCGTTCTGCCACGAGAAAACAACCACTCTAATTTCACGGTGTATACTAGCCGAAGTGCCAGTAAAGTTATCAATCAGATTACAAAAAAAATCGGGTTTTATCTCATGACAAGCGCTTACCTAAACGATCGCAAAATTTCGTATTTAATCTTATCTATTAGATTCATCATGCTCTATTTTTTATTATTGTCTTTTACCTACGAATGTATCTATTTCATTTATGATAAGGATTAGATTAGGATGTTGCTATGTACTTATTAATATACTATGGTTCCATTCGCAACGGAGTATGTGAAAGTTGGTCCTGGTGTTAAAATGGTTCCAAAAAGTATACAATGGGGTGTGATTCCTAGAATTAGCTAAAAAGAAACAACAAAATATGAATTGATGGTATTTATTCAATAATTCTCGTCATAATTTATTTGCTAAAACAACACTTCGCTCAGTATCCGAATTGGTCAATAGCGGATCCAGTTTGGACCTGCTTTTTGCTGGATCCGGATGAGTTTTGGCTGTTCTGAGAAGATGAGTGGGAGGATTTCTTGCTGGAACTTCCACTGCTGGATTTGCTAGACTTCTTGTAGTAGCCACCACCGCTGTGGGAGCTGCTGTATTGGGAGCCGCCGCTGATCACTTGGGAGCCACCGCTGATCACTTGGGAGCCACCGTTGTTCGATTGGGAGCCACCATTTTTAATTTGGGAGCCACCGTTGCCGTATTGCTCTTCTTCCTCTTGGTTGGATTGGTTGTTTTCGTTGCTCTCAGAGTCTTCAGAGTTCGAGTTGTTGTTGTTTTGGCTGTTGTTGTTTTGGCTGTTGTTGTTTTGGTTGTTATTGTTTTGGTTCTTGATGATTTGGTTGCTAGCGTTAGATCCCTGGTTGACGGCATTGTTGGTGGCATTTGATTCCTCCTCTTCAGCTTCGTTCTCAGCGTTATTGGCAGACTCCTGGGCCTCGTCAGCAGAGTTTTGAGCGTTGTTGGCATATCCCTGCTCGTTGTTGGAAGAGTCCTGGTTGTTGCTTCCGTATTCCTCGGATTCTTCAGAGCTGGAGTTCTGGCTCTCGTAAGTGTGCTCTACATTGTAGTCGTTCTTCACGTTGGTGTATGAGGAGTCAGAGACGTCCTTCAGGGCTCCGTTGAAGCTGTTCTTGTTGCATTGGCTGACCTCTTCGATGACCTCCTGTTCGGATTTGTCCCATTCTGCAAAAAATAAAAGAAATTAATGTCGTTATCGTAAGTTTAGCCAAGAAAGACTTTCCATGACCAAATAGATCACATCTTGAAGAACGGTCAAATCGAAAGTATCCGTAATCGAAGAGCGTGCATAAAAGTTAATGGATGTGGAAGAAGGGAAAGTGGTGTGCCAGGACCGTAGCATATGGTAGAAAGTGATCTCTGCCTACCCCTCTGGGAAAAAGGCGTGATACTTTGTATGTAAGTTTAGCACTTGCGTAACAAATATCAGAAAAAATAGTGGTGTACAATTTTTTTCTGAAACATGCCACTCCCAGACACGGAACAAACACCGATGTTCAGCAAACAGATGTCAGACCAGAGTAGAAATCGAACCCACGACTATTGGTTTATGCGACAAGCGTACTTTCCAATGAGCCATAATTAGAGTAAATCGATACTGGTTAAGCTAAATATAACCTTTGTGCATCAATATTTAAATTTTGAAAGTATTATGGTATTTTTCATTGCCCTTTTTTACAAAAGGCTAACAAGATGACCTCACTCCACCTGATAGTAAGCGGTAGTGAGATGAGGTCTTACGATGTGGTCGATGCATTAAACCGATCAAGGCAGAAGTATTCGAATATATAGAAGGAGATAGATTTAGTATACTTACTAGAGCTGTGGAATGAAGAGTTCTTCTTGGTGGTAGCCTTGAGGTATCTGAAGAGTTCTGCGAAGAAAAAAAAATATTTATTAAAACTTTTTCTATGTAAAACAGCTGCTGCTTAATGATAATACTTTTATTTCCTACAAATCAAACCAACTTATGACGTACTTTATAAAGGTATATTCGAAAATTCCAATATACTATTCTTTTTTTTTTTTTCTTAGGATTAATATGAAATCCGAATAAGAAATAGAAATTGAAAAAACGGCAAACTATTTTACAATATAATAACAATGTTTTGTAAGGAAATTCGTTGTTATTAATATGCTATTCATTTAAAGTGATATTAATACAAATTTTGTACTTACGATGCACGATGCGGGTACCAACTGCAAAAAGATATAAAAGATTAATATAAATAATTAAAAATTCAAATTGAATGATGAAAAAATTCGATTCAAAACGCAATATGCACAGTTATATGTATGCATGTATGCTTGAAAAAAAATTCAAACAAAAAGTTTTTTTTTTCTTTTCAAATAAAGAAAATTAATAATAAGAAATAAAATCATATACTTACGGTCCTTCTTGTAGCCGTTACCGATTCCTCCGAGTACCTTGGACACTGTAAAAAAAATAAAAATTAAAACCAAACCACTAACAATGACTAAGTTTGAAAAATAAAAAAAATAACAAACTTCATATGACACTTTTTGAAACCCGGTTTATTATTTGTAAAACTATTTTATATTCTTGGACGTAAAATGAAAAAAAAAATTCATTTTACTGTATGTTGTAGTGTGACGTCATAGCACTACGTTGATTATGTATGAAAAGTGCAAAGGGTGAATACTTTAAACACTTATAACGTTCTCAATTTTGGCTGTATGAGCGTACGAATCACACATATCTATTCAGTTTGTGAAAGACTCCAAAGCTACATAATTATCTAAAATCATGAACATTCCCTATACAAAAACGGTATCAATTTAATGGCAGTAAAATCCATTTTTAATAAATACTTACAGTTGATGATGACTACAAGGGTGTCGTCGTCGCTCCAGTCACTTACGGATTCTGGAAATAAAAAAATATAATTAGTCAAGTTCAGATTTAAAATAACTTGGCATTTTGACTAAGCATAGAAATTGCACAAAAAATTACGTTGATATAATATTCAACACGAAGATACTTTGTCTGATTCGGCATGGCATTAAGATTTATGCATACATGGACATAGAAAGCGATTTTGTCTCATACAATGTAGTGATCCGTAAAGCAAGAACTAGCTGCTAGTAAATTAAGATGTGCTTTCCTTCGAATTTTTTTGGACTGTACGAGCTTTTTTTAATGTTTATTATTGATATTAAAATAAACTATTTCTTAATAAATTAATACTCACGGCGAGACTTGACCAGGGAAGAGAGCTCAAGGATCCATTTGGCGATCAAGTATTGGGAGCCTGTTGAACATAAAAACAATTAATTAAGAGTAAATAAAACAAAAAAAGGAAATACATAAAATTAAAATCTGAAAATTATTTTCTTTCTAAATGGTAAGATAAAAAATTAAATATTTTTAAAATATTTTTTTTTTATTAAAAAAATAAATGATGAAATTTTCAAACATACTTTTTTTATTCGGTTTTTTATTTTAAATTTGAAAATAAAAAAAAGAAAAAACAAAAAAAAAATGTTTTTATCTTCCACTTACCGGAGAGTCCGTCAAGTCCCTGTCCGTTGGTCTTCTTGTTCAGGATGGCCCTGAGCTTGGCGTCGATGTCGACGAGGCCGTAGTAGTCGTACACTCCGTCGAGGTTGTCCCAGCTACCGGTGTATCCGTTGAGTCCGAATTTGATTCCGGAACGTGGTCCGCAAACGCCTGGAATGCTGCGTGGGTTCTTGTAACCTGGAAACGAGGTATTGTTTAGCAACAAAGAAAAAAAGAAAAAAAAACGCCCAAATGTGAGTCTGACTCGCGCAAGTAAAAATAAATAAATAAATATTACCCAACATCACATACATTGATCTGATCCCGTAGTAAGTAGCTTAAGCACTTGTGTTAAGGAAATCAAGATCAACAGTGGATATGTTATGGACCAAGTGATTAATGTGAGCATTATTAATAATGCCCGAGCATTATGTATAATGTCTAGCCCTATCGGGCCAAGTGCTTATTTATTATTTAAACTTCTTTTTTTATCTCTATGCGCGTGCATTTTTATTTGTTTATGTGTTTATTGGTAAATATGATAATTGTGCGTAATTTGAGGTAAATAATTGTCTTTTGTGCTTTAAAATAATTTAATAATAAAAGAAAACGTAAAATTTCCACTCTGTATTACGCTTTTTACAAAGTTACGCCGTTTGACACGTATTCATAGTGACGTAATGGGTAATACTCACTGCGTATTTTTAGAATGGGATGAATATTTTAAGTATTATGGGAAACTTTACTTATATTTTTTCGTAATTCTATTAATTTTATCATTTGCAACCCCCGCTGCTGTGTATTGACCATACATTTATCTATGTATTCAGCCATTATCGTACATGTGCGCATAGATTAGGTATGTTCCTCCATATATTTATTATTTTTTGTGACTCTGACGCGTTATTGGACGTTGATTTTGCTTTGTGTTTGGACTTTGATTTAAAATGCCAAAACGAGGAAAAACAATAAATAGCCAATGTGTCCGTAATCTTAATCCCCCCGCGCATCAATACTAACAATAATAATGACACTCATGTGTTCAGCTATTTTGGGTGTAAACGCCATTATTTATATTGCAATTATGAATAATAGCGTGTCTTACAAGTTACGCCGCCAAATTATGTCCATTACCCCCTTTTGTTGACATTTTTTTCACACCACAATATTTTTTAGAGGCGTAACTACTTTTTATATTAAACTATTGTATATCAAATGATAATATTGATTAAAGTTTTTTCTGCATAACATGTTTGTATTACTTTGCCCAAAAGGTGATATACATTATGTATAATGCCCGGTCAAAGTGATTATTTTAAAAGTTATTATTGAATTGCACTCTCATATTGGGCATTTTTCATATGGACCGGGCAGTATGAATAATGCCCAATTTATCATTTGGTCCATAACATATACACAAATAAACACGAAAATATTTAATAATACACCCAGACATGGAACAAACACCGATGTCACTCAAATATTTGTCCCAAGTGGGAATCGAACCCACGACTCTTGGAACCGTAGTTCATGAGCCTGAGTCACTGACCACTGTTTTTGACTATTGTGTTTTCAAATTTGAAATTTGATTATTTGACTCTTTATCGATGAAAGAAAACATCGCGAGGAAACCTGCACATCGACAAAGATATTCTAAGGTTGTGTAGTCGACCAACCCGCACTTGGCCAGCGTGGTTGACTAAGTTTAGGGTAGGCCAGTGCCCCAGCAGTGGGGACTTGGGCTGATGATGATAATGATGATTATATTTTAATACTGACCTGGACGCCTGTCTCCGAGGAGTCCTCCGGTAAGTCCTGGGGAGCCCAAGACGCAGATGAGCACCTGCATCAGACCGAACACCACTGGAAAAGAAATTAAATGTATAGTAAACATACAGCTAGAGACCCACCCTGTAGCGCTACCATGAGTTTAAAAGTTACGGACTCGATTTCGCCTACGTAAATATGTCTATGAAAAACTTGTACAGAGCCCCTGGTAGTTACGCAAAGAACAAAATCGGTCGTATGAAAAAAACAACTCGATAGGTTTTTAACGTACGTAAGTTTTCGATAGCCAACTCATGGTACCGCTACTGGTTTCGTAAGGGTGCAATAAAATTCTTGCTTCTCCACTGTGTGATGCATGGGCCAATCAAAGGAAAGGGAGGAAATCAGGAGGATGGCTTTCATATATAATAATGAAAGCCTTCCTCTTGAATGTTTCTATCCATTTTTTTTTTGGATTTGTTTTGTAATATCAAGATTTGGGCAATGATGGAAAAATCAGCGTCTCTATTTTCAATAATTTCAAGATCGTGACATTTAAAGTATGATCAACTATAACAATTTCTTAAAATATAGCTAAATGTATACTTACAGTTTGATACAAGGCTGCCAACTGCAAACAAAAAGACACAGGTTAGTTTTGTATAAATTATACGAAACACGTAGGTAAATGTTAAATAAACTATTTGATAAGTTATACCAAATGAACTCGACATTAGTACCAATAAGCCGCGCATAGAGGTTCGATTGGTAAGTAGAAAAAAAACTAGATAGGTTTTTTTTTATTTCTTTTTTTTTTCTTAAAATATTTAGACTTACCTCCTGGGAGAACAGCGTTGAGGATTGATCCAAGGGTAGCGCCAACTGAAGAAAAAATATCGAATTAATATTATTTCTAGATGTTAATGATGAAAAATTTACCATACGCCAATTCAGTTTACTAATTCAAATATTACTTCACACACACTTCTTGTATTTTAAACTAGATAAAATTCAAAATGCCTGTTGTCTGAAATGCATGTAGTTGTCACCTATAATTAAGTTTGCTTTTATCTAAATGTTCGTCTTGGTCATGTTACTAATATCATATTATGGTCAATGTAATCTTGTTGGTGATCTTAAATAAATAAAATAAACTAAATTTACATTTTTATGACTCTAACTTCGTCCAAAATGCATTAGGTATTTTTATATGGTTATAAATATTTGCATAATTGTTTTTAAATATACTACAATAATTATTTACAAGTAATACTTCTTAGTACAATTCAGATAATATTAATATTTAAAATTAGTCTTTATAAGTCTACACGCGTAATTAGGAGTAGCAAATTACATAGCTACTTACTGCCCGACGTTTCGATTGGGTTACACCAATCGCGGTGGCTCGCGACAAATTTTAGTGTAATGGAACGCGAAAGTCTAAAATCTTAAATATTAATATTTGTAACCTAGCAGTGGGGACGTATATGGGCTGATGATGATGATAATATTTTTAAATATCTATACAATGTATATGTGTATAGCATACATACCTCCGATGACTAGGTTGAAGACATCATCGAGGGTACCGGGGATTTCTGTAAAAAAAGGATAGTGTTAAAACTTGGCCGAGTGGTTAAGGTCGTTGCTTGCCATGCGAGAGGTAGCCAGTTCAAACCCCGCCAGGTACCAATGTGTTTTCCAAAATTTGAAATTCATATGTACAATTATTCGACGCTTTAACGGTGAAGGAAAAAATCGTGAGGAAACCAGCACACCTGAGACATTTTTCAACGGCGTGTGAAGCCATGTCAGAGGCCTACGGGCGGTTTAAACTCTTGACACCAGGTTGTTCATCAACCATACGATAAGAAGAAGTTAAAAACTTGTGTGCAGAACCACCAGCTTAACATGCCAAAGCACGGGCGGGCATTCGCCAACTTTCTGACTACAGGGTTTTTTTTTACAATATTTTTAGTCAGTTCTGTCAATTATTCTCAAAAGTTTAAAAAAAAAATCATAACTCGAAAACTATAAGAAATCGCGGAACATACATGGGGGTGTTTCGGATGCCCCACGGGTGTTCTATCTCAGGACTTCCGCTTGACACTACTTTTTAGGACAGCCTGTATGTATAGAGATTTTTTATTTTAAATTATTATTAAGTCAACTATTTTTTTACTTTGAACTTAACTGACATCTATACGTTTTCGTAAAAAAAAGTTAACAAAAAGATATAAAGATACTTACTCAGATGAGCGAGGTCGGTAAGGATGGCACTGGCAGATCCGGCAAGGTCTGTAAAATAAAATAAAAACGTCAAAAAACATCAAAATACTTCAAATTTTATACTAACCACTAAAACAGAAAATATCGTATCAGGGACAATTCGGCAATGTATATTTGTCTAATGATTTAAGCAATTTTAATAAATAAATACATTTAAATATTGAAAACAACTTTGGCATTATTAATAAACTAACTTTGGAATAAATCCTTACTAATAATATAATATAATATAAACGTGAATGTTTGTAAGTATGGATGTATGAATTTTAACGTGTGACAAACACGGGGGGGGGATGAAAATTAGTATGGGGTAACTTTAACGTTTATAGATTTTTATAAATCGTGGTATGGAGGTAGCTGGCTATTTTAATACATCATTGCTACTAAAACCCAACAATACGCGGACGGCCGCTAGTCAATAATAAATAGCATAAATGCTTACCGGTAAGACCACCAGCCAGGATTCCTGTAAAATAAGATAAAAATTAGCTTCGATACTGATAAAGTTTGACAATCTTAAAAAGCTATATTAATTTCTTCAACAATAAAAATTTGAAAACAAGACTATTTGAAAAAAAATTAAACTATAATTAATATTTTACTGCGTTATGTTATGTTATTTAAAATATTATGATGTCCTAATATTATAAAAATATCAATAAAATTCAAATAAAACTTTAAGTTATACTCACCGAAAAGACCACCAAGGTTGAGACTCTGTTAATAAAAGAAAAAAAAGAAAATTAAGAGTGCGAATAATGTTTTTTTAATATAAAAGGTAGTCTTTATTCTTCATGCTGTACAATCTCAAAAGAGTAGCGCTACCACGAGTTAGCTATCGAAAACTTACATACGTTAAAAACCTATTGATATGTTTTTATCGATTTTAATTCTTGGTGTTCCCGCTAGAGGCGCTTTTCATTTTTTCAAAGTTATTTTATTTGCAGTTATAATAAAAAAATTACTTTTAATTTTATTTTTTACTTTTTAGTATTCTATCATGCATTGTCATCCGAACTGAACGTGCATACAAAATTTCAGTTCGATCGGATAATAGGAAGTGGTCGAAAAATCGATTACAAAAATCCACCCATACAGAAAAACTAACGGAGTGAGTCTAATAAAATCTTGTAAAAAAATAATTATTTCAAGTCCTGAACTCACCAGATCGACTCCAACATTAGCTCCAACTCCGGCGTTAGCGTGGCCACCTCCCAAGATGCCACCGACCAGGTTTCCAGCGCCGTGCAAGACTCCTTGGGCGACGTCTCCGACAGCGTTCAGGGCTCCACCAACGAGGCCTCCGACGAGACCTCCGGCACCACCGGTGACTCCGTTCAGGGCTCCTCCAGCAACTCCATTGAGGGCTCCAGTGGCACCGCCAGCCAAATCAGCTCCGGTGTTCAAGCCAGCGTTGAGACCAGCACTGGCGCCTCCTATAGGCATGGGCGTTGTCGTTAATTCACAAATTTTGTAACGCATATTTAGTTTTTGTAGCACACGGTGTGCTAGAAAACTGTAACTAAATAAATCTAAATCTAAATATCTGGGACATTTCCACACACGGTCATCCGACCCCAAACTAAGCAGAGCTTGTACTATGGGCGTCAGAGACTGATATACATACATATATATTTTTAAATACATACTTAAATACATAATCACACCCAGACATGGAACAAACACCGATGTTCATCACACAAATATTTGTCCCGAGTGGGAATCGAACCCACGACTCTTGGAACCGCCAGCCAGGGTCACTAACCACTGTTCCACCGAGCCAGTCACTGTCCGGGATATTTACCATGTTGTTTTGTTTTAATGTGCTCCCGATATTTCGGCACTGTTGCAAGCGCCATGATCACGGGTGAACAACATGGTAAATATCCCGGACAGTTTAAAATTACACGGTGCGCTAGTTGGCAAACGATCGGGAACGCAATTCAATAGAACGGCACATAAAATATAAATAAATACATATTACACAACATCACGTGCATTGATCTGATCCCGTGGTAAGTAGCTTGAGCGCTTGTGAACAAATATGACAATCAACAGTTGATACCCATAATATACTTTAAAATATTTAATAACACACCCAGACACGGAACAAACACCGATGCTCGTCACACAAATATTATGTCCCGGTTGGGACTCGAACCCACTTGGAACCGTAGATAGTGAACCTGGGTCACTAACCACTGTTCCACCGAGCCAGTCATACAT
The DNA here is from genome assembly GCA_039566165.1 of Maruca vitrata. Lineage (NCBI taxonomy): Eukaryota > Metazoa > Arthropoda > Insecta > Lepidoptera > Crambidae > Maruca > Maruca vitrata. The sequence goes on from CM076939.1 coordinate 6,687,218, forward strand.
ACATACATAAAATCACGCCTTTTTCCCAGAGGGGTCACTTCCTGCCATGTGCTACGGTCATGACACACCACTTTCGCTTCATCCACATCCATTAACCTCTTCATGCATGCTAGTTTGGATATATCATCATCATCCCATTCCTGTACACTACAGGACATATGCCTCCCCAAATGCACGCCACTTCTCTCTATCCTCGGCCACTCGCATCCAGCTCCTACCAGCCGTCCCGCGCAGATCGTCACACCACCTGGCCTGCGGGCGTCCTACACTACGTTTGCCGAGACGCGGTATCCACTTCAGACTCGTTTACCCCAGCGGTTCTTCTACGGCTGATGTCATCATCATCATCAGCCTTTTTATTATATCCCACTGCAGGGTATAGGCCTCCTCCGTAGAACGCCATGCACTCCGGTCCTGAGCCAGTCTCATCCAGAGACCCCCCGCGGCTTTCTTTATATCAGTTGCCTATCTGCTGGTACGGCTGATGTGGCAGTTTGGATATATAGGACTCATGCATACCTCCAAGGCCTCCGGTTAAGCCTCCCAGGCCACCTGCAGCTCCTCCGAGGCCTCCTGCAACACCTCCGAGACCTCCTGCGGCGCCAGTCAAGGACTTGACAGCGTTAAGGGCAAGCCCTAGGGTTGGCGCTGGGTTTGCGCAGGCAACTGCCACCTGGAAAAGATGGTGAATTGTTAATTTTATATTTTACTGGCTTTCCGCCCGCGACTTCGTCCGCGTAGAGACGTTTAACGGGTAAAACATTACTTCTTTATAGCGCGGTCGGTTAAAAAGTAGCCAAATCTGTACCAAATTTCATTTAAATCGGTTCAGTACTTTATACGTGAAAGCGTAACAGACAGACAGACAGAGTTACTTTCGGATTTATAATATTAGTAAGGACTAGTCACCCCTCGCTTTGCTTCGGGTATTATATCTATCTTTATTTATGTAATGGACACATTTTTTTATTATCCAAAATAAATCTTTAATATTGAAGAAATATTAATTATTATTTTTCAATTTACTTTAACGACAGCAGAGATATACCTGTTTAAAGTTCCTGAGACAGAGAGATCCGATATGTCAGGTGACGTCAAATTACACTACGGCCATACGCAATCCATACAAAACTCTGTTTTGTAAGAAAGAGATGGAAAATTAACTTTAATTCATTATAAAACCTTCGTTTTTGAACCGATTTCCACTTCAAATTTTATTATAAGAACCGAAATAGGTTTTCAGAAATATATTGTTGTAAACTCTATTTAGTATTTAAGTGTATGTCAATCGGATCATAAATAAAAAAAATATGCTAATTCAAACAAATAGTCTCAGAATATTTTTATTAAATTGATACGAGGCAATATATTATATTTTTAAAGATTTGGCTTAAACTTTTTTTTGTTTTTATAAAATTGTCATTTAAAAAAGCTTTCGGCCATTTTAACAAATTGTATTAACTAAGGTTAGTATTTGTATTATGACACAATATATCGGGCAAAATAAACATTTCTTCATTTTGATACACAAAAAAATATTTTTAAAATTTGAGTAACTTTATATAGCATTAAAACAACAAAAATATGTATATTTAAAGTATTTAAGGCGGTTTGCTTTTTAGGCACCGGGGTTGAACGGGTTAACAACTTACCAAGGCGGCCAATACGAGGAGCTTGAACGCCATTTCGGATTATTGGACGTCTGTGCCAAAAAAATTTCATCGCTCACTATTTATACCAATACGCTTAAGATTCCGTGTTTAAACAACTGAAAACATAACATCAAAGAATTTAAATTAAACCTATTTATTATTCGCCTACGTTATTAAAAGTAAATAATGGACCAATTATTATTTTTATCTGGCCATCTGTGTAAATATGTGCCTAAATGTATTGTTTACGGTGTACCGCCAAAATGTGAAATGTTTTTTTTAGTTAGGTATATTTTTCTATGGAACGAACATGTTTAAAATTTTTATGTGAATGAAAAAAAATATTTTTGGAAGAATTAAGAAAAAATATATCGCTTAGAAAACAGTTAAATATTAAATATATTTTCAGTATGCGGTTTATTTTGAGAAGATAGCGAGAACAATAAAAAAGACGAGAAAAAAATGAGACGAAAAACATTATTGTATAAATATGTTTTGGTTATATTTTTTGTCTAGTAGAATCAATATTATTTTGTTTTATTTATATCTACTAAAGAAAATGATTAAATTAAATTAGAATAAATACTTTCTATTAACATAATTATAAGGTCTTAATATGTCATTAGCTGTGCCCGCGACTTCGTACGCGTTCAACTACAGGATTTTACATATAAATTTTTGTTCCCAATTACTCCTGTTCCCGTGAGGTTTTTACGTTTATTAAGGTACTTACACACACACACACACACACACACACATATTAAGGTACTTGCATGCCAAATTTCAATCATCTATCTTACGCTATTTAGATTATTTCATACAAAAAGTTTTTTCCTGCCAGCTCCCGTTCCCATAAGAATTTTTTCAATTTCCTGTTCCTACTAAGCTTTTAGGTTTACTATGGTACCTGCATGCCAAATTTAAAGCATTTCACTAATAAAAGTGGTTTAGATTTTTTCATACAAAAGGATTTTCGCGCTAATTCCCGTTCTCGAAAGAATTTTGGGAAGTCCTTTCTTAGTGCACCTTTACGGTACTTAAGCTTCCTTCCAAATTTCATTACAAACAAAAGTTTTTTCCTGTTACTCCTGTTTATCCTGTTACAAACAAAAGTTTTTTTCCTGTTACTCCTGTTCCTGTCGGAATTTTTCAATTTCGCTTCGCAAATAAGCTTAACGTTCATTAGGGTACCTGCATGCCAAATTTCAAGCGGACAACTTAAGCGGTTTCAATTTCTCATACAAAAGGATTTACCCGTTAATTCCAGTTCCCGAAGGAATTTTGGGAATTTCTTTCATAGTGCCCCTTTTACGGTACCTAAGCTATGTCTCTTCCAAATTTCATTACATACAAAAAGTTGTTTCCCAGTTACTCCTGTTCCCGTGAGAATTTTTCAATATCGCGTTGCAAGTAAGCTTTACGTTTATTAAGGTACTTGCATGTCAAATTTCAATCATCTATCTTACGCGGCTAAGATTTATTCATACAAAAGTTTTTTTCGCTCACTCCTGTTCCCATGGGAATTTAACAATATCCTGTTACAACTTACAACTAAGCTTTATGTTTACCAATGTACCTGCATGCCAAATTTCAAGCGTCTAACTCAAGCGGTTTAGATTTTTCATGCAAAAGGCTTTTCCCGATTATCCCGTTCCCGTGAGTTTTTCGGGAATTCCTTTCTTATTGCACCTCTATGGTACCTAAGCTAAGTCCTTTCCAAATTTTAAGTGCCTACGTTTAGCTGTTTAAGCTGTGCGTTGATATGTCAGTCCGTGAGTCAGTCAGTTAGTCAGTCAATCAGTCAGTCAGTTTCTCCTTTTATATATATTTAGATGAAAATTTAAAATAATATGCGAGAAAAATTCGACGGCTTCAATAGCTGTTACTTGGTGTAGGTAGTCGCACGCCTGGGCGCGAATCCTGAAATTACTGGTGTTCGGATTCCCGGTTAATAATAAAGCAATTCCGTTTTTTCCGTTTTTCCAAATTAGATTAAATCATCAATCATCATCGTCATCATCAGCCCATATACGTCCCCACTGCTGGGGCACGGGCCTACCCTAAACTAGGGCGATAAGGCCTTAGTCAACCACGCTGGCCAAGTGCGGGTTGGTCGACTACACAACCTTAGAATTTCTTCATAGGCGTGCAGGTTTCCTCACGATGTTTTCCTTCACCGTTAAAGCGTCGAATGACGGTCCATATGAATTTCGAATTTGAAAAACACATTTTAAACAAACAAATCGTCAATTACTATGTTATTTATGCGTTATTTTTGGCATGACATTAACCTATGTCAATATTCACCAATCATTGTGCAGTTGGACCTCACGCCTACGTATTTGCCATCTACATAGTAAATTTCTCATGCGTTAACCGTCCGTACAATGAAGATAATATCATCATCATCAGCCCATATTGACTGGCTCGGTGGAACAGTGGTTAGTGACCCTGGCTGGCGGTTCCAAGAGTCGTGGGTTCGATTCTCACTCGGGTCAAATATTTGTGTGATGAACATGTTGTTTAATAAATAAATGAATATTACACAACATCACATACATTCAGCCGCATACCGCAGGCCAGGTGGTGTGACGATCTGCGCAGGACGGCTGGTAGGAGCTGGATGCGAGTGGCCGAGGAGAGAGAGAAGTGGCGTGCATTTGGGGAGGCCTATGTCCAGCAGTGGACTGTAATGGGCTGATGATGATGATGATGATGATCACATACATTGATCTGATCCCGTGGTAAGTAGCTTAAGCACTTGTGTTACGGAAATCAGGATCAACAGTGGATACACAAATAAACTTAAATATATTTAATAATACACCCAGACACGAAACAAACACCGATGTTCGTCACACAAATATTTGTCCCGAGTGGGAGTGCTTGTTCCGCGTCTGGGTGTGATTATGTATTTAAAAATATCTATGTATGTATATCAGTCTCTGACGCCCATAGTACAAGCTCTGCTTAGTTTGGAGTCAGATGACCGTGTGTGAAAATGTCCCAGATATTTATTTATTTATATAAATATACGTTAATGAAGATTATTATCACCACTTATTTCATCAAGTTCATTTGTACCGAAGCATTTAGGTAATGCCACTGATACCTAATAATCTACAGATAAGTAACATTTATATTAATTTGCGTTTCAAATTTGTGCCTTGTAATTTTTTGACACTTGAAACAAAATATTCGACAAAGCACGCAGTACACATTATAAAGATAGCTATGTCACAAGGTGCTCGACCTAGGGCACGTTTGTGTCGCATAAAGCGCGCGCGTTAAACTTACTAGCTGTGCCCGCGACTCCGTTCGCGTTGGAGCTAGAATTTAAAATAGCCTATCCTGTGTCCCAGATGTCTGTGTGTTTTTATACCAAATTTCATCAAATTCGGATAATTGGTTTCAGAGTTATCGAACGTTATCGTTACTTCTGAATAATGCAGCTTTCTAATGGTAAAAAAAATATTGCAATCGGTCCAGTCGTTTTTGAGTTTATTCATTACAAACATACAAAAATACAAATATTTCCTCTTTATAATATTAGTGTAGATGTAGATTAAAATGAAAAATGATGTGGATTCTGTACATCGAATAATTATTTAAAATTCATATGAAAGCATAATCGGTGATCGATACTCGTGTCAAAAACGCAATCAATAATTTTACGTCTGTCTGAGCACGCATAGTTTCAAAACTACCGTGAAATTTTAGTGGTTGTTTTGCCACAGTAAAATGATTATATCTTAGTAGTATTTGTGCAGTTGCAGCAGTGAAAGTTAACCAGCCACCCCCAGCCCGTTAGCCTATTATGAAAAAAAAAGTCTGTATATTAACTTCCACTTATAACGAACGGCATAAAATGTTTGAACTTGACATTTTTCACGACCACCCCAAGGCTTTTATGAAAAAACTTTTGCATAAATATAGTTTTACTGCTTATGAATATGAAAAGGAAATCTGTGTACCTACTTTGTTTTGAACTGCTATTAATATTTTTAGAATACCTACCTAACTAAAATGTTAACTGTAACCATGTTGTGCATATCTATAATATAAAAATGAATCGCAAAATGTGTTGGTAAGCGCATAACTCAACAACGCCTGAACCAATTTGGCCAATTCTTTTTTTAAAATGTTCGTTGAAGAAAAAAAATCGAATAATTGCCGGGAAAACCCTAAAAACAGCCCTTTTCTTTTTCACATTTTTTTGACAGGACGAAGTCTGTCGGGTCAGCTAGTCTGTAATAGATGTAAGCACTAGAATATTTATAATGCATGTTTAATTTAAGAATGTTTGTGTTTACATTGTTGATGTGCCTTAAAAATAAATAAATTAAATAGGTATTTACCTAAGTAAGTATTATAATAAGCCCATGCTAAAAAAACATGATAACAGAAAAATAAGTTTGTTCAGCGAATGTCATAGCTATTTGCCTAGTTATATTTAGTATAAATGACAGCTATATAAATATGTAATGCACCTGTCACAAGTACATAATGTTATTAAATAATAATGAAATAACTGAATAAGGATTACGCGAACAAAATGCAATAGGTATTATGTTGTACCTAAGCCAATGATCAATCCCTGAGTGGTTGAACCAACTTGTTGATTATTTTTATATAATATGTTTATTTTAAACTAGATAAAATTTAAAATGTCTGTTGTCTGAAATGCATGTAGTTGTCACCTATAATTAAGTTTGCGTTTATCTAAATGTTCATCTGGTCATTTTACTGATATCATATTGTTAATGTAATCTTGTTGGTGATCTTAAATAAATAAATAAATAAATAATTGATCATTACATAGTATAAAACAAAGTCGCTTCCCGCGTCTGTCTGTCCCTATATATGCTTAATATTTTAAAACTACACAACAGATTTTGATGCGGTTTTGTTAACAGGTAGAGGGATTGAATATACAGTTTTATATTTTATACTAGCTGTGCCGGCGACTCCGCCCGCCTGGTAAAGAGACTTAAGGCAACATTTTTGAATAAACACGTGTTATTGTGAGTCAACTATAAAAGATAGACAAACGCTGTTGCGGAATATTTTTAAACTATTGCATAGCTTTTATTGCGGGCTTTGAGCGCGGCGACCGAAGCAAGAAATTCTGTAACGAAAAAACCTCACAATCGTCTAACGTCGTTTCAGTTCGGTAGACTTCGGCACGGTGTTTGTGTGCGTGCGGTTAGACGTATTGTACGACTCTATGAAACTCGCACGAATCGAGACGAGCTGCCACGAAATCGGACGATGCTATGCAATAGCTATACCGCGGCAGTCCCCGAGTGCCACACGTCTTTTTAGATATCCTGCAACAGCGTTAGGCGTCATACATGATTTCTATGTAACTTTAACCATTAAGGCCGCATCACGACGGAAGCTTAAAAAAATGGAGTAACGTCTCCCGTTTTCCCAACATTTCTCTTCACTACTCTGCTCCTATTGATTGTAGCGTGATGAATAGTATACTAAAACCTGCCTAGGAGTATGAAGAATAATTATACAAAGTTTCATTAAAATCCGTCCAGTAGTTTTTGACTCAATTGAGATCAGCCAAGTGCGCAGGAAATATTATAGTGCACAAGTGTGCGCGCAAACACAAGTGCACTCTCTATTCCCTTACTCTCATAATTGAGGCGGCAATCCGACATGTCCGCATGAGATTGGGCACAGGACCACCGGCTTAACGTGCTTTCCGAGGCACGGGCGTTCAACCGCCAACTTCCTAACTCCGGGCTGAGTAATTTAATTACAGAAAAACTCACACAAATTTTGTCCGACCCCGGAATCGAACCGGCGACCTCTCGGTCCTAACGCAGCACTTGCTGCCAATAGACCAACGAGGCAGTTAAACATAATTATAATATGATTGGTTGTAAGCCAATGAAGTAAGTAGATATTTTTAAGTGTCAGCCAAGTGACACACAGACAGATTTTACCATCAGGGAAATCTTAAAGCAAAATATCTTATATCTAAATATATAAAACGAGAAACTGACTGATTCACTGACTGACAAATCGGCGCAAAGCCTAAACGACTAAACGTAGGCACTTGAAATTGTGAAGGGACGTAGCTTGGGCACCGTAGCGGTGCACTAAGAAAGGAATTCCCACGGGAACGGAAATAAGCGGGAAAATCCATTTGTATAAAAAATCTAAACCGCGTAAGATAGATGATTCAAATTTGGCATGCTGGTACCTTAAAAACGCAAAGCTTACTTGCAACGCGATATTGCAAAATTCCCACGGGAACAGGAGTCATTGGGAAAAAACGATTGTATCTAGAAATTTTGAAAGGACGTAGCTTAGGTACCGTAGAGGTGCACCAAGAAAGGAATTCCCGAAATTCTCACGGGAACGAGAATAATCGGGAAAATCCTTTTGTATGAAAAGTGTCAAAGATTTATTAAAATAGCCTGTAATATAAGGTACTATTAGCTATTTATTAGTGAAAGTCCCATCAAAATTGGTCCAACCGTTTCGAAGATTAGCGGGAATAGACAGACAGACAAAATTTTATTAAATGGTGTTTTTATCATTGGGATCCAATATAGATTCATACCCATTTAGTAAAAAGTAGTTATTTTAATATTGCCAACAGACACTTCAATTTTATTCATACAATTAAATTTAAGGTGACCCTAAACTCAATAATATTTAGTTAACTTAACTAGCGTATCTAATGTTTAGTTATATTTTTTTCGTATAATTTATTACTTTTATTAGTGTTTTCATTAGTTTGGTTAGGTACTAGCGGCCGCCCGCGACTTCGTCCGCGAGGAATAGTAACTTTTGGCAGTATTTATTAATTATCATAGCCCACAATGTTCCTTGTAAAATTAGCAATTTATAAATGAAATTCCCGTCGAAATTCGTCCAGCCGTTCCGGAGATTGGCCAGAATAAATAAATAAAATAAATAAATATTTCACAACATCACTCTGGTCCCGTGGTAAGTAACTTAAGCACTTGTGTTACGGGCAATCAACAGTGGATACACAAATATACTTAAATATATTTAATAATACACCCAGACACGGAACAAACACCGATGTTCGTCATCCAAATATTAGTCCCAAGTGGGAATCGAAGCCACGACTCTTGGAACCGTAGGTTATGAACCTGAGTCACTAGCCACTGTTCCACCGAGCCAGAATAGACAGACAGACAAAAAAAATTATTGTGTTTTAGTTGATGTTCATTATAAAGATTTTTTTAATAAAAGTCAACAGGTCGACGTCACTCCATCTGATGGTTAGCGGTAGTGAGGTCCACATAATGAGGTCGACAGGCACATAGACCATATTGAGCCTGTCGCACTCACCCTGAGGGCCTGCTTTAATGCCGTTTCACGCCCCGCCTGACGTGCCCATCATCATAGGAGGGAGGGAAACCATGAGCAACCCATTATGAAATGGAATAATTTATTCTCCAAATAGATTTTCATGAAATACTTTTTGCCCAGCAGTGGGATGACAAGGGTTAATAATAAAAAAAAAACTTTTGCACGTCAAGTTATAAATAAATTATTCTAATCACAAATTACATGAAAATTCAACAAGTTACATAATTTAATAATGTCCAAGCGAGCAGCTCATCGTGTCCATGGATTTGCCTTCTACTTTATAATATGCTTTTTTCACAAGTCCCCGGCTCCTCGAGCTACTATCGACTCAGTCCAAATCATCCGAAGCGATAGTATCCTTCCTCACCTTTTCCTTCCGCTTCCTCCCCTTTGCTCCCCTTCCTCCCTTTGCTACTCGTGGGAACGCAATGACCTTGTTTAAACAATGCACAAGGCAGAATGGCGGCGACGTGGACGTGGTCCACAACCCGTCACGTCACGTTTCCCACAGAAGTGAAAAGTGGATCGCTGAAAGTGATCTCTGCCTACCCCTCTGGGAAAAAGGCGTGATTTTATGTTTTTTATGTTTTTCACAAGTTTGAAATTATAAAAAGGCAATTCAATAACATTATGTGGGATCTTATTAAACAACTATGACCTGCCCTCGCTTCGCTTCGGGTATATCTCTATCTCTATATAATATATTTCAACCCCGTAAGGGATTTTACATACAGAAGTTATTTCCCAATAACTCCCGTTCCCATGGGAATTTTGTAATATCGCGTTGGAAGTAAGCTTAACGTTCATTAGGGTACCTGCATGCCAAATCTCAATCGTCTATCTATATCGCGGTTTAGATTTTTTCATACAAAAGTTTTTTTCCTATTACTCCCGTTCCCGTGGGAATTTTACAATATCCTGTTGCAACTAAGCTTTTAATTTATTAAGGTACCTGCATGTCAAATTTCAAGCGTCTAACTTATGCGGTTAGTATTTTTCATACAAAAGGATTTTCCCATTATTTCCCGTTCCCGTGGGAATTTCGGGAAATCCTGTCCTAACGGATGCCTACGTCATAACATCTACCTGCATGCTAAATTTCATCTCGATCCGTCCAGTGTTGATGTTTAACGGCTAAAACATTACTTCTTTATAGCGCAGTCGGTTAAAAAGTAGCCTATAACCGTTTCTAGGCTCTGGACTATGTCTGTACCAAATTTCGTTTAAATCGGTTCAGTACTTTATGCGTGAAAGCGTAACAGACAGACAGACAGACAGACAGACAGACAGAGTTACTTTCGCATTTATAATATTAGTAAGGATAAGGATTTTGTTCTTAAACCTAAGAACAACTTTCCAGTCTATTATGCCTTAATGACACGGGACAGAAAAAAGGAACTGAGCCTCTTGGTCAGTGCAACCAGCACTTGCATTCTACTTTATTAATAGATCCATACTTATTTAGTAAAAAGACGTTATGTATGTTAGTTTTACAAACAGACACTTCAATATTAGTTGTATGTATAGATTGAAATATAAGTTGAAATAGCATACTGAGTCTTATTGCTAGGGTGACCATCATTTCAGATAAACCAGGCTTGGAAACATCTGGGCGATATTATAGTTTAATTTATTTACTTACTAGCTTTCCGCCCGCGACTTCGTCCGCGTAGAGACGTTTAACGGGTAAAACATTACTTCTTTACAGCGCAGTCGGTTTAAAAGTAGCCTATATTCCTTCCTAGCCTCTGGACTATATCTGTGTCAAATTTAGTTTAAATCGGTTCAGTACTCTTTGCGTGAAAGCGTAACAGACAGACAGACAGAGTGACTTTCGCATTTATAATATTAGTAAAGATAAGGATATGTATGATAGTGCCTCCAAGGATCGTTGGTTCGTTTCCTAATCAGGAAAGTATTTGTGTTATGAACATCGGTGTTTGTTTCGTGTCTGGGTGTGAATATGTTTTTATAAATATTTATTTATTCCTCAGGAAACGGAAATGTCCCGGATATTTACCATAGATGAACCATGGCAGTTTGAAATTATATCTATCTATTTCGCTTAGTTTAGGGAGAGATGACCAATATGACCAATTGTGACGATGTTCCGAATGATTATTTATTTATTAGGTCGTTAGTATAGGTCGTTGCTTGCCATGCGAGAGGTCGCCAGTTCAAACCCCGCCAGGTACCAATGTGTTTTTCAAATTTGAAATTCATATTTACCACCATTCGACGCTTTAACGTCTGTCAGTGGGCTGGCCACATCAGCCGTAGAACCGACGACCGATGGGGTAGACGAGTTCTAGAGTGGATACCGCGTCTCGGTAAACGTAGTTTAGGACGCCAGCAGGCCAGGTGGTGTGACGATCTGCGCACGTACATAATAAAAAATTGATTTTTTCTAACTGACCTACGAAGATGGCTTGTAGTAGCCTCGTCATCATCATCGGACTTGCGGGGAAGCGGATGGCTCTCCTCCCTCTCGGTTAAACAGTGGTTAGTGAACCAGGTTCATTTTCTGCGGGTCCAAGAGTCGTGGATTCAATTCCCACCCGGGACAAATATTTGTGTAACGAGCATCGGTGTTTGTTCCGTGTCTGGGTGTGTTATTAAATATATTTAAGTGTATTTGTGTATCCACTGTTGATTCTGATATACGTACACAATTGCTTAAGCTACTTACCACATTGTCAGATCGATGTATGTGATATCGTGAAATAGACTTATCCCGTTTGTCAAGTACAAATAGACACTCTACTTTTGGAAGCCATTTTGTTTCCTACCTAAACACCAATTAATATTTTATTTTACCATTGTTAAGCGGCCTAATTTATTTAGTAGTAACTAATATCCGTATGTGAATGTATGTTTAAGTATGTTTAAGTTTTCGTGTTTACTCAGATGTTTAAAGAAAGATGATACAAGATATAGCCAATACAAACCGCTTGACTCTTACACAAATCGTTTTATAATTTAGTTTTGAGTCATACTTAAACATTCTTTCATCATCATCATCATCATCATAATCAGCCCATATACGTCCCCACTGCTGGGGCACGGGTCTACCCTAAAATAGGGCGATCAGGCCTTAGTCAACCACGCTGGCCAAGTGAGGGTTAGTCGACTACACAATCTTAGAATTTCTTCGTAGGTTTCCTCACGATGTTTTTCTTCACCGTTAAAGCGTCGAATAATCGTACATTTGAATGTCTAATTTGAAAAACACAGAGGTTACGTGGCGGGGTTTGAACTGGCGACCCCTCGCATGGCAAGCAACGACCGTTACCACTCCGCCAATCCGCCATCGACGCTTTTTATGACGCAAACTTTCTTTATGACTACGGTAAATATCGAATTACTGCCTCGTTGGTCTATTGGTAGAATGCGCTGCGTAAAGACTGAGAGGTCAGGTTGTTCAAACAAAAATCTTCTTCTTATCGTATGGTTGATGAACAACCTGGTGTCAGCGTTTAAACCGCCCGTAGGGCCTCTGACATGGCACACCGTTGAAAAATCTCTCAGGTGTACTGGTTTCCTCACGATGTTTTCTTAACCATTAAAGCGTCAAATAATCGTACATATGAACTTCATATTTGAAATACACGTTGGTACATGGCGGGGTTTGAAATGGCGTCCTCTAGCATGGCTATAAAAGACCTTAACCACTCGGCTATCGACGCTTTAAAAACAAAAATAAACACTCACAAAAAAATGTATGACTTTTTCTGTAATCAAATTACACATCCCGGATTTAGTAAGTTGGCAGTTGCACGCCCGTGCCTCGGAAAGCACGTTGAGCCGGTGGTCTTGCGCCTGATATCTCATCGGTCATATTATTATTGCATATAATGAATAATACATTATGTAATAATAATACCTAACAATACCACTATTCATTAAGTAAACCAAGTAAGCCATATGCTAAGCTATTTTAATATGTATATCCTTAGATATATGACAACTGCTACACCCCTACAGGGTTCATTATGTGTGCATTAAATGAATCCTTACTAATATTATAAATGCGAAAGTAACTCTGTCTGTCTGTTACGCTTTCACGCATAGAGTACTGACCCGATTTAAACGATATTTGGTACAGAGAGTCCTGAGCCTAGGAAGGAGGCTACTTTTTAACCGACTGCGCTATAAAAAAGTAATGTCTTACCCATTAAACGTCTCTACGCGGACGAAGTCGCGGGCGGAAAGCTAAAAACTAGGTATTTTATTATCGTGTGGAAAATAAAAAACAATATTGAAAACCCAAAGGTATTATTTATACAAATTAGCCAATGGTGTTTTTAAAATTATAATATCCATTTGTCGTCATGAAAAAGTCGTGTTGTTGTTGCTACAATATCAGCTTAACCTGAGAACAAAGTTAAATGTTAGACAATGATGGCTGATGATGATGATGATGAATGTTACAATCTAACATTCATCATCATCATCATCAGGCCATCCCTGTCCAATACTAGACAGAGGCCTCACCAAATGCACGCCACTTAATTCGACATTCATCATAAAAAGCATTAAAATACTAAATAATAAAATCTTTTAAAATGAGAATAAAAACCAAAAACATAATTACACAAGTCAATTATAATTGGTACAATTTTATTAATATGGGTATATTGATTAGTTTATACACCGTGAAATTTGAGTGGTTGTTTCCCGTGGCAGAACGATTTGCTTGTAGTAATACTATCGAATTATGCAAATTATTCCTTGAAAAAATGTTTTTTAAAAAATTTTTAAAATAAAAAATTTCCAACTCGAAAACCAGAGAAGCTATCGTTTTTTTTTTAAGATGTGACGTAATGAGGTACTGCTTGCCGCATGAAATCGATGTTAAAAAATAAAAAAGCTCTGCGCCCTAAGTAATAAAGTGATTCGAAAGTACTTTCGAGTTTCGGTTAAACCTTTCGTAATACCGACCTTTCGAATTTATGTGGTTGTTTTCCCGAAATAAAATTATTCTATCTTAGTAAAAAACACTGTACAAAAGATGCTGCACAATTTTTTATATAAATCAATACTCGTAAATCCCGGTTTACAAAAGGTATAAACGCAACTCAAAAGCACGCTCCAACTGCTTTATAACATAGGAGGTAAAGCTTATTTAGCTTTATTCATCAATTTCATGCAGCAATTAGGACCTGATTACGACACATCTCTTAAAAGAACTATTGCATCTTACATTTTCGAGATAGATGATTTATTTATGAAAAATTTAAAAATGTGATTAAATAGTTAGGACCTGATTACGTCACATCTCTTAAAAGAACTAGCGCATCTCACGCTTACGAGATAGATCTCTTCTTCTTCTTCTTTGAACAGACTGAATTAGAATACTTGACATACCTTTTTTAGCGGCCCTTAGTTTTCCTTTTGGAATTCCTGAAATTGAAAAAAAATGTGTAAGTAAAGAAAATTGAAATCAAGAACAGGATGATTCATTCCTGTCAATTTTTTGTTCGACTTGGCGGATGCTTTGTCGTGCCCCAAATTATTATTTATTTGTACATTCATAATCTTTACAGGTTATGGGTACCTAAAACAATTATGTAGGGTTTGATGCTATCAACATCAGCCAATAAGTCTGTCCACTGTTGGACGTAGGCCTCCCACGTCTACGCCACTCCCACCTATCCTCGGCCACTCGCATCTAGCTCCTACCAGCCGTCCCGCGCAGATCGTCACACCACCTGGCCTGAGAGGGCGTCCTACACTACGTTTGCCGGGACGCAGGGCAATATTAATGGCCAACTAAATAATTATCTAAAATATTGGAGGGGTGAGACGGCATTTAAGCGGGCTTTCAAGGTGAGTGCGACAGGCTCAATATGGTCTATTGTGCCTGTCGACCTCATATTAGGATCTCACTACCGCTTACCATCAGGTGAAGTGTCATCTTGTTAGCTTATTACAAGAAAAAACACATATCTACTTAAATACATACGCACTTGGCCATGGTTGGCTAAGGCCTGATCGCCCTATTTTGGGTAGGCCCGTGCCCCAGCAGTGGGGTCGTATATAGGCTGCTGATGATGATGATGTTTGACAGGCTCGATGGTGCATTGGATATGCCCCTGTCTCATACGTCAAGAGTCATGGGTTCAATTCCCACTCTGGTCAAATATGTGTGTGTTGAATATCGGTGTTTCATCCGTATCTGGGTGAATTGTTTAAATTTTATTTGTGTATATCAGTAGACTCACCAATTGGAAGTTTGCTGAGATTCTCTATGACCTGGCCTGTTAAAATAAATAAAAATATATATAAATATTTTTTTTAGAAGTTACGGTACAAGAGGTTTAGGCATAGACCCAAGTAAGAATAGTTTTCCTTCCAGCTCATGTTTTCCCTCCCTCCTATGATCCCGGGCTCTTCAGGCGGGGCGTGAAACGGCATTTAAGCAGGCCTTCAGGGTGAGTGCGACAGGCTCAATATGATGTATTGTGCTTGATTATTAGGATCTCACTACCGCTTACCATCAGGTGGAGTGAGGTCATCTTGTTTG
Organism: Maruca vitrata; assembly: GCA_039566165.1. Lineage (NCBI taxonomy): Eukaryota > Metazoa > Arthropoda > Insecta > Lepidoptera > Crambidae > Maruca > Maruca vitrata. Next base: position 6,702,761 of record CM076939.1, read on the forward strand.
TCTATTATGAAAAAAAGACCCAAAAAAGTTTGAAGACAAGTAACTTACCAACGAAACCAGGCTCTGGGATTGGCTCACACACGGCTAAGCCGATCTGCAAACGAAAATACATAAATAAATATCGTAGCTTTTTCGACGCTCTTACAGTATGGAAAAACGTCATGATGCGGATTCTTGCACATCTGGGAAGAAATTTATCATATCATATAACTAAATATGTATTAGGTACTAGCGCTCTGTAAATGTTGCTGTGCCTCCACGGGGCGTCACATAACGGACTGTACCTTATATAACAACTATGTAATAACGTGTGACACGCAATAAATATTTTGAATTTGAATTTGAATATATAAATTTTTGTTGTGTGAAGTCTACCAATCTGCACTTGGCCAGCGTGGTTGACTAAGGCCTGATCGGCTTTATTTAGTTTAGGTCCGTGCCCCAATAATGGGGATGTATGTATGGGCTGATGATGATGAACTATAACCATACATTCTTTCGATTCCGAAGTCAGTTGCTTATGCACTTGTGTTACGTATATCAGAAACAAAAGCGGAACTACTTAAATATATTAATAACTCACCCAAACATTGAACAAACACCGATGTTCATCACACAAATATTTGTCTCGGATGGGAATCGAACCTACAAAACTCTAGGTAAATAAATCAAAAAATAAGGCGTTCGACTGATTTCCATGAGCCATGACGGCCGATCTCAATTGAGCTCAGCCACGTGCGCAGGACGTATTATAGTGCACAAGTGTGCGCGCAAACACAAGTGCACTCTCTGTTCCTTTACTCTCATAGTTCGATGAGACGGGAGTCCGACATGATTCGATCCGATGAGCGATCGGGCGCAGAACCACCGGCTTAACGTGCTTTCCGAGGCACGAGCGTGCAACCGCCAACTTCCTAACTAAGGGCTGAGTAATTTTTTTACCAAAATACTCACACAAATTCTACCCGACCCCGGACTTGAACCGGGGACCTCGCAGTCCTTACGTAGCGCATGCTACCTATAGACCAACGAGGCAGTTACGAGGTAAACTTTAGGTACCGAGTCACTAACCACTGTTCCACCGAGCCAGTCAGCTATGATAACCCTATAGCCCAAGTGCGCGCACAAACACAAGTGCACTCTCTGTTCCCTTACTCATAGTTCGATGAGACCTCAATTCGCCATGACCGATAGAATTCGGGCGCATGACCACCGGCTTAACGTGCTTTCCGAGGCACGGGCGAAATAAAGTAAGTATTGGTTTTAAGGAAACTATTATGTTACTTACCATACATTAGGAATGAATATATAAGGGGAAGTTTTTTTTTTTTATTAAGTCTGAAAGTTGCACCAATTTTAGAAAAGGTGAGAAGTGCAAGGTTAGCTTGGTACGGGCATGTTATGAGGAGGGAAGAAAGCCATGTGACTAGAAGAGCGATGAGTATGAATGTCAATGGACGTAATAGTAGAAGGAGACATGGATGGATTGCGTTAGAGATGATATGGGAGTGAATGGAGTAGAAGCAGAGATGACGAATGGCAGGCCCGAGTGGAGGAAATATACATGTTGCGCCGACCACACTTAGTGTGGGACAAGGGCAGGAGAATGATGATTATGTTACTTACCAAAATAAAAAATATGGCGAACAAAGCGAACTTCATTTTGCAGTTTTAGAAATATCTTGTACACTGAAGAGGAAATGCGAAGACCGGACTTATATACATAAGACCAAAACATTATGTTCAATTTAAGTGGTAGTTTCGATTATAGTATCTAAATAGCTTCACTTGTAACTGCATAAATGTTTTAAAACAACTACATTCCACATTTATCTCGGTATAATGAATTAGTTTTATATAACTCGATTAATCCTTTCTATTTCAGGAGTTTTTCAGTAGCTTAATCTTAATTAAATTTAAATATAACCATCACATTTGAAGTAACATTTTACGGTTGAACTCAAAATTATTTTGAGATCCAACGTTTTGAGTTGCAAGCCCTGTAAAGAGCTCGAGAGTCGATGGCCGAGTGGTTAAGGTCGTTGCTTGCCATGCGAGAGGTCGCTAGTTCAAACCCCGCCACACCTCTGTGTTTTCAAATTTGAAAATCATATGTGCGCAGCGTACACGCGCGCGCGCTAAATAATCGGTGTGTACGTACAGGCACTAAGTCATAAAGCGGTTCGAACGTGCTTTCGAGTTTCGGTTATACCTTTCGTAAAACCGGCATTTATAGAATTTAACAAAATATATTGTACTACTAAGATAGAATCATTTTACTGCGGGAAAACAACCACTCAATTTTCACGGTGTATAATATTATGACCTCGTTGATTAAAATGTCAGTTCGTTTAAGAAACTTTCTTTTTTTCTTCTTTTTTGTATTTGGATCTCTGTGTTTTTTTATACATGCTTTTATTTTTGTCAACTATACTACACACTTCCCGGTTACCGATTGAGTTGAAATTTTGCATGCACGCGTAATGACAATGCAAAATTATTATGATATGGAGCTGATCTGATGATGGAGCCTGAAGGTGGCCATAGGAACTCGATGAATAAACAACAGAACGGCATCGAGTTTGGGCTTGATCGATTTGTCTTGTCGAGTACTTTGGTGGCTGGAAGATAAAATATGGCGAACAAAGCGAACTTCATTCTGCTGTTTTAGAAATATCTTGTACACTAAAGAGAAAATGCGTAGACCGGACTTATATACTTAAGACCACAACATTAAGAATAAGGCGTCCGACCGATGTCAATTGAGATCAGCCAAGTGCACAGGACATATTATAGTGCACAAGTGCACTCTCTGTTCGGTGAAACGGCAATCCGACACGATTGATGAGAGATCGGGCGCAATGCCACCGGCTTATCATCATGCTTTCCGAGGCTCGTACGTGCAACCGCCAACTTCCTGACTCCGGGCTGTGTAATTTCTTTACAGAAAAACTCACACAAATTTTGCCCGACCCCAGACTCGGATCGACTTGCTACCAATAGACCAACGAAGCAGTTAACATTATGTTCAATAGGCGTGACGACTGGGTCACAATCTTATTATTCTATTTAGTCCGTAAGTTAGTTTATACAAAAATATGGGACACTTATTTTTTTGTTTTGCTATTGATTGAAAAATGACAAAATTATAGCTTATCAAACTTCAGGAGTGGGGGCTTGTGACGTCACAGTTACGCAAAAATTGTACCCTAACGTGACGTCATACGAAACTTCTAAGCACTATATCTTCATAATTTCTTGTTTGTGAAACAAAATAAAAAATACGAGTACAATATTTTTAATCTGAATAACGGACTAATTATATTTTTTAGTCGTCTCGCCTATTTTAATGGTAGTTTGGATCATAGTATCTAAATAGCTTCATTTGTAACTGCATAAATGTTTTAAAACAACTACATTCCACATTTATCTCGATATAATTAACTAGCTGTGCCCGCGACTTCGTTCGCGTGGACTACAGGATTTTACATACAAAAGTTTTTCCCTGCTAACTACCGTTCGCGTGGACATTATGCAATATCCTGTTGCAACTAAGCTTTAAGTTCACTAAGGTACATACATGCCAAGCGTCTCACTTAAGCGGCTTAGATTTTTCATAAAAAAGGTTCTTCCCGCTAATTCCCGTTCCCGTTGAAATTCGGGAATTTCTTTCTTAGTGCACCTCTATGGTGCCTAAGCTACGTCTCTTCGAAATTTTAAGTGACTACGTTTAGCCGTTTAGGCTAAGCGTTTACATGTCAGTCAGTCAGTCAGTTTCTCCTTTTCTATATTACTAGTGACCCGCCCTCGGCTTCTGGTAAATTTTACATACAAACCTTCCTTAAGAATCACTCTATCTATTAAAAAAAAACGCATCAAAATCCGTTGCGTAGTTTTAAAGATCTAAGCATACATACGGACATACAGCGAAAGCGACTTTGTTTTATACTATGTATTGATGATTGTTATTGTTACACTATGAAGTGTTATGTTTTTACTTATAGTATGAATGGAACTATTTAGTTAAGTGTTTTGTGTGTTATACAGTAAAAATGTGTTCTCATAATTTCGAATGGAATTTCCGAATTTGATAATTTAACAAGTTTTTAGAGATATTGAAATATTCGTTATTACAATGTAATTTATTTTGGTAATGTTTTATCTATACTAATATTATAAATCTGAAGAGTTTGTTTGTTTGAACGCCCTAATCTCAGGAACTACTGGTTCGATTTGAAAAAATCTTACGTTGTATAGACCATTTATCGAGAAAGGCTTAAGGCTATATAACATCACGCTGCGACCAATAGGAGCAAAAATACAATGGAAAATGTGTAAAAAACGGGGGAAACGCGAACGAAGTCGCTGGCACAGCTAGTTTAAAGATACAAATATAGAGCTTTTTCTAGCGGCGACATATATATTAATTAAATTGTAAATTAAAACACTTATTGTGACATAACTATGATAGTTAAATATATGCTGTCGCGATATTTTTTGTAGATATTAATGTGTTCTACAAAATTGTAGTCCATTGTATCATTCTAAAATGAATACTTTTCGCAGCGCATGGGATATAAGGTTTTTTTTTATCTTGGGTGACATATTTGGGTTTTCCGTACGGATCCCTACTTTTTTGAAAATGTAATATGGCCTATAACCTTCCTCGATAAATGGACTATCCAACATTGAAACATTTTTTTAAATCGGACCAGCGGTTCCTGAGATTAGCGCGTTCAAACAAACAAACTCTTCAGCTTTATAATCTGGGATATCTGGGACATTTCCACACACGGTCATCTGTCCCCAAACTAAGCAGAGCTTGTACTATGGGCGTCAGAGACTGATATACATACATATATATTTATAAATACATACTAAAATACATAATCACACCCAGACACGGAACAAACACCGATGTTCATCACACAAATATTTGTCCCGAGTGGGAATCGAACCCACGACTCTTGGAACCGCCAGCCAGGGTCACTAACCACTGTTCCACCGAGCCAGTCAAAATAATATTAGTATAGATCAATTGCTGTTCGTTAGTCTCACTAACGGGAACTGCTGAACAGATTTAGGAAAATATGCGAAAAAGAAAGTTAAACAACAATTTCATTTTCCAAATATAAAACTGTTCTTCTATGAAAAAGAATGCCTTATCGCCCTAGTTTAGAGCTGCCACGAGTTTCTTTAATATATGGGACGTAAAAATATATTTATTACTGTTAAAAAGCTGTCAAAAACTATTGTAAAAGAAACGAACTGTTTATTAAGCTTTCATCATCATATTCATCATCATCATCATTATTAGCCCATATACATCCCCACTGCTGGGGCACGGGCCTACCCTAACTAGGGCGATAAGGCCTTACTCAACCACGCTGGTCAAGTGCGGGTTGGTGACTATACAACCTTAGAATTTCTTCGTATAGTAGGTGTACAAGTTTTCTCACTATGTTTTCTTTCACCATTAAAGCGTGGAATAATCGTACATAGGAAGTCCAAATTTGAAAAACACACTTATTAAGTTTTGTATGATAACAGTTTATTAGCTTTATAAAAAAATCAACGTACAACAACAACAAATATTAAAAATAGAAAACTATAAATATTTAAAACAAACTTCCTTTTAACAAGCGAGATTTCTTTAATAATATTCGTCCGTGAGTCCGTTTCTCACTTGGCAGGTTTCTTTTACCCGAATATTTCCAAACGTCCAATCTTATAGAGAGAATCAAAGAATTTCTTCACGTCTTTCAAGTATGGAGTAGCTGGCTGGTCTTCGGAAACATCAGGACTATCTATCCTTAAGTATCTGAATTCTTTGTCAGCTGATGACCACTTCATATGACCTGTTGATGGATCCCTGAAGAATAGAAAAAAAAAATTATAACAATAAATACACACGTAAACTTGTGAACACTCTTTGACACATGCACACAAACACACACATGTACACACATATGCACAACCACTTAAATAATATGTAATTTTCAGTGACAACTCGTTTTAACTGAAAATTAATTATGTCTCTGTGGCTACTCCTTTCACTCTCATATCATCTGTCACGCAATCCATCCATGTCTTTTTCGGCCTTCCTGTATCATAACGTCCATTGACATTCATACTTATCACTCTTTTAGTCACATGGCTTTGTTTCCTTCCTCCTATAATCCTGAGCTCTTCAGGCGGGGCGTGAAATGGCATCTAAGCAGGGGTTATTCCCATTTCCCACTACTAAATTTTGTCTACTTCGAGGTCACTAAGAGTTTTTCTTAAAAATGTTAAGTAGAGACTAGACAGTAGTCTCAAGTATAGAAATATGGGACAGTTAAAAATTAACACAAACATTGGACAGATTGGCGACTATTTTTAGACAAGAGTCGTAGTGGACCTCAAAGGAGACAAAGTTCAGAAAGGACAAATGGGAATAACCCTAAGCAGGTCATCAGGGTCACGGCGAGAGGCTCAATAGGGTCTGTAGTGCCTGTCGACCTCATATATGGATCACTCACCATAAGTTGGAGCGAGGCCATCTTGAAAGTTTCTATTACAAAAAAAAATATTCACCATAGTAAAATACTCAAAACCCTTTCAACTCACCCAGTCTTCATGTAATTGGTAACGATCTTTGTCATCAGTTGACTCATTTGGGAATCCTCATTGGGCTGGTTCAATTCGTTCTCAGTTATATCACCCAAGATCAGGTTTGGTCTGAAGAAGAATCCAAGATCCTCAGCGTGGCCAGCACCTTAAATGTTCATAAATAAATAAATATCACACAACATCATCTTAATTCTGCAAAAAATATTAATGGCAAAAGCGTCAATAGCCGAGTGGTAAAGGTTATTGCTTGCCATGCGAGAGGTCGCCCAGTTCAAACGCCGCGTCGTCCTTCTGTGTTTTTCAAATTTGAAATTCATATGTACGATTATTCGACGCTTTAACGTAGAAGGAAAACATCGTGTTAAAACCTGCACACCACTACTACCGTTGTATAGTCAACCAACCCGCACTTGGCCAGCGTGGTCGTCTAAGGGCTGATCGCCCTAGTTTAGGGTTGGATCATGCCCCAGAAGTGGGGACGTATATGCGTGATGACACAATATCAAATACATTGTCTCTCTCCGTATTTAGCTCAAGCACTTGTTTTATTTTTTCCTAACTGAGTTACGATGATAGCTTGGAGTAGCCTCGTCATCATCACCGTACTTGCGGGGGAGCGGATCTCTTCGGAAAACGAGGTCCACATAATATAAGGTCGACAGGCACAATGAGCCTGCCGTATTCACCCGGAACGCCTGCTAAAATGCCGTTTCGCCCCGCCTGAAGAGCCCGGGTTCATAAGAGGGAGGGAAAACATGAGCTGGAATGGCATTCCTTGCCTTAATGACACGGGGCAGAAAAGAGGAACTGAACCTTCTGGTCCGAGCCACCAGTGCCTGAATTTTTGTGATGCCCTCAAATTGTAATATCCTAATAAGTCGAACTAAGAATAATAACTTAAGCTTTTGTAAATTTAAAATGAATTGTTACCTTACACAGGTGGCAACGAATACTTTAAAAATAACTTCACCTTTAAAATCAGTCATCAGCACATTCTTCAGTAAACTATGTTCCGCGTTGTAACCAAACTCATATACAAATGTCGGTTCCCCTCCAGTCTCTAATCTTCGGTCTACCACTCTAACAACTGGATATTTGTAAAGACTGTCTGTGCATGCTAAAAAAATAAACAACAAACATTAGAATCTGTATGATCGGGCTTGTCAAATTTTAATGTTATTCGTTTTAAGATAGAACGCGTTTTTCCTATTAACAACTACATAATATAATTGTGATGTACTAAATATTAAGTCTTTTTGGATCTACACGCGACATCAGGAGTAGCAAATACGTAGATAGGTGAAATTTTTAAGAAGAGTCAAATTAAAAGTACCCGTAATTGAGCAAGCATGAAGAGATTGATGGATGTGAAACAAGCGAAAGTGGTGTGCCAGGACCGTAGCACATGGCAGGAAGAGATCTCTGCCTACCCCTCAGGGAAAAAGGCGTGAATTTATGTACTAATGTATGTTCGTAAATACATACTTACTGTCTGACCTTTCGACTGGGTTACACCAATAATGCTAGCGACCTTGCGATGGTTGCTATTCCTAACATCGCGTGAAGACCTTTAAAGACTTATATTGAGCATAATGGAAAGTCATGAAGCTTACGTAATTGTGATGTAGATAATAATGATTTGGTTAATATTTGAAATAACTAGTTGAAACTAGAATTTACCACTGATACTCGTATATTTAATTTTCAGTGACAACTCGTTTTCTGAAAATTAAGTATGTCACTCGTACATTACAGTGCACCTGGGTATGAGTGGTTAGGGACCACTTTTCCCCGAGGCTGTTGTAAATAAAATAAATATTAGTTAGTATTTATTTTATTTACTGCCTTATTTAAGGACCACACTTGACAGTGGTGTGGCCGAGTGAGCCCAAAAGTCAGTATTCACCAACCTGCTAAAACCTTCTTTATAGTTGCATGGGTCCCGTTGAAATAGTGTTTTGAAATCTTCGAATTCAGGACTGGTAAGGTTAGGATGTTAGAATCGAACTTAAGCTTTTGAGGAAGCCCTAAAATCGGTACTGCTTGACTCAATTTCACCACATCAACATTGGCACTCTCAAGCGCAGCTCTGTATGCTTCACACTCGTTGTTCGTAAAAGATAATATAGTAGTATATTCTTTCCCATATCCCTCTTTAAGGAGGACTTCAGGATCTCTAGGTACAATAACATTGATTCCTTCATGGGTAGACTCGATGACTGGAACGAAATTCACGGGGCTACCAGTCTTGTTTCGCACGAAGCTTTCAGCTTTTAGAATGTCGTCTATGGAAGCTTCAGCGAGTTTCTGGTGGATGGATTTGGCAGATTGAAGTGGTGATATCTTCATGCCAGCGAGGAAGAGATGGGCATTTACCTTCGCGAACAAGGGAGATGGACTGTAGAAGTTAACTAATGCGTTTCCACTTAATGCCATTACTCTGGAAGGAGACAAAGCAGTTTTAGTTTAGACTAATAAAGGCAAATTGAATACACAATACACAAATATACCTAACTAGCTGTGCCCGCGACTTCGTTCGCGTGGACTACAGGATTTTACATATAAAAAGCTTTTCCCAATTACTTCTGTTCCCGTGAGATTTTTCCAATATCTCGTTGCAAGTAAGCTTTACGTTCATTAAGGTACTTGCATGCCAAATTTCAATCATCTATCTTTCGCGGATTTTTTATTACAAAAGTTTTTTCCTGCTGGCTCCTGTTCCCGTTCTCGTGAGATTTTTTCAATATCCTGTTCCAACTAAGCTTGAAGTTTACTATGGTACTTGCATGCCAAATTTAAAGCAACATCAAACTTAAGTGGTTTAGGTTTCCGTGGGATTTTGCAATATTCTGTTGCAACTAAGCTTTAAATTTACCTGCATGCCAAATTTCAAGCGTCAAACTTAAGCGGTTTAGATTTTTTATACAAAAGGATTTTCCCGCGAATTCCTGTTCCCGAAGGAATTTTGAGAATTCCTTACTTATTGCATCTGTACGATACCTAAGCTACGTCTCTTACAAATTTCATTACATGTCAAAAGTTTTTTCCCAGGTACTCCTGTTCCCATAGGAGTTTTTCATTTTCGCGTTGCAAGTAATATAAACGTTTATTAAGGTACCTGCATACCAAATTTCAAGCGTATAACTTAAGCGGTTTAGATTTTTTATACAAAATGATTTACCCGTTATTTCCCGTTCCCGAAGGAATTTTGGGAATTCCATTCATAGTGCATATTTACGGTACCTAAGCTTTTAAATACATTACATACAAAAGTTGTTTCGCAGTTTCTCCTGTTCCCGTGGGAATTTCGTAATATCGCGTTGCAAGTAATCTTTACGTTTATTAGGTTACCAGCATGCCAAATTTCAATCATCTATCTTACGCGGCTTAGATTTATTCATACTAAAGTTTTTTCCCACTCACTCCTGATCCCGTGGGAATTTTACAAAATCCTGTCACAAATAAGCTTAAAGTTTACTAATGTACCTGCTTGCCAAATTTCAAGCGTTTAGATTAAGCGGTTTAGATTTTACATACAAAAGGATTTTCCCGCCAATTCCGTGCCCGTAGAATTTCAGGAATTCCCTTCTGCACCTCTACGGTACCTAAGCTACATCCCTTTCAAATTTTAAGTGCCTACGTTTAGCCGTGTAGGCTATGCGTTAATATGTCAGTCAATTAGTCAGTCAGTCAGTCAGTCAATCAGTCAGTCAGTTTCTCCATTTATATATTTAGATAATTTCAACCAACCTCTTGAAGAGACCCTGACCTTTCAGGGCTGGTGATAGTGCTAGCAAGAAGGTAATTCATTACACCAGCAGAACTCCCCTGCCCTCCCAAGGTGTCCTCCTCACGGTTCCCACCGAAATTCAGGATGTTCCTCTGGATCCTGGAGAGCGAAGATCGTGTCCCTTAGCCCGGCATTACCCGGGACGTACTTTGTGTCCAGGGAGAGAAAACCGATACAGGTTAGCCTGCAATGGGAAGATAGCCTTAGTACTGTGTTAAAATAACTTTTTTAAAGAACTCCTACTATGACCTCACTCCACCTAATGGTATCTTATCTCATCTTTTAGTTGATACCGTCTAACTGGTTCACGTTGAGCCTCAGTGATCTTTTGTGTTACCCCTACCTCTATACTCCTACACCCTAAAGATCAGATGCATTAATGCAATAATGTCCTTGGGTCTGAGGTGCCTGTATTCTTTGGTTTCGGATAAGCCGTTACCAGAAGTCTGAACCTGTATCTGGCCAGTGAGTGACATTTACGTAAGAGATGTTTCATGTCTTCAATTTTTTCTTGATGGTAAGCAATCGTGAGGACTACATAATCTTGACAGGCGCAATAGACCCACTTAAGGCTCTCGCCATCACCCGAAAGGCTTGATCAAATGTTGTCCGCCTAAAGAGCCTGGGACAAAACATGACCTGAGTCATTCCATGCCTTGGTCCGGGGCAGACAAGAGAGACTTATACCTGCTGGCAGGTGGAACATTGGTTAATGACCCCGGCTATGGTTCTAAGAGTCGTGGGTTCAAACCCCACCCATTGCAAACCCAGTTACATTTAAGTTTATGTTTATTTGTGCAACATTGTTGTTCCTGATAACATACGTGCTTGAGCATCAGGATCAGTTTGATGTTTATTGTATGTGATGTTGTGTAGGTATTATACATATTTATCACCTATAGTTAATAGTAACAAGTATCACATCTTCAGTCATAAGATACTCCGGGCCAAGGGTGTCAGGGTTGCCAGAACCACTGAAAAAGAACTGCCGTGCACGAAAGTCAATATCGGCAGGAGTTCCTTGGAACTGTTGACTTGGTGCTGGTGTGGGAGTGAGGACAGAGGCACGTGGACGTTGATTCGGAGACAGTCTTCGGACATATTTCCTGGTGGCTTTTTGGTGATGTGGTTGGCACCTTTGAGGGCATACTGGGCCTTCTTTCGTCGCATTGAAGACTCCAAACGGTTCGGGGTCTTGAGGCGCCTACGGTCAAGAAAAAAATGATAATAAAGGTTGGGATATCTCCGCAAACGGCCATTTTACCCCAAACTAAGTGCAGCTTGTCAATAATCGTCAGAGACCGATATAAAGCCCATAACTTTTAGACTGGCTCGGTGGAACAGCGGTTAGTGGCCCTGGCTGGCGGTTCCGAGATGTCGTGGGTTCGATTCCCACTCGGGACAAATATTTGTGTGATGAACATCGGTGTTTGTTCCGTGTCTGGGTGTGATTATGTATTTAAGTATGTACAGTGAAACCTGGTTAAGTAAGACATCCAGGGACCAGCAATATTGTTTCACTTATAGAGGTATTCCACTTACCCAGTGTCTCAGATATCCAGGTATAAATAAATATCTGTCTCAATAACAGAGGGTTCCATTAACAGAGGTTAGAAAGCAGGTTATTTCAAATATAGAGGTGCAATTATTAAAAAAATGTTTTACGTTAACATTCTAAATCAACTTTAATCATCATCGGTCTACTTATCGGAACGTTTATGTTACGAACATGCTTAACCCAAGCTAGCAAACACTGTTCAAGTTCAAAATATTCTGATGAACGTAAACGTTTCAGTTTTTGTAATACTTCATAAACGGATATCAACTTCAGTTTTTCACGAAATGATAAACATTTTATTTTACGTTTTGGCATTTTTCAAACAAACATAATAAAGCGAAACTAAAACTGGAGGTCATTGAAATTTGAGGGTAGAATAAGTAAGTAAACAAACAATACGATTTTATCTCAGTAACAGAGGTTTGTAGATGTGAAATACACTCGCTGTCTCAGTAACAGAGGCAAATAAGAAAAAAAATTGAAAGAATGAATCCAAGATAATATAGAGGTTTGCTTCGTCTCACTAACAGAGGTAATGCAGTGCCTAGGTGTTGGGACCCCCGATTGAGTACTAGATATGGAGGTTTCTCACTTATCCAGGTCCCACTTAGTCAGGTTTCACTGTATTTATAAATATATTATGTGTATATCATATGCTTATAGTACAAGCTCTGCTTAGTTTGGGGTCAGATGACCGTGTGTGGGAATGTCCCAGATTTATTTATATACGTCCCCGATTGGGCACGAGTTGGGGCACAAGCCTACCCTAAAGAGCGATCAGGTCATAATAAGCCACGTATTGTACGACTTCACACAAACCCAGAATTTCTTCCCAAGTGTGCAGATTCCCTCATAATGTTTTAAACGCGGAGCGTCGAATTTACAACAAAGCTTTTCAAAAAAGTGATACATTAAATACCAAGTCGGTTATTAATTTGAACAGGGAAAGTTGTTACGTAATTATTTAACCTCTATCATTATCATTATGTGACCACATTTTATAATAATCAAGTCTATAAAGGTTTTAAGACTTAGTCAAGAATTGAATAGTATTTGATATGAATATGTTACGGTAAAAGTGGATAGAGTGGTTATTATGTATAATTACCGGTAACTATGCATAATTACTAGTGTTCGTGGTAAAGGTGGTGAAAACTATCGAATTAATCACATTCACCGGTAATTATATACAATTACTATACCCTTTGTGTAAATGTGGAAAATAATAAAATAAAACTGACTTGACTGGCTCGGTGAAACAATGGTTTTGTTAGTGACCCAGGCTGGCGATTCCAAGAGTCGTGGGTTCGATTCCCACTCGGGACAAAAATTTTTGTGGTGAATATCGGTGTTTGTTCCGTGTCTAGGTGTGAATATATAGTTAAAAGTATGTAGTTATAAATACTTTTCTGAAAACATTTTTTAAACCGCGTAAGATAGATGATTGAAATTTGGCATGCAGGTATCCTAATAGACTTAAAGCTTACTTGCGACGCGATATTGCAAAATTCGTAAGGGATCGGGAGTTACTGGGAAAAAACTTTTGAATGTTAAATCCTGTAGTTCACGCGAACAATGTCACGGGCACAGCTAGTTATAAAATAAACCAGTCAAGTATCTAGAAACCAAACTTCATGTTTGGTTCTTAAAAAAATATTATCTTATAAAAAAAACTTAAATAAAATTAGCAATTGGCAGGGAATTTTCAGTGGAACACTTAAAATTCTGTACCCTCCGTGAAGAGTGATATAAGTCAAAAAATCAAGTTTTGAGAAAATCGACTTCAAAGTTTTAGAAATTTTGAAAAATTACTGTCGTCTCCTTATTAAACGTAGCGTTTTTAATGAAAGCATTTTTATTTTATTATAAAAAGAAGTATCTGAAAATATGTTTTTTTCTTAATAATTTGTTTATATATTTAAAAAAATAATAATAAACTATAATTTGTATCAATGACCACAAAACCTGTGAATCGTGTAAAATGTTATAAGTTAATATACATTACTATACACAATTTGTAACGCAAATGTGTCTAATGATACATATTCTTTTATTTCTTAAATAAAAGTAGTAGAAAGAATGAAACAGTAAAAGTCCTGAACAAAAGATTTTAATCGAAAGGTCCTGGTTGCAGTACCTATATCATTTTTAAAAAAATATGTGTTTTAAATTACTTATATCAAAATACACCGCATTTATATGCAAATAAAGATGTGTATAATGATTCATGTTAACTTATATCGCATAAATATACGTGTATAGTAATATAACTCCAAATATTGTAGATACGTATTCGGTGCATCAGATAAATCGCTTCCCATTGTTATGGGTTTTCGTTAATAGTATTTGGTTCAGCATTAATGGTCTTCCTGTTTCGTACTTATCGTTTCTTTTTTTATTCTTCCCATAACAATGGACTTTTCGTTAATAATATTTAGTTAAGCATTTAATGGTCTTGTTTCGTTCTTATCGTTTCTTTTAATTATTATATCAATAGTATTTATTTTCTTTGCATCCTCCAACTGCATGTTAGTAAAATTTGTTAAGTTTCAGTTTCTAAATTGTTCTTATCTTCCATTATATATCATGAAACAATCTTCTTCATCAATAATTTTATATTCTGTGGTACTTTCATCTATATCTGAATCCTTACAATATTTTTCTTTTTGTATTAATTCTAAGTAATTCGCATTGTTATTTTCCTTTTGTTCTAGACTAGTAGACAAAAGTTTCCCAATAAATATATGAGAAAATATCGCAGTTAATATTAGGTTCTTAAATATGAAATTGGCATTTTTTGTACTGACCACTTTTAGTTATATTTTCTCCACTTTGGTAAGGAATTCCAAATTTAAATTTGTACAGCTATTTAATCATGTGTTGGAGCTTTGATGACCGTCATTTATTTGTTTTTCGTGGGTACTTTTCGAATTGACAGAAGCAAACCGGCAAACACGTGTCGACTGCTGCGTTACATTACTGACAGGGTACAATAATGATTGTATTTTAAGCCGAATCATTACCTATGATGAAAAACGAATTCTTGAAGACAAACGGAAGCGCTCAGCGCAATGGTTGGATCCTGGCCAGCGAGCCAAAATATACCGTTCACCAACCACCGGACAGATAATTGTTATTGGTATTCCCTGACTGTTATTGATATCCCCTGACTGTCTGTGAAGAGAAATTCAACCCTATAAAAGTTACTTTTAAGCGTTTCGTGGACCAGAGCCGCCATTGTTCATAACAGTTTTCTCAAATTTGCCCGGACTATTACGGCTGATGTCTACTGTGAGCAATTTTAAACCATGATGGAAAAGCTAGCGGCTAAACAACCTAGGCTGGTTAATCGCTGCACGCCACTGCTGCTTCACGACAATGCTAGACCACACACTGCACAACAGACGGCTACCAAAATAGACGAGTTTCAATCATAATGTCTTAGACATCCTCCGTACTCCCCGGACCTTGCTCTAACAGTTTTACACATTTTTCGAAATTTCGATAACTTCTTGCAAGGGAAAAAATTCAACGGTCTGATGGTAGTCTAAATCGCTTTCAAAGATTTTATTAGTTCCCGTCCGACTAGTTTTTTAGTAAAGTGATCAATTAACTTCCTACATGAATACTTTGATAAATTAAATATATTATGTGTAAAATATTCGACTTTTTGTTTACAAAAACGCCAATTTCATATGTAAGGACCATATTTACTTCCAAATTAGCGTTTGTCGTATTTTTGACCCTTTCTTCCACTGACGTTTTCATAACATTCTTCTGAAAAAGTTATTTAATTGGATTTTTTGTCTGTAATACTAATATGTTCTTATTCTGTGATGTAATAGCGTTTTGGTTGACTTATTTTTTTGAGTTAACTTCAAAGTTTGCTTCATATTCATGTTGCGATTCGATATTAAGACGGTTTATATCATCTGTATTTGCATTTTTCTTTTCTTTATTTCCATCTTAATTATATATCATCTTGCCTTTTATAATTAACTAGCTGTGCTAGCGACTTCGTTCACGTTTCCGTTTTTTACACATTTTCCATTGTATCTTTGCTCCTATTGGTCGCAGCGTGATGTTATATAGCCTAAAGCCTTCCTCGATAAATGGTCTATACAACGCAAAAAGATTTTTTCAAATCGAACCAGTAGTTCCTGAGATTAGCGCGTTCAAACAAACAAACAAACAAACAAACAAACAAACAAACAAACAAACTCTTCAGCTTTATAATATTAGTATAGATAAAATCAGACTATTATTTTTTCATCTTTATGTGTTTCATTACTTTTCTTTTTGCCTTCGTACACTTCCTATATATTTTAAAACCCATGTATAGTTTCAGTTCATCGAAAACTTGTTTTTCACTCAGATAACACAGTCAGTAATACAATCAGTAAGTCAGATAATACAGTCTTCTTTCCAGAGCAATTTTCAACATCTCTTGTACTCTTTTCTGCATCAACTTATGTGATTATATATTTTTTTCTGTCTGTGTCTAAGCAATCTTTCTTAGTTTCTACTAAATTTTTCAAATTAAAAAAAAGCTCCTGCTTTAGCAGTAACCTATAAAAAATGGAGATTCAGAAGTCCTTCTTAAACAAAGGATGCAATACGCCTTTTTAGACAAAGATAGAAAGATTTGGGGAGGGCAGGATTTCTACTTGTATCATTTTACACAATGCGGAAGTATTTTGTACGGTCACGTTTGGCTATATAATTTTGCTTTAACTTAAGTTGTATTATTTTACACGAATTTGAAATTGTAAAAAATAAATGTAAATTTTGTTATAATTTAAATAGTATCAAAATACACGAATATTTGTAAATTTGTGATAGGTGTCAAATGATACGATTGCAGTTATATCAATTTTCACAAATCTTATCAATCACAAGACCTTTGTGACTACCAATACATCTTAAATTATATTATTATACACCTCATTTTATTTAAAATATTTAAGTGCCAACAGGTCTACATGCCAGTTATATTATTTTACACTTTTGTAAAATAAAAAAAAATAAATGTATTTTAATATAAGTGAAGTTAAATCACTATACATTTATGAAACCATTGAAAGTATTAAAAAAAGGCAATTGTATCAAGAGTCACAAAACGTATTTCCCGTTCTATTAGGGCTAGAGCTACGTTGATTGGACAGAAAAATAGCCCATATTTTTCTGTTTACAATGATGCAATAAAACGATAAGTGATATAAGTCGACTTATATTACTGTTCACGGAGGGTACAGAATTCTTCCTCGTCAATTTATTTTTGAGATTTGAGATTTGTGACATATCGAATTGCAGAGTACTTGTGATATTTGTTAGCAATGTCAACATTTACCACAGTCGAGCGGGAGTTTTATATAATTACCGGTAAATTTGAATAATTCACTACATTTGCCATGTGTGTCGGGAATTATCTATATTTACCGGTAATTATAGATAATGATGTTAATCTGTCTCTTTAATCTAACGAATGGCTAAACGTAAGTTTATAAATTTACCATGAGTCTGACATGCCTATGAAATTAACTTTGGATCGGATCATGTTATCTTCTGTTGAAATTTATGAATTTGGCGTCAATGTAGATCAGCCAACTACCAAGACATATTATTATAGTGCACAAGTGTGCGCGCAAACACAAGCGCACTCTCTGTTGCCTTACTCTCGATGGTTATTCGATAGATATTCGATGAGACTATCGATTAGGGATTGACATTTCGTTATCTTTTTCGTTATTTTCGTTACTTCGTTATCGTTTTGATATTGTTACTTTGTCTACGGCACCTGACATGACCGGTGAGAGATCAGTCGCAGAACCACCTGCTTAACGTGCTTTCCGAAGCACTGGCGTGAATCCACCAACTTCCTGACTCCAAGCTGCGTAAATTCGCTACAGAAAAACTCACACAAATTTTGCTTGACCCCGCATTTGAGACGGGGACCTCTCGGTCCTGCTACCAATATACAGACGAAGCATTCAAATTATACTCGTACATTTGACCTACCGCAAACCTCAGTTCCCCAATAGGAGCTTTCGCGTAAGGGATGCCCAGGAAGCTCACGAAGTGTTCTCCATTGGCGGCCTTCTTCTTCACTCCGCAAACCACACCACTATGGATCTTCACCGCAAACTCACAAGGAGCGTCTTCGGCAGAATCTAGTGCTGAAATGTAAATGCTTTATCAATCAATACATAGTATAAAACAAAGTCGCTTTCGCTGTATGTCCGTATGTATGCTTAGATCTTCAAAACTACGCAACGGATTTTGATGCGGTTTTTTTTAATAGGTAGAGTAAGGTTTGTATGTAAAATTTACCCGCAGCGAAGCGAGGGCGGGTCACTAGTTATATTATAAGACTAGCATTGTAATACACCGTGAAATTTTTGTGGTTGTTTGCCCGTGGCAGAACCATTTGCCTTTAGTACTACTATTGAATCATGCAAATTATTCCATGAAAAAAAAAACTTTTTTTCACTTTTCACAATAATATTTTTTCCAACTCGAAAACGAGAGAAGCTTTCGTTCTTATAAGATGTGACGAAATCAAGTACTGCTGCCGCATGAAATCGCTGCTTAAAGCTAAAAAAGCTCTACGCCCTAAGTAGGTAATAAAGTGGTTCGAACGTGCTCTCGAGTCTCGGTTATACCTTTCGTAATACCGGCATTTATTGATTTAAATAAATAAGAACTGCACAAATCTATTGTGCTACTAAGATAGAATCATTTTACTTCAGGAAGACTACCACTAAAATTTCCCGGTGTATACTTCCAGTTTTTATACATCGCGAAGCTCTACGCCCAATGTAATAGAGCGGTTCGAGCGTGCTTTTGAGTTTATATCTCTTTCGTAAAACAGGTATTTATTGATTTGAATAAAAAAACTGAATAAACTAAATACGGCATTCTAAACATAAAAAAGCTAGCAAAAAACATTTTCTTACCAAGATGTTCAGGCTCTGGCAAACACACGACCACGACGCTGACCTGAGAACCAACAAAAAATATTTAAAACAATAATAAAAAAATCACAGTTAATACCTGCCGCTGTACACAGTAGACAGTAATACGACCAATCTTGATGTACGGTTGTGAGGCTTGGACACTAACCCTTAAAGAAGAGTCCAAGGTTCTGGTGGCGGAAAGAAAGAAATGGAGGAAGATTCTTGGGCCAGTACGCACACAGGATGGAGTATGGAAGAGGAGGAAGAACCTGGAGGGCGCAGACCAGGTGGACGAGCCAAAGATTATCGCCGAGATAAAAGCTCACAGACTGCGCTGGCTCGGCCACCTTGAGAGGATGGACAAGGACTGTGCTGTGAAACGAGCATACCATATATATAGGGGACGTCCTAGTGGTCGGCGGCCGGTCGGCCGACCAAGGTACGAGGCTGGGAGGACGAGGTCGCGAAGGATCTGTGCGAGCTCCATGCGACTGGCGAGAAGTGGCACAGGATCAGCCCAGGTGGAGGTCCTTATTATCGGAGGCCAAGACAAGTAATGGGTCACTGCGCCAATCTAGTTAGTTAGTCAAACACCGCTGTGTTGTGTGCGTGTGTGACAGAAAGCATGATGAGGAAACCTGCACACCTACGAAGGAATTCTAAGGTTGTGTAGTCGACCAACCCGCACTTGGCCAGGGTTGTATGTATCCAACAGCAAATGCATAACAATAAAATTTTACAAAAGCATGATTTATTTCGTATTCAGTCAGAGGATAGGAGTCACAACTATCTGTCCGGTGGTTGGTGAACGGTATACGGGTAAGTGACCCCCGCTCCTCGAGCTACTATCGACTCAGTCCAAATCATCCGAGGCGATAGTATCCTTCCTCCCTTTTTCCTTCCCCTGTCATATGTCCTTGCTACTCGTGGAAACGCAGTGACCTTGTTAAAACAATGCACAAGGCAGAATGGCGGCGACGTGGTCCACAACTCGTCACGTCACGTTTTCCACAGAGGTGAAAAGTGGATCGCAGGAAGTGATCTCTGCCTACCCCTCTGTGTATGATTTATTTAATTAATTAAACTATTTATTAATAATAAATCTATTGTGTATATTGTTATTTCTTGTATAACACAAATGCTTAAACAACCTTCTTTGGAATCAGAACAATATTATGTAATGTGTGTGAGGTATTTATTTTATAGACTTTGATGGTTGCAATTGTTTGTTCATCTCGACGACCCTTTCAGTTCGTTACTAAACAGAAAAAGAAATTGGCAATACGAAATTCGCCGGAACAATAATAGTTTAATAAATATCATGTTACTTACTAAAACAGGTAATATGGCGAACGCAGTAAAATTCATGTTGCTGTTTTAGAATATCACTGCTACCGAAACACTGACTAGGATGTGGTTTACCACAACTTATATAATGAATTTGCAACAAAATTATAAATTATATTATAATAAATTAATTTTGTTAAACTAGCGGCCGCCCGCGACTTGGTAGATGCCACTATTTTACTGAATTAAAATCTAATATAAACAATACTAAATATAATAACACATCAGCCTTAGAACCGAAAACCGCTGGGGTAGACGAGTTCTGAAGTGGAGATCGTGTCTCGGCAAACGTAATGTAGGACGCCCGCAGGCCAGGTGGAGTGACGATCAGCGCGGGACGGCTGGTAGGAGCTGGATGCGAGGACTGAGGATAGAAATAAGTGGCGAGTATTTGGGGAGGCCTATGTCCAGCAGTGGACGGAAGTGGGCTGATAATGATGATGATGATGAAACAATTATTCCAATTTTTTGGATACATGTTGTCGGTTCAGAACCCTTGTAATTATTTACAAAATTTTATGATACCTACCCTAAATTTATCGACTACAGATGATAAACATCTAATTTTTGACAAATGGCGGTCCACCCATTACTTCGTAAGATCAAGTTAGTTTTTTGAACAATTATTGTTTAAATATTTATGAATTGTAGCCTTGTTATTATTGTGTAAGCTTTGATATTGTGAAGCTTCATTAAGATCTCTTCAGAGTAGTTTTTGCGTGAAAGAATAACGAACATACATACAAACTTTTGAATTTATAATATTAGTAGGATTAAATAGGTGTGAACTCCATTTTTTTTTTTTTTTTTTTTATAAAGAGGCTAACAAGATGACCTCACTCCACCTGATGGTAAGCGGTAGTGAGATCCAAATATGAGGTCGACAGGCACAATAGACCATATTGAGCCTGTCGCACTCACCCTGAAAGCCGTGAAAAAGGAGACCACTGCTGCGGCAACAACGAGACAAGGCGTGGAGTCTCGCATTGGTATTGAGCTGTGTGGGTCGGAGTTGGCCAGTCCGCCGGACGGAAGGGCCCCCGTTTCTACGGGTCTCCCAGGCCGGCGGGCTGACCCGCTCCGCCCGCACAATACCGCCGCTAAGACTCCACTGGTCCGGCGCTTGCCGCCACAATGATCCCCCCTGGCTCCGGTTCGTACAGTGCTGATCCTGGAACGTGACCTGACCGAGAGAGGTCAGAGTCACTTGGCGGGTTTTACACAACTGTATGGTGGTAACAGCAACCGGTCGACAAAATGTCTCCCACCTGAGAGACCACATTGTTGAAACCTGTCTCATTTGCAATTGCATTAATATTTTAATGAATAACTTCACAGTTTTATCTCTGTATAATTTATTTACTTATGACAGATTGCGTTACGTAAACTTGATTCGTGCGTGTCAGTCATTCAAAATGCATGTAAAATAATCCCTAAAACGTGCCAGCTTTACAGTAACATTAATGTTTATATTCTGTTAAAAACACAGAATCTTGAGATACTTTAGCGCGTTACTATTTTATGCAGAAGGTTTAAGATGATATCGAAGTCTTCCTGTATAATAATCTGTATTTTTTTTCATTACATGTATCACCCCACTGCTGGGCAAAAGTCTTCCCCTAAATTAAAAAAAATAATTAAAAAATTTAATAATCTAAAAATACAGCATACACTGGTGTATTCCTAGCAGTGTAGTACTGGATAGTCTGCTTGAGGCATAGAAGTGTCGTAGAGTTTAGTGTGCGCAGCCAGCTGCTGATCAAGCAGTCTGTCCAGCACTTTGGCTATTATGGTGGCCAATGATATAGGTCTATAATGAGATTTAAATTGAAAGATTGTGAAAAGCGTCGATATCCGAGTGGTTAAGGTCGTTGCTTGCCATGCGAGAGGTCGCCAGTTCAGACCCCACCAGGTAGCAATGTGTTTTTCAAATTTGAAATTCATATGTTCAATTTGACGCTTTAACAGTGAAGGAAAACATCGTGAGGAAACCAGCACACCTGAGAGATTCTTCAACGGCGTGTGAAGCCATGTCAGAGCCTACCGGCGGTTTAAACTCTGACACCAAGTTGTTCATCAACCATACGATAGGAAGGGTATATACCCCCACTTGCCATAATTTCATTTGCCCGAATTTTATTTTCCATAATATTCATATGCCCGAATTTCATTTGCCCGAATGTTATGTTTGCCATAAAATACAAATGACATAATTTTACTTGCCCGAACATCAGATTTCATAATGATTCGAATGCCATACGTATTGTTATCCATATTTTAATTGCAATAATATTATGCTCACTGTTTACTATATTAGTTACGTGTTAGAAACTTTGTTTCCGTGTCATTACATCATTTCCCACCGAAAAAGCTTGTAAAATAGGTTAAAAGAATGATAAAAAAATAGGTTAGGTTAGGTTAGAAACATGAAAGACAAATTAAAAATATGGATAACAATACGTATGGCATTCGAATCATTATGGAATCTGAAGTTCGGGCAATTAAAATTATGTCATTTGTATTGTATGGCAAACATAACATTCGGGCAAATGAAATTATGGCAAATGAAATTCGGGCATATGAATATTATGGCATATGTCTTTCGGGCAAACAATAGATAACCGATAGGAAGAAGAAGATTAGATTTGTCTCTTGTATTTCCAGTTTTACAGTAATTTAATTTATTGACCTAAGGTTAAATATACTAGCCTGTTTATTATTTTTGTATCTGCAATATTTGGAAGTTTTTTTCAAATAAAATTTACTTTCATATTCGTCCACTCATAGATCTAGATGGTGTTTAAACGAAAGTGTGTTGTCCATAATAATACCAAAATATTTTATTTTGTAAGTTATAGCTATTTCTGGGCATAGATACTCTTTATTTGCCGTTAGATTACAACTGTGAGCGTAAAGTTTAAAAATGTGTTAGCATACTTTGATTTGCGCATACACAAACGAATATACATTACGGTTTTGTCCGCATTCAGTGTTTTTGAAGCCACACCACATTGAAACCTTTTTGTGCAGTCATAAACTTCGCTCTCGGAGCCAGCAGAGAACAACATAACATAATGTCATCACACAGTGTCATCAGAATATAATATGATCTTACCACTGTTCAATTTAAGGTTTCAGAGATAATTTATGTATACCAAAAACAGGGTAGGGCCTGAAATACTTCCCTGAGAAATTCCAAAAGTAGTATTATTTGGATCTAAACTAATAATCATTATCTATTTTTTACGCATTGGGTGCGATCTTCTAGATAGTTTGTCAGTAGTTTGAGCCGTAAGCCTCTTACACCTGCAGATTTCAGCTTTTGTAAGAAAATGGGTATAGAAACCGAGTCGAAAGCTTTGGCAAGGTCCAGGGAATTTTCCCAAAGTCCGTTGGCCTTTATCAAGTTCCTTTACTAAGTAGTTGTAGTAAGCAGGCTCAAAAGGGTATATTGTGACTGTCGACGTCATATTTTGATCTCAGTATATAGTATATGCATGATTATAGACATACGCGTTCATTGACGTTAAAAAAAATATCCATATTAAGTATACCCATTATAATTTAATTTAATATGCGTATTTTTGTGTTTGGTTTTAATACTTTTTAAATGATTTCATTATTTATTTTAATGTTCTTTATGGTGAATGCGGACAGACGTAGCGTGCATTTGGTGAGGCCTCTGGTCAGCATTGGACAGGGATGGGCTGATGATGATGATGAAGGCTAGATTGTATGATTCATCATCATGATCATCAGCCATCATTGTCTAACATTTATCTTTGTTCCCAGGTTAAGCTGATATTGTAACAACAACAACACGACTTTTTCATGATGACTATTGGATATTATAATTTGAAAAACACCATTTGCTAATTTGTATAAATAATACCTTTGGGATTCCGTAACGAAAAAAACCTCACAATCGTTTAACGTCGTTTCAGTTCGGTAGACTTTGGCACGGTGGTTGTGTGCGTGCTGTTAGACGTATTGTACGACTCTACGAAACTCGCACGAATCGAGACGAGCTGCTCCGAAATCGGACGATGCTATGCAATAGCTATACCGCGGCAGTCCCCGAATGCCACACGTGTTTTTTATTTATTTATTTATTCATTTAATGTACACGTAATTAGAACATAGCTTAGGTACCGTAGAGGCGGACTAAGAAAGGAATTCCCGAATTTCCACGGGAACAGGAATTAGCGATTAATACCTTGTTTATGAAAAATCTAAACCGCATAAGTGAGGCGCTTGAAACTTGGCATGTAGGTACCTTAGTAAACTTAATGCTACAGGATATTGCAAAATTTCCACGCGAACGGTAGTTAGCGGGGAAAAACATTTGTATGTAAAATCCTCTAGTCCACGCGAACGAAGTCGCGGGCACAGCTAGTAAACAATAAACCTTGTTTTTAAAAAGATATTTTTTTCAATATTTTTTTTTTATTTTCTTTATAAATTAATGCTTTATTTGCTTTATAAATAACTTTATAACAATGTTAATAAAAAATCTTATTCTTGTTATATTCATTTTTGAATCTATACTATAATAAAAACGTAGAGGTAAAAATTCTTGTACTTTTTTGAAAAACGCAAAAAAACGAGTCAGAGATATGTTTTGAGAGTAGTAGAACACATCCCCATACTCAAAATTTTTTTTTTTCTCTGTTTGTTTGTTTCGACTGACCGCCTAAACGGCTGAACCAATTTAAATGAAAGTTTGCACGAAGGTATTTTTAAATTCCGGAAAAATACATAGGATACTTGAAATCACTGACAGTTAACTGGTTCCCGTGGGATATTAAAAAAACCCAAATATTTGACTGATCTCTGAAACTGTTACACCGATTTAAATGAAATTTTGCATGGTGGTACCTTACATCCCCGGTCAAGATCTTAAATACTTTTAGTCACAGAAATTCCTGTAGGATCGTTAAAAATCTAACTTTATTAGATCACGTACAAAAATAGTAAAAGTATATCGACCAAAATCAACCTTCTGACTAGGACTATACGGACTACTTTATTAAGAAAAACGTCATAGTAGGGGAGGTAAATAGCTGGATTTGCACTTACTTAAACGACATGGAATCTGAATCGAAAGATTACGCTACATCTAAAAAAGTTTATTACACTTTCTTTATAAGTGGGGGGTCAGCGATTAATACAAGGGGCTGCCTGGTAACAAGCGGTAGAAAGAAAAAAGTTATTTGATCGTGTCAGTCATTCAAAGTGCATGTTAAATAATCCCTAAAAAAATTGTAACGATTTGGATATGGCATAAAGTCATAATTAATGTTTGTGTCTGTTAAAAACACAAAATCATAATCTTGAGATACTTTAGCGCGTTACAATTTTATGCAGGAGGTTCAAGTTGATATCGAAGTCCTCCTGTACAATAATCTGTAATTTTTTTTTCTTAACATGTATCATCTCACTGCTGGAAAAAGGTCTCCTTCAAACCCATCCATTGCTCTCATCCAAGCCTAGGACTTGCCAGTTCTTTGATACATGGACCAGATCTTCATGCCACCTTTTCTTGGGTCTTCCTCTTCGGCGAAAATCGTCTTCAGGCACGCGAATTCTGGTCCATCTATTGTTCTTTATCCTGCAGACATTCCGCGCCCATTGCCACATCAGTTTTGATCAAAACAACAGCAGTACGGGAGTGGATGGTGGTATATTTTATTTTATCTTTTAACCTAATATCTTTGATACTGCGCTCTATAGCGCTTTGAAAAACCTTGAGTTGGGATTTCTGATTTTCGGTGAAGGACCAAGATTCTGCCCCATATGTTAGGATAGGAAGTATGAAAATGTCGATGAGTTTGCGGTTCAGTGATATAAGAAGGTCACCCTTGATATACCCATTCATAGACCAGAAGCTTTTCCAGGCGTTGTCTGCTCTACGGAGTATTTTTTTTGTCCTGTCTGTATTCGAAGGAGACTGCATAGCCCAAGTTTATACTCCTCTACATTTTGCTTTGCCTGCCTGTTGACTGCTATCCTATCATTAGTGCAACAGCACCTGCACAGCACGATGAATAGACCCAAAACCAAGGAAAGCTAATTGGGTTGATGTGGGAGACCAGTTAGAAAAGTTTATGAAATTCGCTACATCTCTCTTTTATCTGGTTTTCGGTATGGAGGTGGTCAGTTGTCCAATATTTGCTTACTGGCTTGCATTGTTGGTTTGATTTTTTTTTAATTGGTAGGCTGTTTGGTATTATCTGAATGTTCAAATAGAGGGATATCGCTATTCTAAGCATATAGAGGGGAATTTATAAACATTCACGTAAAATTGTTGGATATTATAAAATTCCATTTAAAAATCTTACAAGACAGAGTCTGTGTCTGATCAAGACTGCAAAACCCCCGTTGGGCTCCCCAACTATCACGTTTTTAGCTGGCAAGTCATGTCAAATATTGTCAGATTTGATATGAGTGTTTAGTTCTTCGTTAGTTCAAGAGATGTCACTGTGCTCTATTACTTCAAATATTGCTTCAAATAGGTACTAAAAGTAATTAAAAGTTTCAATTTCATTAAACTTACGATGATGAAACAATGAGATAATAACGATAAAAGTTATTATCATTACGAATACAAAACAATCTACAAAAGTGGCACATAACAAACTAGCAAAGCATATACTAATGTAATTCGTCACATGGCGACACACGTCCTTTATAGATACCTTAAGGCAGTGGATCGGTAGTTTGTATTTTTGAAGTCAACCTGATATCAAACATCAGTTTTGTGTACTATCTGCATAGGTACAGTACGCTGTTTGCAACCATTGAAACCTGTTTCTGTCAACATGTACATTTTGGTTTTATAGTTCTAAAATGCGAAAAATAATTTTGTGAGTCCTAGCTACCACTCTCCTCATTTGGCTAGAGCATTGCTTAACAAAAAAATTGGGCGAGTGAATCCTCTTTTAGTTGGCCGATTTGTAATGAAAAATTTTGTATGTTGTTTATCACCTATTAATCAGTAAACAATTTTAGGTTCTTTCCTGGGTATTAATCGTATCAATAACTAAGTTTAATTATATTTTATTTTCTAATAGTTTTTATAATTTATGTGGCTTTATTTATTTCACCTGTAATTACTTTAAAAAATGCTTCCTAAAATCAAAATGCTGGCGAAAGTTACGATTCCACGCAGACGAAGTTGCGGGCACAGCTAGTAATTAATAATACCTTATAACAATGTTATTAATAGAGGTGAAAATATTATCTTAAGTTATTTAAATTCTTCAAATAAACTTTATGATATCAAGCATACGCTTAAGGCTAATTGAAATACATTCTTAAACGAATATCTACTTGTTACTTATTTGCATTATTGCATTAATCAAGTCTTCGAAGATTAAGGCAAATTAAAATACTGTTTATTCTTAAAGTCAGGGGATACCAGTCACAACTATCTGTTCGGTGGTTGGTGAACGGTATACGGGTAAGCGACCCCGGCTCCTCGAGCTACTATCGACTCAGTCCAAATCATCCGAGGCGATAGTATCCTTCCTCCCCTTTTCCTTTCCCCGTCATATATCCTAGCTTGAACGGAGTCGCGAGCACAACCAGTATATAATAATGATGACCTCGTTGATTAAAATGTCAGTTCGTTTAAAAAACTTTCTTTTTTTCTTCTTTTTTGTGTATCTCTGTGTTTTTACCCGACTGCCAGGAGGGTTATGTGTTTAGCGCGTATCTTGTATGTATGTAATATTCTTTATTATCTTGTATCTCTAGAACCGTTGAATGGATTTTCACATTTGAGGTATCGTTATATTTGTCTTAATAGCCCGAGTGTTCTTAGGTAGGTGAAATATAAAATTATTATTGATATCATACTAAAAAGACATAAATAAAATAATAATTTAATACAAAACAAAAAACCCGCCTGCATGGATAACTACAATTAAAAATCAACTGAAAAGACTGAAACAAGATAAAAATTCAATGATAAGGTACGTATAAACAGAATTGCAGTTGGAGGCATGAAATTAAGTGCTTCTATATGATAAATTATTATCTCTTTGCGCATGCCTCCGACTGCAATTCTATTTATACTTACCTTATCATTGATTTTTTATCTTGTTTCAGTCTTTTCAGTTGATTTTATTACAAGCTTTTATTTAGTTTCACCTGTCCATCAATTCTTGCAAATAAAATTTGACACACTTCCCGGTTACCGATTGAGTTGAAATTTTGCATGCACGTGTAATGTAAATGCAAAATTATTATGATATGGAGCTGATCTGATGATGAAGCCTAAAGGTGGCTTGATCAATTTGTCTTGTCGAGTACTTTGGTGGTAGAAGGCAGCCATCAGGGTCTGATGATGGAGCTGGAAAATGGCTATGGGAACTCAGTAATTAAACGACACAACCCTATCTAATAATATAAAATATGAGCTAAAATATAAAAATAAATATAAGCTGAAATCTCTGCAGTTTCAGCTTTTCCAGCATGTGTAAGAGGCTTACAGCTCAAACTACTAACAAGCTATCTGGAAGATCGCACCCAATGCGTAAAAATAGATAATGATTATTAGTTTAAATCTAAATAATACTACTTTTGGATTTCCTCAGGGAAGTGTTTTAGGCCCTACCCTGTTTTTGGTGTACATAAATTACTTCTGCAACCTTAAATTGAACGGTGGTAAGATCGATCGAGACCGATGACCCTGTTATGTTGTTCTCTCCTGGCTCCGAGAGCGAAGTTTATGACTGCACAAAAAGGTTTCAATATGGTTTATAAATGGCTCCAAAAACACTGAATGCGGACAAAACCGTAATGTACCGTAAATACATACATACAATCGCGCCTTTTTCCCAGAGGGGTAGGCAGCGATCACTCCCAGCGATCCACTTTTCACCTCTGTGGGAAACGTGACGTGACGGGTTGTGGACCACGTCGCCGCCATTCTGCCTTGTGCATTGATTTAACAAGGTCATTGCGTTCCCATGACGGGGGAAGGAAAAGGGGAGGAAGGATACTATCGCCTCGGATGATTTGGACTGAGTCGATAGTAGCTCGAGGAGCCGGGGTCGCTTACCCGTATACCAACTACCTGTCCGGTGGTTGGTGAACGGTACCGTAATGTAAAGTATACATTTTTAAACTTTACGCTCACAGTTGTAATCTAACGGCAAATAAACAGTATCTATGCCCAGAAATAGCTATTATTATTATTATTAGGTACACAACATCACATACATTGATCTGATCCCGTGGTAAGTATCTTAAGCACTTGTGTTACGGAAATCAGGATCAACAGTGGATACACAAATAAACTTAAATATATTTAATAATACACCCAGACACGGAACAAACACCGATGTTCGTCACACAAATATTTGTCCCGAGTGGGAATCGAACCCACGACTCTTGGAACCGCAGCTTATGAACCTGAGTCACTGACCACTGTTCCACCGAGCCAGTCAGCTATAACTTACAAAAATTAAATATTTGGGTATTTTTATGTACTTTCACTTTCGTTTAAACACCATCTAGATACTATGAGTGGACGAATACGAAAGTTAATATTTATTTGAAAAACACTTCCAAATATTGCAGATTCAAAAACAATCAGGCCAGTATATTTAACATTAGGTCAATAAATTAAATTATTGTAAAACTGAAAATACAAGTGACAAATCTAATCTTATTCTTCTTATCGTATGGTTGATGAACAACCTGGTGTCAGAGTTTAAATCGCCCGTAGGCCTCTGACATGGCTTCACACACCGTTGAAAAATCTCTCAGGTGTGCTGGTTTCCTCACGATGTTTCCCTTCACCGTAAAAGCGTCGAATGATGGTACATATGAATTTCAAGTTTGAAAAACACATTGGTACCTGGCGGCGTCTGAACTGGCGACCTCTCGCATGGCAAGCAACGACCTTAACCACTCGGCCATCGACGCGTTTACAATCTTTCAATTTTAATCTAATTATAGACCTATATCATTGTCCACCATGATAGCCAAAGTGCTGAACAGACTGCCTGATCAGCAGCTGGCTGCGCACACTAAACTTCACGATGCACAGTGTGGCTTTAGGCCGGGTTTGTCTACTGAAGCCGCTGTTATATACCTCAAGCAGGCTGACCAGTACTACACTGCTAGGAATACACCAGTGTATGCTGTATTTTTTGTATTTTTAAATTTTCTAATTTAGGGGAAGACTTTTGCCCAGCAGTGGGGTGATACATGTAATGAAAAAAAATACAGATTATTATACAGGAAGACTTCGATATCATCTTAAACCTTCTGCATAAAATAGTAACGCGCTAGAGTATCTCAAGATTATGTGTTTTTTAACAGAATATAAACATTTATTATAACTTTATGCCATATACAAACTGTAAAAATGGCATTTTAGGGATTATTTAACATGCATTTTGAATGACTGACACGCTCGAATAAAGTTTACATAACGCAATTAAATATACAGCGATATAAAATAAAATAATTATAAATAATTATACAGAGATAAAACTGTTAAGTTATACATTGAAATATTAATGCAATTGCAAATGAGACAGGTTTCAACAATGGAGTTCACACCTATTTAATCCTACTAATATTATAAATTCAAAAGTTTGTATGTATGTACGTTTCACGCAAAAACTACTCTGAAGGGATTTTAATGAAGATTCACAATATCAAAGCTTACACAATAATAACAAGGCTACATTTCATAAATATTTAAACAATAAGTGTTCAAAAAACTAACTCGATCTTACGAAGTAATGGGTGGACCGCTATTTGTCAAAAATTAGATGTTTATCATCTGTAGTCGATAAATTTAGAGTAGGTATCATTAAATTTTGTAAATAATTACAAGGGTTCCGAACCGTCAACATGTCTCCAAAAAATTGGAATAATTGTTTCATCATCATCATCATTATCAGCCCACTTCCGTCCACTGCTGGACATAGGCCTCCCCAAATGCTCGCCACTTATTTCTATCCTCAGTCCTCGCATCCAGCTCCTACCAGCCGTCCTGCGCAGATCGTCACACCACCTGGCCTGCGGGCGTCCTACACTACGTTTGCCGAGACGCGGTCTCCACTCCAGAACTCGTCTACCCCAGCGGTTGTCGGTTCTACGGCTGATGTGTTATTATTATTTATTATTGTTTATATTAGATTTTAATTTAGTAAAATAGTGGCATCTACCAAGTCGCGGGCGGGCGCTAGTTTAAAAAATTAATTAGTTTTAATATAATTTATAATTTTGTGGCAAATTCATTATATAAGTTGTGGTAAACCACATCCTAGTCAGTGTTTCGGTAGCAGTGATATTCTAAATCAGCAACATGAAATTCGCTCCGTTCGCCATATTACCTGTTTTAGTAAGTAACATGATATTTATTAAACTACTAATCGTTCCGGCGAATTTCGTACTGCCAATTTTTTTCTGATAAATAACGAACTGAAAGGGTCTCTAAAATTAGTCTTTCTTTAACGTTTCGACTGGGTTACACCCATCGTGGTCGCGAGCGAACTTCAAGATTAATGATTGGTGTAACCCAGTCGTAACGTCGGGCAGTAAGTAGCTATGTATTTGCAACTCCTAATATCGCGTGTAGACTCATAAAGACTAATATTTAGTGTAATGGAACGCGAAAGGGTCTCGTCGATGGAGATGAGCAAACAATTACAACCATCAAAGTCAATAATATAAATACCTCACACACATCACATACATTGATCTGATTCCAAAAAGGTTGTTTTAGCATTTGTGTGACACAAGAAATAACAGTGGTATAGGTACACAATAGAATATTAATAAATAATTAAATTAATAATCATGCTTTTGTAAAATTTTATAGTTATGCATTTGCTGTTGGATATGTTACGGTTAAAACCCGAAGCGCGGCTGCACTTAGTATAAGCCGGTTAGAACTAGGTGAAGCCACTTATTCTTGGTTAAACCTAGTAGGAGCCGATTTTTTTCGGGTAAAACTAGGTCTAGCCTTCATCATGCCGGCTACAACTAGGTTTAGACAATCCCTGTTGGACACATCTAGGGCTTTTTCGATATTAAAAAAACATCCAATAATTAGAAAAGATGCAACTGCAAAACCAAGAAGCAGTTTTACCCGAAAACAATCCGCTCCTACTAGGTTTAGCCAAGAGTTAGTGGCTACACCTAGTTCTAACCGGCTAAAATTAGGTGTAGCCGCACTTCGGGTATTAGCCGTAACATACAATCCTGGCCAAGTGCGGGTTGGTCGACTACACAACCTTGAATTTCTTCGTAGGTGTGCAGGTTTCCTCACCATGCTTTCTGTCACACACACACACACAGAACAGCGGTTTACTCTGAAAGTTTTTTATTATTGTTTTAAATATTTTTTGTTGGTTCTCAGGTCAGCGTCGTGGTCGTGTGTTTGCCAGAGCCTGAACATCTTGGTAAGAAAATGTTTTTTGCTAGCTTTTTAGGGTTCCGTAGCCAAAATGGCAAAAACGGAACCCTTATAGTTTCGTCATGTCCGTCTGTCCGTCTGTCCGTCTGTCCGTCTGTCCGTCTGTCACAGCCGATTTACTCGGAAACTATAAGTACTACAGTGATGAAATTTGATGGGAATATGTGTTGTATAAACCGCTACAAAAATATGACACTAAATAGTAAAAAGAATTGGGGGTGGGGCCCCCATACATGTAACTGAGGGATGAAATTTTTTTCGATGTACATACCCGTGTGGGGTATCAATGGAAAGGTCTTTTAAAATGATATAAAGTTTTCTAAAAAACATTTTTCTTAAAGTGAACGGTTTTTGAGATATCAGCTCTCAAAGTCGTAAAAAGTATGTCCCCCCTCTATTTTTATAACTACGGGGTATAAAATTCTAAAAAAAATAGAGGTGATGCATGCTAATTAACTCTTTCAACGATTTTTGGTTTGATCAAAGTATCTCTTATAGTTTTTGAGATAGGTTGATTTTTATTATATTTGCTGCTACGGAACCCTTTGTGCGCGAGCCCGACTCGCACTTGGCCGGTTTTTTATGTTTAGAATGCCGTATTTAGTTTATTCAGTTTTTTTATTCAAATCAATAAATACCTGTTTTACGAAAGAGATATAAACTCAAAAGCACGCTCGTCGAACCGTTCTATTACTTTGGGCATAGAGCTTCTTTAGCTTTTATCGTATATTTCATGCGGCAAGCAGTACCTGATTACGTCACATCACTTCAGTAAAATATCGCTTCTCACGCTTTCAAGTCAAATGATTTTGTTTTTTAAATTGAAAAATGTTAAATAACTAGCTTGATTCGATAGAACTTTAGGTGTTCCGCTACAGGAAAATAACCACTAAAATTTTGCGATGTATAAAAACTGGAAGTATACACCGTGAAATTTTTTGTGGTAGTCTTCCCGCAGTTAAATGATTCTATCTTAGTAGCACAATAGATTTGTGCAGTTCTTATTTATTTAAATCAATAAATGCCGGTATTACGAAAGGTATAACCGAGACTCGAGAGCACGTTCGAACCACTTTATTACCTACTTAGGGCGTAGAGCTTTTTTAGCTTTAAGCATCGATTTCATGCGGCAAGCAGTACCTGATTACGTCACATCTTATAAAAGAACGAAAGCTTCTCTCGTTTTCGATTTGGAAAATTGTTATTTTGAAAAAGTGAAAAAAAAAATTTTTTTTTCATGGAATTATCATGATTCGATAGTAGTACTAAAGGCAAATCGTTCTGCCACGGGAAAACAACCACTCAAATCTCACGGTGTATTACAATGCTAGTCTTATAATATAATAAGGCATTTACATTTCAGCACTAAATTTTGCCGAAGACGCTCCTTGTGAGTTTGCGGTGAAAATCCATAGTGGTGTGGTTTGCGGAGTGAAGAAGAAGGCCGCCAATGGAGAACACTTCGTGAGCTTCCTGGGCATCCCTTACGCGAAAGCTCCTATTAGGGAACTGAGGTTTGCGGTAGGTCAAATGTACGAGTATAATTTGAATGCCTCGTCTGGATGTTGGTAGCAGGACCGAGAGGTCCCAGGTTCGAGTGCGGGATCGCGCAAAATTTGTGTAAGTTTTTCTGTAGAGAATTTACGCAGCTTGGAGTCAGGAAGTTGGTGGATTCACGCCCGTGCCTCGGAAAGCACGTTAAGCCGGTGGTTCTGCGCCTGATCTCTCATCGGTCATGTCAGGTGCCGTAAACAAAGTAACAATATCAAAACGATAACGAAGTTCGAAAAGAATTAAGATGTATGGGATTGACATTATATTGAAAACGTGATTTATCGCGTCTATACCGGAGCCGCTCTAAGTTGACTGATTTGACACATGTCAGACTAACTGCACTAGTGAGGGACAAAAAGGGGCAACGACAAATTGCCGAAGCATATAAGTAACAGTTATTTCCACCTTATAACCAAGCAAGGTCTAAGTATATATTTTTTAATTAAATACATTTATTCACATCCAAAAGATTGAATTGAAGTTTCTTATTTAAAAATATATTTATATTTAAAATACAATACTTATTAAATCCTTCATCCTATTTAAAAAAATACCTGGTGAGTATTATCACTACGTCACTATGAAAACGTGTCAAACGGCGTAACCTTGTAAAAGCGAAATAGGTACAGTGTGGAAATTTTACGTTTTCTTTTTATAATTCAATTAATTTTGGTAATAAAAGACAAATAATTAGATAATTAGGTGCATTTGACATTTTGAAATAACTTCTTATTTTTAAAAGTTGTTCTTTATGATTCGCTAAATATGTTCCTCTTAACAAGGATAAATGCAAAGTACAAAATAAAAAGTGTCAAATCAATCATCTAAGAGCGGCTCCGGAGAGAATGTCAATCCTAATTCGATAGTCTCATTGAACTATCGAATAACCATCGAGAGTAAGGCAACAGAGAGTGCGCTTGTGTTTGCGCGCACACTTGTGCACTATAATAATATGTCTTGGTAGTTGGCTGATCTACATTGACGCCAAATTTATAAATTTCAACAGAAAATAACATGATCCGATCCAAAGTTTAATTTCATAGGAATGTCAGATTCATGGTAAATTTATAAACTTACGTATAGCCATTCGTTAGATTAAAGATACAGATTAACATCATTGTATATTCATTTCAAATACTATTCAATTCTTGACTTAGTATTTAAACCTGTACAGATTTGATGATTATGAATGTGTTTACATAAATGAAAATGATAGGTTAAATAATTACGTAACAACTTTCCCTGTTCAAATTAATAACCGACTTGGTATAACATGTATCACTTTTTTGAAAAGCTTTGTTGCAAATTCGACGCTCCACGTTTAAAAGATTGTGAGGGAATCTGCACACTTGGGAATAAATTCTGGGTTTGTGTGAAGTCGTACAATACGTGGCTTATTATGACCTGATCGCTCTTTAGGGTAGGCTTGTGCCCCAACTCGTGCCCAATCGGGGACGTATATGAGCTTTATATCAGTCTCTGACGATAATTGACAAGCTGCACTTAGTTTAGGGTAAAATGGCCGTTTGCGAAGATATCCCAGGCTTTTATTATGATTTTTTTCTTGACCGTAGGCGCCTCAAGACCCCGAACCGTTTGGAGTCTTCAATGCGACGATAGAAGGCCCAGTATGCCCTCAAGGTGCCAACGCCATCACCAAAAAGCCACCAGGAAACATGTCCGAAGACTGTCTCCGAATCAACGTCCACGTGCCTCTGTCCTCGCTCCCACACCAGCACCAAGTCAACAGTTCCAAGGAACTCCTGCCGATATTGACTTTCGTGCACGGCGGTTCTTTTTCGAGTGGTTCTGGCAACCCGGACACCTTTGGCCCAGAGTATCTTATGACTGAAGATGTGATACTTGTTACTATTAACTATAGGTGATAAATATATATAATACACAACATCACATACAATAAACATCAAACTGATCCTGTCGCTCAAGCACGTATGTTATCAGGAACAACAATGTTACACAAAAAAAACATAAACTTAAACGTGACTGGGTTTGCAATGGGTGGGGTTTGAACCCACGACTCTTAGAGCCATAGCCGGGTCACTAACCAATGTTCCACCTGCTAGCAGGTATAAGTCTCTCTTTTCTGCCCCGAACCAAGGCATGGAATGACTCTGGTCATGTTTTGTCCCAGGCTCTTTAGGCAGACAACACCTGATCAAGCCTTACGGGTGATGGTGACAGCCTTAATTGGGTCTATTGCGCCTGTCAAGCTTATGTGGTCCTCACGACTGCTTACCATCAAGAAAAAATGGAAGACATGAAACATCTCTTATGTGAATGTCAATCACTGGCTAGATTCAGGCTCAGACTTCTGGGAAAGGCTTATCCGTAGAATGCAGGTACCTCAGACTCAAGGACATTATTGCATTAATGCATTTGGTCTTCAGGGAGTAGGGGAAACACAAAAGATCCCTGAGGCTCGACGTGAACCGGTTAGACGGTCCCAACTAAAAGATGAGATAAGATACCATTAGGTGGAGTGAGGTCATAGTAGGAGTTCTTTGAACACAGTAATAAGGCTATCTTCCCATTGCAGGCTAACCTGTATCGGTTTTCTCTCCCTGGACACAAAGTACGTCCCGGGTAATGCCGGGCTGAGGGACACGATCTTCGCTCTCCAGTGGATCCAGAGGAACATCCTGAATTTCGGTGGGAACCGTGAGGAGGTCACCTTGGGAGGGCAGAGTTCTGCTGGTGTAATGGTGCATTTGCTAGCACTGTCACCAGCCCTGAAAGGTCAGGGTCTTTTCAAGAGGTTGGTTGACATTATTTATTATATTTCCGCGATATCCATCCGTGCCTTCATTTCATAATTTATTGGATGGCTCAATTGGATTCGTGAAACAGTGGTTAGTAAACCCAGGCTCACTAACTATGGTTCTAAGAGTCGTGGGTTCGATTCCCACCCGGGGCAACTATTTGTGTGACGAAAATCGGTGTCTGTTCCGTGTCTAGGTGTGTTATTAGGTATTGTGTATTCAATTTGCCTTTATTAGTCTAAACTAAAACTGCTTTGTCTCCTTCCAGAGTAATGGCATTAAGTGGAAACGCATTAGCTAACTTCTACAGTCCATCTCCCTTGTTCGCGAAGGTAAATGCCCATCTCTTCCTCGCTGGCATGAAGATATCACCACTTCAATCTGCCAAATCCATCCACCAGAAACTCGCTGAAGCTTCCATAGACGACATTCTAAAAGCTGAAAGCTTCGTGCGAAACAAGACTGGTAGCTCCCTGAATTTCGTTCCAGTCATCGAGTCTTCCCATGAAGGAATCAATGTTATTGTACCTAGAGATCCTGAAGTCCTCCTTAAAGAGGGATATGGGAAAGAATATACTACTATATTATCTTTTACGAACAACGAGTGTGAAGCATACAGAGCTGCGCTTGAGAGTGCCAATGTTGATGTGGTGAAATTGATTCAAGCGGTACCGATTTTAGGGCTTCCTCAAAAGCTTAAGTTCGATTCTAACATCCTAACCTTACCAGTCCTAAATTCGAAGATCTCAAAATACTATTTCAACGGGACCCATGCAACTGTAACGAAGGTTTTAGCAGGTTGGTGAATACTGACTTTTTGGCTCACTCGGCCGCACCACTGTCAAGTGTGGTCCTAAATATGACAGTAAATAAAATAAATACTAACTAATATTTATTTTATTTACTACAGGCTCGGGGGAAAAGTGGTCCCTAACCACTCATACCCAGGTGCACTATAATGTACGTGACGTACTTAATTTTCATAAAACGAGTTGTCACTGAAAATTTTATATATCAGTGGTAAATTCTAGTTTTAACTAGTTATTTCAAATCATATTATCTACATCACAATTACGTAAGATTCATGACTTAAGCGTTCCATTATGCTCAATATTAGTCTTTATAGGTCTACACGCGATATTAGGAATAGCAACCATCGCAAGGAGGTCGCTAGCATTATAATATGTAACCCAGTCGAAAGGTCAGGCAGTAAGTATGTATTTACGAACATACATAAGTATATAAATAGACGCTTTTCTCCCAAAGGGGTAGGCAGAGATCTCTTCCTGCCATGTGCTACGGTCCTGGCACACCACTTTCGCTTCTTTCACATCCATCAATCTCTTCTTGCTTGCTCGTCAATTACGGGTACTTTTTATTTGACTCTTCTTCAAAATTTTACCTATGCACGTATTCGCTACTCCTGATGTCGCGCGTAGACCCAAAAAGACTAATATTAGTACATAACAATTACATTAGTTGTTGATAGGAAAAACGCGTTCTACCTAAAAACTAATTCTAACTATAACATTCACATTTGACAAGCCCGATCATACGGATTCTAATGTTTGTTGTTTATTGTTTTAGCATGCACAGATATTCTTATCAAATACCCAACTGTTAGAGTGGTAGACCGAAGATTAGAGACTGGAGGGGAACCGACATATGTATATGAGTTTGCTTACAGCTCGGAACGTAGTATACTGAAGAATGCAATGATGACTGATTTTAAAGGTGAAGTTATTTTTAAAGTATTCGTTGCCACCTGTGTAAGGTAAAAAATCACTTCCACTTATTAGGCATTGCAATTTGAGGGCATCACAAAAAATGCAGGCGGTGGGGGCTCGGACCAGAAGGTACAGTTCCTCTTTTCTGCCCCGTGTCATTAAGGCAAGGAATGCCCTTCCAGCTCATGTTTTTCCTCCCTCCTATGATCCCGGGCTCTTCAGGCGGGGCGTGAAACGGCATTTAAGCAGGCGTTCCGGGTGAATACGGCGGGTTCATTGTGCCTGTCGACCTCATATGTGGACCTCGTTTTCCGAAGAGATCCGCTCCCCCGCAAGTACGGTGATGATGACGAGGCTACTCCAAGCTATCATCGTAACTCAGTTAGGAAAAAATAAAACAAGTGCTTGAGCTAAATACGGAGAGAGAACAATGTATGTGATATTGTGTCATCATCATGCATATACGTCCACACTTCTGGGGCACGATCCAACCCTAAACTAGGGCGATCAGCCCTTAGACGACCACGCTGGCCAAGTGCGGGTTGGTTGACCACACAACCTTAGAGTGGTGTGCAGGTTTTAACACGATGTTTTCCTTCGACGTTGAAGCGTCGAATAATCGTACATATGAATTTCAAATTTGAAAAACACATAGGGACGACGCAGTGTTTGAACTGGGCGACCTCTCGCATGGCAAGCAATAACCTTTACCACTCAGCTATTGACATTTTTGCCATTAATATTTTTGTAAAATTAAGGTGATGTTGTGTGATATTTATTTATTTATTAATATTTAAGGTTCTGGCCACGGTGAGGATCTTGGATTCTTCTTCAGACCAAACCTGATCTTGGGTGATATAACTGAGAACGAATTGAGACAGCCCAATGAGGATTCCCGAATGAGTCAACTGATGACGAAGATCGTTACCAATTACATGAAGACTGGGTGAGTTGAAAGGGTTTTGAGTATTTTTCTATGGTGAATATTTTTTTTTGTAATGAATCTTTCAAGATGGCCTCACTCCAACTTATGGTGAGTGATCCACATATTAGGTCGACAGGCACTACAGACCCTATTGAGCCTCTCGCCGTGACCCTGGTGACCTGCTTAGGGTTGTCTATTGGTAACAAGCGCTGCGTAAGGTCCGAGAGGTCACCGGTTCGAGTCCGGGGTCGGGCAAAATTTGTGTGAGTTTTTCTGTAACGAAATTACTCAGACCGGAGTCAGGAAGTTGGCGGGAGAACGCCCGTGCCTCGGAAAGCACGTTAAACCGGTGGTCCTGCGCCCGATCTCTCATCGGTCATGTCGGATTGCCGTCTCACCGAACTATGTGAGAAAGAGAATAGAGAGTGCACTTGTGTTTGCACGCACACTTGTGCACTATTATAAATGTCCTGCGCACTTGACTGATCTCAATTGTAATCGGCCGCCATGGCTGAAATCGGTCGAACGCCTCATTATTATTTGAGTGGTTGTGCATATGTCTGTACATGTGTGTGTTTGTGTCCATGTGTCAAAGAGTGTTCACAAGTTTACGTGTGGATGTATATTGTTATCTTTTTTTTTTCTTTTCTTCAGGGACCCATCAACAGGTCATATGAAGTGGTCACCAGCTGACAAAGAATTCAGATACTTAAGGATAGATGGTCCTGATGTTTCCGAAGACCAGCCAGCTACTCCATACTTGAAAGACGTGAAGAAGTTCTTTGATTCTCTCTATAAGATTGGACATTTGGATATATTCGGGTAAAAGAAACTTGCCAAGTGAGAAATGGAATCGCGGACGAATATTATTAAAGAAATCTCGCTTGTTAAAAGGAAGTTTGTTTTAAATATTTATAGTTTTCTATTTTTAATATTTGTTGTTGTTGTACGTTGATTTTTTTATAAAGCTAATAAATCGTTAGCATACAAAACTTAATAACTGTGTCTTTATTTATATATTTAAAACTAGCTGTGCCAGCGACTTCGTCTGCGTGGAAAAAAAACTTTAGCCAGCATTAATATTCCCGCGCCTACAAAATGCCCAGCAAGTGCTGAATGACGCGTGGTCAGTCTGC
The DNA here is from genome assembly GCA_039566165.1 of Maruca vitrata. Lineage (NCBI taxonomy): Eukaryota > Metazoa > Arthropoda > Insecta > Lepidoptera > Crambidae > Maruca > Maruca vitrata. The sequence continues at coordinate 6,743,591 of CM076939.1, forward strand.
GCGACCCTCATTTCCCCCGTTTTTAAGCTATTGCATAGCTTTTATCGCGGGCTTTGAGCGCGGCGACCGAACCAAGAAATTCCGTAACGAAAAAACCTCACAATCGTCTAACGTTGATTCAGTTCGGTAGACTTCGGCACGGTGTTTGTGTGCGTGCGGTTAAACGTATTGTACGACTCTACGAAACTCGCACGAATCGAGACGAGCTTATCCGAAATCGGACGATGCTATGCAATAGCTATACCGCGGCAGTCCCCGAGTGCCACACGTCTTTTTTACACATTTCCTACTGTTTCTTTGCTCCTATTGGTCGCAGCATGATGTTATATAGCCTAAAGCCTTCCTCAATAAATGGTCTCTCCAACACAAAAATATTTATTCAACTCAGCTTTATAATATAAATCTAAGAGTAAACAAATATAATCAGAATGCTCCGAACTGCTAAGCTATCAGGAGTTATTGTGAGTCAACCATAAAATATAGGTCGTTGAAGAATAATTTTTAGGCAATCTTATGCAAAATATTTCCGTCATACCTACATGATTTTTATGTAATTTTAACCATTCAAATCAAATCAAATCAAAAATGTCTTTATTTATATAGGCAATTACATGCACTTATAAATCGTCACATTACTAATAATAAGATTCTACCACCGGTTCGGAACGCCGATTCTACCGAGAAGACTCCGGCAAGAAACTCGATAGTTGCTCTTTTTAACGACAATCATGTTACAAAATGTAAATGAGCCAAGTCATACAGTCTGGGTGTGTCATAGCAAAAAGTACTAGTTCGACATTTACTACTTTTAAAAATAACGAAAATTAAAATAAAAACCAACAGAGCAAAGATAACAATGTTCAGAAATAAGGCTGCACACGCGACGGAAGTTTAGAAAATGGAGTAACTTCTCCCGTTTTCCCAACATTTCCCTTCACTACTCTTCTCCTATTGATTATAGCGTGGTGAAAAGTATACTATAACCTGCCCAGGATTATGAAGAATAATTTTACCAAGTTTTGTTAAAATCCGTCAAGTAGTTTTTGTTTCTATAAGGAACATACAGACAGAAAAAAAATTTACTGATTGCATTTTTAGCATCAATATCGATCACTTATTTCTCACCCCCTGATAGTTATTTTGATAATATATTTAGAACTAGCGACCCGCCCTCGCTTCGCTTCGGGGATATCTCTATCTCTATGTAATATATTTTAACCCCGTAAGAGAAATCTATTTTTATCTAAAAAAAGCCTATGACACTCAGGGATAGTGTAGCTTTCCAACAGTGAAAGATTTTTTCAAATCGGTGCAGTAGTTTCGGAGCCTATTCGAAACAAACAAACAAACAAAAAATCAAACCTTTCCTCTTTATAATAATATTTTATATAAATATATTATATTACATATTACATTGTCTCCCCGTACCCCAGTGATGCTTGCATGGAGCCTACATCGCATGCTGGCTAACTGAGCGCGGTGGCGGCAACCACGCGACTTTTTTCTAATACTTGCATTTTTAAACTCGTGATATCTTCCAAATTAAATGTCCGAATTGAATAATTCAAAAAGTCATAAATAGGTATTGAAGCCGTCTTGCATATAAAGTAACTTATTTTGATAAGGATTAATACCAAGGTACAAATAAAGAGCCTTTTCATGTGGCGGCATATAAATTAATTTTTTCGAATAAAAAACCGCTTACTGTGACATAACTATAATATTTAGACATATGCTGTCGCGACACTTTTTATAGATAATGATAAGTTCTACAAAGTCGTAGTAAATGATTTTGTTCTATCATCAATAGTTTTCGCAGCGTACGCGACGTAAGGAATTTTTCAGGTAAATTTTTTACACCTTGGGTTACATTATTGGAGTTTTAGTAAGGATCCCTAATTTTTTTAAAAATATTATATAGCCTATGTTACTTCTGAATAATGCAGCTTTCTAATGGTGAAAAAATTATTGCAATCGGTCCAGTAGTTTTTGAGTTTATTCATTACAAACATACAAAAATACAAAAATACAAATCTTTCCTCTTTATAATATTAGTATAGAAGTATAGATGTACAGAATTGACCTCTCTACAGATTTATTATAAGTATAGATATTTGCATTACAATGACTTAGATGCTACATAATAATAACACTTAACATTCGTAATGTAGGTACCTTGAAAGGCATTGCAAAGTGGAAGAGTGAAGGGCAGACATTCAAATATTTTCAAAAGACTAGAGTACATGCTGGAGTTTGGTGATATTTGTTATTTAATACTAGTGGTCCCGGCGAATTTCATACCGCCACTACTGATTCTTTTTCTATGTTTTCTCATTGAAACCTTCCCTGGACTACGACGAACATTTTAAAACCAAAATCACCTAAATCGGTGCGGGAGTTCTCGAGTTTTAGTCAGACTAACGAACAGCAATTCATTTTTAGGGTTCCGTAGCCAAAATGGCAAAACGGAACCCTTATAGTTTCGTCATGTCCGTCTGTCCGTCTGTCCGTCTGTCCGTCTGTCCGTCTGTCACAGCCGATTTACTCGGAAACTATAAGTACTACAGTGATGAAATTTGATGGGAATATGTGTTGTATGAACCGCTACAAAAATATGACACTAAATAGTAAAAAGAATTGGGGTGGGGCCCCCATACATGTAACTGAGGGATGAAATTTTTTTTCGATGTACATACCCGTGTGGGGTATCAATGGAAAGGTCTTTTAAAATGATATAAAGTTTTCTAAAAACATTTTTCTTAAAGTGAACGGTTTTTGAGATATCAGCTCTCAAAGTCGCAAAAAGTATGTCCCCCCCTCTATTTTTATAACTACGGGGTATAAAATTCTAAAAAATAGAGGTGATGCATGCTAATTAACTCTTTCAACGATTTTTGGTTTAATCAAAGTATCTCTTATAGTTTTTGAGATAGGTTGATTTTTATTATATTTGCTGCTACGGAACCCTTTGTGCGCGAGCCCGACTCGCACTTGGCCGGTTTTTTATTTATAAGAAGAAGAAGAAGAAGATTTATTTAAACTTATCCTCAAAAATATTCATTTATTGTGTAGTAGTTATTACTTATAAGAAAATGCTTAATTTCTTTAATTAATTTAGGATATTCTTCTATTCCTTTTAAATGATTCGGTAGTTTATTATAGGTAGGTACACTTTCACTGACATTGGGTAGGGTCCAGCAGAGATGTGTATTGCTAAATTAGATGGGATTTTAATGATATAATTTTTATTACGCGGAATGTTACGTCTAGGAGCGTCAACTGTTTTAGTTTAAGTTAGATGGGGTGTTTTCTGACGAATTTACATAAATCTATACTAATAAAATAAAGCTGAAGAGTGTTTGTTTGTTTGTTTGAACGCGCTAATCTAAGAACTACTGGTTCGATTTGAAAAAATCTTTTTGCGTTGTATAGAGCATTTATCGAGGAAGGCTTTAGGCTATAATAACATCACGCTGCGACCAATAGGAGCAAAGATACAATGGAAAATGTGTAAAAAACGGGGGGAAACGCGAACGAAGTCGCTGGCACAGCTAGTTTATTATATGTAGATCTATAGATTACAAACAAGGCTATGTTAATAATTTTAGTTTTTTTAAATGGGGCTTACAGCTATCTGTCTGCTTGATGTTAGTAAGGATCCGTATGCCATTCTTTTGTAGGATAAATTTGTCTTGTGAATTGGTACTATTTCCCCAAACAATGACACCATAGCATAGCCACGCATTATGCATACCTACGCGTAGTGCATTGTGATACCTGTGTTCAAATTTGTAGACTTTTTATTTTTCTTAATTTGTTTTTCAAATTTGGACTTCGTATGTACGATTATTCGAAAGAAAAGCTGAAAAGAAAACATAGTGAGAAAACTTGTAGGTACACTTACGAAGAAATTCTAACACACATTTAATTCTCACTCACATTATACCTAGGTATTTTAAGTCTTAAAATATACACTTAAATCGCATTAAAAACTTTGGCTTTGAATTTATCAGAGCTAGGTATGGGGTACATAGGTATGGAATAGACTGACTTCGCCGTTTACCTACAACAAAAAAGGTAAAAAAAAATTTTTATTTCTGACTTTGATCATCGACTTTGTTGTTGACTTTACCTATGAAGTTGGACTTCAAACTCTAACCAATTCAATCAGGTGTGTTGAATAAAATAAAATTATATTTACTACATGCATACTTACCCTTCAACATTTTTACCCGATTGTGCCAGGAAGCGGATTATGTTTTTTCCTGTACCCTAACTTCTCGGTCCCACTAATAACTGCCATCTGCTAGGTGTCCTTAGAACTACAAAAGCATTGTAATTTATATTTATCTACTTGTCACTAGATGGCGCTGTAAAGTGACATCTAGGGACGATTGGATGAATTATCTTCTAAATAAGCATGATAAACTACCTCTTTCTTTAAATTGTTAATAGATGGCGTTAAATACTCATTACGGAATATTTTCGTCTGGCAACACGTTAAAAAAAATAAAACGTCATGTAAATTTTTTAATGGCGTCGGAATTTTGTATTCATTGTACTGTGTACATATTGTCATCGAATAATATAATAATGAGCGTATTATCTGTACTATTATAACAATTGGAGCATACGAGATATCGTCATTATTAAGCCAAACTAGTTATTATGAAGATCAAACGTTAAAAGCGTGTGTTATTAAACAGAGAAAGTGACTACATCTTGTTTCCAAGGTAAGTTTTTATAGTTAATTTCCGTGTTGTTTTTAACCCTAATTATGTAAACAATCGAGTTACAACGCTTCCTGAACGCATTATCTTGCATTTTCCAATCGCACAAAGTGTCTTCCGATGGTATTCTATTAATATTTCGTACTTTCGCGACACAAGTTTAGTGGTGTGTTACTTTGTTATTCCATAAAAGGTGCATACTTTTAAACTGACTCATGGACAGTGCACATACTAATTAGTCCAACTAACTGTTATTAGTTGTTATTAAACCTGTTTGGGCTCGGACAATTATTCTTCTGAGAAGATATATGGTCAGCGGTAGAAATTACAATAACAATTTAGCAAAGTACACATCAGTTGTGTTTTTGAAGGTTAAGGAACACTGAAATGTTTATTATCCTTACTAATATTATAAATGCGAAAGTGACTCTGTCTTTCTGTCCGTCTATCTGTTACACTTTCACACATAGAGTACTGAATCGATTTAAATTAAATTTGGTACAGATATATAGTCCAGAGCCTGAGAAAGGACATAGGCTACCTTAGCTTAGCTTTTTAACCGACTGCGCTATAACCCGTTTTACCCGTTAAACATCTCTATAATTATTTAGTTTAATGCTCTTGTTTCTATTTTTTTATTTTTGTTTCTTTTTTTTGTTTTGTTATACTATATCTGTGTCATCACTTAACCAAAAAGGTACGGCCAGAATACCAGTGCTGCAGGAGCTCTTGTTGAGCTTCTGCAGTCTATGCTGAGGCACGTACCTTGTTGGTCACTGATGTGAAATATTTGTTTTATATATTATGTTGTGTTGATTAGTATTATTTGATGTAAAATTTATTTTTTCTTGTAATATGACATGTATATTTGACCAATAAATTATATATTATTCTATTCTATTCTATCTCTACACAGACGAAGTCACGGGCGGAAAGCTAGTGTGAAATATATATGTTAACTTCTTTCTACTTAGCAGTTGCCTCTTACGAAATATGAAGCATTAATTACATTTGCTTAATGTGACATAAGTAACAAACAGATTTCACACATTCAAATAGAGTGGTGAAATAAATTTTATGAGTTTATTTAATATAATAGTTTATAAGAAACTAAAACTTTTCAATACTTAGATATCTTATTTTCTACAAAATTATTTGAAATTTTGGAGCACTCGGATAAGTAATAAATTTTAAAATTGTTGTACTATCTCTGATAGGTCACAAGAATGTCATTATTTAATAAGAAACTAACAATTTTCTGTTTGATTTCAGAGCTATTAGATGAGTGTTTACAATGTCGTATGGACATGACGAGGGTCCGGTCTACTACAGAGAGATACAAAAGAATGCATACCTCAAGAGGATACCAAATGAGACTAGCGGCAGCAAGCTTAGGCCTTTGGGCCATAAGGTAACCTAAAATAATAACTACTTAATATTAAAGACCCAATTTCCTAACTGACATACTTACGATGATGGCTTGGAGTAACCTCGCCATCATTACCGGACTTGCGGGGAAGCGGATGGCTCTCACCACCCCTGATATTAAAGACTGTTTATTGTTTGAACTACTGATATTACAAAGTACCCTTTAGTTTATTGCATGCACATGTCATTCCGATCATAGTTAGTGATGAGATTATGGATTTCACCAATAAATTATGTTAAACTAGTGACCCACCCTCACTTCGCTTGGGGTATAATATACATAAAAAAAATTGCATCAAAATCTTTTGTGTAGTTTTAATGATTTAAGCATTACATAGGGACAGACAGACGCGGGAAGCGACTTTGCTTTATACTATGTAAAGAAAGAAAGAAAGAAAAGAAAATAAATTTATTCAGACCATTAAGTAAAAACAGTACAGAAAAGAAACATCATCATCGTCATCAGCCCATATACGTCCCCACTGCTGGGGCACGAGCCTACCCTAAACTAGGGCGATAAGGCCTTAGTCGACCACGCTGGCCAAGTGCGGGTTGGTCGACTACACAACCTAAGAATTTCTTCTTAGGAGTGCAGGTTTCCTCAACATCGTGAGGAAACATACTAACAAAATATTTAAAAACAAAATAATTCCACTGAAATGGACGCCACTCAGCTTATGCCACGGCATCGAATGCCATGACGCTGATTTTCAGTGGCACCAGCGAGAGGGACGCTGTTACAAAAATTAATATAAAGTAGGTACAATAAAATCCCTATTACTTATTACACAAGTTTAAATAACACAAAAAAAATACAATTAAATAAAATAGCACATGAGCAGCGTGAATAAGTATATAAAAATAAATAAAATTTGGATCTGTTACGGGAATACAAAATTGGACGGCAAGAAAAATTTAATACAATCAAAAATAGGACAACAATTATAACTGAAAGATCAAAACGCCTAGTTATTAGTGCTAAAGTGGAGGCATTGGTTGAAATTGAGGCACTTAACCAATATCAAAATGTAATTGTTATTCTTACTACTATTGGCATCAACAAACCACAAACTGATTTTGAACATACTCAAACTTACATTACTTACACAGTTTGACTGGTCGATATTATATGAGACTATGTGAATGTGTGTGTATGTATCGGCTTGTGGTTAGAAATAAATGCAAATATGTAATTCAGCCAGCATCTTGGGGATCCTCCTGCTACTATAAAATATTTTAATTTATGATGCCAGCGAATTCGTTCGGGTTTTCCCCCGTTTTTTACTCATTTTCTACTGCTTCTTTGCTTCTATTGGTCGCAATGTGATATTATATAGCCTAAAGCCTTCCTTGATAAATGGTATATCCAACACAAAAATATTGTTTTAATTTGTATCAGTAGTTTCTGAGATTAGCGTGTTTAAACAAACTGTTCAGCTTTACAATATATTAGTATAGTTTTCTTCAAATTCAACTGTCTATCTATCACAGTTGTTGAGATGCAGCCTGTGAAATGGACAGCAAGGTCTTAATAATAGTGTCTTATTTTACACTTATCAGCCCATATACGTCCCCACTGCTGGGGCATGGGCCTACCCTAAACTAGGGCGATTAGGCCTGACTGTGCTGGCCAAGTGCGGGTTGGTTGACTTCACAACCATAGAATTACTGGTGACCGGTATTGCCAGGTTACTCTTTTGGAACCTTTTTCAGGCACCAGTCCCTCACACTTAGGGTTGTAAGTCAACCAACTTAATAGAATTAGTTTACTTTTAAGGACCTAACTTGTAAAGGGTTTTATAAATGATAGCGACCCGCCCTCGCTTCGCTTCGGGGATATCTCTATCTCTATGTAATATATTTTAACCCCGTAAGAGAAATCTATTTTTTTATCTAAAAAAAAGCAAATGACACTCAAGGATAGTGTAGCTTTCCAACAGTGAAAGATTTTTTCAAATCGGTACAGTTGTTTCGGAGCCTATTCGAAACAAACAAACAAACAAAAAAATCAAACCTTTCCTCTTTATAATATTATTATTATATTATATTACATATTAAATTGACTCCCCCGTACCCCAGTGACGCTTACATGGAGCCTACATCGCATGCTGGCTAGCTGAGCGCGGTGGCGGCAACCACGCGACTTTTTTCTAATACTTGCATTTTTAAACTCGTGATATCTTCCGAATTAAATGTCCGAATTGAATAATTCAAAAAGTTATAAAAAGGTATTGAAGCCGTCTTGAATATTAAGTAACTTATTTTTTTAAGGATTAATACCAAGGTACAAATAAAGAGCCCTTTCAAGCGGCGGCATATAAATTAAATTTTTAGAATAAAAAACCGCTTGCTGTGACATAACTATAATATTTAGACATATGCTGTCGCGACACTTTTTGTAGATAATGATAAGTTCTGCAAAGTCTTAGTAAATGGTTTTGTTCTATCTTCAATAGTTTTCGCAGCGCAGGCGACGTAAGGAATTTTTCAGGTCTATTTTTTACACCTTGGGTTACATTATTGGAGTTTTAGTAAGGATCCCTAATTTTTTTTAAATATAATATAGCCTATGTTACTTCTGAATAATGCAGCTTTCTAATGGTGAAAAAATTATTGCAATCGGTCCAGTAGTTTTTGAGTTTATTCATTACAAACATACAAAAATATAAAAATACAAAAATACAAAAATACAAATCTTTCCTCTTTATAATATTAGTATAGAGTATAGATTTTATTATATCACATATTAAATTGACTCCCCCGTACCCCAGTGACGCTTACATGGAGCCTACATCGCATGCTGGCTAGCTGAGCGCGGTGGCGGCAACCACGCGACTTTTTTCTAATACTTGCATTTTTAAACTCGTGATATCTTCCGAATTAAATGTCCGAATTGAATAATTCAAAAAGTTATAAAAAGGTATTGAAGCCGTCTTGAATATTAGGTAACTTATTTTTTTAAGGATTAATACCAAGGTACAAATAAAGAGCCCTTTCAAGCGGCGGCATATAAATTAAATTTTTAGAATAAAAAACCGCTTGCTGTGACATAACTATAATATTTAGACATATGCTGTCGCGACACTTTTTGTAGATAATGATAAGTTCTGCAAAGTCTTAGTAAATGGTTTTGTTCTATCTTCAATAGTTTTCGCAGCGCAGGCGACGTAAGGAATTTTTCAGGTCTATTTTTTACACCTTGGGTTACATTATTGGAGTTTTAGTAAGGATCCCTAATTTTTTTTAAAATATAATATAGCCTATGTTACTTCTGAATAATGCAGCTTTCTAATGGTGAAAAAATTATTGCAATCGGTCCAGTAGTTTTTGAGTTTATTCATTACAAACATACAAAAATATAAAAATACAAAAATACAAATCTTTCCTCTTTATAATATTAGTATAGATTTGATTTACCACAGGATCAAATTGATGTAGGTAGTCATCATCATCTTGGCGTTTTCCCGGTTGCATCCTTGCGGAGCCCGGGGTCCGCTTTCCTACTCCTAACTCTCCACTTCGCACGGTCTTCGGCATCCTTTACGGAGAGTTTGTTGGCACGCATGTCATCCACTACAACGTCAAGCCAGGCCTTCTTGGGCCTTCCCTTCTGCCGGGACCCGGCGGTAGCGACATGGCTAGACACTTGTTCCCTACGTAGTTTGCCGGTTTCCGTAAAACATGACCGTACCAACGTAGGCGGCACTCTTGCAGTTTATCAGCGATGTCTCGGACATGAAGGCTGCCGCGAATTCGGGAGTTCTTTACGCGATCTGCTCGCGTAACTCCCGACATCCAGCGCAGCATCTTCATCTCCGTGACCCGCAGTTCCTGCTTGTGCCGCTCAAGTAATGGCCATGCTTCACTACCATATAAGAGGACAGGCCTAATGATGGATTTATAGACCTGTCCCTTCAGCTTAACCGGCATTTTAGGGTCGCAAGTGACGCCGCTCACCTCCCGCCATTTATCCCAAGCAGCAGAAATGCGTGCCTTGACGTCGGAGTCGATGTCGCCGTTCGCGTGGAGTACAGATCCCAGATACTTGAACCGGTCCGTGCGCTCGACCGTGTCTTCGCCTATGCGGACGGACATGGGATCTGTAGTGTTGCAGGCCAAGTACTCTGTCTTCGCCACGTTGAGTTTCAGACCCCCGTTTTCAAGCGATTCCTTCCATGTGTTAACACGTCTCACCAGCCGTCCCCTATCCGAGTCCACCAGCGCGATATCGTCAGCATACATAAGTAGCCATGGTGGTCTCTGATGCTGTCTGACAATACGTCTAATATCAGGCTGAAGAGAAACGGACTCAGGACGGAGCCTTGGTGTACTCCGACGGTTATACGAAAGGGCAAAGTGTCGCCAACAGCGGTCCTAACTACAGAATCGGAATCACAGTACATGTCTCTAATGATATCAACATACGTTTCTGGCACTCCCTTGGACCTCAGGGCCCACCAAATCATCTCACGCGGAACACAGTCGAAGGCCTTCTCCATGTCCAGAAATAGGAAGTGGAGAGGCGTGTTCTTCGTCCTGTATTTCTCCATGATGATTCTTAGGGCAAAAACGGGGTCCATAGTCCCGTGACCGGGGCGGAAACCATATTGACATCCAGAGACAGTGCACTCCTGACGGATTCGAGAGTCTACTATCCGCTCGAATAGTTTCATGGTGTGGGACATGACCTTTATACCGCGATAACTACCGCACTCTTGCACTGAAATCGATGTAGGTATGTGATGTTGTAAAATATTTTTGATCTGTGTAATTGTGTATAACTATCTTATGCTTCAGGATCCTTTTATGCCATATTTACCTATATCAATGTCATCTCTGTATTTTTATCGTAAACTTGTCAGTCTGTGGTTATAATAAAGATTATTATTATTTATTTATTTATTTTTGGGAAACATACAATTACACTAAGCACATAAAGATAGAAAATACATAAATTGCACACAAATCAGTGAAGTTTCCACCGTTAATTAGTACCTAACCTGAACACACTAAATCGGCAAATAATTATGATCTAGATCATTTTAACACTAATAACAATAACAAAAAAAAAAAATGTTTAAAGTAACAAGTTATGCTATGATGGTGTATTATTATATTATTTAAAAATTAAAAATAAAATCCTTCCAGAAACCCCCTCTCAAACCGATGTGGACCCTCTTCTGTGTTCACAACGGTCGCTCTCCGTACCTAGAACAGTATCCGCTAGCAGAGAGCCCCGGAGCCCGGGCCCACCAGCCAGTGTGGCGAGCGTGTCTCCGAAGCGCTAGACACGTAACCGCCAGCGTTACTCCGAGGGCGGGGAACGAGTATGACTTCCTTGTTGATACTGACCAAGGACCGGTTAGGATGTTAGCTCCGGATTGGTGAGTGTCACTTAGGCCGCACTACGGTTTTTTCCCGCAAGCGTTCAAATCAAATCAAATCAAAATGTCTTTATTCATATAGGCAATTTGCATGCACTTATAAATCGTCACATTAGTAATAATAAGATTCTACCACCGCTTCGGAAAGCCGTATCTATCGAGAAGGCTCCGGCAAGACACTCGATAGTCGCTCTTTTTAAACATGTTATACATTGTAAATGAATCAAATCATACAGTCTGGGTGTGCCATAGTAAAAGGTACCATATACTTTATTTACTACTATTTAAAATAACTATAATTAAAATCAAAAGAAAGAGAGCCAAGATAACAAACAACGTTAAATCGTGAAACCGCCCGAGACGCACACACCACGGTTAAAAACGGAAAACTAGCCACGGTTTTCACTACAAATTTCGGCGCGGTTGTTTCCCGCTAACAATTCTGTAACAAAACGCGGTTTTAAAATCAGTCGCGGAAAAAAACCGTCAGTGCGGCCGCTTCCATTAGTTTCTTTTACTCATAAAATAAGGCGGTTAAAATCCGCGGCGGTTTAGCCGTAGTGCTGCCTTACCCTTAATGTAAGATTTTAGACTTTCGCGTTCCATTACACTAAATATTAGTCTTTATGGGTCAAAACGCGATATTAGGAGTAGCAATTACATAGCTACTTACTACCGCTGTGGCAGACGAAGACGGGCGGCGCCAGTTCGCTCGCGACCATGATTGGTGTAACCCAATCGAAACGTCGGGCAGTAAGTACTATGTAATTGCTACTACTAATATCGCGTGTAGACCCATAAAGACTAATATTTAGTGTAATGGAACGTGGATGCGAGTGGCCGAGGATAGAGAGAAGTGGCGTGCATTTGGAGAGGCCTATGTCCAGCAGTGGACAAGTATGGGCTGATGATGATGATGAACGTGAAAGTGGAAAATCTTACAAAATTAAAATATCTTTTTATGTGTAAGATATTTTGATAGTATGTACATACTTCCTATAGTTTGTATCAATGCTACATTATTGAAATTACAAGTTTCATGCAAGAATCATACAAATTATGCCTAGAAAAAAAAATTTTTTTTTAAATTTTCTAAATAATAATTTTCCAACTCGAAAACGAGAGAAGCTATCGTTCTTTTATAAGATGTGACGTAATCAGGTACTGCTTGCCGCATGGAATCGATGCTTAAGAACGCTAAAGAAGCTCTACGCCCTAAATAATAAAGCGGTTCGAACGTGCTTTCTAGTTTCGGTTATACCTTTCGTAAAACCGGCAATTATTGATTTCAATAAAAAAGAACTGCACAAATCTATTGTGCTATTAAGATAGAATCATTTCACTGCGGTAAAACAACCACTAAAATTTCACGGTGTATCGAATTTTTTAATTTCAATTTACAGGGAATCAATGCAGGAATGGGTGACAACGCTCCGTAACAAACTGCACGAGCTCCGTATCCTGTCTAAAGGGGAGAACGTGTACTGCGCCGCGCCCGCCGCGCCCGCGCCGCGCCCGCCCGCCCGGGACCCCACCTCGCCGCTGCCCCCGCCGCCGCCCGGCCCGCCCGACCGGTGAGGGGACGGACCCCGGGGGACTTACGGACCCCAGGGGCTAGTGAGATATAGACACAGATCCACGGACCCCAATGACGCATGAGAGATACCCAGACACACATACGCTGGCATAGATAGGGACCCCACCTCGCCGCTGCCCCCGCCGCCGCCCGGCCCGCCCGACCGGTGAGGGGACGGACCCCGGGGGACTTACGGACCCCAGGGGCTAGTGAGATAGACACACAGATCCACGGACCCCAATGACGCATGAGAGATACCCAGACACACATACGCTGGCATAGATAGGGACCCCACCTCGCCGCTGCCCCGCCGCCGCCCGGCCCGCCCGACCGGTGAGGGGACGGACCCCGGGGACTGAGGGACCCCAGGGAGAATATAGACACACACACACACACACGCACTCGCACACGCACGCACACACACACACACACACACACACACACACACACAAACACACACACACACACACAAACACACACTTGCATTCCACCTTTCCATATTCATTTTCAATATGTACTAGTAAATGTTATATTTCATCAAAATTCTAGATGTAAGAACATGTTAAGGAAGAGTGGCTCTCTCTGGCACAGGTGCTCCTTGCACTTAAAAGAGGAAGTCTACCCTAAATTTTGTTACTGTTGAAATGTTTTTGTGATGAAATAAAATTTTTATTTATTTATTTATTTATTTATTTAAACGCACGCTAGCATATATCGAGACCTCCGATGACTAGTGAAAGACACACTATTACACTGCCTGCATACTAGTGTGGGGTACTTAGAAACCCCTGGGACGTGAGATATAGACACACACACACACATACATACACTGGCATAGATAGGGACCCCAGGGACTAGTGAGATATAGACACACACACACACAGGTCTCACGGACCCCAATGACGCATGAGAGATACCCAGACACACATACGCTGGTATAGATAGGGACCCCATCTCGCCGCTGCCGCCGTCGCCGCCCGGCCCGCCCGACTGGTGAGGGGGGCGAACGGACCCCAATGGGGATATAACACTGCCACATACTGGGGCACTTAGGGACCCCAGGGACTAGTGAGATATAGACACACACACACATACGCTGGTATAGATAGGGACCCCATCTCGCCGCTGCCGCCGTCGCCGCCCGGCCCGCCCGACTGGTGAGGGGGGCGAACGGACCCCAATGGGGATATAACACTGCCACATACTGGGGCACTTAGGGACCCCAGGGACTAGTGAGACACACACTCAGTGCTATTGTTAGGGACCCCTGACGACTAGTGAGAGAGACACTATATAACTGACACAAACTGTTGTAACTGACTGAGGTAATGAGGCACCCCAAGGACTAGTGAGACACACACACAAACATACGCTGGCATAGATAGAGACCCTCGACGACTAGTAAGAGCTACACTATACCACTGCCACAAACCGGTGTAACTGACTGGGATACTTAGGGACCCCAAGGACTGGTGAGAAATAGACACATACACACACATACGCTGGCATAGATAGGGACCCCACCTCGCCGCTGCCCCCGCCGCCGCCCGGCCCGCCCGACCGGTGAGGGGACGCAAGGACCCCGGGGTACTGAGGGACCCCAGGGAGAAATAGGCACACAAACGCACGCTGGCATATATCCCGATGACTAGTGAAAGACACACTATTACACTGCCTGCATACTAGTGTGGGGTACTTAGAAACCCCTGGGACGTGAGACGTAAATAGACACACGTATCTCACGTCCCAGTTTTATGAATTGTTGTAGGAGATCCGGCCTGAGGGATCATATAATTAATGCTAGGTGTATTTTAAACGTAACATTCTCTAATATACCCATATCAAGCGTATAGGCCCCATCGATACAGATGCTTTCTAGTATTGGTGCCGCAGTTTATACCCATTGTAAAACTATTTAAGGTTAATCTCTTGCGTAATATGTTTTAGTAAATATTTTATTTTATGCAACTTGCCTTGTTTTCATAAATATTTTTCATCATTTATCTATTCCGCGTATTCCAGAGTCCCCGGCGTGGAGTTGAGTACGCCCCCTTCTCGGGCTCCGCCCCCCGAGGCTGCGCCCCCCGCGCCCCCCTCGCCCCTGGCGCCCCCCGCCCCCGCCGCCGCTGCCCCCGTGGATATCTCCAGCTGGGAGGAGCCGCCCGCCCCGCACCTGCCTAGTACCAGCGCTGGGACGACACATGAGAAGGTATTCATTTATTAAATAAAAAAAAACCAGAAAAAAGAGTCTGATTTTACATAAAATTTCACAATGAAATAAATAAATAAATATCTGGGACATTTCCACACACGGTCACCTGACCCCAAACTAAGCAGAGTTTGTACTATGGGCGTCAAAGACTGATATACATTACATATTTATAAATACAAACTTCAATACATAATCACACCCAGACGCGGGACTAACACCTATGTTCATCACACAAATATTTATCCCGACTGAGAATCGAACCTATGACTCTTGGAACCGCCAGCCAGGGTCACTAACAGCTGTTCCACCGAGCCAGTCAACTATTTAGTAAGTATGTAACAGTAACATATGGGTAAATCAATAACATAAGTGAAATCGAAATTTAAATTTCTTACGAAATGAGACAATAATAGGCATTTGAAGTTAGGTGGGAAGGTCCATTTCTAAAGTGCGAAAATTCAATTAAAATACTATGTCATGTCATGGAAGTTGGCGGATGCACGCCCGTGCCTCGGAAAGCACGTTAAGTTGGTGGTCCTGCGCCCGATCTCTAATCAGTCATTTTGGATTGCCGTCTCACTGACTTATGAGAGAAAGAGAACAGAGAGTACACTTGTGTTTGCGCGCACACTTGTGCACTATAATATATCCTGCGCACTTGGCTGATCACGAGAAATAATTGTTTGACACCGCCTTCAAACACAAATCAAATTCCTACCCATATAATTATAAATGTTCGCATCATATCATTTTGTAATTTTTTGTGTGTCGTGTTATATTAAATATTAGTCTTTATGGGTCTACACGCGTTATTAGGAGTAGCAAATTACATAGCTACTTACTGCCTGACGTTTCTTTCGCTCGCGACCATGATTGGTGTAACCCAGTCGAAACGTCGGGCAGTAAGTAGCTATATAATTTGCTACTCTTAATAACGCGTGTAGACTCATAAAGACTTTAGTGTAATGGAACGCGAAAGTCTAAAATCGTGTTATATTTCTTTCCAGCTAGAATCAAAGAAGAGTGTAGCGAAGATATGCGGCCAGAACATATGTCTGGACGACAGCATCCTCAAACGGAGCGCTTCTGACTCCAGTGACGAGGAGTTCCACCACCAGGACGCGCCGGAGTACCGGCAGACCCTGGTGGTTGCTGATGAGGGACTGCCTCCTGAGAGACAAAGGTAACCCTTACTTCCTTACTATCCTTACTATAATTTGACTGCCTCGTTGGTCTATTGGTAGCAAGTGCTGCGTTAGGACCGAGAGGTCCCCGGTTCGAGTCCGGGGTCGGGCAAAATTTGTGTGAGTTTTTCTGTAATGAAATTACTCAGCCCGGAGTTAGGAAGTTGGCGGTTGAACGCCCGTGCCTCGGAAAACACGTTAAGCCGGTGGTCCTGCGCCCGATCTCTTAGCGGTCATCTCGAATTGCCCTCTCACCGAATTATGAGAGTAAGGGAATAGAGAGTGCACTTGTGTACTATAATATGTCCGGCGCACTTGGCTGATCTCAATTGAGATCGGCGAGATCGGCCGCCATGGCTGAAATCGATCGGACGCCTTATATATATAATTTGAAACATTGTTTGTTATGCAATCAAACATAGAGTACACAACTGATAAAACTTTTTAATCAACTGCGCTGTAAAGAAGTAATGTTTTACCAGTTAAACGTCTCTATACAGACGGAGTCGCAGCTGAAAGCTAGTAAATAAATAAATATCACACAATATTACATACATTGATCTGATCCTGTGGTAAGTAGCTTAAGCACTTGTGTTAAAGATATCAGAATCATCAGTGGATATATTATGGTAAATGTGAGCAATCGGTAATTATCTATAAACACCCGTAATTATAGATAATTACCGAGGCACATAGTAAATGTAGTGAATTATATTTTTATTTGTTGTTTTTAATGCTATTAAAGCTCAATTTAAATTTAGAATTTGAAAAAATTCAGGCGGGGTCATGAATGCAAGTTTTTTCAAATTTTAAATTTACGTTAAGGGATCATCATCATTAGACCATATACCTAATATTTGGATCTCACTACTGCTTACCATCAGGTAGAGTGAGGTCATCTTGCTAGCCTCTTATAAAAAAAAGGTTGAGTAGGCTTGATCGCCCTACACTAGGGCGATCCAGCCTACTCAACCACTCTGGTCAAATGCGGGTTGGTTGAATACGGAACATAAGAATCTCTTCATAGGTGTGCAGGTTTCCTCAAGATATTTTTCTTCACCGTTAAAGCGTCGAATAATCATACATTTGCATTCCAAATTTGACAAACACAGTGGTACGTGGCGGGGTTTGAACTGGCGACCTCTCGCATGGCAAGCGACGACCGTAACCACTCGGCCATCCACGCTTGATGATGATGAATCTACGACACATATTGACTGGCTCGGTGGAACAGTGGTTAGTGACTCAGGTTCATAAACTACGGTTCCAAGAGTTGTGGGTTCGATTCTCACTCGGGACAAATATTTGGGTGACGAACATCGAATAGAATAGAATAGAAAACGTTTATTGACCACATAACATAAACAAATAGGTATACAACAAATTATATCAATACACAGTAACACAAAACTCAATCAAAAACACACATATATGACAGACAAAAGAAGTACAAAGAATTAACACGAACAGATAAGGACAGGATGTGGTCAACGAGGTACAGAGGGCCTACCATGAGTTAGCTATCGAAAACTTACGTACGTTAAAAACCTATCGAGTTGTTTTTTTCATACGACCGATTTTAGTTCCTAGCGCAACCACCAGGGGCGCTGTACAAGTTTTTCATAGACATATAATATTTACGTAGGCGATATCGAGTGCGTAAGTTTTAAACTCATGGTAGCCCTACTGGCCTCAACATGTGCTACATCAGCCTGAAGTGCATCGGTGTTTGTTCCGTGTCTGGGTGTATTATTAAATATATTTAAGTTTTTTGTGTATCCACTGTTGATTCTGATACCCGTAACACAAGTGCTTAAGCTACTTACCACGGGATCAGATCAATGTATGTGATGTTGTGAAATATTTATTTATTATTATTATTATACATCGTGAAATTTGAGTGGTTGTTTTCCCGTGGCAGAACGATTTGCCTTTAGTAATACTATCGAATCATGCAAATTACTCCTCGAAAAAATAATTTTTTTTTTAGATTTTTCAGAATAATAATGTTTCAACTCGAAAATGAGAGAAGCTATCGTTGTTTTTGAAGATGTGACGTATTCAGGTACTGCTTGCCGCATGAAATCGATGCTTAAAGCTAAAGAAGCTCTACACCCTAAGTCATATAGCAGTTCGAACGTGCTTTCGAGTTACGGTTAAACCTTTCGTAAAACCGGCATTTATTGATTTTACCAAAAAAAAACTGCACACATCTTTTGTACTACTAAGATAGAATCATTTTACTGCGGGAAAACAACCACTAAAATTTCACGGTGTATATAGCCTTTGTGTAGTCGACCAACCCGCACTTGGCCAGCGTGGTCGACTAAGGCCTTGTCCCCCTTGTTGAGGGTAGGCTCGTGACCCGGCAGTGGGGACGTATAGGGGATGATGATGATATAGCCTTTACATGACTACTATTCGTCTTGACAGCGACCTGGCATCGAACGTGACAGTGATCGAGGTGTCCAACAAGCCGCCGCACTCCGCGCCGCCCGACGCCTCACCCGCCTTCACGTACCCCCAGCCGCAGCAGTTCGTTAACATTGTGAACACAGGTACTGACTTGAATGGAGTAGTTTACTAAGTCTAATTTTTCAATGGCCAAATAAAACTAATAGGTGACATAAACTATAAGACGACCAAATTAAGAGCGTTTTATGTCTAAGAGTGAGTGTCAGTAGTGACGTGTCCTTATTTTTGCCGGCTTATAGTTCAATCCTCCGCTAAGTTTTATCTAGCCATTGATAAATTGACCCTTAGTCTGATTTTAGATGCAATTTCATAATTAACAGTGAAAAAAAACATAAAAATGCTTTATTTCTGTCTAATCTTACTTACAGTAACATTAAGTAAAAGAATATCATTATTCAAATTGAAATCAACATTTCTGACGAATATATAATTTTAAAATGTCGTGGTTACACACTTATAAAACTGAAATTGTCCGGGATATTTACCGGCAATAATAAAATAAAATAAAAAACTTAGAAAGAGGGTAGACCGATATGTCTGCCCTTCGACCTACCGTCATTCTCGCAGTCCTACAGTTCACCCGTGATCATGGCGCTTGCAACAGTGCCGAAATATCGGGAGCTCATTAAAACACAACAACATAGTAAATATCCCGGACACTTTCAGTTTTCTAATTTCTGACGAAATGAGACAATAGACGTTTGAAGTAGGGTGGGAATGTCCATTTCAAAATTGCGGAAATTCTTCCAAACTACTATGCCACCTTATAAACTACAAAATTCGTAGCAACTTTCACTATGCAAACATATTCGTAAATTCGTTGATATAGCTGCTGAACAAAGTTCTTACGATATGCATACAGTATCACAAGGGGTGATGTAAAAGCTTCACACAAATCGTCGCATCGTAGTGGGTTCGATTCCCACTCGGGACATATATTTGTGTGATGAACATTGGTGTTTGTTCCGTGTCTGGGTGTGATTATGTATTTTGAGCATGTTTTTAAAAATATATATGTATCTATATAAGCTCTGCTTAGTTTGGGGTCAGATGACCGTGTGTGAAAATGTCCTAGATATTATTTATTTATTTAAATGATGTGCTATTGAAACTGTAATATCTCCGGCACAAGGCAGGAAGTGATCTCTGCCTACCGCTCTGGGAAACAAGCATAATTTTATGCATGTATGTATGTATGTGGTGACTGGCTCGGTTTAACTTTATTTATTTGTATTTATTCATTTATACATACATACATAAAATCACGCCTATTTCCCAGAGGGGTAGGCAGAGATCACTTCCAGCGATCCACTCTTTTCACCTCTGTGAGAAACGTGTCGTGGCGGGTTGTGGACCACGTCGCCGCCATTCTGCCTTGTGCATTGTTTTAACAAAGTCATTGCGTTCCCACGAGTAGCAAGGATATATGACGGGGGAAGGAATAGGGGAGGAAGGACACTATCGCCTCGGATGATTTGGACTGAGTCGATAGTAGCTCGAGGAGCCAATCACCAGTCACCGGACAGATAGTCGCGACTGTTATTCATTTATTGCACACATCAAAGTACATTTCACAGTACAGTTTATGAATCCTGAGTAAAGGTGTAGCAATTGTCTACTATCTAAGGTTATACATATTGAAATAGCTTAGCATATGGCTCACTACGAGTGAGAGCCATCCGCTCCCCCGCAAGTCCGGTGATGTTGATGAGGCTACTACAAGCTATCATCGTAAGTCTGTTAGGAAAAAAAAGAAAAAAGCTCGGTGGGACAGTGGTCAATGACACTGGCTACGATTCCAAGAGTCGTGGGTTCGATTCCCAATCGGGACAAATATTTGGGTGGTTTTTCTTCTGGTTTCCGTTCAATAATAAATGGATATACGTACATAATTGTATAATCGCCTACATCATACATATATTGTGTAGCAACAAAACTTACAACAAAATAAAATCTAAAAAAGCAAAAATTTCTTTCACCAACAGAAGTGAACGTCAACTCGGAAAACGGCTACGGGACCGTGTTCAACGACTCCGACTACGGACACCTCAGTTTGACAACGACGACTGTCAACTTGACAGACGTCACCCCGGAGCCTGTCAAAGTGACAGCCAAGGATGGTGTCTACGAGCGCCTGTGCCTCGCGTCGACTTCGAACGAATCGGTGACGAAGATAAAAAGACTAGAGAGGGTTAGGAAATCGTCGTTACCTAATATAGATCTGTGCAATACAGAATCCACATACGAATATTTGTATCCAAATCAGGGTGGTCCGAGAAATGTGACAGTTACTGTCAATAATGACATTGAAAGGGATTCATCTCAAGATGTCTCTCAAAGGAGTGAGATTCAGAGTGATGTGTCGAGAATCCAGAATATAGAAGAGAGGAATTCTAACACGGTTACTGTCAGTGGGAATTTGAGCTTTAACGCTAGAGTTTTAAGGGCTAATGTGGAGAGGTCTCACAGTCAGAACGCGTATGACAGCGCGCCTAGAACGAGTGATAATGTTTGTAGGAGAGTGCAGAATGGCAGTCCGAAGAGAGATAATAAGAATGGTAAGTTTTTTTTTATGTAATTTTATTTTACTTATAACCTTTTTCGTTTATTTGGAATAGTATGCACCGTGAAATTTTATTGGTTGTTTTCCCGCAGTAAAATTATTCTATCTTACTAGTACAATAATTTGAGCAGTTTTTTTTTATTCAAATCAATAAATACTAGTTTTACGAAAGGGACAAACTAAACCCGAAAGCACGCTCGAACCGCTTTATTACTGAAGGCGTAGAGCTTCTTTAGCTTTAATGACCGATTTCATGCGTCAAGCATTATCTAATTACGGTACATCTCTTAAAAGTACGATTACGCTATTCACGCTTTCGAGTTGAAAATGATTTTTTTTTAAATAAAAAAAAACACAAAAAATCACGGTTCAAATATTGACACATTGAAAATATTAATTAAAATTGCCAGTGTGTCATCAAATTCTGAAGTTTACATTTCTTCATTGAATTTTCCAACAATCCATCTAACATTGCCAATTTTCGGTGTGCCAAAGTACTAACTCCACAGATCGAATCACATGCAAGACATTTAAAAATTGACTGAGTTATGGAATAGTAATTATGTAAGTGTAACATTTGTCTGTCTGTGTGTCCAGAGAAGGAGAGTCATCAAGCGAAGCCGATATGGAAGCGTGGTTTGACCGAACTGTCGCTGCTGACTCGATTACGACTCGCGCCGCGCCGGCAGAGCCCCACCAGAGACGACCATGAAAGGTGAGATCGATTATTACTACTGCCTGGTGTTACTCCTCGGGTCTTTTGGTAGCAAGCGCTGCGTTAGGACCGAGAGGTCCCCGGTTCGAATCCGGGGTCGGGCAGAATTTGTGTGAGTTTTTCTGTAATGAAATTACTCAGTTAGGAAGTTGGCGGTTGAACGCCCGTGCCTCGGAAATGTTATTATGGAAAGTGATATTTCTTTGTTTGAGTTGTTTATTTTTCTCTTTCTTTTCCTTCTTTCACTGTTGATTCTGATATCCGTAACACAAGTGCTTAAGCAACTTACCACGGGAACAGGTCAATGTATCTGTGGCGACATCGGAGAAAAAACTTCGCACCGCATCTAACAGATGGCGCTGACATACCATCTCAACGAGAATATGCAATCACTAGCGGTACCATGAGTTGGCTATCGAAAACTTACGTAGGTTAAAAACCTATGGAGTTGTTTTTTTCATACGACCGATTGTAGTTCTTAGCGTGACCACCAGCGGGCGCTGTTCAAGTTTTTCATAGACATATTTACGTAGGCGATATCGAGTGCGTAAGTTTTAAACTCATGGTAGCCCCACAGTATGGAACCTACATCTCACTTCAAAGTTATTCGGCCCACTAAGTATATATAGGGCAAAAACCAAGATGGTAACGAGGGTGTTCGTATATAAGATATCCACTATACTCTTTTTCACCTAAGATGATCCCTGTGACACTTCATTGTGTTCTGAATCACGCATTTGACGTTTGACAAACGAAAATAATTTTATTGGACACTTTTTTCATTTTAATGCGACGTCATTAGGAAAAATATTAAAATAAATCATTTCAAACTTTTAAAAGGGAAACAGTATCGATTAGTTTGATTTAATGTAATAGAAAATTTTAAAAATGTACCTATGCAGTTCGTATACGTAGAATGGAACTTACTACATTCCATTCTACATATACGAACTGCATAGGTATTGGCATGGATTTGGCATGGATTGGATGGCAAGACGTAGATATAAGGTCTAACTGCTTCGTGATTGGTGAATATTGACATGTCTGTCAATGTCACGTCGAAAATAACCAATCATGCTGCAGTTAGACCTCACGCCTACGTATTGCCATCTAGTGAAATTCTCATACGCGAACCCTCATTGGACCATGGTCCCCGAGCACGATCATCAAGGTCTTCCCTTTTAGGATCACTCCTAAATATCTTATACTAGCTGTGCCAGCGACTTCGTCCGCGTTTCCCCGTTTTTACACATTTTCCATTGTATCTTTGCTCCTATTGGTCGCAGCGTGATGTTATATAGCCTAAAGCCTTCCTCGATAAATGGTCTATACAACGCAAAAAGATTTTTTCAAATCGAACCAGTAGTTCCTGAGATTAGCGCGTTCAAACAAACAAACAAACTCTTCAGCTTTATAATATTAGTATAGATATTAGTATAGATTATGTGATATTTGTTTATTTTTCTATGCTTGAAGTGGCGTGCATTTGGGGAGGCATATGTTCAGCAGTGGACAGGAATGGGCTGATGATGATGATTGACTGACTCGGTGGAACAGTGGTTAATGAGTCAGGTTCATAACCTACGGTTCCAAGAGTCGTGGGTTCGATATCCACCCGGGATAGATATTTATGTGACAAACATCGGTGTATGTTCCGTGTCGGGTGTGTTATTAAATATATTTGTGTATCCACTGTTGATTTTGATATCCGTAACACAATTGCCTAAGCTACTTACTTCGGGATCAGGTCAACGTATGTGATGTTGTGTAATATTTATTTATTTATTTATTATTCTTAGGAGCGCCACATCCCCGGTGCGAGTGGTGCACCGGTCCCGGACCGAAGCCCGAGTCAACAGCACGAGAAGGAGAAGTAGCTCTCTCAGCAACGGTAAGTCGCATAGCATTTTATATCATAACTAGCTGTGCCCGCGACCTCGTCCGCTTGGAAAAGACACTTTAGGCAGCATTTATTTAAATTTTTACACACCAACAATACACGCTAGGGTGTCCCCTATACACCGTGAAATTTTTGTGGTTGTTTTCTCGCAGTAAAATGATTCTATCTTAGTAGTACAATAGATTTGTGCTGTTCTTTTTTGTTAAAATCAATAAATGCCGGTTTTACGAAAGGTTGAACCGAAACTCAAAAGCACGTTCGAAACGCTTTATGACTTAGGGTGTCGAGCTTCTTCAGCTTTAAGCATCGATTTCATGCGGCAAGCAGTACCTTATTACGTCACATCTTATAAAAGAACGATAGCTTCTCTCGTTTTCTAGTTGGAAAATTATTATTTTGAAAATTTGAAAAAAAAATTTTTTTTATTTAAAGGAATTATTTGCATGATTCGATAGTATTACTAAAGGAAAATCGTTCTGCCACGGGAAAACAACCACTCAAATTTCACGGTGTATTCTGAAAATTTTCTGTTGTATTGTAAGTTTCTAGTAAACATTTTTTTTTTTAAATCTAATAATGCATAACTTCTTAATTTGTTGTCAATATTATAGCATATTCATTTGCGAAATTAAATTAATCTATGATTGATGGAACCCATGCCGACATGACATCAAATATTATAATCATCCACATATTATTTCTCTCACATCATCATCATCATCATCAGCCCATATACGTCCCCACTGCTGTGGCACGGGCCTACCCTAAACTAGGGCGATAAGGCCTTAGTCGACCACGCTGGCCAAGTGCGGGTTAGTCGACTACACAACCTAAGAATTTCTTCTTAGGAATGCAGGTTTCCTCACGATGTTTTCCTTCACCGTTAAAGCGTCGAATGATGGTACATGAATTTCAAATTTGAAAAACATATTGGTACCTGGCGGGGTTTGAACCGGCGACCACTCGCATGGCAAGCAACGACCTTAACGACTCAGCCATCGACGCTTTTCTCTCACGTTCAGGGTTAAGTCGGCACTGACAACGATGATCTCTTACCAATGTTTCTATGTATAGTGCAATAAAATTGATTGATGAATTAATTAATTAATTTGGAATAGTTTAAAACATACATAGAGGCACATTTTATTTAGCCAACATATTTTTTACACCAATATATATTTTCTGCTTCCCATCACTGACCTTTTGCATTTGGCATTTCGCATTCGGCAAACTAAAGCTAATAGGCGTAGGTATTGTCGTCGTAAATCATTATCATCCGACTTTTCAAAATTAATGTTTTTCGTTAATACCTAAATATCATTTGGTAATCTAGCAGGTAGTAGTGGGCCTCATTCGATCGCAGGGCCCTGGGCACGTGCCCACAGTGCCCAGTGGGGAAGAAGGGCCTGTAGTTGGATGGACCACTCGAACACAAAGACACTGTAGAAAGTATCACTTTGATATCTTAATAGCTTGACAAGATTTCACAATTTTAATTGCACATTATTTGGGCGAACTCAAAAACGCTCCATACAAACGTCCACTGGCGTGTGACGTCACACGGTAGTTTTTTGTGTGCAGCGCCTAGGAAGTTAGTTCGGCAGGTTCATCAAAAGTTGCGTTTATGGATATTTTTTCATAATAAAAGATGTTTTACTCATTCTGTTATTTATAAAATGACAACGAAATTTTAAATTTTTTTGCACTTTTGAAATGGACTTGCCCACCCAACTTTAAATGTCTTTTGCTGTCTCATTTCGCCAAAAATTTAAGTTTTGGTTTCATTAACAATATTGATTTACTGAAATCTTACTGCTTATCATAAAAATGGCAAGCATAACAACCACAGTTAAATACCCTATTCTTACACCATTGGAATAAATACACAAGACACAAAAACTCAATTCTAACAAAAAAAAATCACACATAGACAAGGACTATGAAAGAGTTTTAAAGAGAAAGAAAGAGTTGTTTTTATGAAAAAGACATTTAAAGATGGGTGGGTAAGTCCATGAAAACATATCCATAAACGCAACTTTTGATGAACCTGCCGGACAAACTTCCTAGGCGCTGCATACAAAGAACTAGCGTGTGACGTCACACGCCAGGGGCCGTTTGTATGGAGCGTTTTCATTTCGACCTCGCCCAAACGATGTGCAATTAAAATTGTAATATCTTGTCGAGCAATTGAGATATCAAAGTGATACTTTCAACGGTGTCTTTGTGTTCGAGTGGTCCATCCAGCTATATCATCATCATCATCATCAGCCCATATACGTCCCTAAACTAGGGCGATAAGGCCTTTAGTCGACCACGCTGGCCAAGTGCGGGTTGGTCGACTACACAACCTTAGAATTTCTTCTTAGGTGTGCAGGTTTCCTCACGATGTTTTCCTTCACCGTTAAAGCCTGGAATGATGGCGTCCAGCTATACCAAATACCCTATTTTTCATTTTTTTGTATCAGGCCCGTCTCCCCCCTCTGGCTTGGTGCCCGCGCTGGTGCCGCTGCGGCGCGGGCAGGCGGCGGCGCTGCAGGCGGAGCAGCGCCGCCGCGCCGCGCTCCCCGCCGCGCTGCCCGCCCACCCCCCGCCCGTACTAGCCGAACACGACAAAAGGATATGGTGAGTGCACACAGCATCGGCCCATATCCGACCCCAGTCACTGCGAGCCAGTGTCTTAAAGCAGTTAGGGGTGAGAGCCAGCATGGTAAGTCAGTTAGGGGTGAGAGCCATCCGCACCCCCGCCCGTGCTCACCGAACACGACAAGAGGATATGGTGAGTTCGGGGTGTGGAGGGGCTGCAAGACAGTGTCTTACGTCAGCTAGGAATGAGAGCCATCATGGTGCTGCAAGCCAGTGTCTTAATTCAGTTAAAAAAGAGAGCCAGCATGGTAAGTCAGTTAGTATAGGGGTGAAAGCCATCCGCTCGTCTGCTAGTCAATTATAATGACAATGCTACTACAAGCCATCATGGTAGGGATGAGAGCCATCATCGCAGGGGTGAGAGCCATCCGCACCCCGCGCCCGAACTTTGGATAATGGTTTTTGTTACAAAGGTGACTTAATCGAGACTATTCTTAGTGTAGTGTGTGACACACCTCCCCACACATAGGTAGGTTAAGTAATATATTAGTAGAGCGTAAGTCATTTATAGTTAGTAACAATATACTATCACCCGAAGTCATCTTTTATTGCAATCTCCCGGTCCCATCCTTACATGGCGACCCTGCCAGTGCTGCCTACTGGGCAGTGCTGAGCACGTAGATTTTTTTTGTGTGTGGACTTGAGACTTATGAACGAATAAGTGATAAACTTTATATGATATGAAACGTGAATTTTTGGACAATAATGGCAAGTGATGGATTCCGCTGGTTATGCATAATTTTGGAGGAGTCCTGGGCGCCGGGAGTTTAATGGCGTCAGATGTGGAAAATCCTGGGCGCCGGGCGTAGATGGTGTCCGATGGAGGATGCCGTCCCTGGGCTGACCTTTTATCCTTTGTTTGTTGTTGTCCTTTTATTTTGCACTTTTAGTTCTTTTAATCACTTGCTTGATATTTTACGTATTATATCGGTCACCAACATTTTAATATTCACTGATGCGCAGCGTTGCCCACAAGGCAGCACTGGCAGGGTCGCCATGTAAGGATGGGCCCGGGAGACGTCAGTAAAAATACATGTGCTTATATAGGTACACGACATGGAGAGGTGCTACGCACACTACATTAGTTAAGTTCTTTACATCTAGATATGTTACAGTCCCGTTCATATCTAGGATAGTTTAGTGGGGTCCGGGCGGCGCTGGTGGAGGTCAATTAAGTATTATAATTATATGTTTAGATTGTAACATTTCGTGTGTATGTCGTGGTCGGCAAATGTCTTGTAAATTCAAAATTTTTAAGTGCTCAAGCTTGCACTAGTTGTTCTAATATTTAGTTTTTCTAAACAAATGTCTTTCGTTCTTCGTGTAACAGTCCCTTCGGTCTGTAGGATAGCGTGGTGGGGTCCGGGCGGCGCGCGCGTGGGCGGGCGCGCGGGGGACGCGCTGGTGGCGGCGCGCGCGCAGGCCCCGAGGGACCTGGCCCACGCGCGGCGGCTGCTGCGCGGGACGCACACACACACGGTGAGTGATACAGCTTTATGTATGGACTAGCTGTGCCAGCGACTTCGTTCGCGTTTCCCCCGTTTTTTACACATTTTCCATTGTATCTTTGCTCCTATTGCTCGCAGCGTGATGTTATATAGCCTAAAGCCTTCCTCGATAAATGGTCTATACAACGCAAAAAGATTTTTTCAAATCGAACCAGTAGTTCCTGAGATTAGCGCGTTCAAACAAACAAACAAACAAACTCTTCAGCTTTATAATATTAGTATAGATATGCTAATGACCAGTAGCGCTACCATGAGTTTAAAAGTGACAGACTCGATATCGCCTATGTAAATATGTCTATGAAAAACTTGTACAGCGCCCCTAGTGATAACGCCATGAACTAAAATGGGTTGTATAAAAATAACAATAATAATTTTCCTACTCGAAAACGAGAGAAGCTATCGTTCTTTTATAAGATATACGTTAATAAGATATACGTTAATACGAAAGAAGCTCTAAGTAATAAACCAAAACTCGAAAGCACGTTCGACATGCTTATGAGTTTCGGTTATAACTTTCGTAAAACCAGCCTTTATTGATTTCAATAAAAAAGAAATGCACAAATCTATTGGGCTACTTAAAATAGAAACATTTTACTACGACAAAACAACCACTAAAATTTCGCGGTATATGCGGGGACACACAGACAGCTCTTTTTTTTACTATATAATGTTGACTGGTTAAGAGTTATGTCTGCAATGTAAAAATTGTAAATAACGTTAAATATTCTAAGTTATCAAAATAGTAGCCTACAAGCAATTTCAATTCAGTCTTATAAAAAACACTGCTGAATTTAAGTAGTCATTGTAATGTGATGAGTCTCATAATAATATAACTGTGTTTACTATTTTCAGATTGACATTTTATTCCACCGAGTTCCCCTTGGAAAAATTTACATACTAACGAAGAGAGACCAAGAAAGTATAGGTAAGAGAATCATCATCATCATCATCATCATCAGCCCATATACGTCCCCACATCAGGGGCTCGAAGGCGCGGCTAGGCGGCCGAATGGTTAAGGCCGTTGCTTGCCATGCGAGAGGTCGCCAGTTCAAACCCCGCCACGTACCACTGTGCTTTTCAAATTTAAATTTCATACGTACGATTTTTTGACGATTTAACAGTGAAGGAAAACATCGTGCGGAAATATGCACATCTCAAGAAATTCTTAGATTGTGTAGTCATTTCCAATGCACCATGGTCTTTGAGTATAAAGCCACTGGAGATGCCATAGGTAACGTCAACGCTTCTAACAAATTTTTTCGCCACTTTTAGCGGGGGGCGAGGTAAACACGTACAGCACACCACCAAAAAATTAATAACTCAACAGACACAAATTTTGCTGTAACGATAAACGCACACTACAAAAATGTTCAACACTTCAAACAATACACGCACACAAACAAAGTTTTCACGTAACTACGCAACACACATACGAAAAAAATAGTGATGACACAAAGAATAAAATAAAATCAGTTTGGTGAATGAACTGAACTATCTTGTACTGATTTTATTGTAATTCAATAACATTTTGGGGGATCTTATTAAACAATTTTGTGCTTAAACCCAAGAACGACTTTCCAGTCTTTTGTTGGTGTTAAAATGGTGAGGATCCGATATTAAATGATTGTATGTTCTTGTAAACATATAAGATACAGTCCAAAATGTACTGAGAGGATACGGTTAAAATATCTATGTCTTTAAAAATATCTCTAAGGGAGTCACAGAATTCTTTTCATTTTCAGACTAAATTTCAATATCGTATGACCAAAGGAAAGAAAAGTAATTTTTCTAATTCATCTTACAAGATTTAAATATAACATAATAATTATGTTTAGACCTTTTATTTAATTCAAAATTAAAGTAAAAAACGGATTATACAACTAACTGCAGGGAGTGAATGATTCATTCAAATGTCGAGTCGCTTTTTTGACTTTGTGACATCTCTAGCCCCCGTACCATTGTATTCTTGTTTATTTTTTTCTGTCGTTTACGTATCGTAACGACTTTTTATTTAAATGGCAATTCTTCTTAAATACACGTTTAAAAGTTAATAAAAACACTTAGATATGATACGAAACGCGCTCTTGTTGCGAATTTGAGCTCTCGATCGCCTTTTACATGAGAATACTGCACAACTAACCATTTTTCAAGAGAAACGTCACGCGACAGGGATCAATGCAAAATGGCGGTGGTGCAGCGACAAGTTGTTTTATTAAACGTGTTTGAACAGTTGACCAATGTACTTTGCCGGAGGGGTCGCCCGTGTATGGCATCTCCAGTGGCTTTATACTCAAAGACCATGGTTCATCACCAACACCGAGACACACGAAGCACTGAAAATGGCAACAATTAAGGAGGAGTTGAAACTTATTGTGCATAAATATAAAACTCGGCTGGAAAATCATCCAAATGATTTGGCTACTGCATTGACAAGCATCTGCTACTCCAAACGACTGAAACGCCACGATATAATTGGTGACAGATGGTGAAGTATGGGGCGTCTCCTGCTGAGGAGCTCCCTTGAAATGACATATCAGAAAAAGAACAAACCTGCTTTCAGTGGCGAAGGGTGAATATTTTCAGAAGGGAAGCCGGAGTATAAAAACTACTCACCAAAATAATGAACGATATACACTGATGTTAATGTACTATAGTTCAAATGTTATTATTTATAAATCTGCATTCCGAGTTTAAGCATTGCAAGCATATTATTGGTCATTAACACATATCAGTAAAACCTGTGCTACTCCAAACTGAACTTTATTCCCAACGAAGAAGTAAACATAAACAACAAAACATTTTATTTAACTTACCTGCGCCTGCCATCCACATATACTTGTCGTAAATTTGATGTATGGAAACGTTTAAAAATCTATTTTTGCGTTTATCAATCTAATTATAACAATCTAATCTAAAAATAAATCTAATTATAGTTAATCATGTTTATTGTTTACAAAATTTACTTTTGAGAACGAAGTATCTTTCGATAACCATTTCTAACGAACGAACAACTACACGACGACGACACCACAACATACAATACAAATTCAACTCACTTCAGCAACACAACAAATAAAATTCGACAAAACAAAGCAAGTTGTTTACAAACAATTCGCACTATCCGCCATGCCCATATGTAAAACTATTTTTTTGTCTAATTCATTCCATTAAGGACCGGCAAAGGGATCTAGTCCGTACAGCCTAGCCTACAGTAAATTCTTAAATATTTCGGCTGGAGCCATGTCTTCTTTGATTTGTGTTCATAAATGAGCAATATTTTCAAGGCCAGAGCCACGATATAAAACTAAAAAGCCACGGATAATAATTACCAGAAAAAAATTATGCACACACGGATTAACGTAATTCGGAACTAGGCTGTACGGGCTAGATGCCTTTGCCTTTCACTGATGGGATAAATTTATTGTATTAAAAAACGTTTTTGGGAATCTACGTCATGAGTGTTCTTTCTCGCTTGCACATGTAGGTTTTCTAATTAACTATCTCTATCACAACCCGGTGGACATCGAGTTATTTCCTAGTACATTTGCGCGTGCTAAAACGAGACAAAGCATGACGTTAGTTCATAGAAATGAAAAGGACAGGAGATTTTTTTTTGTATGAAGAAGTAAGCCGGCGTTTATCGGCTTCTATTTGGCGTTATTTGCATTGCCTATGACATTTTGTAGGCGTTTTGTCAATTTTAAGAATTTGAATGAAGTAAATGAATAATTTAACAAATAAAAAATGTAGTTGGCCCATGGATTCGATTTTTTGAAGGGAAGCCGATGGGAATCGGGTTATATGGACTCTTCGCCACTGCTGCTTATAGTCTAAAACTGATTGCAGATTAAAAATTAAAACAAAAAAAAAGATTGTGTAGTCGACCAACCTGCACTTGGCCAGCGTGGTTGACTAAGGCCTTATTTTATTTTATTAGGAACAACAAACAGTTACACATTAGGATTAGGATAGGATTGTGCCACAGGAGACGTATATGGACAGATGATTAATTAAATTTCTATTGTGTTTAATATTTTTTCTCGGACATTGAACCGGTGAAAGAACTCTTTTAATAGTATCTCCTTTTTTTTTAGGTATAAGGCTGGACAGTGAGTGCACTATTATAGGAATCGAACCCGGGTCCCCGGCGGCGCGCGCGGGCCTAGCCACCGGTGTCGCCGTCACAGAAGTCAACAATCGGTCCATCAACCTGCTCAAGGTAATTATTTTATAGAATACTAGCTTTCCGCCCGCGACATCGTCCGCGTAGAGACGTTTGACGGGTAAAACATTACTTCTTTATAGCGCAGTCGGTTAAAAAGTAGCCTATATCCTTTCCTAGGCTCTGGACTATATCTGTACCTTTCGTTTAAATCGGTTCAGTACTCTATGCGTGAAAGCGTAACAGACAGACAGACAGAGTTACTTTCGCATTTATGATATTAGTAAAGATTTATTTATTTATTTCAGGGCGGCGAAGAAGAAATGAACCGTCTAAGTCTCCACGGCACCGAAGTATCAATTCTGATCCAGCCGGCGGCTCTAGTCAAAAAACTGCGCGCCGCAATCAAAGCGAATAAAGCTCTAATATCTATGAGATAAGATTCATAATCCCATTTACAATAGTACTCGTGTAATGAGGGTTTTCGCGTATAAGAAGTTCACTAGATGGCAATACGTAGGCGTGAGGTCCAACTGCAGCATGACATTGACAGACGTGTCAATATTCACCAATCACATAGCTGTTAGACCTCATATCTACGTCTTGCCATCTAGTGGATTTCTTAAACGTGAACACCCTCATTGGCTGTTATGTGAAACACAGGGAGTGAGTCCTCCTATTATTCATACACTTTTTAAAATATGATAATATGACTCATAAGAACTCTCAGTTCAAATTAACGAGGGCAATAGTTAGTATTAAATAGAAGGTAACAAAACAATAGGCGTGACGACTGGGTCAAAATCTTATTATTCTATTTAGTCCGTAAGTTAGTTTATACAAAAATATGGAACACAATTTTTTTTGTTTTTCAATTGATTGAAAAATGACAAAATTATAGCTTATCAAACTTCTGGAGTGGGGGCTTGTGACGTCACAGTTACGCAAAAATTGTACTTTAACGTGACGTCATACGAAACTTCTAAGCGCTATATCTTCATAATTCCTTGTTTGTGAAACAAAATAAA
Organism: Maruca vitrata; assembly: GCA_039566165.1. Lineage (NCBI taxonomy): Eukaryota > Metazoa > Arthropoda > Insecta > Lepidoptera > Crambidae > Maruca > Maruca vitrata. The sequence continues at coordinate 6,777,100 of CM076939.1, forward strand.
AAATACGAGTACAATATTTTTAAATAATCTAAAAAACGGACTAATTATAATTTTTTAGACGTCTCGCCTATTCTTATCATTTACATAAACATAATCATAATAATAAAGAAAATATTGTTTTTAGTGCTTATTTCAAGAGAAAAGCAATTTTACACTTGGATGGGTATTCTGGAAACACATATGCGTATACATATATAACTATACAATACATCGCATCACTACATATGTACTAGATTCTTTTGTATTTCAAATAAATACTATAAAACTTTTTAGATAAATTTTACAATTTGTAAATTTTTAGCGTAATATTTAGTAGTAGGCACATTTTTTATTATATATACACGTTTTGTATGTATTGTATGAAGGCGTGGTCAAAAATGAATAACTTTGTAAGATTTTTTCACATGAAAAACCGTATAACCGATATTGGTTATGGCTATATCTAATCGATCCGAATCGATCGTATATAAAAGTTAAATTGCGATTACAATTTTGGACAAATTTTGTAAGTAAATAAGTAGTTGGAAAAAGTATCCATCACGTTTTGTGAGTGAATTCTATTTACAAAGAAGCAGAGTAAAGACTAATAGTAGTTTTATATTAGTAACTAACTATGGGGTAAGTACAAAAAGGAGTCAGCCTAAGTAACTGTGAGTGAGAAAAAGCGTCGATGGCCGAGTGGTTAAGGTCGTTGCTTGCCATGCGAGAGGTCGCCAGTTCAAACCCCGCCAGGTACCAATGTGTTTTTCAAATTTGAAATTCATATGTACCATCATTCGACGCTTTAACGGTGAAGGTAAACATCGTGAGGAAACCAGCACACCTGAGAGATTTTTCAACGGTGTGTGAAGCCATGTCAGAGGCCTACGGGCGGTTTAAAACCTGTGACGCCAGGTTGTTCATCAGCCATACGAGAAGAAGAAGACTGTGAGTTTCAACTAGGTCCTCACGTTTTTGCTAGAGCTATTTCAGCTAGTCCCTCCCTCCCCTTTCCACTCCCGAACGACACGTGCTGGGCAGCGCTGCCATCCACATACAATGCAGGCGCTGGTGGCTCGGACTAAGAGGTTTAGCTCCTCATTTCTGCCGCGTGTCATTAAGGCATGGAACGCCCTTCCAGCTCATGTTTTCCCTCCCTCCTATGATCCCGAGCTCTTCAGGCGGGGCGTGAAACGGCATTTTCATGAGTTTTTGCCCTTTTTTTAATAATAGGCAAACAAGATGACCTCACTCCACCTGATGGTAAGCGGTAGTGAGATCCAAATATGAGGTCGACAGGCACAATACATCATATTGAGCCTGTCGCACTCACCCTGAAGGCCTGCTTAAATGCCGTTTCACGTCCCACGTATGTATGGAACCCTAATATGTATAAATAAAAAAAATCCTTGTTGTACTTACCCCGTGGTGGAAATTATACAGATGTCACATGTAGGTTAAAAAGCAACTTTGCATAATTCCCTGTTTCATATGATTTTAATACATATCTTGAACATACCATTTTAGACCTTCCTGTTCTGTTACATTACAAACAATAAATTGAGGCTTTTTAGACTTTCGCGTTCCATTACACTAAATATTAGTCTTTAGGAGTAGCAAATGACATAGCTACTTACTGCCAGTTCGCTCGCGACCATGATTGGTGTAACCCAGTCGAAACGTCGGGCAGTAAGTAGCTATGTAATTTGCTACTCCTAATAACGCGTGTAGACCCGTCAAGACTAATATTTATAATTAATTGAGGCCACCGGAACCAGAGTGGTCCAAACCTCAAGTTGCATTTTTTTAGTTTGCTATGGAGATGTCCCCTTTCGAACTCCTTAGTTGATAGCCAGAATGGTTCAAAGGTAATTTAAAAAAAAAACAATCACAATCGACGTTAAAAATTTATGACATTATGATTTTTGGAAAACTGAAAATGTCCGGGATCTTTAACGCTACCATGAGTTTAAAAGTTACGGACTCGATATCGCCTACGTAAATATGAAAAACTTGTGCAGTTCCCCTGGTGGTTACACTAAGAACTAAAATCGGTCGTATGAAAAAAACAACTCGATAGGTTGTTAACGTACGTAAGTTTTCGATAGCCAACTCATGGTACCGCTCCTTTACAATGTTGTTTTAACGAGCTCCCGATATTTTGTCACTGTTGCAAACGCCATGACCATGGGTAAACAACACATGTTGTTTTCGAATTACTTCACTTGTTTTGTAACCATGAAAGTTTGAAATTATGTATTGTTATAATTTTTTATTCAATATTAATAGAGAATATAATAATAATAATTATAATGATTTATTCAGTTTCCCACAATGTTGCACTTAAAACTACTTTTGAGTATAGCAAGGCAGTAAAAAGAATGGAGCAACAGCGGGGACTGGTGCCTAAACTAGGGAAACCCTGTGTCTTAGGACCCTGCCCTACCTGAGTGATATGAGTACACTCTATTTACATAATTATATTGATCTAATATAATTTTAACTGAAAATAATGTATTTATACAGAAATGACAAATCATTGAAAATCATTGAGAGTATAGGGGCCCAGATCACTCGGGCCACACTATAACGGCTCATGTCACTTAGACCACTCTAGATCTGGTGTTATATAGTTTTTAACATATCTTTAACATTTCCATACATTAACATTGTGAATAATTTCAACTTTTACACCACTCTTTTGTAGGCAATTCCGCAGCTACGTCGTTTAAAACTATAATTTAAGTCTTCACTTGCATCTATTATTGTTAAAATTAAGTTTAATTTGTATTTTACTTCTGTAATCCAGAGCAATGTCAATTGTGATAATAATAATAATTAATAGTAGTTATTATTAATAGTTTTTATTGTGTCAGTCATATTTAGACACGGTTTAATTTTTATTCTGGTACATACACTTATTATAATAATGAATATGTTATTTTATATATCAAAATTTGTAGCTTTTGAGACTGTAACAGAATTCATAACAAATTTGATATACAATTATTATGATATACAATATTTTAGTCATTTTTGACTTTATTGTTAAAAGGATACGACATCAATTTGATCACGTATTTAAACAGCTTCAGCTTTCTTAATACTGAAAGGAAAAACTTTTTTTTTATGTATTCTGTGTACAGGTTTCAGAAAGTCTAAAATATAATCGAATGGATCTCTGAAGAATCTGATAGCATATCGTATTTATTGGCATATTATTTTACTCTTTAGTTTTTAAGCACTAAGTGATGTATATTCGCGTTTTAGTTCTCAATTAAAAACATATTATGAATGTAATATTTCACGAGTCACCTCATAAAAAGCATGAAAACTAAAAAAACTGATTTACAGATTAAACTCCGTGTATTGTTATTCTAAACATATTAGGGTCATTCTACTTTTTAGTGCAGGTTTTTATGACTTTAAAAAACCTTAAAATGTTGAGTTTTATCGTACATTTCAATGTATACTTTTATCTGAATCAAATAATGATCTGCAATAGGATGTGTCAGATGTGTGTTTTACTGTTGATATCTTTTTGTTTCGACATTTTGTAATCTTCGATTTCAAAATTATACAACTTTGTTACGTCCCTAAAGGTAGTACTGTTTTTTTGGGAAATACCACTGTGTTACTGGTAAAAAGTATGAATAATATATTTCTAAACAAAACTGCATAGTACGGTCCGCACACTGTTGCTGTCTATTTTACATTGATGTGTAATTTTTTTTATTCAAATAAATTTGGCCTAACAATTTAATATTTTCTTCGAGGAACAAAAAAACCTGCACTAAAAAGTAGAATGACCCATTATCTATCATAAGTCTAGCCCGTGACCACGAGCGCTGTAAAGAGCTCGAAACGTCGAGTCTCTAAATAATATATTCAGAATAACAAAACACGCGGAAAAAAATAATAAATAATACCATAATTTTACCCGATTTCGTCAAGAAGGTATTATTGTCCTTTATGTTACTAGTAATCAAAAAGTACATAGCATAATACTGATGAAACTGTGTGCCTAATTTCAAATCGGCTTACTTATTTTAAGCGAACTACAATATTTTTTTTATATTCATCTCTGTGATGCATACCACAGCAGCACATATCTTGATACTTGTGATTTCTACATATAAGTTTGATAATAAACGCTGGAACAAGATGAATTACTTTTATTTTCATCTAATCTCAAATAGGTACCTCATTATCATCATCATCATCAGCCATTGACTCGAGCCTTTTTTGCTCGAAATGCTTTACGCACCTCCACCAGGAAGGGGTTCTCTCCCAGTTGTGTGTTAGACTTCCGAACTACTGGCGAACAGATAGTAAATGCCAGCCGTGGCTCCTGGGCGGGGTGCAATGCCCGGGGGCTTACCGACTAAAACACCGCGGTGTACCTCATCGCTGAATGGCAGCATCATGGGCCTCTGAAACTAGTCTTTAACTACCATGACGCCGCTGAAGTTACCTAAAACGGGCTACACACACTCCCCTTCTGGAAGAATGATGGGGACCCGGTACACGAGAATCGAGCCTCCTCTAGAGCGATCAGGCCTTAGTCAACCACGCTGGCCAAGTGTGGGTTAGTTGGTTGTTGAGCTGAGCAGTCGCACAACCTATGAATTCCTTCGTAAATGTGCAGGTTTTCTCACGATATTTTCCTCCATCGTTAAAGGGTCGAAAGCAACATTTTTTGTATAGAATTTCAAGATATAGGTATTTTTTTTAATTACTTCTATTGACCTCCGAGCAATAGGTCGCGAGATATTTGCAAAAAACTACGTGTCTGATAAGAAATTCCAAACTGATCTTTATTTCATTGGTTGTCACATAAATAAAACAACACTTTGTAAAGTCGTCTTTGAGTATCGGAGTAATGTTGCTTTTTATAATATTTTATCGAATTTATTTACTTATGAAAGGCCCAGTGGTTAAGGTCGTTGCTTGCCATGCGAGGGGTCGCTAGTTCAAACCCCGCTAAGTACCAATGTGTTTATCAAATTAGAAATTCATATGTTACCATCATTCGACGCTTTAACGGTGAAGGTAGTAAAATGAAAGCGGTGTGTCACCACAGTCCTAATGCACCGCTATACAGTGACACACTACAGATCTGCAGACCTTCAAGCCACGGAGCAGGGGCGGAACTGCCTCGTTGGTCTATTGGTAGCAAGCGCTGCGTTAGGACCGAGAGGTCCCCGGTTCGAATCCGGGGTCGGGCAAAATTTGTGTGAGTTTTTCTGTACCTAATGAGTTAGGAAGTTGGCGGTTGAACGACCGTGCCTCTCTGCGGTGGTCCTGCGCCCGATCTCTCATTGGTCATGTCGGATTGCCTTCTCACCGAATTATGAGAGTAAGGAAATAGAGAGTGCACTTGTGTTTGCGCGCACAATTTTGCACTATAATATGTCCTGCGCACTTGGCTGATCTCAATTGAAATCGACCGCTATGGCTGAAATGTGGCCCCAAAGTGTGTGAGGAAAAAATAAAAACTTTCTATATTTTATTTTATTTTCCTAATGTCAAAATTGATATACGAGGCCCCGACAAGGCACGCTACGCCACTACCACGGAGGGTCCTGCTTTAAATAAGTTCAATTTTTTGGTATAACTGCTAAGGTACCTGCTATTATTTTACTTACACAATTCAGAAAGTAAATAGGTACTATTTCTTACGGAAGTGAAATTTTGGCTCCTATTAGGATCAGGCGAGGGTGCCGCTGGCACTGGCTGGCCATCACATAGGAAGGATCATATAAAAAAAACACCAAATTAAGTATGAATAAAAATATTTATTTTACAAATCAAGTACTTATATTACAAACTTACGTCTCTTTGAGACTCGATTACTCGTATCAAATCAGCACTGTATTTAAAACACTCAAGCTACAGACAATATTAGAATATGGTATTGCATTCAGCTCAAAAATACTGGAATTATACATTTGTGTCATTTGAGATTACATAAGGCATCAGGCAGACGGAACAGGGGAATTTAAATAGTCGCTAAGGTTCTTTATAAGTCATCACCATCATCATCATCATCTCGCTAGAACAGTTAGAGTAAGATCCCAAGGCCGCCATTCCTCACTTATTTTCTGACGAATGAAATGTGGACGATTAAGTATTTATTTATTTATTTTTCCATGTAGAGTTATCAGTAGAATTATGTACTAAGAACGCATGCCTTCCTGATATCTGAAAATTGGCCTAGCTAGCTAGCTAGTCGGCTAGCTTAATCGTCCACATTTCATTCAACTTTAAATAAGTGAGATCTGGCGGCCCTGGCTTCTTAGACTAAGTTGTTAGGCTCTGGCTACGGTTCCAAAAGTCGTGGGTTCGATTCCCACCCGTGACAACTATTTGTGCGACGAACATCGGTGTTTGTTCTGTGTCCGAGGTGTTTTTTACAACATCACATACATTGATCTGATCCAGTGGTAAGTAGCACTTGTATTTCGGGTATTAGAATCAGCAGTGGATACACAAATATACTTAAACAACACACCCAGACAAGGAACACCAATGTTCGTTACACAAATATTTGTCCCGGGTGGGAATCGAACCCAAACCATTGCGACTTCGTAACTACGCTGTCCCGTCTAAAACGTTCATATTTCTTGAAGACTAACCTTCAAATATTGTTAAATTACATTTTTACAATATACATTCTATTAACAAGTTTCATAAATATAAGACACATAATAATATATAATAAAAATAACATGATATTTACACCGACAAATTTTAGGAAATGTTTTCCCGCAGTAAAATGATTCTATTTTAGTAGAAAACTGAAAGTGTCCGGGATATTTACCCTGTTGTTTTGTTTTAATGAGCTCCCGATATTTCGGCACTGTTGCAAGCGCCATGATCACGGGGAAAAAATAAAATTATCTATTTTAGTAGTACTTAAATAAGATGTGTGCAATTTTTTTAGATCAATAAATACCGGATTTAAAAAAGGGATAAACGAAAATCGAAAGCACTCTCGAATCGCTTTATTACTTAGGGTGTAGGGCTTGTTTAGCTTAATTTATCAATTTCATGCGGCAAGCAGTACCTGATTACGTCACTTCACTTAAAATAACTATAGCTTCTCACGCTTTCGAGTTGTATGATTAATTTTTTAATAATTGAAAAAAAATTATTCTGATTATAATTTAATAGCACTACTAAAGGTAAATCGTTCTGCCACGGAAAAACAACCACTAAAATTTCACGGTGTACAGCTAATCCGAGCACAAACATATAATTTCAAGACCAACATTTGCAACTATGAGATCCTATGTTCCTTACAAAATGAGAAAACATAATAACCTGTGATATATCTTACTATTAAGTACTTATTTTGTAGTGTTAAGTAAATTCGCAATCAACCGGTGTTTCTACACCCCACTTAAACTACATTATTAACAATTTGAAATAACAATAACATATTATTTCAAATTAATAACAACAACATATTGAATGTATCATAATACTACATATATTCGTGGAATAACTATTAAGTATTTCATCATTAAGGCATTATGTTCAATTCACATTCTTTTGTTAGCACATTCTGTTACTCTGTTAAATGTAAATGGCACTGGTCTTCAATTGACTATTTAAGCGCAATAATTATGTTATTAATTAATAATAATAATAATATAATCGTTTATTATACAATAAATGAGTTATTAATATCTATATACAATACATAACTGGGAAGAAGTGTACATTTGTACAAATTTGTGTATAAAAATGTAACATAGGTAAAGTGATAGACGAACAATATGAATATAATATATAAAATCAATACATATAAGCTAATGTTAATATAATCAATTGTACTATTATACCCCTAATATCTAGCGTCGATGAACAAAAACAACATTGCATTAAGTGAAAACATATATTCTAAAACACGTAATCTAATTAATAAAGCTCGCCTATCACTATTAACTCTGGTGTAAAAATATATATTGTTAAATATATAGCGTGTCCTTTCCTTGCAACTGGCAACTGGGCCTAGCCACATTATATTCATATAAGAGCGCCATCTAGCGTCAATTTCAGAAAGCATTAAACAATTTCAAATGGATGTAGTGCTGCCTAGAGTCGTTATAATGATATTTTTTTGCGTTTGAGACATTAACTAGATGACAAGACGTAGATATGAGCTCTAACTGCTATGTGATTGGTAAATATTGACACGTCTGTCAATGTCACGTTAAAAATAACCAATCATGATGCAGTTGGACCTCACGCCTACGCATTGCTACGAATTTCGCATACGCGGAAACCCTCATTGGTAAATATCCAAAATAACTTATACACCGTGAAATTTTAGTGGTTGTTTTTCCGAAGTAAAATGATTCTAGCTTAGTAGCACAACGCAGTTCTTTTTTATTAAAATCAATAAATGCCGGTTTAACGAAAGTTTAAACCGAAACTCGAAAGCACGTTCGAACCGCTTTATAGCTTAGGGCGTAGAGCTTCTTTAGCTTTAAGCATCGATTGCATTGATTGATCATGCGGCAAGCAGTACCTGATTACGTCACATTTTATAAAAGAACGATAGCTTCTCTCGTTTTCAAGTTGGAAAATTAATATTTTGAAAATTTTAAAAAGATTTTTTTTTATCAATGAAAAATTTGAATGATTGGATAGTATTACCAAAGGCAAATCGTTCTGCCACGGGAAAACAACTACTCAAATTTCACGGTGTATGTGTTTGTGTATAAGACGAATCAACACGTAATAGGCAGAGTTTTAGTTCGCAACTAATTTACATTATATATATTGACCGTGTTCCTTATTACAAAATGTGAGGTGACAACAGAAAGAGTACAAAGCGGCCAATAGGAGTAAAGTAACAATATAAAATGTGTAAAAACGGGGGAAACGCGGACGAAGTCGCTGGCACAGCTAGTAGAATTTTTTTTTTTTATAATGGGCAAACAAGATGACCTCACTCCACCTGATGGTGAGCGGTAGTGAGATCCACATATGAGGTCGACAGGCACAATAGACCATATTGAGCCTGTCGCACTCACCCTGAAGGCCTGCTTAAATGCCGTTTCACGCCCCGCCTGAAGAGCCCGGGATCATAGAAGGGAGGGAAAACATGAGCTGGAAGGGCATTCCATGCCTTAATGGCACGGGGCAGAAATAATTATTACAACTCCTCTTTTTACGAATTACGATGAAGGCTGAACAAACGTAAAGTCGAAATATTAGAACATTATGCGATTTTGTATATTATACTATTATTAAACGTGGCCTAAAACATTATTTTAATCGTTCACTTTCCGTCTAAAAGGAACACGGCCTTAGAATACATCCTTACAACTAAAGATTGTTACACAGAACAATACTGCCAAGTATTTTATAGTATACTAGCTGTGCCCGCGACTTCGTTCGCGTGGACTACAGGATTTAACATATAAAAGTTTATCCTGCTAACTCTCGTTCCCATAAGAATTTTTCAATATCCTGTTTCACCTAAGCTTTAAGTTTATTATGGTACCTGCATGTCAAATTTACAGCATCTAACTTCAGCGGTTTAGATTTTTCATACAAAAGGATTTTCCCGATTATTCCCGTTCCCGTGTGAATTTCGAGAATTCCTTTCTTAGTGCACCTCTATGGTACCTAAGCTACGTCCGGTCCAAATTTCAAGTGCCTACGTTTAGCCGTTTAGGCTGTGCGTCGATAGGTCAGTCAATCCTAGAATTTGGCAAAGGTCCCTATAAAATTATATTATCTATTCTTCATCAGTATCTGTTATCGCCCTGAAAGAGTATATCATAAAAATGTGTCAAAAACAATGTTTCCGCGAAACGTCAATGACTGAAGAAAATTAGTTTTGACACAATATTCACTCAATAATTCCGGCAAGATGGTGACTTTGATTCGTCTGTCAACACATTTTGAATTTAACAAAATACTCGACAATCCGAAATTTGCGGATATATGTTGTCGACTCGAAATCATTATTTTTTGATGTTTTATTATTCATGTAAGGTTTTAATCGAGTCTACCGTACCCCTTGACAAAATTATTAATATAGAACATTACTTTGGAGCAAACATCTAAATCATTAAAACGATTGTTATGGGTAAACTATAAAAGGTAGACATATGCTCTTGCGGACTTTTTAAAAGATAATGTTAAAATGAACAATTCATCCATAGAGCATTTTTGTATAACTTTAACTATATGCTCAGCGCACGCCACGGAAGGCCACAGAAACGATAGTTTGCCCCGTTTTTGAAACATTTTCGGTTACTGCTCCACAACTATAGGACCTAGCGTGATATTATATAGCCTATGTAACTTCTGAATAATGCAGCTTTCTAATGGTGAAAAAATTATTGCAATCGGTCCAGTAGTTTTTGAGTTTATTCATTACAAACATACAAAAATACAAAAATACAAATCTTTCCTCTTTATAATATTAGTATAGATGGAGCATGGAGGAAAATTATTGAAAAGATCTCATGGTAAATGACCAAACCAATGATTTTTTTTATAAAAGCAGACATTTTACAAGTACGCGATTTGTGAAACACAAACGTGCCCTAATTCGGGCACCTTTTGACATAGCTATCATTTTCATTTGCATGCTTTTTCTAATCGTTTGTTTCATATGTCAAAAAATTGCACGGCACAGATTAAAAACGCAAATTACTACGAAGATACATATATGATAATATTTATATATATGTAGTTGATTTTATCATTGGACCAATCCAAACAGGAAATTTGCAAATATCCAAAATACTATACGCAGACAGACAGACGGACAAAAAAATGGTTAACGTTATATATTTATGAATCCTCAAAAATATCATGGAATACATAATATTAAGTAAGGTACATACTTTCTTAGCATAATCATATATGCGCTAGCTTCACCCTTACTAATATTATAAATGCGAAAGTAACTCTGTCCGTCTGTCTGTCTGTTACGCTTTCACGCATAGAGTACTGAACCGATTTAAATGAAACTTGGTACAGATATAGTCCAGAGCCTGAGAAAGGACATAGGCTACTTTTTAACCGACTGCGCTATAAAGAAGTAATGTTTTACCCGTTAAACTTCTCTACGCGGACGAAGTTGCAGGCGGAAAGCTAGTATGAGATAAATCCTACGTGAGTATGCAATAACAGAATTGGAAATTGAGTATTAAAATTTATTTATTGATCTATTTTACACGTATCATATAACAGGGCCATATTGTTCTGTGTCTAATAATAATTACATACCAATCTACCCAACCCATATTACAAGATATAAAAATATTTTTTTTAATATATAATCTAGAACGGAGATATAAATTTGATCAATATTAGTATGTTAAATCACTCGATTCTTCGTTGGTTCTCTACGCCTAACAATTGCTGCAAATATATACTTTTAAGTGCAGCATACCTTATATGTCATCGTTAGCGGGTGTGGCCTAAGAGTGGGCGGGGCTACGGCAGGAGGGGGCGGGACTAATAACAATTTCAAAATGGCGTCCGTTTATGAAAAAGTTTCATACTTAAGATTTTAGACTTTCGCGTTCCATTACAATATTGGTAGTTCGCTCGCGACCATGATTGGTGTGACCCAGTCGAAACGTCGGGCAGTAAGTAGCTGTGTATTTGCTACTCCTTATATAATGTGTAGACGCATAAAGAGAAATAATTTAATATCGTGTAGACGCATAAAGAGCAAGATTAAGTTTCATACTAATACCCGATGGTACAAAAAAAAATTAGTCATTGAAATTTGATTCATCCTTGCATTTCAATGAGTTATTTAGTTAGTAATTTGAGTTTAGGTTTATGCTAGATCTAAGTTAAAATATTACAAGGTTTGTCAGTACATTAGAAAACCGAATATGTCCAGTTTATTTACCAAGCCATTTTTAAGTGGACCCGTGATCATGGCGCTTGCAATCGGAAACTCTATCATTAAAAGTAAATGGGTAATGTCAAGGTAATGTCACATGGCGAGCGTGGTTGCCTTATTGCCCTAGTTTAGGGTAGGACCGTGCCCTAGCAGTGGGGAGGTATAATATAAACATCAAAACATATTCAGTTTTCTACTGTGTGTAACCATGAGTTAAGAGTTAGTCTCAGTTAAAGACTACGTTAAAAATTTACTTGAAATAAAAAAGTATAATAACACCTCACACCTCAGATGTTACTCTTTGGACTTAGTACCTTATGTTGTGGGCATAAGAGTTTAATTTCGAACTGATTGTGCTACGCCTGACGTGATGGTGACTAAATGTTTGTGAATTTTGATATTCACCCGAATATGCCAAAATGAGTCAGTTTTTTAACTTAATTTGTTTATTTCGCAGAGCCAAACATGATTTAACACCGTCTCTAAATATACCTGTGATATAGTTAAATTGATATACATATATATCTAATAATAATACAACATAATGATATTAGAGGAAGATCCCAGAGCCGCCAGACATCACTTATTTTCTAATGGATAAAATATATACGATTGAGTAGTGGTGGGGTGTACTATCATCATATGACTAGTTGCTACCTTGACCAGACGGCCATTTTTCAGATATCAACCAATCAAGGTACATAGAAATACTGCTCACCTCACTTAAATTCTGATGGCTGATTTTAACATATATTTCACACAATATCATTAAAAATCAGGATTCATTACTCCCAGACACATGCGGTCGGCGGTTTTACCTTACAGACGCTTTAAAGCTATGAAAAAATTTTACTTTTACTTAATTTTACTTATTTTCTGATGCTTGATTTTTATATATGTTATTCAAACAACTATTTTAAAACGTTTTGCAAACGGACAGACCGATCCAAGGGGCCAAACATTCACCAGACCCAACTGTTTTAGATTTTTTTTTTTAAATTGAATTTAGTTAAGTTTTTCTAATAAAATTGTTTGTAAGGTACAATTCTATAATTATTGCGGTCAGATGAGCACTTTTTAGTTGTTTGAATAACATATATAAAAATCAAGCATCAGAAAATAAGTAAAAGTAAAATTTTTTTCATAGCTTTAAAGCGTCTGTAAGGTAAAACCGCCGACCGCATGTGTCTGGGAGTAATGAATCCTGATTTTTAATGATATTGTGTGAAATATATGTTAAAATCAGCCATCAGAATTTAAGTGAGGTGAGCAGTGTTTCTATGTACCTTGATTGGTTAATATCTGAAAAATGGCCGTCTGGTCAAGGTAGTAACTAGTCATATGATGATAGTACACCCCAACACTACTCAATCGTATATATTTTGTCCATTAGAAAATAAGTGATGTCTGGCAGCTCTGGGATCTTGGACCATATTATGTATGTATGTATAATGTATACTTTACATTTCCTATGAGGATAGGTAACTGGGCTTGTCTTATTATTAGTCTAGTTTGGTCTATTATTGAGGCAATGTGATATGTAGTGAGTATCTAATTTACTATTGGTGTTATTATATAGTGCGACAAGGATATTATGGCGTGTGGCAAAACTCGGAACTAATGTGCCGCCATCTTTATATGTCACTTTTGACAATCAGTACTGTATGGGTTCCCATCACGAAGACTATACTTTCCCAGGCCCGTCAGAAACGACAACATATTGCAAGAACTGAGGATATTGTGAGTTCTGTGTCATCGTTTAATCTTTAGTCTTCCTGTGACCACGAGGTCTGTAAATAACACGATACGTTGGATATCTAAAGAAGGCCTGGCTTGACGTCGTAGTGGATGACATGCGAGCCAACAAACTCTCCGTAAAGGATGCCGAAGACCGTGCGAAGTGGAGAGATAGGAGTAGGAAAGCGGACCCCGGGCTCCGCAAGGATGCAACCAGGAAAATGCTGAGATGATGATGATGTTGGATATGTAAACAATTTATGCGAGTTTAATTAACAAAATTAATATTTTTGTTAAAATTTATTTGCATTTTTCAAATTATAACGATAATATGAAGTATAAATCCTATCATCTAATAACGTCCTATGTTGATATTGAATTATGGAATAGAAAGACAAGAGTTTTAACAATTCCCTAAAACCAAGAAGGTTTTGTCAACTGGCAACACTGGTGTCTCCACAACAATGTCATCCACGCGCCAAAATATCTTTGTCGCACCAAATTATGGATAGAGACGAGATGTCACCAACCTTACTTGTAAGATCATGGTTGCCAACTATACTGTTTAAACACCAATAAATCTAATAACAGCTTCGTTCCTGGCAGTTAATCATATATCCGCGATAAAAAAATAAGCTAAAATATCTATGTTCTATAAATACTTGTATAGGTAACCCTAATTACCCACCCTCAGTAAAAATATGGAACTATTCTGAACCGGAACACATGAACTTCGACCTTACGCCTATAGACATAAAGTCTAAACGTTACGCTTTATCCAGACACTCTTTCCTTCTCTCGGCTAAACGTCTCCTTCTATTAATCAAAGGTACAAATCCCCATAACGCAGCGCCCACTATGAGAATAAACCCTAAGGTCACAAACAAAGACTTATAACTCTTAGTATACTCAAACCAGAACCCGCAGATTGGAGGGCCAATCAACTGCAGAATACCGTTCATGAACAAACTGATGCCGTACGAGGACATCAGTCTCTCCGTACCCAGCATCTCTGTCATAACCAAAGCTGTGACACCTACGTTTATACCGGAGGCTATGCCAAAAATTGAACAGAAAACACTAATTGCCGAGTAGGTAGACACTAACGGTATGACAGATAAACTAATACCCGAGAGTAAGAGGCCGAAAATGAAGAAATATCTCTTGGGTGTCAAAACTACATCTGACAATGCTGACCCACCGATTCGACCCACCAAATCTAACGCTGAAATAATCGATAAGAGATACGCTCCCCTAGATTTATCAAACCCGCATTCTTGAGCGTAAGACGGTACTAGAATGATGAAGTTGGTGTACGAAATCGCACAAGTGCAGTTAGAGATTAGGATCACTAGATATATTGGGTCTTTTAGGAGTTCAACATCAAAGTACTTGCTTGGCTCCTTCTTGCCATCCTCGTCTTTAGGTTTGCGTTTGCATCCGCAGCAATAACTTATAGGTGCCAAGCTATCCGTGACCGATTTTAAGCTAAATTGGGAGGCGAATTCGCTGGGTTTCTCAAACGCCGACAATGTGGATCCGTGGAAAGGCGTAGACATGTATTGGAAGCTGGATGTAGATGGACTCCTTTTCGGAGTCTTGGGGACAGCTAGCTTCTTACCGAACGCTTCCGTTGAATTGACTCTGCTGGCTTTGCCTTCCGGTACTGATTCTAGTAGAGAAGGATTGCTGGGCATATGTGTCTTACTTGAGATATGTTGTAGACCGTGTTTGGATGTAACCGGCGTTGTCTTCCTCCGTTCGATTTCCGAAGCTCTAGCCACTTGAGCAGCGCTGGCGGATCTTGCAAAATTCTCTGACCGGTTTGGGGACTTCTCTTCGAAGTTGGCGTTGGACCGGTTCTTGAAGATGGGGGGCGATCCGTTGGGGTGTTTCTCGCAGGATGGGGTGATGTCCTCGGGGGTGAGCATCAGTTTTGGATTCAGGTCTTCCGTGTCGCCTGCTTCTTCTTCCACGAAGGGTTCAAGCTGGGGAAAGAGTTGAAACTCAATATTTTTTTTATTGGAGATTACGATGCCTGCTATAACTATTCAGTTATGATGAAAATGCTGCAAGTGTATGTGTGTGTAAAAGTTAAAATTTTTGGCACTTTGTATTTTAGGGGTAAATGTGACTATATAGGATTGACCACAAAACAATGTTGTACACTTATTTCGCCCTTTGTTGTTGTTAAAAAAAACTTGAGAGCTAAACCAAAATATTTATCCATAAATTACTATGCAAAAATATAATAAAATGTAAATAATTTCGCTAATGATTTAATTATTCCCACAACTGTAAAGAAAGAACTAGCTGTACATTTTTTTTTATAATAGGCCAGCAAGATGACCTCACTCCGCCTGATGGTCAGCGGTAGTGAGATCCACATATGAGGTCGACAGGCACAATAGATGTCACTTCGCTTTTATGAATGTCTAAATAAAGGGATGAAAATTCAGTTGCACCTTACGCCTATATTTGCTCATTTAGCGGATACTTTTATCAAAATGACGATCCAAAGGCATCAGGTACTATCTAGCTATCATCAAAGTTAATAGAGCCTTGATACCTGGATGTCTATTACATCTTAAGAGGAAAAAAATTGCGAAAGGTACCTACATTAATAAAAAGTAAATTATACTAACCACAGTAGTTGGAAATAATAATTTAAAAGGAATAGACCTCAGTTAAAAAATCTAGTGGTTGGGGATCTAACCCACATCCAGTTTTTGTCAGTGACGACCACTCTTATATTCTACATAACATTAAAAAGAAAACAACATTTCAAAATCGAAGTAATTTATTATTATAATATAAAAAATATCAGTTTTAAGTAAGTAATGGAAACATTATTGATTCGTTAAAATTAAGTAACAATAAGTATAATAATTCGTAAATATATTGTAAAGTACACGAAACATATATGTATATTATATTCTAAAAGTATAAACGAATACTATTGACAAAACACTAGCACTTATTATAAATTAGGGTAAATATTAAAATAATAGTCAATTGTACATACATAATTTAAGCCACAAATCTAAAATATAAAAAAAGAAATTTATATATTATACATATAACATTAGTCGAGTTTGGGCCGGGGATGAGCGGGAGCGGGTGAGATTATTTATATATTTGTATGTGTTTTTTTTTGTTTCTTCTTTTTTTTGTGTAAATTTGACATTTTTTTTTTTTTATCTCTTCTAGTAATGTTTTTTAGTTTTAAATTTTGACTTAGTTTGTATCTTTAAGTTTTTTTTTATTTTGTTGTGTTAGTATAATATTTTTTAGTTATTATTATATTTTGTGTGACATGCTTTTTACTTATTTAATACAATAAAATAAATACCCGTTCAGTAGATATTATAGACTATAGACCAAGGAATGACATTGGAATGGTCATAAAATAAATATATATTTTTTTAAAACACTATTTTTATGTATTTGTCATTTAAGGGCCGATATTCGATTTATAATTTCTGGTGTAGAAATAAATGTATATTATAGTCTTTTTCACCTAAGATGATCTCTGTGACACTTCATTGTGTTCTGAATCACGCATTTTACTTTTGAAAAACAAAAATAATTTTATTGCACACTTTTTTCATTTTATTGCGGCGTCATTAGGAAAAATAGTAAAATAGATATTAAAATAAATATTAAATATTTCACAACATCACATACATTGATCTGATCTCGTGGTAAGTAGCTTAAGCACTTGTGTTACGGGTATCAGAATCAACAGTGGATACACAAATATACTTAAATATATTTAATAATACACCCAGACACGGAACAAACACCGATGTTCGTCACACAAATATTTGTCCCGAGTGGGAATCGAACCCACGACTCTTGGAACCGTAGGTAGTAAACCTGGGTCGCTAACCACTGTTCCACCGAGCCAGTCGGAAAATAAATATTTTTATACTTTTAAATGACAAACAGTATCGTTGCAGTAACACAGAGAGAGTAACAGTACATATGCAGTTCGTATGCTTTTTTTAAAATTTTCTATTACATTAAATTAAACTAAACGATACTGTTTCCCTTTTAAAAGTTTAAAATTATTAATTTAATATTTTTCCTAATGAAGCCGCAATAAAATTAAATAAGTGTGCAATAAAATTATTTTCGTTTGTCAAACGTAAAATGCGTGATTCAGAACACAATGAAGTGTCACAGGGATCATCTTAGCTGAAAAAGACTATAGTTTATATGTATATGTAAAGGCTCATATGCACATAAATGCAATCCATTATTGGCAAGAATATTAATAAAATCGTTCGTTTTTGTTATTGGAGGTGGTAAAATTAATGTCAAATTTAGTAAAATATAGTCACGGACATCAGTACCAATATTTAATTTAAAATATAGATAAATAAAAACACCCAGACACGGAACAAACACAACTCCATCCCCCTTGATAGGCATGGAACTCACTAACTCTGGAGTGAAAGAAAATTGCATAATATTATACTCTATCGAGCACATATTCAATACAAAATATACTATATTTTTACTGTTTCTCTACAGATATGTCAAATATTTGAAATAGCATTAAAATGCGTCTTTATTTCTTCTAACTTCGTTTTATTTCATAACTTAGAGAACAAAGATTTAGAAAATTGAATAATATTAAAACACTAGTGACCCGCCCTTGCTTCGCTTCGGCTTCAAAATACGTTGCGTAGTGGTATATGGACAGAGAAATCTACTTTGTTTTATACTATGTAGTGAAATAAATTCGTACTTGAAAATTATATATTTGGTAATCTAAATACAAACATTTTTGGGCAAACCACTATGTAAACTAAATATTAGTCTTTATGGGTCTACACGCGTTATAAGGAGTAGCAAATTACATAGCAACTTACTGCCCGACGTTTCGACTGGACTGGAGGATTAGTGTAACCCAGTCGAAACGTCGGGCAGTAAGTAGCTATGTAATTTGCTACTCCTAATGGAACGCGAAATCTTACATACCACTATGTAATTAATTAGTTTAATATAAAGTAATATATGCCTAGCTAAATTGTGTCCTTGAAATATATTTGTGCTTAAAAAGGTAAAAATATTTTGCTATCTACATAATATTATTTATTTTACTCCCTATTTTAGTTCACGTATTATGTTTTCGTGAAAGAAAAAAAAATTAAGCACGATTCTCTCGAATAAAAAAAGAAACGTCGAGACATTATAAGACGATGTATTTTAAATATCATGTTGTAAGGCAATGTTGTTTGTAGGAACCAATTATATTTTCAACTAAATATCTAATTTGTATGAAAATTGTATTCGCTTTATTGAATAGAACGGCTGAATACGTCAATATGTATATAATGTATCATCATCATCATCAGCCCATATACGACCCCACTGCTGGGGCACGGGCCTACCCTAAACTAGGGCGATAACGCCTTAGTCAACCACGCTGGCCAAGTGCGGGTTGGTCAACTACACAACCTAAGAATTTCTTCGTAGGTGTGCAGGTTTCTCCACTATTTTCCTTAACGGTTAAAGCGTCGAATAATCGTACATATGAATTTCAAATTTGAAAACACAGTGGTACGCGGCGGGGTTTGAACTGGACACCCCTTAGCAATCAACGACGTTAACCACTCGGCCATCAATGTTTTTACTTCTATAATGTATAATGCATACGATGTATATGTAATGCACAAGTACACTGTTCCCTCACTCTTATAATTCAGTAAGGCGACGATCCGACATGCCCCATGAGAGATCAGGCGCAGGACCACCGGCTTTAATAAAATATAAGACAAATATTAAAAGTTACTGTATACAGTAAAATATAAAACTAGTACAATTATAATAAAAACTAATATAAAATTCGTAAAATTGCATAAGTATGTCACTTAAATAATAATTAGATTAAATATTTAGAACTTTTCTAAGTTTTGAGCGATTTCAGAATAGCATTTTTTCTCGCGTATAAATTGAGTGAATGCACGAAAATTATTTTATATTAAGTTAAATATATTCAATGCGGGTTTGCAATATATTTATGATTACATTACCATTACATGAAAATATTTTAATTAACGTAAAATTCTCCTGTTTGATTCAAGTGAAATTTAAGACACAGTTTATGGACTAAAAAGGCAATATTATCAAAGAAAAATATCCCACATTTATGAAACCGCTCTACCGTGCACTCTTCGTCTTAAAGAAACTTTAAAAAAAAATACAATTTACTCTACTTATCATATTACTAGTGTGCTTCAATAGTATTTCAATTTTTTAACAGAAGCATTTTTTTTTAAAAGTTTTTGACTGGGCTTTGGCAGTAAAGTTTTAGTAGCAAATCGATACTCTGTGGCGGATCGATTTCACTAGTTAATTAATTTTGACGCGATTACAAGTATAGTAACTTTATCCGAATTTTCTAAATGCTACAATACTAATTTTGTTTGGCTTATAGCAATTTAAGCCTCTAATTTTTACAAATTTGCTTGAAATTTACAAGCTTTTTTTAAAGGAACTAAAAGAGTCAATTGTTAATACTCCGAATTATATCCCAGACTTTCATAATGTATGTTTTTTTAGAATATTAATTGCATCTTTGTGGCGACCACAAAACTAGTACAACAAGTGCATTATTTAAACATCACATTGGACACGTTCTACGCGTCAAGAGAAGCAATAGAAAACTATTGTGGTATCACACTACATCGAAAACAATGATCTTGCGATTTTCCCTTACTTTTACTAAAAATCACGCTTCCGCATCGCAACTCTGTGGCGACCACACTACACTTACAATAAAAATAAACTGCATCTTTACTTAAAATAGTCGCAGGTCGCAACGCTGTGGCGACCGCGTTAAACTTTTTGGTTCTCAGCCTCGCGCTTGGCTTTATTCGCCTTCCATCGATTTATGAACGGCATGAGCAGCCACAGAGATGCGCCGAAGATAAATATGAAACCAAAGGTTATGAACATGTTCTTATAGTTTTGGTCTCTCTCGAACCAAACCCCACAAATAGGTGGGCTTATGAGTTGCAAGAATCCGTTCACGAATAAACTGATCCCATATGTGGACATAAGTCTGTCCACGCCCAAAATCTCAGCCATCACTAGTGTTGTGACACCGTTATTGATACCAATAGCGAGCCCAAAGAAGGCCGAACAGATACTAATAGCCAAATACGAGTCCAAAAACGGTAACACCACTAGCGCTATACCCGAAAAGAACAACCCACCGGCAAAAAAGAAGCTTTTGGGTATCAAATTCAAGTCCGAAATAGCCGAACCGCCGATTCGTCCCACCAAATCTAAAGCCGAAACCGTACTAAGTAGTAAGGCACCTTTAGACTTCTCTAGACCTATATTAGAAGCATGAGACGGTAGAAGAATGATGAAGTTGGTGCAAGAAATCGCGCTAGTACTAGAAGACAGTAAGATGACAAGATACGTAGGATCAGATAGGAGGCTCAAATCGAAGAATTTGCTTCTTTCCTTCTTCTCCTTCTTCTTCCTCTTGCAGCAGAAACAGCAGTAAGCCACATCTGCTACACTATCAGTGACGGATTTGAGAGAGAATTGCGACGCGAATTCGTTCGGTCTTTCAAAGGCAGAAAGAGTGGAACCGTGGAAGGGAGTAGACACATATGCGAAGCTGGAAGTAGACATGTTCCTTTTGGGACCGGCTGTGCTAAGACGCCTACCAAAAGTTTCTTGAGAACCCAGCTTGTTTGCAATAGACGCTGAACTATTAACGGCCTTAGACATAGTTCTAGTGTAAGAGAGTTTTCGTTTAGATAGATTGTGCTTCAACTGGTTCGCTGAAGCGAGTGAGCTCATGCAATTCTGACTGTTATGTATCTGGGCCGAAGATAGGTTATTCTGTAGGTCTTTGTCGACTCCGTTTATTTTCTCTTTGGTCGGATTTCTAGGCAGCTCAGCCATGTTGTATGTTTCAACTGGTTCCTCCTCTTCAAATAGGATGTCGTCCTGAAATAGAAATTAATTTTCAGACGAATTCACTTAGTTGTGACTAGGGGAGTATGTGCCATAAAATCAGCTAGTGTTAAATACATTTAAAATAATGTGGAGTTAAATAAAATAGTGGACTTTATAATACAAATTTTTATATTATTATATTAATTTTTGCCATTAAATCGCATTATTTGTTGTAGAAGAAAAAAATGATTAAAAAAAAAAGATAATATTTACAAAAATTATATATTTTGGAAATTATATATATAAAGTCGTAAGGCCCAGAAAAACAGACACAATAGAAAATCCATTGTGTCTGTCTCGTATGAGGACATTGGGCCTAACGAGGTTATAACATAAGATTTTGTTTAAAAAAAAGCAATGATACTTGCAAAAAAGAAATAATATTTAAAAATAGCTGATTCTTAGACACTATTTATTACAAACTAACAGACATCTAAGCCACCACCAAATATATCTATCTACTATTTCATGCTTCTAAATTGTCTTTAATATTAATCTTTTCACTATTTTTTCAAAAACATTTAAAACTTCAATGTTAAATATTTGACCACATGTGATACAATAAAATCTACATTGTATACAAACTAAAAGCATAGTTTTTGAGTACTTTATATCAAGTGTATATGTTGATGTGAATTTTTGATTTGTGGATCTAAACTAAAATGTACCGTAACGTTCATATTTTTTTCTATTATTATTATGTTCGTCAGTGATAGTGTTGTGTAAAATTTATGATTAAATCGGTTAAAATACGTTCTTAGTTCATATTGATTTCAATTAATTGCCACATCTACGGTGCAGCAAGATTTGCAGAATTAACATTTACATATTTATACATTTATGTTTTTATTCTCGATGCAACGCAATTGATAAGTCTACCTAAATATTTTTGTTTTTCTAACACAGACAAAAAATATATAATTATTTCAGCCGCAACTCTGTAGCGAACCATGCTATTATTGAATGTACCGCATTTCGCACCATTTTAGTAATATGTACATATTTTATTTTTTAATATTTCGTTAATGTTGTGATTATTTTACGACCAGTTTTTTTAACTAACGAGGTACAACATTATTATAGATATTATACCTATAGAATCTTTTATTACTATCATCTAGGCAATAATGAATATCCCCGCAAAAATAGATCGTTAAAAATAACCACTTTCGTTATGTTAAAACAAAATAACGTTATCGTAATACCCGTTTTTCCGTTACTTCAACCGTTATTGACCTGCGCGTTTTGAAAATGAAACTAAAGTTATCCACTAGGCGACACTGCTATGGCGTAGCTAACAAGCAAATGGATTTATTTACATCGTAGACAGTTACTTTAAGAAATTTTTTGCTAGTTTTGGACATTGTAGCTCAAAATATGTTGAGAGAATTGTCGAGATGTTTCAGTTACCTCTTATAAACATCTCTGGACGATAACAAATATCTCTTTTTTTCACTTAAATCGCAATTTCTTAGTCGTCATGGGATCAACAGTTAAATTCTTTAATTCCACATCATAGTTTTACAATTTATTTTATGGGCCATCAACAAAAGGCTTTTTTAAGAAATTGGTGGCCTCATTCAGTACACGGTCTAAAATTGAATCATAGAATAGAATCAAATATAATAGAATAACCGTTTTTTTGGTTCAGATATCTTTTTTTTTTAAATTTAACCCGTATCATCCCACTGCTGGGCAAAGGTCTTATAAATTAATTTGTATTTAAACTCTAGATAGCTTATATGTTATTATATGTTCAAGCTCTAGGACAAACTCTTATCACTTTGCCTATGTCAGCTACGCCACTTGTAAAGAATAAGGAAAGTGATTATTTTCTAGTGAAGAGGAATGTTAGTAAGTATTTGTTATTGGGTGCGAGTGCAAAAGATTCTTATGATAGTGCAGAGATTAAAATAATGTCTCTAAAGATATCAAAAACTTTTTGTATCAAATAAACCTAAATCAGCAAAATAATTTACGTATATTTTTAAAATCGATAGGACAATCATTTTATTAAGCCTTCATTCCCATATTTAAGATCACGAATGGAAATTACTACAGCAAAAAATATTCGAAAAGCGATATAAGATTTTGTTTTCCTAACTGACATACGATGATGGCTTGGAGTAGCCTCGTCATCAATGGACTTGCGTGGGAGTGGATGGCTCTCACCATTACAAAAAAATACTGGCAATATATAGTGCACAACAGTCTGCGCAATCTTCTATCTACTCGAATAGACGATAACCCAATATTTCCAATTGAGACATCTTAAAAAGAGTAATCGAAAACATATTGCTAAGTCTCTTCCTTATGCTAAACTTATTGATGGAGCACATGATTATCATCAGCCCATATACGTCCCCACTGCTGGGGCACAGGCCTAACCTAAACTATGGCGATCAGTAGGGCTACCATGAGTTTAAAACTTACGCACTCGATATCGCCTACGTAAATATGTCTATGAAAAACTTGTACAGCGCCGCTGGTGGTTACGCGAAGAACTAGAATCGGCCGTATGAAAAAAACAACTCGATAGGTAAGTATAATTTAAGTATTTAAGTATTTAAGTATAATTAATTAATATTTATTATTGGAACTATGATTTTTTTAAATGAAACTGTAAAATATTATTATAATAATTAGAATAAGAATTATATTGCAATGCCCTATCAGGGTTCATGTCTTGGAACTGTAATGTATTATGTCATCTGTATAACCAAATGTGTGCAATAAAGAATTTGAATTTGAATTCTATAACGTACGTAAGTTTTCGATAGCCAACTCATGGTAGGCCCTCAGGCCTTATTCAACCACACTGGCCAAGTGCGGGTAGGTCGACTACACAACCTTAGAATTTCTTCGTAGGTGTGCCAGCTTCCTTGCGAAGTTTTTCCTTCACCGTCAAAGCGTCGAATAATCGTACATATGAATTTCAAATTAGAAAACACTGCGGTACGTGGCGGGGTTTGAACTGGCGACCTCTCGTATGGCAAACCAGGACTCGAACCACTTGTCCAAGAACCATCTTTTTACGGGCTTGTTTCAACAAGTTTTCCACGAAATGGACCAAAGCATTCAGGTGTAGATATATTTGTATAACGTTACACCCATAAAGCTTACGACAAAGCACATAAAATGTTACAAGCAGGCACAACATCACATATTGGGTGACAAAGTTGAACAACCAACCGTTTAACCGTTATGCCCTTTTCTCTTTCCATTTTTAATCCGTTTTTATCCCGTTTTTTTTTTCATTTAATCATTGATGATATATGTTTTATAGCTATCTAAATCATATTTACTCCCATGATTATAAAAAATCATATAAATTCTCAACTCGATTCATGATTATCTACTACTAGTAAAAAAATCATGCAAATCTGATAATGAGAAACTATCGAAAAAATTATCCATTTTAGTATCAAATTGACCGGAACCAAAACAAAATATATTGCCGTCTCTTACTTTCATTAGATTTTCTTGCTTTGAAATAGAGGTGGCAATATACTTTGAGTACAAATGTAATCCCAGATATTTATTTATAGAAAAACGACACAAGAGAGATACACGACCAAAAGCCATTATTGAAAGATGTGTCACTATTCGATTAAAATATTTAATTTTTTATTAAAAATAATAAGTTGATACTTTAAAGGTACGTTGTACTTGTTTGACATAATATATTTTTACAATTCAACCAAATTAAATTCAAAACAAATATAGATTAAAAAGAGTTTAACTCTAGTTCTCAAATACTACAATGTAGGCTGTATATGGAGTAAAAGTAGCAAAAAAATTTTTGAGCACATCCAACAAAATCCAATCCAGAAATCACAGTAAGTAAAAAAAAAGTTAAGGCAAACTCATGTCAAATATTAGATTACAAACAATCTCAAAAATTCACAAAAGTGACACAACTCTCAATAAAAAAAATGTTAATATATTAAACTACACAGGCATGAGACGACAGAAATACAAAGATAAATAAAAAAAATATACAAATACATATAAAAAAAAATGTATTTCGCTTACTTTATGCAATGCTGAATAATCCCAAATGAGACCACAATGCGCATTATGATTTCTCGTTTCATTTTCAAAAAACACTCGTAACAAAAAACCCGTTATTGGAAATAACGTTATAAATAACATACAAAATAACGTTATCGTGAAAATGAACACCACCCGTTCTTATAATGTTTTGTGTAGTGTGCCGTTGTTAAAAATATATGTTAAAGACAACATACATAAACACGTTAGTTTTTAGACTTTCGCGTTCCATTACACTAAATATTAGTCTTTACTCTACACGCGATATTAGGAGTAGCAAATACACAGCTACTTACTGCCCGACGTTTCGACTAGGTTACACCAGTCATGGTCGCGAGCGACATGGTTGAGTAGACCCATAAAGACTAATTTAACATACATTAATGCCATTATCCTTACTAATATTATAAATCCGAAAGTAACTCTGTCTGTCTGTTACGCTTTCACGCATAGAATACTGGACCGATTTAAACGAAATTTGGTACAGATATTGTCCAGAGCCTAGGAAAGGTTATAGGCTACTTTTTAACCGACTGCGCTATAAGGAAGTAATGTTTTACCCGTTAAACGTCTCTACGCGGACGGAGTCGCGGGTGGAAAGCTAGTTTTCTATAAATTTTCAAGTTAGTGTGACGCCACTACCGAAATATTGCCTGCACTAAATGTTAGTCTTTATGGGTCTACACGCGAAATTAGGAGTAGCAAATACATAACTACTACATAGTAGCTATTTAGTGTAATGGAACGCGAAAGTCTAAAATCTTACGTATATTTCCTTTTAGGCCGTCGCGTTATTTAACTGACATACTATGATGGCTTAGAGTAGCCTCGTCATCATCACCGGACTTGCGGGGGAGCGGATGGCTGTAACCCCTAAGGCTGACATAATAACGAAAAACTTAAAGTAAATAAGTGTATATTATGTTGAGTGAGTACAGTATAAAAAATAAGCTCTTTTGATAATATTTTTTGTCATCGCAGCTGTATTTTTTTTTCTTTTAATAGACATACAACAACACACTACATTAGAAATAACCTCCCTGTTCATAAAAGGTTGGGTAAAAAATATTTATTTCAGTCGCAATAATTTCAAGTATTAAACCCACCATGCAAATAAAAACTCCTTTCTAAGTGTTTTATGACTTGAAAGGAAGTTAGTTTTTTTTTAATTTATTTATGACAATAAATATGTCCGTCTGTATATTTGTTGTTATGTTTCAGTGTATGTCGAGCAACAAGATTGAGTTGTCTATGGCAAGTTGTATAAATCTCTTATTTTATTGTCAAAAATCGAAGCTTTATTGGTGCCAATAACAAATATAGACTAAATTATATAATAGCAACCCACTTTCGCTTAGCTGCAGGTAAAAAAAGAGCTTTTTAATCCTTGGCTTCAAAAAAAAACCACATCAAAATCCGTTGGGTAGTTTCAATAATCTAAGCATACATAGAGAAACTGTGTTCAAAATATGTATGGTCAAAGCCGCTCGGAGACTACAGCTATGGACGAGATACTAAGATATTTGCTATCCGTCTGTCTGTCTGTGTGTGCAAATTTCCTTATACTTCCTACATTCAGGGTGACCTGAAGCTCCCGAACCGTGAGGTCCAAATATGAGGTCGAAATGACAACAGAACCAATAGGGCTTGTCGCCCTTACCCTGAAGGCCTGGCAGCTTACCCCATTTCGCCTATAACACATCTCGCTTCATCTCACAAGTGCCTACAATTTCCCACAAGTGCTAAGCTATTGAGTTTGTCGCCCTAACCCTGAAGGCCTGATTTCTCAGCCTAGTTCGCCTATAACACATCTCACAATAGCCCACAACTTCACCTGATGAGGCGAGATGTGTTATAGTGACTTGTGTTGCCCGCCCACAACTGCTCACAACTTCCCACAACTTTCCACAAGCGCTCACAACTTCCCACAACTGCTCACAACTTCCCACAACTGCTCACAACTTCCCACAACTGCTCACAACTCCTGCTCACCTGGGGTCCGTCCTCGTCCTCCTCGGGGTCCTTGTACTTCCTCACCATGTGCTCCTCAACCGGTTGAAATAAGAGCGCGGCCGCCCACACGTTCAGCATGATCCCGCCCAGGATCAGGACTGCGCCCCTGGAATGAGGGATGAGGGGGTTTAGCGTTGTTTATAGGGCATGCATTGCTAGGGTACTATGTGGTATTTCTTTTTATACTAGCGACCCGCATTCGCTTCGCTTCGGGTATATCTATATCTCTATATAATATATTTCACCCCGTAAGAGAAAACTATTTCTTTTTATCTAAAAATAGCCTTTCGACACTCAGGGATAGTGTAGCTTTCCAACAATGAAAGAATTTTTCAAATCAGTGCAGTAGTCTCGAAACCTATTCGAAACAAACAAACAAACAAAAAATCAAACCTTTCCTCTTTATAATATTATTATTACATTACATTGAATCCTTTATTCTTGTAATCCTAAATTAAATGATTTTGTTCTATCATCAATAGTTTTCGCAGCACACGCGACGTAAGGAATTTTTCAGGTAATTTTTTTACATATTGGGTTATTGGAGTTTTAGGAAGGATCCCTATTTTTTTTTAAGTATAATAAAGCCTATGTCACACGGGGATAATGTGGCTTTCTAAAGGTGAAAGAATTTTTGATATCGGTCCAATAATTTTTAGTAGTATAGGTAAGGCTATCAAGATGACCTCACTCCACCTGATGGTAAGCGGTAGTGAGATTCACATATAATCAGTTCGACAGGCACAATAGACCATATCGTACCTCGATAGGTACTCACCCTGAAGATTTGCTTAAATGCCGATTCACGCCCCGCCTGAAGAGCTCGGGATCATAGAAGGGAGGTAAACATGACTTAGAAGGGCATTCCATGCCTTAATGACACGTGGCAAAAAAGAGGAACTAAACCTCTATGTATCCACACACAATGCAGGCAGCGCTGTCCAGCACGTTTGTTAACGATGTCCAGTAGCGGTACCATGAGTTGGCGAACGAAAACTTACGTACGTCAAAACCTATCGAGTTGTTTTTTTCAAACGACCGATTTTAGTTCTTGGCGTAAACACCAGGGGCGCTGTACAAGTTTTTCATAGACATATTTACGTAGGCGATATCGAGTCCGTAACTTTTAAACTCATGGTAGCGCTACAGCACGTTTGTTAACGCTGTCCAGCACGTTTGTTCTGATTTAGATCAGCTACTTTTGCTGTTGACTTTACACAGGTTAGTCTAGGAAGGCACGTAACGTACGCATTTTAGCCGACTTCTTCATTAAAACAGTAATGTTCCGCGACACTCACTTGTACCCGTAGGCCTCGAGCAGACCGCGCAGCACAAGCGGCAGGATGATATTTTAGGGGTGAATTTAGTATTTTAGGGGTCAATATAGTATTTGTGGGGTCAATTTAGTATTTTAGGAGTGAATTTAGTATTCTGGGTGTGAATTTAGTATTTTAGGGAGTCATTTTGTATTTTACAGGTCCATTCAGTATTTTATGGGTGCATTTTGTATTTTAGGCGTGAATTTAGTATTTTGGAAGTCCATATTATTATCTTGTTTTAAGACTCCTTAATATAGTATTTTGGAAGTCCATATTATTATCTTGTTTTAAGACTCCTTAATATAGTATTTTGGAGATCCATATACATCCTTCAGATAAATCCGCTTGGGGTTTGACAAAGCAATTCAATACAAATGGCGCGACACCCGGGTGTCGCTTGGGGATTTATGGGTAGTTCATTTTACGGGGATGGAGTTTACGAACGCTGTTTGTAGCGAACAATCAAACGGTCTCACACTGACACGTATGAGTGTATATATGTCCGCGACACTCACTTGTACCCGTAGGTCTCCAGCAGGCCGCGCAGCACGGGCGGCAGGATGATACTCCCGAAGGCCGACCCGGACATGCAGATGCCGTTGGCCAATCCGCGCAGCCGGACGAAGTATGACGTCACTATGTACACAGTGGGCGGGAACGCGAGCCCCGCCCCCGTTCCAACCATCACGCCAAAACTGGAAACGTCACACAAAATATCATCACCATCAGCCCATATACGTCCCCACTGCTGGGGCACGGGCCTACCCTTAACTAGGGCGATAAGGTCTTCGTCAACCACGCTGGCCAAGTGCGGGTTGGTAGACTACACAACCTAGAAATCTTCGTAGGTGTGCAGGTTTCCTCACGATGTTTTCCTTCACCGTTAAAGCGCCGAATAATCGAACATATGAATTTCAAATTTGAAACACACAATGTTACATGGCGGCGTTTGAACTGGCGACCTCTCGCATGGCTAGCAACGACCTTAACCACTCGGCCAGTCGAATATAATTTTTCATACATACATACCACGCCATTTTCCCAGAGGGGTAGGCAGAGATCACTTCCTGCCATGTGCTACGATCCTGGCACACCACTTTCGCTTCTTCCACATACATCAACCTCTCCATGCATGTTCGTAGATTACGGGTACTTTTGATTTGACCTTTCTTTAAGATTTTACCTATTCGGTCATGAAAGGTCTTTCTTAATAAAATAAATAAAATTGTGAAAGTTTGAATTACTCACCTTATATACAAATAACTAATGGAAAAGGCACAGCTGCTAAATATCATTCCGAAGGCGGCGAAACAACCGCCTATGAGGGTGACCGTCCTGTAGGACCATTTGACGGATAATATGGATGATAGGGGACCTGAAATATAGGCAAAAAGGTTTAATGGAGAATGTTACTGTGTCTCGTTCGCAATGGGACATTATATATTGGCACGTTGAATGTATTTGTAAAACGAATTTATATATTAGAACGTAAAATTAGGAAAAAACATTTTTTCCAATGTACTGGATGTTGTGGTGTGACGTCATATCACAAAGTTAATTTTGTATGAAAAGTGCAAACGATCAGAACTTGAAACACGTATAACGTTTGCAATTTTGGTTGTTTGTCGAAACTAATTACACATGTCGATTCAGATTATCAAACACTTCATTAGATACCTAATCATCTAAAATCATGAACATTCTCCATTATATATTTTTTATTGATGAGCATAGAGCCTCTGTGGATGCGAAGTTCCAATGTGTTCCAATTGGTGCCAATGCCGAGTAGTAAATCCTTACTAATGTTTAAAAAAAAATTAACAAACAAAGAACCGCCTTCTAAAACCCGACACACTAAATATTACAAAATAATATAATACGAACATTTATAATTTTCTGGTTAGGAATTTGATGTTTTTGAAGGCGGTGCCGTTTGTATTTCATGCAGATAAACAAAACTCTTTAAAAGAAAACAACATCGTAAATATCCCGGACACTTTCACTTTTCTAATGTGTGTAACCATGGCAGTTTAAAATGGGGATGATGACGCTTTTTTATTTTGATGTAGCTGAGTGGGCAACACAATATTAAAAAAATGCTAAAAGAATTATTGTCATAACTTAAATAATCGCCGAGATATTACTGTTTCAATAGCACATCATTTAGGCAAGCTCAAAACGCTCCATACAAAAAGTGACTCAGAAGTGACGTCACGCTTGAGTTATTTGTATGCAGCGCGTCAGAAATTTGTTCGGCAAGTATACTAAATATTGCGTTTATGAAAATGGTCTCGTAGCAAAAGTTGTTATTAATTATGTAATTTGAAATATGGTAGGTATTGTTTATATTAATCATTTTTGAGATTTTATAATGGACTCGCCCAACTATCTTCAAATGTCTATTATTGTCTCATTCCGTCAGAAATTTTAATTTCAGTTTGACTAATGTTATTTATTTACCTACATCTTACTATTAATTGTGAAATCGTATGTAAAATTTGACTTAGGAATCTACCCTATTATATATAGGCTCTACAACTCACCTAAACTACTGTACAGGAAGTAGCAAAGCGCGACGATAGCGGACGAAGCCGACGCGCTCGAGTGAAACACCTCCTTGAACTCCACCAAAAGGACGCCGAACGATTTGATCGTGCCTGGGATCAAGATGTTAACCAGCGTCGCGCCTGGAATCAACGGGTTAATGGTTAAATAAAAAAAACTTTCAATCTAAAAAGATTGAAGTTTTTTAAAAACAGTAACTCCAATCGTTTATACCACACATTAGAAGAATGGAAATTTAAGACGAGTCATATTGAAATTCCTTACATTTTTGTAATGACTTTAAATATGAGTAGTCTTAAATTTCCATTCTTCTAATGTGTGCTATAAACTATTGGAGTTATTGTTTTTTTTTCTGTTACAAATGCTCGGTTGATATCTTTTGATGAATATGATCATTACAGCTTTTGTAAATTTGTTTTTTACTATCTATGGATCATAATAATAAATTCATTTTAAAAAAAATGTCAAAACCAAATGGTTTTAAACTGCATGCAAAAACATTGCAACAAGACAATAGGCGTGTCGACTGGGTCAAAATCTTATTATTCTATTTAGTCCGTAAGTTAGTTTATACAAAAATATGGGACACATTTTTTTTTGTTTCTCAATTGATTGAAAAATGACAAAATTATAGCTTATCAAACTTCTGGAGTGGGGGCTTGTGACGTCACGCCTAGGTAAAAATTGTACCATAACGTGACGTCATACGAAGCTTCTAAGCACTGTATCTTCATAATTTCTTGTTTGTGAAACAAAATAAAAAATACGAGTAAAATATTTTTAAATTATCTTAATAACGGACTAATTATATTTTTTTAGTCATATCGCCTATTATTACACCGGACTGGATACTATGTCTTTTTATTTTTTTTCATAAATTACATAAATATTTAACACAGGGTTGAGCCCCCATCACATCTACCTACGAGCACACACCATCCCCAGTTGCCGTTAGGCGGGACCATCTCCCAATTTCGCTTGAAAATTGGGAGATGAAAAGAGAAATTTTACCCAAAACCTCAAAGTAAAGTTAAGGTTTCTAAACTTTGTACTTTGTACTAACTTTTGAATTATTCAATTCGGACATTTCTTTCGGAAGATATCACGAATTTAAAAATGCAAGTATTAGAAAAAGTCGCGTGGTTGCCACTTTGATTTTAACTTGAAGGAATTTTGAATTCGCTTTAAATTCGTTTCGTAGGTAAATAAGTACCTGATAATAAATATCCAATCAAAAACATAAATGTGAAATGAGAGCCAAGTTCAATATTGCCTTGGTTGTTGACTTCAGCGACAAAAGAAGTGAGATCTAAATGGGTGCCAAGTTCAATGGTCAACCCAGAAATTTATTTATAAGTAACACTATAACATACCTATCATATCTTCTTATAACATAAGATAATGTATGGTGGTAGCCTATGAAGGTCTGTCTTGGCTAGTTTCTATAAAACTACCGACGTATTATTATGTTCGCTTGCTAGTTTCTACCAACAATCCAAATTTTCGGAATTATAAAATAAAAACCGACAAATACTTGTAGGCTTAGAACTTGCGACGGCTATAATTCATATATGAAAACTAGCCAAGACAGACCTACATAGGCTACCACCATACAACATCTTATGTTATAAGAAGATATGATAGGTATGTTATAGTGTTACTTATAAATAAATTTCTGGGTTGACCATTGAACTTGGCACCCATTTAGATCTCACTTCTTTTGTCGCTGAAGTCAACAACCAAGGCAATATTGAACTTGGCTCTCATTTCACATTTATGTTTTTGATTGGATATCATTACTTTTTGTAGAAAAGTATATATCATCGTAACGCCGTGGGTCCTTTGAAAAGGACAAATTCAAAACTAAAACTAGACTTTATGTAGGTACCTACCCTAAGTAGTAAATATGAAAACCGACTATAAGTACCTACTCTTAATTGTAAATAAGTAAGTATACCTAAATATATACTTAGTGCTCTGCCTTCCCCGGTATATAGGCGTTATTAGGCACTAATTAGGTATTTATGTTAAGCGTTCATAATAGAACCTAACCTAATTATTAAAAAATTGCCAGTTTTTTATTTTTTCCTTTGTATTCATGTAATTACCTATCTGCATACCAAATTTCAACTCTCTAGGTCATTTGGAACTGGGTTAGAATTTTGATCTGTCAGTCAGTCAATGATAAAAATGAGGATTTTTGGACATTAATATCTAAATAACCGTATAATATAAGCTTATAAAATTTATAATACATATTTATCTTGCAAGTCACAATATGTGAGCCAAATTTGATACGTTTATGTGAAATAGTTTTTGATTTATGAGGGGTTCAAAAGTGGTTCCAAATGGTTCGTGTAATATTACACACGGTGCGGCTCGCCAGTTCTGTTTCTTGAACCTTGGCTTGACACGCTACCGCGTGTCTAGATTATATTTTCATGTAATATTTTATTTAGAGATAGAAGTATAGCGAAGCGAAGCGAGGGGGGTTCGCTAGTATTTTATAAACATTTTATAACGGGGTCCCCGTTCAGGCGACGTCATGAATGAGAATTTTAATTTTTTTTAAATTTACATTGAATTTGAATAGCATTAAAAAAAAAAATTTTTTTTTTTCGTAACCCAAAAACACTGCAACAGAACATGTATCACACACACAGTGGGTCGAGCCCCCACATCGTTTACCTACGAGCACACACCATCCCCACTTGCCGTCGGGGGGGACCATCTCCCAGTCCCGCTCGGGGGCCGGGCCGATGGTGAACCGGCCCCCGACACCCGCCTCATCCTCCGGTAGCTTGACTGTGGACAAAAAAAATAAAAAAATAAATAAAAAAAAAGGAAAAAAAAAATTATAAAAAAAAATTACACATTTTTTTTTGTTTTTATTTTAAACATTTCAAATGTATAAGTTGCTTTAGTGCAACTTAGTCATTTGCCAATTTTAAATTTGAGTTTCATCATCATCCCCAAATACGTCCCCACTTCTGGGGCACAAGCCTATCCTAGGGCGATGGATATATTGGGATGGTAAATGATGGTACATAACTGGCGGGGTTTGAACTGGCTACCTCTCGCATGGCAAGCAACGACCTTAACCACTCGGCCATCGACGCTTTTTTAACAATATACGCGAGTTCCTCGAGCTACTATCAACTCAGTCTAAATCATCCGAGGCGATAGTATCCTTCCTCCTCTTTTCCTTCCCCGTCATATATTCTTGCTACTCGTGGGAACCCAATGACCTTGTTAAAACAATGCACAAAGCAGAATGGCGGTGACGTGGTCCACAACCCGTCACGTCACGTTTCCCAAAGAGGTGAAATGTGGATCGCTGGAAGTGATCTCTGCCTACCCCTCTGGGAAGAAGGCGTGATTGTATGTATGTATGTATGTACGCGAGTTTAATCCGTAAAATTAAAATGTGTAGTGCTCGCGCAAATATGTGATGGGTTAAACAAAAAAAAATCTTGATACCTAACTTGGTGGCGAGAAACGTACCTAATTCCGCAAAATTTTCTACGAACGTATAATATCAAGCTCGGCTGGTTTTGTAGAAACCAAATATTATGTATTCAGACGTTTCACAAAGGTGTTATACCTAACCATCATAGAATGAGATGGCGTGAACGCACTGAAGGTCAATCAACTCACTATGTTTAAATTATATACCTATTAACTCAAAACATTTACGACTTTTATACTATGTAACATTCTTTTCTAAGAAAAAACATCTGCCATCCAGGTATCTATTTCGTTTGGTTATTTTTTTTTAATAATAAGCTAACAAGATGACCTCACTCCACCTGATGGTAAGCGGTAGTGAGATCCAAATATGAGGTCGACAGGCACAATAGACCATTATTTAGGGAGATTTATTTATTTTTTATTTAATATTACTACAAAATCCACCGCTCTCATTTAATAAACTTACGAGACACTTTAATTTTAAACTCATAGCTTACTAGCTTTCCGCCCGCGACTCCGTCCGCGTAGACGTTTAACGGGTAAAACATTACTTCCTTATAGCGCAGTCGGTTAAAAAGTAGCCTATATCCTTTCCTAGGCTCTGGGCTATATCTGTACCAAATTTCATTTAAATCGGTTCAGTACTCTATGCGTGAAAGCGTAACAGACAGACAGACAGACTTATTTTTAGATTAGTAATTGAGTTATTAGCTAGTTTATTAGATTGTCTTTGTACCAAATCTATACAACTAAATAAAATATAAGTGTCTGTTATACTAAAATAACGACTTTTACTAAATGGGACAATAAAAAAAACTTATAAAACTATTTCGTATGAACGCTTATTACATATCCAGGACGAATTATGCTCCTTTTTATGTCGTATAAAATAAGACAATCTTCTTAAAATTGGCAACGACAAATATAAACCATAAAAAAAGCCCCCAAACCATTAAAGGGTCCCAGAATTCGCTTAAAACTGATACGTAAATACTTAATGTGTTAAGACGAAATGCCCAAACGTAGTGCTTTATAAATAGATTCATCTCACGGGAGTTGGCGAAGAGCCAGGATCCAGGGATCTTGAAGCTGGAGGGAAGAACATACAGGATGGTAATGGACCAAGCCACTAATAAATAAATAAATAAATATTACACAACATCACATACAATTATCTGATACCGTGGTATGCTTGAGCGCTTGTGTTACAGATATCAGAATATCGACAATGGATATGTTATGGACCAAATGATAAATTGGGCATTATACATACTGCCCGGTCCTAATGAAAAATGCCCAATATGAGAGTGCAATTTAATAATAAATATTCAAATAATAAGCCATGTCAGAGGCCTACGGGCGGCTTATAAACTCTGACACCAGGTTGTTCTTCAACCACACGATAAGAAGAAGATTCAAATAATCACTTTGACCGGGCATTATACATAATGTTTATCACCTTTTGGTCAGAGTCATACTAACATATTATGTAGAAAAAACTTAAATCATTATTATCATCTATACTTATAATAAATCTCTAGAGAGGTCAATTGTACATTAAATATATTTTCAAAATAACTATCAGGGGGTGATTAGTGATCGATACTGATGCCAAAAATGCAATAAGTAAAATTTTTGTCTGTCTGTATGTTCCTTATAGAAACAAAAACTACTCAATGGATTTTAAAGAAACTTGGTACAAATATTCTTCATACTCCTGGGCAGGTTAAAGGATACTTTTTATCACGCTACAATCAATAGGAGCAGAGTAGTGTTTGGAAAACGGGAGAAATTACTACATTTTTGTTTTAGCTTCCGTCGCGTGTGCAGCCTTAATGGTTAAAGTTACATAGAAATCATGTACGATGGAAATATTCTACATAAAATTGTCTAAAAAATATCCCGCAACAACATAATTATTAAATTAAAACTGAGTAAACGCGGACGACGTCGCTGGCACAGCTAGTAAATAAATAAATATTACACAACATCACATACATTGATCTGATCCCGTGGTAAGTAGCTTGAGCGCTTGTGTTACGCATATCAGAATCAATAATGGATACACAAATCTTTATATAAAAAAATCTGCTGTACGTGTGTATGTCATTGCACTCCTCCTAAACGGCTTAACCGATTTAAATGAATTTTTCTGTATGGGTTTGATTGGCGCCCTGGACGGTTTAGATTCACAAATCAGCCCGGCAGATAGCGCCGATTGCTTGAAAAAGCGTGTGATCATTATGAAATCGGAAAAAATGTGATCTCGGAAACGGCCCTAACGATTCCGCTGAAATTTGATATGTAGGGGTTTTCGGGGGCATGCAGGACAACGTCTGTCGGGTCCGCTAGTATACTATAATATATTTAATATCACACCCAGACACGGAACAAACACCGATGATCGTCACACAAATATTTGTCCCGGATAGGAATCGAACCCAAGACTCCTGAACCGTTGGTAGGCGGTCTAATGACAAGATAATAAATACCACGCACAGTTGATGCTCAACGCAATGTTATCTCGTATGTTTTCATCACGCAAAGTACACAAATTCATTTGTTTACTTTATTCCTTGGAGATAGAGATAGGTCGGCATACGAAAATCTTTCTGATATCACTAACATACTTATTATAATAGAAAAACACTGGCTCGTTGGTCCATTGGTAGCCAGCACCCCGTAAAGACCGAGAAAGGTCCCGGGTTCTGATTCCTCGGTGGGTCAAATTTGTGTTTTTTTTCTAACTGACATAATATGATGATCGTTTGGAGTAGCCTCGTCATCATCACCGGACTTGCGGGGAGCGGAAGGATTTGTGTGCAGTTGGCTGATCTCCATTGAGATCGGCCGCCATGACCGAAATAAGTCGGACGCCTTATTTTTTATTAAATAGACAAGATTTAAACCGGAAGGATACCATACGAAATCCATATATAGAAGACTGGCTTGATGGCGCATTGGATAGTGTTCCAGTCTCTTACGCCAGGCTGTGGGTTTAATTCATACTTGAAACTAATATTTGTGTGACGAACACCTGTGTTAGTTCCATGTTTGGGTGTGTTATTTTTATATTTAAGTAAATTTCTCCATACCACTGTTGTTTATAATATCCGTAACACAAGCACTTGTGTTACGGATATCAGAATCAACAGTGGCTACACAAATAAACTCAAATATATAAATAACTCACCCAGATACAGAACAAACACCGATGTTCAAAACACAAAATATTTGTCTCTAGTAGGAATCCAACCCACGACTCTTGGAACCGCCAGACAGGGTCACTAACCACTGTTCCACCGAGCCACTATTGAAACATTATCTCTAAAGATGTTTTCTTTTTTCCTGACTGACATCTAATGATGGCTTGGAGTAGCCTCGTCATCATCACCGGACTTGCGGGCGAGCGGATGGCTTTCACCCCTATCCTAGCTGACATACGATGATGGCTTGGAGTAGCCTCGTCATCATCACCGGACTTGCGGGGGAGCGGATGGCTTTCACCCCTATAAAGATGTTATGTGAAATAATATGTTCATGTATTTACCAGCCTTTATATCGAACTCTTCGTTCTTCATTATATATTCACAACAACTCACTTATATGAAACTAACTGTAGGAAACATAGCGTGCGACTAAATCATATGGACCTCGAGCATATTATTAAAACTTAACATACAATCGATAAACAACTTAATTGGTATCAATTTACGATCCAATTTGGCGTTTTAAGTAACCAATGTTGCCTTCATACAATAGAAATGGCGAATTTGAAGATGAATGGGACCTTATAGGTATTAATATAAAGACTAAAATTGTGTTCCAGTCGAAATATTGTAAATACTATTGTCTTAAACGATATTACAAAGCGTATTATGTTAAGATCATATTCCTCATATTAAATAATGA
Source organism: Maruca vitrata (assembly GCA_039566165.1). Taxonomy (NCBI): domain Eukaryota; kingdom Metazoa; phylum Arthropoda; class Insecta; order Lepidoptera; family Crambidae; genus Maruca; species Maruca vitrata. The sequence continues at coordinate 6,816,031 of CM076939.1, forward strand.
TATTTTGTTACTAATCTCATACAAAAGTCATAGTTATTGCGTGTTTTTAGGGGTTACAAAATTATATATGAGCAAATCCTACGGTATCTATAGTAGCAAAAATTATACCTAGTTGACTCTTTTGAAAAAGTTTATCAAAAATATATTAGATTGGAACCATGTCCCAGAGAGTGAACCAAAAACGGGATTTGTGAATTTTTAGGTTGGGATATCTGTATCTGGAAAAGCTCAGCTGATAGAGATAAGTTTTTCAAGAGGACCATTATAACGAAAGTCAGGAGATACCAGTCACAACTATCTGTCCGGTGGTTGGTGAACGGTATACGGGTAAGCGACCCCGGCTCCTCGAGCTACTATCGACTCAGTCCAAATCATCCGAGGCGATAGTATCCTTCCTCCCCTTTTCCTTCCCCTGTCATATATCCTTGCTACTCGTGGGAACGCAATTACCTTGTTAAAACAATGCACAAGGCAGAATGGCGGCGACGTGGTCCACAATCCGTCACGTCACGTTTCCCACAGAGGTGAAAAGTGGATCGCTGGAAGTGATCTCTGCCTACCCCTCTGGGAAAAAGGCGTGATTTTATGTATGTATGTATGTACCATTATAAGCGCCTCGAAATCTTTCAATAAACGTTACTTTGATTCATGTGGCATAATTTTAATTAAATTTTGTTGAGCAGTGTTAGAAACCATATCGACTAGTATCGACTAGTAATGTTTTATGCGAAGCTTAAGATAAGCAACGCAACAGCCAGTTATCGGTAAATTTATCTCTAAACTGTTAAATATATGAGACATATTCGGACAGCTCAAGCAGTCCGTCCTGACTACTTGAAACTGCGGCTGCATAGTACAGACTACAGATTCTACGTACAGACACACAAGGAACCGCTCGAGCAGACGAGACTGCTCCGAGCAGTTAGCAGCACGATGAAATCTCAAGTAGTTGCCAGGCATAAGCTGTTGATTAAGACTGCAAGAGCGGCCCGTGTATGTTGATCACTGGCTAACTGCTCGAGCGGTCCGTTTATGTTGATCACTGTCTAACTGCTCGAGCGGTCCGTATGTGTTGATCACTGTCTAACTGCTAGACCGGTCCGTGTATGTTGGTCACTGGCAGACTGCACGAGCGGTTCGTGTGTGTTGATCACTGGCTAACTGCTCGAGCGGTCCGTGTTATGTCGATCACTGGCTAACTGCTCGAGCGGTCCGTTTATGTTGATCACTGTCTAACTGCTCGAGCGGTCCGTATGTGTTGATCACCGGCTATCTGCTCGAGCGGTCGGTGTATCTCGATCACTGGCTAACTGCTCGAGCCCTACGTGTGTGTTGATCACTGGCTAACTGCTCGAGCGGTCCGTGTTATGTCGATCACTGGCTAACTGCTCGAGCGGTCCGTTTATGTTGATCACTGTCTAACTGCTCGAGCGGTCCGTATGTGTTGATCACTGTCTAACTGCTAGACCGGTCCGTGTATGGCGGGCCTAAAACTCATAAGTGCAGAATCAGCATTACCTATACAATACACAATAATCATTAGGGTACCGTACCAAGACTTAGCCTCCCGTCCGTTTCGTACGTCTGTCACCAGGATATTATCTTAATAATTGAAATTTTCACAAATGTCATACTAAAAACTAGTGTTGCCCAAATTCAGTCTTGGTCTTGCAGTCTTGGTCTTGTTCTTGCGTTTTTGCAAGACCAAGACCAAGAACAAGACCGCGTATTTTTAGCAAGACCAAGACCAAGACTGACCGTGCAAGACTTGAGCAAGAACAAGACGTAGCCTGCAAGACTCTTGCGTCTTGCAGCTAGGACTTAGCGCTATTTCACGGAGTAGTTAGGTGTAACAGTTCGGTGTATAGGTACGCTTAGGAATTGTTTGAGACGCAAAAAACTATCAAAGAATATGAAAAACTGGACCTATGCGCATTACGACTAATACCATAAACATACCTACATAGCGAATAAAAAAATATCCATTAAAATCAAACTGAGTGCATGCATAGTTATGTTTTAATCATCGGCACTTTGTTAATGCTCACAATGTTCCAATTCTAATACGTTTTTCTAAGATTTAAAATAAACTTTAATAAATAGTAATAGACTAATAGGTAATTGCAAGACTTGCAAGACTCTTGCTGCAAGACCAAGACCAAGACCAAGACTGGGAGCGCAAGACCAAGACCAAGACCAAGACCAGGTGTATTGGCGCAAGACCAAGACCAAGACCAAGACCAGGTGTATTGGCGCAAGACCAAGACCAAGACCAAGACCAGGTGTATTGGCGCAAGACCAAGACCAAGACCAAGACCAGGCGTATTGGCGCAAGACCAAGACCAAGACCAAGACCAGGTGTATTGGCGCAAGACCAAGACCAAGACCAAGACCAGGTGTATTGGCGCAAGACCAAGACCAAGACCAAGACCAGGTGTATTGGCGCAAGACCAAGACCAAGACCAAGACCAGGTGTATTGGCGCAAGACCAAGACCAAGACTGGCTAAGTCTCGTCTTGTTCTTGCATTTGGGCAACACTATCTAAAAACAAAATAATACAAATGTTCAAAGTGGTCCATACAAGCAACGAAATTTTATTCTTAGGGGTGAGAGCCGTCCGCTCCCCCGCAAGTGTGGTGATGATGACGAGGCTACTCCAAGCCATCATCGAAAGTGAGTTAAAAAAAAACATTTTTTTTGCCATTATTAGTGCTGAATCCTTCGTAAGCGAGTCCGACTCGCACTTGACCGTTAAAACTACATCACGCCACTTCATATCTATGTCACAAACGAATATAGGCGCGGCTGATTTGATAAAACATGAAACACTGTTTAATTGTTTTTAATTACTTCGATAATACACTAGTGGGCACGCCTTTTATGGACGCTGATAACGAAAGAAAATATTACATATCTTTCCTTATGTCCGCTTATAAAAATTATTAATGACTACATAGTATAAAGGAAATTCGCTTCCCGCGTCTGTCTGCCTGTATGTATGTATGTATGCTTAAATCTTTAAAACTACGAAACGGATTTAGATTGGGTTTCAAATAGAGGGTTTTAAATAGATGGATTCAAAAGGAAGAATAATGTACTGAAACGAAAGTTGGGTATGGCAGAAGAAGCACGAAAGTTGGGTATGGCAGAAGAAGCACGAAAGTTGGGTATGGCAGAAGAAGCACGAAAGTAGGGTATGGCAGAAGAAGCACGAAAGTTGGGTATGGCAGAAGAAGCACGAAAGTAGGGTATGGCAGAAGAAGCACGAAAGTTGGGTATGGCAGAAGAAGCACGAAAGTAGGGTATGGCAGAAGAAGCACGAAAGTAGGATAAATGCAGTGGAGATGCGAGCACTAAGAAGCATGCTAGGAGTGATACTGAGTGATAGAATAAGAAACGAAATAATTAGAGAACGTTGTGGTGTGAAAGAAGATGTAGTGACTAAGGTTGAGAAAGGTATGCTTAGATGGTTTGGTCATGCTGAGAGGATGAGTGAAAGACGATTAACGAAGAGTATATATAGAGAGGATGTAATTGGAGATGTCGACAGGGAAGACCAAGAAAGACCTTTTATGAAAAAAACAGGTCAAATCTTAAAGAAAGGTCAAATCAAAAGTACCCGTATTCGACGAGCGTGCATGAAGAGGTTGATAAATGTGGATGAAGCGAAAGTGGCGTGGCAGGACCGTAGCACATGGCAGGAAGTGATTTCTGCCTACCCCTTAGGGGAAAAAGGCGTGATTTTATGTATGTATGTATGTAAAAGGAAGAATACAAGAATATAATATACCCAAAGCGAAGTGAGGGCGGGTCACTAGTCCTTACTAATATTATGAAATGACAGTAACTCTGTCTGTTACGCTTTCACGCATCGAGTACTGGATCGATTTAAATGAAATTTGGTACAGATATAGTCCAGAGGCTAGGAAAGGATATTGGCTACTTTTTAACCGACTGCGCTATAAGGAAGTAATGTTTTACCCGTTAAACGTCTCTATCCGGACGAAGTCGCGGGCGGAAAGCTAGTATCTTATAACATAAGATAATATATTGTAGCCTAAGGTCTGTCTTGGCTAGTTTTTCGCCACGTGTCTAGATAATATAAGCCCACCCAAATACAAAGCTTCACTTATCTATCATGCACTAATCATGAGCCTAGATTACAGATCTTTCTTTGAATATCTCCCAAATAACAATCCGTCTCATAGCCAACAATATAAGATAATAAAATATGATTTTCCTCAATAAAATATATATTATTTTTATTACAAATCGTGATAATAATGAAGTTAATATCACCATCAAAATAACAAAGCCAGTGTTATATGTATTATGAATCATCTCATAAGGCAAACTAGAAACACTGTTCATACCTACATTATTTGTTTCATCATTATCATCATCAGCCCATATACGTCCCCACTGCTGGGGCACGGGCCTACCCTAAACTAAGGCGACAAGGCCTTAGTCGACCACGCTGGCCAAGTGCGGGTTGGTCGACTACACAACCTTAGAATTTCTTCTTAGGTGTGCAGGTATCCTCACGATGTTTTCCTTCACCGTTAAAGCGTCGAATGTTTTTTTTTAGATTCCACAGAATATTAAGACTGATAGTTTGATAACATTTCCATGGGGCGTATTACGACCTCTTAATTCCAGTCAGTTTAATGAATAGCATCGACTAACTTCGTGTCTCATGTACACTTAGGGCCGATTTACACGGACAGCTTCAGGCAGTCAGGTCGGACTGCTTGAAGCTGCGGCTGTATAGTGAACTACAGATTCTACGTACACACATACCCGGAACCGCTCGAGCAGTCGTGACTGCTCCGAGCAGTTAGCAGCACGATGGAATCTCAAGCAGTCGCCAGGCATAAGCTGTTGACTATGACGCGCTAATCTCAGGAACTACTGGTTCGAATTGAAAAAATATTTTTGTGTTGGATAGACCATTTATCGAGGAAGGCTTTAGGCTATATAACATCACGCTGCAACCAATAGGAGCAAAGATACAATGGAAAATGTGTTAAAAACGGGGGAAACGCGAACGAAGTCGCAGGCACAGCTAGTGTAGGCATAGATACGCCCGAAGATGTTCGTTCGATCATAACTGGTGCAATCCAGGCAAAACATCGGGCAGTAAGTAGCTATTTACTCGCAACAACATACATACATATGTATGTTACCGGCCAAACCCGATTTCAGGACAAACTAGTTTAGCCTAGGCCAAACTAGTTTGTCCTAAGCCCGTTAGGATAAACCGGTATAGCCTAGTCCAAACTAGTTTGTCCTAACCCCGTTAGGACAAACTAGATCAACCAGTTTAGACTAGGCCAAACTAGGTGATCTTGATATAGATACGCTTATCTAGGATAAACTGGTATGGCCTTTTCCAGACATTGTAATATGTCAAGAAAGTCAAAATAAATAGATTATCCAAATAAATCCTTCGTAATTGGAAAAATTATAATTTTTATTATACTATAATCTTATTTCTTACTTCTTATAATGATTCGTCGTTAAGTTTTCATTCATGCAATCATACTATATTTGGCAAGAAATAAATGTTTTTTTTATGTAAGCAATAATGTCTTAATTATTACAATTATTATGTCGTTAAAAATTATCCTTACTAATATTATAAACGTAAAAGTTTGTAAGTATGGATGTATGGATGTGTGGATGTATGGATGTATGTGTGGATGTTTGTAACTCTTTCACGCTCATACTTCTGAACCGATTTTCATGAAATTTGGTATGCTGGTGGCTGGCACTCTGGAATAACATATAGGCTACTTTTTTTTAAATTCAATCTCCATGGGGGGGGTGGGGTGAAATTTAGTATGGGAGACTTTTGACGTGTTTGTCGATTTTTATAAAACTTGGTATGGAGGTAGTTGGCACTCCGGAGACACCAGCGCTATTTTTTTTCATTAGGGGGGGTGAAAACTTTTAGGTTTATAGATGTTTATAAATCGTGGTATGGCTATTTTAATAAATCATTGCTACTTAAACCCATTAATACGCGGAAAAGTCGCGGGCGGCCGCTAGTGGATAATACATGATAATACAAACAATCATACTTTAACAAATAATAATAAAAAGAAATAATCATATGAGTATTATGTACCCCATAATTTCAAAAGTGAAAATGATCTGAACTGCGCCTATTATTTTTAAAGGGTGTAAACAAAACCTTAATCGAAAAACTTTAATCGATAAAAAACATGTCTAATAGTGAGTGATGAAGTCGTGAAGTGTTTTCTAACACAATGACCTCATATTAAAATGATTTCAACCCTTGAAAATCTTACAACCCTTGCAAACAACCCCTAAATTGAAAAAACACAAAGAAATACATTAGTGTGTAAATATAGAGTAAGTAATATTTTATATTTTCTATAATAATTTTCAAGTTTTAACCCCCTTTCAACCCTTGAAACCCTGAATTTTTTTTCTCAGTTTACTTGCAACGCGATATTGCAAAATTCGCACGGGAACGGGAGTTATTGGACAAAAACTTTTGGATGTAAAATCTCATAGTCCACGCGAACGAAGTCGCGGGCACAGATAGTTATGTATATTTATATTTATATCTGTATTATACTGCGTACTCTCACATTGCTCCAAATAATCACATGCCGAAATTTTCAGTTACGGAGTAGAGAAAAATAAAATATGTTTTTGACTATAACTCCTTTAATTTTCATGCTATCACAATTTTTGTAAACAGAATGCCATACCGGTTTATCCTATCTTTATAAGAAACAATAAATAAGATTATAGTATAATAAAAATTATAATTTTTCCTATTGCGGAGGATTTTATTTGGATAATCTATTTATTTTGACTTTCTTGACATATTACAATGTATGGAAAAGGCCATGCCAGTATATCCTAGATAATGCGTATCTATATCAAGATCAACTAGTTTGGCCTAGTCTAAACTGGTTTATCCTAACGGGCTTAGGACAAACTAGTTTGGACTAGGCTATACCGGTTTATCCTGACAGGCTTAGGACAAACTAGTTTGGCCTAGGCTAAACTAGTTTGTCCTGAAATCGGGTTTGGCCGGTAACATATACATAAAATCACGCCTTTTTCCCAAAGGGGTAGGCAGAGATCACTTCCAGCGATCCACTTTTCACCTCTGTGGGAAACGTGACGTGACGGGTTGTGGACCACGTCGCCGCCATTCGCTACAATCTTTATCGTATGAAGACTTAATATTATTAAATGTAATAGAATGCGAAAGAATTCAAACATAAATATCACCATATAAAACTTTCTCCGTGGATCGGTGGTTAGTGACGCTGGTTACGGTTCCAACGGGTTCGATTCCCACTCGGGACAAATATTATGTTTACTCCGTGTCTGGGTGTGCTATTTATATATTTATGCTTGTGTATTCCACTGTTGTTTCTGATATCCGTAACACAAGTGCTTAAACTACTTACCACTCACAATCAATTTATTTCAGGTTGTATAAAAACCATTATTCATCTATAAAAGTTTTAAAGTTGTATAGTAGTACATACTATGCTTCAAAATAATAGAACACTATAAAATTTTGTAACTATAAGTGCTAACTTTATAAAACTGAAAGTGTCCGGGATATTTACCATGTTGTTTTGTTTTAATGAGCTCCCGATATTTGGAAGCGGGTGAATTCACCCGTGATCATGGCGCTTGCAACAGTGCCGAAATATCATGGTAAATATCCCGGACACTTTCAGTTTTCTAATGTGTGTAACCATGACAGTTTAAAATTATATTTAAAAGTGCTAACTAACTATAAATCCACAACTTGACCAAAACTTACATCGATATACACATTTGCTTGTTGTACGTACAAGGTTTTGTTGAGCTTCTGCAGTCTATGCTGAGGCACGTACCTTGTTGGTCACTGATGTGAAATATTCGTTTTATATATTACTAGCTGTGCCCGCGACTCAGTTCGCGTTGGAGCTAGAATTTAAATAGCCTATCCTGTGTCCCAGATGTCTATGTGTTTTTATACCAAATTTCATCAAATTCGAATAATTGGTTTAAGAGTTATGGAGGAACATACATACATAGGTACACACATACAGAAAGAAATTCTAAAAATCGTGAAATTAGTATCAGTATCATATATTGAGCCTATAAACACAATATCTCTGAAAACAAACTAACTTACTCCATGACCGACCCTTACAGATTTATTATTAGTACAGATGTGTGTTAATTAGTATACATAAAATATTATGTTAAATTTATTTTTTCTTGCAATATGTGTATATGTGACCAATAAATTCTATTCTATTCTATTTGTACCAAAAACCCCACTAAAATCACCTTAAAAAACTTCGCAATACTCACTAGTAGCAACTCTTTTGTATTTGACCTTCTTCATAACCAATTAATGATACACCACTTGTCACTACTATTGAATAGAAACTACTAGTTACTACACCTTTCCCGAACGTACTATTGTCGGTAAATTTATAAAACTACAAATGACATTTGGTTATCTACAAGTACCCTCCATAATGTTAATATTCTTATGACATTTGAATGTTTTATTATTAAAACTAGTGGTCCCGGCGAATTCCATACCGCCAATACTGATTCTTTTTCTATATTTTCTCATTGAAACCTTCCCTGGACTACGACGAACATTTCAAAACCAAAATTAGCTAAATCGGTTCAGGCGTTCTCGAGTTTTAGTCAGACTAACGAACGGCAATTCATTTTTATTTATAAGAAGAAGAAGAAGAGTAGTGGTCCCGGCGAATTTTATACCGCCAATACTGATTCTTTTTCTATATTTTCTCATTGAAACCTTCCCTGGACTACGACGAACATTTCAAAACCAAAATTAGCTAAATCGGTTCAGGCGTTCTCGAGTTTTAGTCAGACTAACAAACAGTAATTCATTTTTATTTATAAGATTTATCCCATCAGGGAAAGGCAAAGATATCTAGCACGTACAGTCTAGACAAAAAATATATAAAAAATCTTGATAGCATGTCATTACGAAGAATTCACCTTGATTAATCCTTTTAATATGACATCCGTTGCGTTGCATAGTTTTTAAGATAGGAATACACAGGAAAGTACTGTGTAGATTAGAAAATTTATTAAAATAAATAATTATATTAAAAGAAGTCAATATGTTCATGTAACTTCCTTCTTAGGATTCCGTAACTGAATGGCAAAATACGGAAGCTTCATAGATAATTAATCGAATGATATAGAATTGAATTTCAAATTTGAAAACACAGTGGTACTTAGCGGGATTGGAACTGGCAAGCAACGACCTTAACCACTCGGCCATCGACGCCTTCTTCTTCTTATCGTATGGTTGATGAGCAACCTGGTGTCAGAGTTTAAACCGCCCGTAGGCCTCTGACATGGCTTCACACACCGTTGAAAAATCTCTCAGGTGTGCTGGTTTCCTCACGATGTTTTCCTTCACCGTTAAAGCGCCGAATGATGGTACATATGAATTTCAAATTTGAAAAACACATTGGTACCTGGCGGGGTTTGAACTGGCGACCTCTCGCATGGCAAGCAACGACGTCTGGTAAAACATAATTCTAACATCAATCTAAATCATTATAATCAATGATTCTCGTATGTTAGATATTTGCACACACCTGATTTATTATATTGATGTAATAAATATCTATATTTCACTGATAAATAATAAAGGAAGTGAATGGCGTGACAAAAAAAAATATTCGTTTATGATACGAAAAGTGGCTATACATCAAATGATAAGAGCTATGATGATATTTCGCAAATAACTATGTCACGTTAACAATTCATTTGATTAAAATGTACATTTTCCTCATAGCACTCTTCTGTCTAAGAAAAATGTAGGAATGAACATCCTTACTAATATTATAAATGCGAAAGTAACTCTGTCTGTCTGTTACGCTTTCACGCATAGAGTACTGAACCGATTTAAATGAAATTTGGAACAGATATAGTCCAGAGCCTAGGAAAGGATATAGGCTACTTTTTAACCGACTGCGCTATAAAGAAGTAATGTTTCACCCGTTAAACATATCTACGCGGGCGAAGTCGCGGGCGGAAAGCTAGTAGTTTTATAAATCCCCACTCAAAAAGCCCATAGGCTTGTCCACTGCTGGACATAGCGTCTACCCACGTCTTCGCCACTCCCGCCTATTCTCGTTGATGATGATGATGAACTCAAAAAGAGAGATGTTAAAGTTATGATATGAACAATTATATGTCTTGTGTTGTGTTTTTAGCAACGCAGCTCTAAAAGGAATCGATTATCTTAAATGAAGAATTTTTCAAGTGCTATGTTCTAGCTTATATGCACCTTCATGTCTCGACATAAGGTCCAGAAAATCCAAATATTTAGGATGCAGTAACAGGGTTGAATTTAACGATTGTTCCTTGACAAACTCAGAGTGCAGCGTGAAAGTTATTAAGTCTTTATGCCGGCTGCAGAAGATATCTTTCTTTAGTTTTTTTTATGAATATGAGGAACAATATAGTGGATAGCACAGACATACATAAATAAATAAATAAATATCTGGGACATTTCCACACACGATCGTCTAACCCCAAACTAAGCAGAGCTTGTGCTATGGGCGTCAAAGACTGATATACATATAGATATTTACAAATACATAATCACACCCAGACACGGAACAAACACCGATGTTCATCACACAAAAAATTGTCCCGAGTGGGAATCGAACCCACGACTCTTGGAACCAGGGTCACTAACCACCGAGCCAGTCATCACACAAATATGTGTCCTAGGTGGAGAGCTAACCCGCCGGTGGTGTCGTGGCAGTAGAAGACTAGGTCAGAGTCCCATGACGCCACCATAAGGCGACGAGGTACACCGCGGTGTTTTAGTCGGTAAGCCCCCTGGGCATTGCACCCCGCCCAGGAGCCGCGGCTGGCATTTACCACCTCTTCGCCAGCCGCTGGGGAGTCCGACACACCACTGGGAGAGAACCCCCGCTCCCAGTAACGGTGTGTAAAGCATTTCACCGCGTTAAAAAACCCACGACCCTTAATTATAGTAGCACTGCCAGATGTGCCGATGGACTTTGGCCAAAATGCAAAGTCGTGACCCAGTAGGTACTGACCTTTCTTCGAGGACTTGACAGACAGCAGACCAGCATCCTCTTGACCGGAGCTGGGCACCACCAGCACCTTGTTCCCTTCTAGAAGCTTCTCCTCGGCTTCATCCATCCCCTCTTTCTCTTCTATCACCGATCTGGTTCAAATAATAACAAACGTTGACATTTACAAATGCGTCGATGGCCGAGTGGTTAAGGCCGTTGCTTGCCATGCGAGAGGTCGCCAGTTCAAACCCCGCCAGGTACCAATGTGTTTTTCAAATTTGAAATTCATATGTACCATCATTCGACGCTTTAACGGTGAAGGAAAACATCGTGAGGAAACCTGCACGCCTATGAAGAAATTCTAAGGTTGTGTAGTCGACCAACCCGCACTTGGCCAGCGTGGTCGACTAAGGCCTTATCGCCCTAGTTTAGGGTAGGCCCGTGCCCCAGCAGTGGGGACGTATATGGGCTGATGATGATGATGTTGACATTTAGAATAATGGGGAGGGGTGTAATAGATTTTTATGTCGTGGACATAAGCGTTAATATCGATCTGTCAGTGTTACGCCGGACGTGCTGTATATCTGTACTGAAGGCTAATCTCAATTCAGATCAATCAAATGTGCCGAACATAACAGAACAGTGCACTCTGAATACTTTAACACTATGGTGCTATGACATTACTAGAAGAACTAGCTGCTGCAGTTCTTAATAGGACCTTAGATGCCCATGAGAGAAACTGGTGGGCCTTGGCCGAAAATCGACAGCTTTGGAGTGAGTTGGTGGAGGAATTTGCCCAGCAGTGGGACAGAACAGGCTAAATAAAAAAAAAACGAAATTGGACCTTGTTCTCCTGTTGTCTCTGTTCCCAATACCTAGGACCTAGGTAGGGTACGAAAACCAACAGCCCACATGCGGTCAGGCCTCACGTCAACCACGCTGGCCAAGTACGAATTGGTCTACACAACCTTAGATCAAGATTTCTTCACAGGTGTGCAGGTTTTTCATGTGATATGTTACTTCACCATAAAGGCATAATAAGTAGCTAGTAGTAGGCATATAACTAGTTATTAAGTTCCTTAAAATAAGTAAATGTATAATTAGAATAATTGTACAATATGTTGCTATGCCCTTACAGGGCAAATAAAGAATTTGAGTTTGAGTTTGGCGTATAATAAAAGTACTATACTATATAGTTTTTAATACATGGTTGGTTTCGAACTAACGGTAGCCAAGTGAAATAGTAAACCTCACGCATGGATGCTTTCGATCTTAACCACTAGCACATTCACCACAACGTTTTAAACCACAACCACAAAGGAAACCTTACCTAATAGCCGGTGAAGTCGCCATCTTGTCTTCCCCCCCTCACGCGTAATGGCCGATAAAGATGGCCGCCCGGACGTGACGTCAGAGGCGCATGCCCACCTTGGAATGTGCGTCAAATTGTTTTTTTTTTTGTTAAATAAATCTACATAGCTTTAAATAGATTCAGTCTTTTGTTTGGCTGGCGTTGGTTTGATCTGAAACAATGAAAATATATGTTTTAAATACATTTTTTAATTATGTCCACTAATCTCTGTATATAACATGGTAGTCTGTACTTGACATAATTAACTTGAATATAATTGACTGCCTCGTTGGTCTATTGGTAGCAAGCGCTGTGTAAGGACCGAAAGGTCCCCGGTTCGAGTCCGGGGCCGGGCAAAGTTAGTGAGAGTTTTCCTGTAGTGAAATTACTCAGCTCGGAGTTAGGAAAGCACGTTAAGCCGATGGCTCGATCTCTCATCGGTCATGTCGGATTGCCGTCTCACTGAACTATGAGGGGAAGGGAACAGAATGTGCACTTGTGTTTGCGCGCACACTTGTCCACTCATAATATGTCCTGCGCACTATGGCCTAAATCGGTCGGACGCCTTATTATGATTAACTTTAACGCGTTGAGGTAATTGCTTTTCAAACCTCAACGAAAAAATGTTTATTCAGTTAAATATAAATAGTTGCCAGGCTACGTCAAAATCAAAAGAAACGGTGCCCGATCAAAAGAAAATAAAATTATGATATTAAACCGGCCAAAATCGTTACACAATGGGTACCGGAAGACGGTTTTCGCCGAAGAGGTAGGCCCAAAAAGAGATGGTGCGACGATTTGGTCCAGCTATCAAAGAATTGGCAAGCCTAAACCTTGAATAGGGAGCTGTGGACGAGTTTGGAGGAGACCTTTGCCCAGCAGTGGGATGAAACGGGTTATTAAAAAAAAAAAAATTAAACCGGCCAAGTGCAGAGACGGACACGCACATAAAAAGTCCGTACCAATCGGATAAAAAAGCTTATTCTATTATTTGTTTTCAGGGCAATAGAAATGCATTATCTGTAATATCCACCATCTAGTCATCAGTGTTCTTGAGACACACAACCTGGTGATAGACAGACAGACAGACGGACAGAAAGACAGAAAACGAACTTTCAGGAACAACAAATGCTAAAAAAAAATATTCAAGGGAGCACATACCATACAAAAAACATACAATATTTTTCTAACAATATTTGTACGGAACCCTACGCGCTAGAGTCCGTCTCTTACTAAGCCGCTTTTAATAAAATTCTAAACATAACCCTAATCACCGCATCACCGATTGACCGATCACAAAAAAAAAACGTCCTTGGATTCTTTTACACCGACCAATTGCCTAATTGAAGTTGATTTCCTGCTCAGTTCACTTCCTAATTAACATTCTGTGGACATCCTATTACGCAATAGGCTTAAAATTATCCAAAGGAGTCATCATTACTATCACTAAATACATAGTACAAGCTGGGCCAGCGACTTCGTCCGTCCGTTTTTTAATTTGAAACAGTAGTTTCTGAGCGCCTGATTATGGCGTTTAAACAAACAAACAAAAAACTCTTCAACTACAATATTAATATAGTTAACGTATTAGTATCTTGAACATGGTCCGACAATTTTTTTCCTTTGCCCTGAATCATGTTCTTTAAATAATTTTATTAAAATTAATATTTAATCAATAAATAAAAACATGGTGTTCTAAATAGAGAATACTTCGCTATATTGATTACGAATAAAAAAAAAGCAAAAAAGTTTTCCGATACCGGGAATCGAACCCGAGCCTCCTGGGTGAGAGCCAGGTATCCTAGCCACTAGACCATATCGGATGGTGCGAGAGTGACTGAAAACCGACATTTCATTATTGCTGTAATATCATTAAAGTTTTTGATATTTATAAAATTTTAATGAGATAATTTACTAAAATAAACTATTTAGGAATGATGTAGGACATTTATATTTATATATATTTAATTTAATCTTACCGAAATGACTGCCTATTAACAAAAAATTGCTAACATTCAATGAGGTGGCATATTTTAGTACAATCTTATCTCATTTCACGACGCCAATTATCAATATTATAGTAATTACCGTATCGATTACTTTTACGGCGACGATTGTCGGTACTTATAGACGAATTGAGAGTATTTTTATTTGTTTTTTAAGCTATTTAAAGCACTAATGTAAATGTTTATTTCAAATACAAACATACATACATAAAATCAAGCCTTTTTCCCAGAGGGGTAGGCAGAGATCACTTCCTGCCATGTGCTACGGTCCTGGCACACCAATTTCGCTTCATACACTTTATTTCAAATGCACTAATGTAAATTTAAAATTTGAATAAAATACATATACCGTACTAATTGAAATTTTAATAATAAACTGTTTTTATAGTAGACTGCCACGGTGGAACAGTTGTTAGTGACCCAGGTTTACTACCTACGGTTCCAATAGTAGTGGGTTCGATTCCCACCCGGGACAAACATTTGTTTTTTGTTCCGTGTCTGCGTGTGTTATTAAATATATTTGTGTACTCACAGTTGATTATGATATCCGTAACACAAGTGCTCTTACCATAGAATAAGGTCAATGTATGTGATGTTGTGAAATATGTAAAAAAATAGTTCCGAATATTTCTTGTCATAACCGAACCGTACATCTACTAAAAAAAATCATACAAACGTACAGATAATTCTTCAGGCGATATTAATAATATTTACAAGATATCTAATCACAAAATTAAAGCTTACTATATTGAAACATTAGCTTAAAGTCAATATCGTAGAACTTCACCAAAACGTGATAGTATAAATATAATATTAAGTAAGTACTAGCGGCGGCCCACAATTTCGTCCGCGTGGAAATGGGAAAATTAAAAAAGCCTGTAATTTACCTATAGTTACAGAGCCCACGACCAAAACCATGTCTCATAGCAATACGGCAAAAACCCTATAAAATCGTTAGATTGTATGATTCTGAACCCGACTAGATATATAGTAACGGTCGAAAGTGTAGCAACTGCGTGTGAGGCCATTTCTGCTGTGTCAAAAAATAAAGGCAGTCGGTATTATAGCAATACGTCTGATAGTGAAAATGTACATAGATTTTATAATTGTATGACGAAAAAGCTTGTTTTCAGACATTTTGTGCGTAGCACATGGACTGAGGAGCATTTTTGAAAATGTCAAAAAATTTAGCCGACCTGTATTATAGCAATACGGATAAATTTTTTTTTAACGTTTCGTATTGCTGCCATTATTACCAAAAACCTGTTTTCAGACACTTTAAGTGTAGCATATAGAGTATATGCTAAAACGAAAATAACAAGTGTGCTTTAAATAAAACCAAAACTATCAAATCAATCAGTATTTAATTTCAACTGCCTCAGCGCTTGTTCCCCTGCCCCTTTCTTACTATTATTCATTGGTTTGTAACAGAGAATTCAAGATGCCTCAATACGATTCTTAAATGATATCTGAGTATCGAAAAGTTGTCTGATAGAGAAGATGCTACACTTAATTTGTCTGATATAATTTTTTTGCACATGTGGACAACTTATTCTATCATGTCTAACAATTTTCAGACATATTGCTATGATACCGATCGGTAAAATTAGTTTACATTTTCAAAACGGTCTTAAAATTTTATGCGTCCACATTTCTGTCTGAAAATTGTTTTGTTCGCATAAAATGACCAAAATTTACTAATAAAAAAGATTTTCAGACGTATTGCTATAAGACATTTTTTTTGTCTCATTTTTAATCTTTTTAAGTGATTTTACGGGTTTGGGCTACACCACTAACGTCTGAAAAATATGTTTCCGGTATCTCAGAACCATCATTCAACTACAGTCTGCAAATCCGACATATTGCTATGATGCAGTTCGGTAAAATTCTTTGACAATTTTAAAAATTCGGTCAGATCAAACGCTACGCGGAAAATGTCTGATATTGGTATTTTCGAGTTCAGAATAATCTTATCTATCGATTTGATGCGGTTTTGACTGTATTGCTATGAGACAAAAATTTTGGTCGTGGGCTCTGTAACTACTATGTATTAGTGAAAGTCCCATCGAAATTGGTCCAGCCGTTTCAGAAATTAGCGGGGACAAACAGACAAACCGACAAAAATGTTTTTGATTGTATTTTTGTTAGTAAGTACCCGATATAGAACCATTAAGTAAAAAAAAAAATATATTTTAATATTACAAACAGACACTTCAATTTTTATAATAGTATCGCTTACAACTTCTGACCTCATCCTATAAGATATCCGGTTTCCAAAAAAATATCTTGGAATATTGTATTTGTTTAGTGTAACATTTGTTGGTTGTCCTTAATAAATAAATAAATAAATAAATATCTTGGACATTTCCACACACGGTCATCTGACCCCAAACTAGGCAGAGCTTGTACTATGGGCGACAGACTGATATACATACATATACATATATTTATAAATACATACTTAAATACATATTCACACCCATCCCAACCCAACAATAAATGTATTACTTGTAGTGGAAAATGTTAATTACTGATGTACTGTACGTACCTATTATTTTAAGTTATTTTAAGTCAAATGTAAATAAATATTACACAACATCACATACATTGATCTGATCCCGTGGTAAGTAGCTTAAGCACTTGTGTTCAGATATCAGAATCAACAGTGGATACACGAATATACTTAAATATACTTAATACATACCCAGACACGGAACAAACACCGATTTTCATAACACAAATATTTGTCCCGAGTGGGAATCGAACCCACTACTCTTGGAACCGCCAGCCAGGGTCAGTAACCACTGTTCCACCGAGCCAGTCTAAAAATTATCAAGAACACTTCAGTAATAATTCAATGTCATTTCATATCTCGCCGAAATCATATATTATGATAATATATGTTGCCAGCGTACATAAACTGCGGTCATTAACCCTCCTTCGGTATATATAACCTATCCTGTTATAATAACGGATACAAGGCAATGGCTTACATTGTTTTGCATGACCGTTAAAATCCTTAGCCACATTTAGGCCGGCCACTCACGTCCGACAATCGGCGACCGATTTTTTATCGGAGAAAAAAGGAACGTCTTACAAAATGTGTCCAAGATACTACCCATGTTGTTTTACATACATACATAAAATCACGCCTTTCTCCCAGAGGGGTAGGCAAAGATCACTTCCAGCGATCCACTTTTCACCTTTGTGGGAAACGTAACGTGATAGTTACAGAGCCCACGACCAAAATTTTTGTCTCATAGCAAAACAGCCAAGACCGCATCAGATCGATAGATAAGATTATTCTGAACTCGAAAATACCAATATCAGACATTTTCCGCGTAGCGTTTGATCTGACCGAATTTTCAAAATTGTCAAAGAATTTTACCGAACTGCATCATAGCAATATGTCTGATTTGCAGACTGTAGTTGAATGATGGTTCTGAGATACCGGAAACATATTTTTCAGACGTTAGTGGTGTAGCGCAAACCCGTAAAATCACTTAAAAAGATTAAAAATGAGACAAAAAAAATGTCTCATAGCAATACGTCTGAAAATCTTTTTTATTAGTAAATTTTGGTCATTTAATGCGAACAAAACAATTTTCAGACGGAAATGTGGACGCATAAAATTTTGAGACCGTTTTGAAAATGTAAACTAATTTTACCGATCGGTATCATAGCAATATGTCTGAAAATTGTTAGACATGATAGAATAAGTTGTCCACATGTGCAAAAAAATTATATCAGACAAATGAAGTGTAGCATCTTCTCTATCAGACAACTTTTCGATACTCAGATATCATTTAAGAATCGTTTTGAGGCATCTTGAATTCTCTGTTACAAACCAATGAATAATCGTAAGAAAGGGGCAGGGGCGTAACAAGCGCTGAGGCAGTTGAAATTAAATACTGATTGATTTAATAGTTTTGGTTTTATTTAAAGCACACTTGTTATTTTCGTTATAGCATATACTCCATATGCTACACTTAAAGTGTCTGAAAACAGGTTTTTGGTAATCATGGCAGCAATACGAAAAGTTAAAAAAAAAAATTATCCGTATTGCTATGATACAGGTCGGCTAAATTTGTTGACATTTTCAAAAATGCGCTCAGGCTATGTGCTACGCACAAAATGTCTGAAAACAAACTTTTTCGTAATACAATTATAGAATCTATGTACATTTTCACTGTCAGACGTATTGCTATAATACCGACTGCCTTTTTTTTTGACACAGCAGAAATGGCCTGCGTGGGTTGCTACACTTTCGACCGTTACTATATACCTAGTCGGGTTCAGAATCATACAATCTAACGATTTTATAGGGTTTTTGCCGTATTGCTATGAGACATGGTTTTGGTCGTGGGCTCTGTAACTATGATGGGTTGTGGACCACGTCGCCGCCATTCTGCCTTGTGCATTGTTCATTGCGTTCCTACGAGTAGCAAGGATATATGACGGGGGAAGGAAAAGGGGAGGAAGGATACTATCGCCTCGGATGATTTGGACTGAGTCGATAGTAGCTCGAGGAGCCGGGGTCGCTTACCCTTATACGGTTCACTAACTACCATGTTGTTTTGATTGACCGATGATCATTTGTTTATTTATTTAGGTAAAAATACAGCTGTTCGATATTACATTTGACTTAAAATAACTTAAAATAATAGGTACATCAGTAATTAACTTTTTCCACTAAAAGTAAATATATTTAGTGTTGTGTGTCGAAATAACGCGAAAAGAAAGATCTGGATATAAAACTGCCTACTATCTTTTTATGATTGCTTTTTTATTATTTTTATAAAAGGCTAACAAGATGACCTCACTCCACCTGATGGTAAGCGGTATTGAGATCCAAATATGAGGTCGACAGGCACAATAGATCGTATTGAGCCTGTCGCACTCTCCCTGAAGGCCTGCTCAAATGCCGTTTCACGCCCCGCCTGAAGAGCCCGAGATCATAGGAGGGAGGGAAAACATGAGCTGGAAGAGTATTCCATGCCTTAATGGCACGGGGCAGAAATGAGGCTTTGCTTTTTTTGAACCTTGTGATATTTTCATAAAAAAATCGATATGGTAACCCAAATGGATACTTTGTCCGAAATAAATTATTTTTTAGATTTATTTTTATTTCTCACTAGTGGTCCCGGCGAATTTCATACCGCCAATACACATTATTTTTCTATATTTTCTCATTGAAACCTTCCCTGGACTACAACGAACATTTTAAAACCTAAATTACTTAAATTGGTTCGGGCGTTCTCGAGTTTTAGTCAGACTAACGAACAGCAATTCATTTTTATTTATAAGAAAGAAGAAGAAGATAATTTATTAAGAGGATGTCAGTTTGCCTACCACTAAAAGGATAAAAAGTGTAATTCTAAATTAAATAAAACCGAAAATACCTACAACGAAACTAAATTAATATTAATATTAATACGATAATACTATCGTACATTTACTGCTAATCTGTAATACTGATCAGCAACGTATAATATTCTAAATGATAAGGTGTCATTCGCAAAGGTCAACGTATTGATTCCGGCATTTCGGATAAATTAAATACTTTACGGTATGTATTCTGATTAGGCATTCAATATTATTAATTAACTAGAATACATGCCGACAAGTATGTAACTGATAAGACATTTTCTACACAAGGACATATAATTCAAAACATTTATTTTTTCTTAGGAGTTGAGACTCTTTATAATAATAATAAATAAATAAATAAATATTACACAATATCACATACATTGATCTGATTCTGTGGTAAGAAGCTTAAGCACTTGTGTTACAAATATCAGTATCAACAGTGGATACAGGAAATATACTTAAATATACTTAATACACACCCAGACACGGAACAAACACCGTTGTCGTCACACAAATATTTGTCCTGAGTGGGAATCAGAACCCACGACTCTTGGAACCGTAGGTAGTGAACCTGGGTCACTAACAACTGTTCCACCGAGCCATTCAAACAGATTCTTTATCGATCACTCTTTGATGATGATGATTGGTAGTCGTGGGTTCGATTCCCACCCGGGACATTAGTGTGGGGACATAAATAATTGTTTGTCTATTCAATTTGTGTTGCAAA
The DNA here is from genome assembly GCA_039566165.1 of Maruca vitrata. Classification (NCBI taxonomy): domain Eukaryota; kingdom Metazoa; phylum Arthropoda; class Insecta; order Lepidoptera; family Crambidae; genus Maruca; species Maruca vitrata. The sequence goes on from CM076939.1 coordinate 6,836,588, forward strand.
TGAATAACATAATTTTTCTTTCTTTCTGTCTTCTTTCTTTCTTTATTTCTTTTTTTATTTCTTTCTTTCTTTCTTTCCTTCTTTCTTTATTTCTATCCTTCTTTCTTTCCTTCTTCCTTGATGAGCTTTAGTTCTATATTGGTTGCATGCGACTTGTAAAGGCTAGAGAGACCCTCGTTTTGAATCTTACATCGGTCTAAAATTGTGTAAGATAGAGAAAGCATTTATATAAATCCCGCCCATTTACTTCTAAGCAAAAATTGGTGGCACGACAGTGCGATAGCCAAGTCTCGGCACGGTGTGGTCACAGCCCGTACCATCCTTATCTCGATACAGTTAGTTAAAAGCCTGTTAAGTTAAGCTACATTTTTACAACTAGTATGCTCATGATGATTTAATTAAAAAAATAATATGCTAACAAGATAACCTCCATCTGATAGTAGGCGGTAATGAGGTCCACATATGAGGTCGACAGGCACAATAAACCATATTGAGCCTGTCGCTCTCACCCTGAGGGCCTGCTTAATTGCCGTTTCAAGCCCCGCCTGAAGAGCCCAGGAATATAGTAGGGACAGAAAAGAAAAACTGAATAAGACACGTTTAGGCACTTAAGTAATTACATACGTTTAGGCATTACTTTTTAATCGATATCTTATCGAATCTCTCAAGACAAGTCAATGACCTCGGATCACTAAACGATAGACAGACAAACCCACCCACACTACACGTTATCATAAAACAAACCGCTAATAAAGAAGAGATAAAACTATTTACAAAGGCATATTATGTACATTACTATACGTATGACATACTATATCATCAAGACTATTTACTATCATTGAGTTCGTCCCCTTGAAGATGTTTATCCTTACTAATATTATAAATGCGAAAGTAACTCTTTCTGTCTGTCTGTTACGCTTTCACGCATTGAGTACTGAACCGATTTAAACAAAATTAGTACAAATATAGTTCAGAGCCGGAGAAAAAGACATAGGCAGACATACTTTTAAGCTATAAAGAAGTAATGTTTTACCCGTTAAACGTCTCTACGCGGACGAAGTCGCGGGCAGAAAGCTAGTCGTTTATAAAACATTACTCGCTTATAGCGAAATCGGTTGACAAGTATCCCATGTCCAAACCTACGTCCGCATTAGGGACCGCCCAACGACGCCCTGAGCCGAGGTCGAGCCCCGTTAGGGGCACGCTTAGGCAAACGTCGTTTAAATTTATTTAGAGGTGAGAGCCATCCGCTCCCCCGCAGGTCCGGTGATGAGGACGAGGCTACTCCAAGCCATCATCGTAAGTCAGTTAGGAAGAAAAAAGAAAAGTATCCCATGTCGCTTTCTCTGTGTCTAGCGGCCGATCTCAATTGAGATCAGCAAAGTGCGCAGGACATATTATAGTGCACAAGTGTGCGCGCAAACACACGTGCACTCTATGTTCCCTTACTCTCATAGTTCGGCAGCTAGACATGACCGATGAGAGATCGGGCGCAGGTCCACCGGCTTAACGTGCTTTCCGAGGCAAGGGCGTGCGGTTGCACGCCAACTTCCTAACTCCGGGCTGAGCACTCTCGTTACAGAAAATCTCACATAAATGGTCCTTACGCAGCTCTTGCTACCAATAGGCCAATGAGGCAGTTTGTGTCTTGACTATCTGTGTACCCAATTTCATTAAAATCGGTTCAGTCTCTTTTGCAACATAGCTAACAGAGCATGAAGAGGTTGATAGATATGGAAGAGGCGAAAGTGGTGTGCCAGGATCGTAGCACATGGCAGGAAGTGATCTCTGCCTACTCCTCTGGGAAAAGACGTGATTTTATGTTTATATGTATGTACTGACAGAGCTACTTCAGCCCTTATAATATTAGTAACGATATACGTTATACAAACATATTTCTACCTCATTGAGTGTTTTGTAAATATAAATCATGATTACAGCTACTTTTGCAATAGTGCACAAGTGAGCGCGCAAATATAGATCCATTACACTGGTCGACAGAGATTTTGCCACATGAAGCAAAGTAATGTTTTTTGAAAGTTTTATATGCGCTAAACATGGATATCTTGAAGAATTTTTTGTATTAGCTCATATTATTGAGATATCCCAGCCTAAAAATGGACAAAACGCGTTTTCGGGTCGCTTTCTGAGACATGTTGTAAAATTTCATATACTTTTTGACAAACATTTACAAACGAGTCAATAAAGTGTACCTCTTGCTCTTAAAAATACCGCTGCGTTCATTCAGATATCACTTTATTTTTCAAGACATTCAATTTTGAAATTTCTTAATTTTACTCCATACTTTTAAAATCTTACTGTTTGTATGGGGCTAAATTCTAAAATTTCACAAATAAATATCTTGAAGTAAAAAACTGATATCTGAGCAAATCCAACGATAGGTATGTTTAGTGGCACGTTATGTTTAATAAATTGACACAGTTGTAAAGTTTATCAAAAAAATATATTGGCTACATGTCCAAGAAAGAGACCCGAAAACGCGTTTTGTCGATTTTTAAGCTGGGATATCTCAAAATCTGAGCTAATAGAGAAAAGTTGTTTAAGAGGACCATGTTTATCGCACCGAAGTCATTCAAAACCTTACTTTGGTTCTTGTGGCATAAAAACACATTAGTTTTGTTGCCCAGTGTTATTTATACCTTCATTTTCTTTACT